>OX384044.1:1762500-2967500 GCA_947534325.1 Agonum fuliginosum
AGCATGCTTTATATGACACTTCCAAACAAAATCCGCTAGAGGGATAACAAGATCCCCTTGGTTTATCAAGTTGTTATATGAATTAGAATAGAGGCCCTGATGTTGCTCAAGAACATAATCATGATGCTGATTTTGCGGAAGCTCAACTTTTTCGCTTTAAAACTGTTTTACGCTCTCGTGCTCGGCTGGAGAATACGTCGTTCGACCAAATTTTCCGGGAGCCAGTTTCCCGAAGCTGCAAGATTTATAGGTGGTCTAAGAAGTTTTAAATCCACCATGGCTCGATGCCGACAGTTCGGAACACCACCTGTTCCAGCAACGATAATAGAATACTCCCAAACTATTCACCAGCAGAAGTAAGCATACATATTAATCATATTATATGTACATATGAATGAAATAAGTAATTTTAAAAAAATGTGGTAGGTGGTATCAACGATACGGTGTTGATTTAAGTCCCGAGGAAAATGTCTTTTTCAGAGGACACGTCGTCGCCGAAGATGGTAGTATATGGCAGTTATTTTTATTTCCGAAACAATACTACAACATGTTCACCGAACTACGCATGCGAGGCTTCATATGGATGGCACTTTTTAAGTACTGCCTAGAACTATCGGAGCAATACAACTTTTACGGTACATATTTTGCACGATGATATGGAAAAATAAAATAAAATTTTATAACATAAATTTGTTACAAATTCTTTGTTTTTTAAGACTTTTCCTCTGTTGTACTTCCTGATGCAACGAAAAACAAGAGAATTACATACAGCAGTTCTATTGGAACTTCGTCGGGTATTAGGAAATGTTACCATTTTAAGCATAATGGCTGTCTACGAGTCATCTATGAGAATGGCAGCAGTAGCAGTATTCCCGAAGACTGAACTTAGAGGCTGCTGGTTTCACTATGCCAGATAAATTTTTTTTAAATCACAGGAATTAGGATTGCAACGCCAACCATATCAACAAGCAACTCGCAGAATTGTTCGCGTTGCTATGCTATTACCACTGCTGCCTCAAAATATGTTAGCCCAAGAGATAGCTGTAGTGGAGGCAATGGGAGCCCAGGCGAATATTAATATGGCTCGATTTATACTTTATCTCCGTCGTCAGTGGTTGACATTGAGATTTAGTGTACATGGGAAATACCACAGGATCAATAATTCTGTGGAATCTTTTCATCGTCAACTGTACAGGTTAGTTAATTTAGTGCAATTAACATACATTTGTTTAAATTCATTTGTTTTCTTTTTAAGACTTGTGGAACGGCCACATCTAAATATATGGCAATTTACAGAAAAAATTAAACAAATTGAACAATGAACACGCTAAAGTATTAGATTTATATAGAATTTTAAACGGCGCAATGTTGCCGCGTAGGAGACGCCGTCAATATTTAGCTTTGGATTCGCGTATCAGGCGAGGGGAAGAAAGAAGAAAGCCTTTGACGGTAATGTAGAACGGTTTCTCACATATTTGAGCTCGACTGGAGAGAGTAATGAATAGAATGCCACGTAATTGATTTAAATATTCATTGTGTAAAATTTATTTAAATTATCGTTCAGTTGAAAGAGTAAATTTTTCGTGCATTTTTTGTGTGATTATTACCCCTATTAACTAACTCGGTGAGGTACTGTTTTGCCAACACACTAAAAATTTTAAAGTAACAACTAATGTTACAGCAACATTTAGTCTTTTTCTTCAGTACTGTTTAGTTTCATTGGATAAATAGATAAATGCCCCAGCAAGTTGCTAAAAATTAACAAATGAGTTATACTCGTAGAACAAAGCTTTTTGACTTATAGTCTATAGATGTTCTACTACTTTTTTTTAAATCAATAATAATTTCTAGAACTACGAGAAATCGGTCCCGTTGTTCCGCCAATCGTAGTTCAACAAGCCGTCATTCCACCAGTCGGCGCTCCACAAGCCGTCCCTCCTGCGGTTGGTATGTCACCAGCCGTTGCCCCAATAGCTCTACCATACGTTGAACAACCACTTGCTCTAGAAAATTATCAACCTGCCGTCCCTCCAGAAAATAATACCGTTGTCCCAGAAAATAATCCGCCTACACCCGAAAATCCACTAATCTGTCTAGTTTGCTTGGTAAACGAAAGGACGCATTTGTTTATCGATTGCCGTCATTTCTGCGTGTGTGAAATTTGTGTTGCACATTTTAGAAGAAGGCTGTTTCAATAGAATGACAGTCCGAACACAAGTTGTCCAATTTGCCGAACCCCCAATAAAAAAGATTCACTGCAAGTTATTATTTAAATGTATATTTTAAGAATAACTTTTTGTTCTTTAAATATCTAGTTAACTTTGTTTTTCACTAAGGGCATAATTTTGTTCCTTATTTCAATATTTTATAATAAAACTATATTTGTATTATTTATGCGAAATGAAATTGAACTTCATTCTATTTATAATTTCACAAAAAATTAAAATTATTGTTTTTTGACATTTTTGCTCTAAATTAGCTCTCGTGTTCCACTCGACCTAATTTTAAGACGTGGTTGAAAAGCACTCAAAAACATTTCCGGAAAGAATTAATTCACATGTGATATTATAAGTGAAAATTTAGTGCTAGTAGTGAGAAAAATATATACATTAGCGCGATACAAACCAGAACATTCTTATATGTTCGGCGAATTTTGTGGTAGGGGTACTTTTCGCTTAAATGGGTTTCTATGGAACGGACCAAGCGGTTTTCGATTGAACAGGATGCTTAAAATCTGGAGTGGGGGTACTTTTCGCTTGAATGGGTTTCTATGGAACGGACCAAGCGGTTTTCAATTGAATGGGATACTTAAATCTGGAGTGGGGGTACTTTTCTATTGAATGGGATTTCTATGCAACGAATCTAGAGTTTCGATTTAACAGTTTTCTATTGAAAGGGATGCTCCGGTAAATTTGATGCAAGTACTGCCCAGCTCTGCTACTTAACTTGTAGTTAACTTTTACTACAAGTTTGGGGTATGGTTAACTTGGAAGTAGTAGTTAATTTGAATTTGTCATTTATGCATTTGCTATAATGTCAGTATATTTTAATTAAAAATAGATTACGATTACGATTTTGATAATGTATAAAACAGTGATGCAGAACAGTGGTTTATAAGACGATAAAAATTTATAAAAGAAGGATAAAAAAATTAACAGTAGGTAGGTACCTACCTACTATGAATTCGATTTAAAAAAAAAAAGATTAGGTACCTATCTAAAATGGCAAACACAAATTTTGAAGAAAAGTATTCCATAAGACATTAGTGTACCCGTGTACCTCCTAATAATAGCTTAATTAATGCACAATCAGTTTAAACAGAAAATTTAAACGTATTTTGCAACTTGTAGTTTTTTAAGTGTTGCTGAAGATTTTAGTTGCGTCTCAAAACACTCAAAAACAATGCGACGTGCCAGTTGCCAGAGTTGTCTTAACAAAATCCACTGTTTAATTTTTAGTAATGGTTTTATATTTCCTTATAATGGATAATCTGCTTGTAAAAAATTAAATGTTCTCTTTCGTTTTTTATACATCCTGCGTGTAAACTTATATTATTTTTTTAATTTTAGAAATAAACAAATTAAATGTGTAGAAATAGATCAATAAAAGGTTAAAATCATATGACGACAAATAATTACTACTTACGAAGTACTATTACAATAACTGGACACGCTAACAAGAATGTATTAAAATTATTAACATTTTTTTTAACAAACTATAACTCAAAATTGTTTTTAAAAACGATTTTGTTTCTAACCATAAGTAAACTTACAAGTTAGACTTATGTAACTTTGAGTTTAACTATACATTGAAAAACCGACCCTTAGTCGATTAAGTTCACTCCTTCTAGTTAAAACATTAATATCAAAATATCCAGCAATTAAGCGATTTATCAATATTATATAAACTAGTAAATATTGTAGTTAGAACATTACGAAAATTTTCAACATTACTGTTAGGAGGTCTACATATACCAATGACAATAGCGTTTAATTGTGAAATGTATACACCGCAGCAATCTATTTCACTTGCAATTGAAAATTGGTTAACAGAGATAATTTCATGAGCATTTAAATTATCTTTACTGTAAATAGCAACACCACCGTGTTTTCTATACTCTCTACAAAAATAGGTAATCAAACTCATTTTACTTAATGTTACAAATACTATCCTCTGATGTTCAGTAGCTACGAGTAAATCAACATTATGATTAAAAATAAAAACATCCATGCGATCAATTTTATTGCTAATACATTGAACATTTTGATGAAGAATTTTAAAACTTAGTCATGATTGAGATGTCGATCGTCTTCTATGACCGGTTTGTTTTCTTTTCGATAGAAAAAACCTACGAAGCGCTACTCCATTTGGCCAAAATTGTGGATTGTTTAAATCATTTAATAAACTAATAGGGAAACCAACTTGGAATGATGCATAATTACCTAGTGCATTTAGTTTTTCACAAGTGAATAAATTATTGGACTTGGATTTCTTTAAATAAATTAACACTTGTTCGGTAACCATCCTGTTTTTGCCACAGCTTTTAAAGAAATATCTTCCTCGTTCTTGCCTATTTCCTTTCCGATTTGCCTTTCTTCTTTTTCTAAGGACCTCAGTAAATGTATCACTATTCTCCTCATTACTGACCTGAGTATTTGCAATTAATTGCAGATTTGCTTCTTCACTGGTAGTAGCGGGCGTGTCGCTATTTAACATAAGCGCTGGATATTGACTTGCTGTTTTCGACCTTGTGAAAGAGTCAAGGTCGATTCATGCTGCGATATTGTTGACATAGATTGAGTCGATATTAAACTCCAGACAATTAGTCCCATTAGCCTTTGATCCAAATGATTTGGAACCAGATACCAGTACACTTTCTCATTGGTAGACCATTTACCGCAATTTCTGATCCCGACCTGACAGATATAAAACTAATAGTCCATTTTTGGAAAAAATGTTCGTCGGAGTACATACACCAGTTGCAACAACGGACGAAGTGGACCGACAACGACAACACCAAGGCAATCAACGAGGGTACCATGGTCATATTGAAAGACAAAACCTCCCCCCAGCGCAGTGGCGTCTAAGTCGAACCATACAACTGCACCCTGGTCAAGACGGCATCGCCCGTGTCGTGTCAGTGCAAGGGGAAAACGGTGTTTTTAAACGAGCTACAAATCGTGTATGTGTATTGCCAATACAAACATAAAAAAGTGTAACATGATAATTTCTAAACTAAAATATGACAAATTTGTTATTTTCTTTATTTACATAAATGACATGTAATTTATATCTTGAATTTGTGGATTTAGTTGAAACTGTATTTAACTTGCTTTGATTTGAAATGTGTCAGTTATTTATGTTGAAATCCTTTATCAATTTCAAGGTGGAGAAAACATGTTGAATTTTGAATAATTTATAGTTCACGCCACATTTAATTTGCTCTATTGCCGCTGAGCGGCGCGTTTCTTGTACTTGAGCAGGGACAGTGCTGAACAGCAGAAATGTTGTGTTTAACTGTGTATCAAAAGTACAAAATAAAAGCTAAAAATTTGAACGCATCTCACAAAAGAGTTTATCACAACTCAAAGCTGTTATTGTTGCAACTGGAGTTTGCAACAACATAGTCTGTATGGAAAATTAAGCTGACCCCCCAATAAACGGAGAAGAAGCTATTAATTTCGTTAATATAGAAACTGAAAATTTGCCTAGGGGATGTAAATAATATAACAAGATTTAATTTAATAGATAATTATTTTGCTACATTATAAACATATTAGAAATGTAATATGAAATTGTTTTTCCTTAATAAAAGATTTCTTTTAAAAATTTCTATTTTATATCATGCTCCTCTTTAAGCATTTGGCGTTAGTCCTTTATTAATTTCAATTTCTTCTCAATCAGCTCATACTGACGGATACACATTTTTGTAATATTATTTCGTGTACTTATTTTTTGTGTTGATTTTCTTGCAGTTAGCAACTCTTTCGATTTTTGTGTTTTTAGTGTTTGTGGAGTATAGTTTTTCCACTAACTACCAACTAACCACTAACCAAATGTTAGAAGTTTGTAAACTCTTGTGCTAACCGTCGTTAGTGCAGCACAGAGATGGGCTAATTTAACCATTAAATTCGTATTGTGAATGAGGCTTTATTTTCCCCATGTTCTGTAAATGCGTTTGATGGCTCATATTCAGGTTAAAACATCAAAATTCGTATTCAATGCTTTGCCGTGAGTAGACGTGCTCTGTTGTTGCTCAGCCAGTTTACTAGACTTAAACTTAAATAAAATTTGCTCGTGTGTCACTATAATGGGCGGTACGCGACATGTCAGTAATATCGTTGAGCAGATCGTCAGCTCTCTTGTCTGCAACGACAGTTTTATCGAAGTTACTGGTTAAGCTTATGGTCAGATTTGAGACCAAATTAGAAGAACAAAAGAAGCACTATGAAGGTATTATCGCTGATCTTTCTGCCAATTTGATGGTCCTTGAAGATCGCCTGGACCAACAGGAACAGTACTCCCGTCGCAATTGTGTTCGTGTGTTTGGAATTCCAGAACAACAGCAGGAGAATACTGAAGATCTTGTGTTGTCAGTGTTCAGTGATAAACTCTTAGTGAATGTAACACCTGACTTAATAGACCGCTGCCATCGTATAGGTAAAAAGAACGATATTACTAACTCTTCTAATAAATCAAAGCCTCGCCCTATTATTGTAAAATTTACCTCATATAAAACTCGAGCTGAAGTTTTAAAAAACCGGCGTAAACTTCGTGGCAGTCCCATACACATTAAAGAAGATCTAACCAAATTTAGACTTGATCAACTAAAACTTGCGTCTGACAAATATGGGTATAAGAACGTATGGTCTAATGATGGTATCATTTTTACAAACACTGGTGGAACCATTAAAAGAGTGACACAATGTGATTTAAATAATGTCTAAATTGTGAATTATTTCTATTTTTAAAAATGTTGAGCGCCAACCGCTTCAAATAACTTTTTTCCTATAAGTTATTTATTTTATTTTATTTTCCCATCAAACTTACTACTTCGTTTATATTTACTTAAAACAGAAATAATCTACACTTTAACTGTTTGTCTGTTTGCAAATTTACACATCTGTTTTGCATAAAGTATAAATCCTCTATTTGTAAAAATCACAAGTTTATTATCAAGTTTGATTAATTAGTATTTGCTTGCTTCGGCTGTAGTTTATCACATATTAACTCACAAGGCCGTTACTCTGTGTTACACTGTTAAAATTTGACTTGTTTTTTGTTGTTATTTTTTATCTTTCTTTAAAATAACTTTTCTTCACATTTTTTTTTTAACTCACCAAATGCAAATTTACTACCAAAATGTTAGAGGTCTGAATACCAAGCTAGATACTTTTTATAATAATCTCTGCTCATCTGTTTTTGATATCATATGTCTGACCGAAACCTGGCTCAGTAATAGTGTACATACCTCAGAATTATTTACTAATCATTATGACGTTTACAGAAAAGACAGAGACAGATTGGGTGGCAAGAAGCGTGGTGGTGGTGTTTTATTTGCTGTAAATAATAAATTTAAATCTGTTTCATATAATATTAATCAAGATCCAAACTCATTCGCTGATATTGTTGGTGTAAAAGTATCTTTGAGTTCAACATCTGTCATTTATATAATTGTTGTGTATATGCCTCCCCCAATTACAATTGAACAACAAAATTTTGTTTTTGAATCTCTGGAAGCATTTGTTTCGACTTTGAACAATAAATTTATTATAATTGGTGACTTTAATATAAGTAAGCTTATTGAAAACAACACACAGTTGTATACTGACAATCTAACATCAAATTTTGAAAATTTC
This sequence comes from Agonum fuliginosum, assembly GCA_947534325.1. Taxonomy (NCBI): domain Eukaryota; kingdom Metazoa; phylum Arthropoda; class Insecta; order Coleoptera; family Carabidae; genus Agonum; species Agonum fuliginosum. Next base: position 1,770,360 of record OX384044.1, read on the forward strand.
GTGTCGTTTCTAAATGCTACACAATTCAATCAAATAACTAATTCGCTTGGTAGACTTTTAGATGTAGTTATAGCCGATTTCCCTTGCACTGTTTCTCAAGATTTTAGTCCTATTGTCGATGAAGATTCACATCACCCTTCCTTATCAATATCTCTTTCTTCTGTTGCATCTCATAAAATCTCAAACTTATGTGTCAATACTAATTCATTGTGTTACAACTTTCGCTCTGCTGATTTTCCATTACTTTATTATCTTTTTTCTCTAATTTTTATGAAATTTTGTACACAAATATGGATAAATGCATTCCGCGAATGGTAAGATATCAGACCAAATACCCAAAATGGTTTAATTCAGAAATAATAAAATCAATTAAACTGAAAGATAAATTTCATAATCTTTATAAAAAACACAAAAATGAAAACTACTTGTGTGAATTCAAACGACTACGCACACTAATTAAGAAAGATATTAAAATTGAACATGCTAAATATTTAAAAAATATTGATAACTCCATATCGCATAATCCAAATTCTTTTTGGACATTCATAAATTAAAAGAGACGATCTTCTCGCATTCCAGGCAGTATGCATTTTCAAGATCAGACGTACAATTCTACACCGGATATTGCTCAAGGATTTGCCGACTTTTTTTTCAAGTGTGTACGTTACTTCTAACAATACTAATTCTTTTGATACTAGCTCATATTCGTCTGAATTAAATTTTAGTTCGATAAATGTATCATCTATCACCAGTGACGATATTCAACAAGCAATTAAACGCTTAAAGCTAACTCGTAATCCAGGACCTGAGCAATTACCATCATACATCATTAAAGCTTGTTCTCATTTTTTCATTGAACCCCTTCAATTCCTTTTCAATTTGTCCATAAAGCATAATATTTTTCCCTGTTTTTAAATCTTCATTTATTACACCTATATTTAAATCTGGCGACGTCAATGACATTTCTAACTACCGTCCTATTGCCATTCTTCCTACGATCGCAAAAATTTTTGAGTCAATTTTATATAAGCATATATACACCTATGTTCAAAATCGTCTTTCCCCTCAGCAACATGGTTTCATTGCGGGTAGATCGACTACAACAAATCTAATGAATTTTACTGAGTTAGCATTGAATTCTCTTCATGACAATTCACAAATTGATGTCATTTACACAGATTTTAAAAAAGCGTTTGACACTGTTGATCACAATGTTCTTTTACACAAACTAAATGTTAATTTCAATTCCTCCACAAATCTAATTAAATTTCTTAGTACATATTTAGAGGGTCGCATTTTGACAGTACAACTTAACAACTTCTGTTCAAATCTTGGTCCTTTATTATTTATTTTATTAATAAATGACATTGTTGATGCTGTAAAGCATTCTGATGTGTTGCTCTATGCTGATGATTTGAAAGTTTTTAAAATAATTAATAGTATTGATGATTGTATTTTGTTGCAAAAAGATATTGAAAGCTTACTTGCTTTGTCTCAGAAATCTAAATTATTTTTCAACTTCAGTAAGTGCAAATTGATGAGTTACTTTGTTAAAAAATATGCTTACAGTTACCCATATCACATGGAAAATACATATCTTGATCGTGTATCACAGTTTAGGGACCTTGGTGTGTTATTTGACGAAAAACTTACTTTTAAAGCTTACATTGAATACATTGTCAAATCTTCATACAGAAACTTGGGATTTATTATCCGTAGTTCTAAATTATTTCATAATTTGTTCACTGTACAAAAATTATTTTATGCATTTGTCAGATCAAAACTAGAATACTGTTCACAAATATGGCATCCGATTTATTCTAAATATATACATCAATTAGAACAAGTTCAGAAAAAATTTACTAAATATTGCTACTTTAAAATGTACAAACATTATCCAGGACTTGATTTTAATTATATCACTTTCTTATCTGAGGTGCACATGGTTTCATTTAATAATCGCAGAAAAATTATGAGTTGCATGTATTTATATAAACTGTTGCGCAACACAATAAACGACTCCTGCATTCTTAGTAAATTGCCATTACATGTTCCACGTGTCACCTCAAGAAACAAAGCTACTTTTAATTTGACAACGGCTCGAACAAATTATGAATTAAAATCACCTATACAGCAAATGTGCCATGTATATAATACTACTTTATGTGATCTTGACATTTTCGCAGACACAATTTATAGTCCAGGCAACGAATGCTGAAAAAAAGGTATAGAGGGAAATGCTTGGAACACAATTTTTGACTTTGTAACTTTGTTTGGTCTAGTTAGGAGGTGAACATATCAAAAGTCCCCGCCCGTAGCCCTTAAGCCGAGGTGTGGCGGAGGGTTTGAAAGTCTCATTTTTCGGTTTTTTACTTATATCTCGGAAGCTATGCGTCCTACCGACATGACCACTCTATACAATGAAAGCTGATTAAATTTGCAACAATTTAAGTCCAACCGCAGCTCTACGTCCATTAGTTTCCGAAGTTTCTGAAGCTATACGCTAAACTTCTGAACTATTATTGCCCAGTAGATAAATAAATAGGAAATAATTAAATTTTGAATTTAGTTATTACATTACTTTTAGAATATCGTCATTGTTCGAAAAAAAAACCTCCTATGTGACATTTTATGCCAAAATTGACTTTATGTATAATAATATTAAGGAATTTATGCTCTATCGCTTGGTAAATACTCCAATGTGCTTTTCAGAATCGTAAGATTTTAACAATTTAAGTCCAACCGCAGCTCTACGTCCATTAGTTTCCGAGATATGACACTTCAAAACTTTCGGTTTTTTACTTATATCTCGGAAGCTATGCGTCCTACCGACATGACCACTCTATACAATGAAAGCTGATTAAATTTGCAACAATTTAAGTTCAACCGCAGCTCTGTATGTCCATTAGTTTCCGATATATAACACTTCAAAACAGCAATATTTTCAAAAAAATGAAAGTTGAGAAATTTTATCTTTTTTCGTTATTTTTGTGTTTAATTCACTGTAACTTCTGAATGAATAAAAATATTGTCTTCCGGATACTTTCATTAAATTTCACGAACATTTCTCTATAAAATATGTTATTTTAAAAACCTTTTAGGGCGTTCATTAAGCCAAAATATCAATTTTTTTTCGACAGAAGTATTCAAATATTTTGTGTTTCTTGTGTTTAATGAGCTGTAACTTCTGAACGGATAAAGTTATCGACATCCGGTTTCCTGCATTAAATTCTACGAACATTTCTCCATAAGTTGCAATATCTTTTTTGGGTATTCATTAAGAAAAAACACCAAATGATGACCGAGAGAAAATTGAGAATTTTTTAATTTATTATAAAAACATTTGATATTTTGGCGCAATGAACACCTAAATTTTTTTAGAATAATGTATCTTATAGAGAAATGGTCGTAGAATTTAATGCAGGAAACTGGATGTCGATAACTTTATCCGTTCAGAAGTTACAGCTCATTAAACACAATAAACACAAAATATTTGAATACTTCTGTCGAAAAAAAATTGATATTTTGGCTTAATGAACGCCCTAAAAAGTTTTTAAAATAACATATTTTATAGAGAAATGTTCGTGAAATTTAATGAAAGTATCCGGAAGACAATATTTTTATTCATTCGGAAAGTTACATTGAATTAAACACAAAAATAACGAAAAAAGTTAAAATTTCTCAACTTTCATTTTTTTGAAAAAATTGCTAAGTTTTGAAGTGTCATATCTCGGAAACTAATGGACGTAGAGCTGCGGTTGGACTTAAATTGTTAAAATCTTACGATTCTGAAAAGCACATTGGAGTATTTACCAAGCGATAGAGCATAAATTCCTTAATATTATTATACATAAAGTCAATTTTGGCATAAAATGTCACATAGGAGGTTTTTTTTTTGAACAATGACGATATTCTAAAAGTAATGTAATAACTAAATTCAAAATTTAATTATTTCCTATTTATTTATCTACTGGGCAATAATAGCTCAGAAGTTTAGCGTATAGCTTCAGAAACTTCGGAAACTAATGGACGTAGAGCTGCGGTTGGACTTAAATTGTTGCAAATTTAATCAGCTTTCATTGTATAGAGTGGTCATGTCGGTAGGACGCATAGCTTCCGAGATATAAGTAAAAAACCGAAAAATGAGACTTTCAAACCCTCCGCCACACCTCGGCTTAAGGGCTACGGGCGGGGACTTTTGATATGTTCACCTCCTAACTAGACCAAACAAAGTTACAAAGTCAAAAATTGTGTTCCAAGCATTTCCCTCTATACCTTTTCGTTGACTAGACTATTATGTATTTAGGAGAAGTCTGTTTAAATTCTACAATCATAATTAAAACTTGATTGGTTTTTTTTTCTCAGTTTATACTGTTATAAAATTTGTATTTGTGTTGATTAATTTATAAGATTTAAATTTGGTATTGTAAATTCAATTGTATTTTGTTTTTTGGTTTGGTAGCTTGTTCTACTTTTTGGTAAAGATAATTTATATTTAAATTGTATAATCATCCTATTATTGGGATTTTTGTATCCTGTTGGATTGATTTGAAATAAATAAATAAAATTCAGGCACTGGCATTAGCCGTTCTGTTTCATTTCTGTTTGATTGTATCAATTCAATTGCAATCTTATACATTTTCAAATCCGTCAATTTCTCGACCAATTAGTTCGTCAGTGCTGCTAAAATTTTGTACTACTGGAGGACTTTTTCTCGGTCCACGCCGTAACTCCACTTTGCTTATTTTCAATAATACATTTCCCTATTATGTATAACAAGTAACAACTGATACTCATCTTGTGTAAAATTTTGTTCTTTTACGTTTTTCATCCATTGCGTAAATTATATTATTTTTTATATTAAAATAAATAAGTTGAACGTATTATAATAGGTTAATAAAAGTTATATGTCCTAATGACGACAAATAATTACTTACGAAGTGTTGTTGAAAAAATAGGTATCTCAATAATTAGGGTACGTTTATGTTGGAGCATCGATATCGATACTAGTTACGATAGCAACGATAAAAGCAGTGAGCAGCGCTTTATCTCTCATATGTTTGTATTGAAGACAAATGTAAAAGATGTCAATATTACTGATTCAGAAGAAAACATGATGGTTTTTACTTCAAATGTGACAAAATAGTACATATTAAGTAAAAAACGAGCGATACGCAGATATACTGCGCAGTGTGCATCCTATAAACAAAAATCGATTTCATTTCGGAGAATACCACCATTTATTCAAGGATTTAAACATGGACCCAGAAAAATTCTTTGGCTATATGAGGATGGAATTAAACACTTTTAATAATAAAAGTAGAGAACTTCTTGGCGAATTCAGTCATTTTATTAAAATACAATAACGTTTCGACCTCAATTAAGTCCTCTTCAAGGTGCTAAGTCAAACATACAAGAAAACACATTAAAAACAAATATATTTGCAATATACAGGTACACTTATATAATTGTCCTGAAGAGGACTTAATTGAAGTCGGAACGTTGGTGTGTTATTGTATTTTAATAATTTGACTTAATTCTCCAAGAACTTCTCTACTTTTATTCATTGAGCCAGTCGAGTAATCTTATCCTCACTTTTAATTATATTTTACACCATATTTATCCTCTTTAAAAAAAAAAATTGCGCAATTGTCACACTAGACTCATTAATCCTGAGAAAAGATTAATGGCTGCAATACGGTTAGTATACAAAACAATCGTAGATAAGTTATTTTCAAAAAAAAAATCATTATTATTAATTAGCGAAATGCGCTTATGATAAATTACATAAAAAATATATAAATTTAACAGTCCATTTAACATAATTCTTGTGTTATTTCTAATAATATTATTCTATATGTAAATTTTTTTCTAACTTAAAATATTTAATGAGGTACAACACTTACAAAAAAAATTAATATCATCACTGTCTTCATCACGTTTGTTAGATTTTTCTTCTAAAAACTGCATCTTCTTTGTTTCAATTTCCATTAATTCGGGCCCTATGTCATCATTTGCCCGTTGTTTAATAATAATTGGTTTTACAACCGGCGCAAAAGAACTAGTAGGAGTAGAAAAAGAATTAGATGGACATGTTGGTGATTTAGAATTACGTTCATTCGTTTTTTTAGAAGCTATAAACTCATCATCTTCCACAGAAGAAAATATTTCTCCAATTTCGTTTCTGTTCTCTATCGTATTCCTCGTGTTGTTTTTCTCTTCAATTTCATTGATTGCATTAGTTTCTGTTATGTGCAATAAATAAGTTCATTTTTGTCTTTTTCTTTCCGTAAATTATTCATTTCGAAATTTGCAGACGATGTACTGTTTATAAACTGATTTTTTAAGAACAACAAGTTATTAAAATGTTGCCAGTGAACTTTATGTAATAGGTACTTCGGCTCTATCTCCAGATTTCGGTTTGGCTATTGACGACAATGTTGTTATAAATTTATCACGTAGAGATTTCCATTTATATCTTGCAAATGCTTCTATATTGATTTTAAAATATATTTTAAAATCTTACGATTCTGAAAAGCACATTGGAGTATTTACCAAGCGATAGAGCATAAATTCCTTAATATTATTATACATAAAGTCAATTTTGGCATAAAATGTCACATAGGAGGTTTTTTTTTCGAACAATGACGATATTCTAAAAGTAATGTAATAACTAAATTCAAAATTTAATTATTTTCTATTTATTTATCTACTGGGCAATAATAGTTCAGAAGTTTAGCGTATAGCTTCAGAATGGGTGCGACAACTGTATAAAAAATTGTTCATGAAACTACAAAAATTATTTGGGAAACATTACAACCTCTTCATATGAAAGTGCCGACACAACAAGATTTTAATATTTGGAATTTTCCTAATTTTATTGGGTGTATAGACGAGAAACATATTAGAATCTTATGTCCGAAATATTCTGGATCTATGTTTTATAATTATAAAAACCATTTTTCTATTGCCCTTCAAGGATTAGTACACGCAAATTATAAGCTTACAAATATTGATGTTGGCGAATACGAAAAACAGAATGAAGGTGGCACATTTCGATCTTCGGCTTTATTTTTACAATTAATGGATAATCGTTTCAACATACCGGATGCAACAACTCTTCTAAATTCTGAAATAATGGTTCCTTTTGTAATGCTAGGCAATGAAGCCTATCCCCTTCTAAATAATTTATTAAAACATTTTAACCGATAACAATTAGACTGTAATAAAGAATATTGTAATGCAAGATTATCAAGAGCCCCCCGAACTATTGAATGTACTTTCGGAATCATTTATTATAAATGGCGAATTTTGGGTAAATGTATTGAAACAGATGTGAATGCTGCTGATACTTTTGTGTAGGCAATTTGTGTTTCGCATAACACTATTGTAGACAATGAAGGAATAGAACATCACTTTTATGATATAACAATGTTTGTTAATTGGTGGTGATATAACAATGTTTTTTAAATTGGTTCAGCATACTATTGATGATCCTCTATGTTTAAGTTCCTTGAATTTCTATGCTCCTCTAATTAATACCTGTTCGTCCTTCATTTTCTATATCCTAACTGCTCGAGCCAATATTTATATGTATTCGCCAATTATTAGAATGTGTCAACTGAGTAATCGTTATGTTGATAGAATAATAATAATAATATTTATTTAATTAGCTTGAGCTATTACATTACAGAAATTAGGTAATATATACTACAAAAATAAGAAATTGTACATAATGGTAAATAAGCAGATATGAATTAAGAAAAAATTAAAAATTGAAATACAATAGTTTTACAACACTGATTTTAAATTTTTCTTAAAAGTTTTGGTTGACTGAATTTATTTCCATTCTTCTGGTACTAATTCATTGTACATATTGAAGCCTTTTATAAAAATTGATTTCGAGGTAGCCACTTTATTTGTTTTGGTTACGTATAAATTTCTGTTTCTTCTAGTGCAATAATCATGTACTTCATTTACATATTTTAACCTTATCAGAAAGATATGTAGGAAGTTGCTTTGTCACAATTTTATGTATAAACACTAAAACATTAAATTTAATAAGATTAGAAATATTCAGCCAACCGCGTGTGTCTAACATACTTTCAATACTGGTCAATCTACTGCATTTTAATATTACCCGCATTGCACGATTTTGCAACTTTTGCAGTCTATCTAAGTCAGTAATATTACACATAAGTAAAATTGTGGAGCAATACATCAAATGTGGCACGACAATTGTATTGTAAACAAGTAATGTACTCCATAGTGACAAATCTTTTGATATTCGTGATAGGTAATTGATTTTTTTAGCTATTTTTTTACAAAGGTATTGAACATGCTTATCAAATCTTAATTTATTGTCAATTATAATGCCTAAATATTTGATTTCATCAACAATCTCTAACTCTGTGTTATCTAATACTACTTTTACAGTGCAATTTTCATTTTGCGTATATGTTGAATATAAAAACATAACTTTAGTTTTATTAGTGTTCAGTTTTAATTTGTTACAATTCATCCAATTAAAAACACTTTCTAAATCTGAGTTAATTGCTTCTATTATATTACCCTTATGTTCACCATCTAAATACAGCAAAGTGTCGTCTGCGAAAAGATGTATTTTACAATATTTTAGTACATTGGGGAGATCATTTATATATAATATGAATAAAAGAGGCCCCAAGACACTTCCTTGTGGAACACCAATATCTACTGATTTTTGAGCAGAAAATACATTATTTATTTTTACACATTGATGTCTATTATTGAGATAATTTAGGAACCATTTCAAAACTTCACCTTGAATACCATAAGCTTTCATTTTTAAAATTAGAATATCTCTATCCAGAGTTTTGAACGCCCTCTTTAGGTCCAGAAATACAGAACCAATAATATTGCGGTTGTCAATGGAGACTTTCCATTCGTTTAAAAGACAATTTAAAGCTGTTTCACAGGAGTGATTTTTGCGGAAACCTGATTGCATGGGTACTAAAATATTGTTACTTTCTAAGTACTTTATCAGTTGTCTGTGAACTACTATTTCTAATAATTTTTCACAAAAAGGTAACATATTTACTGGTCGGTGTTCCTCGACTTTATTTGTACTTTTGACTTTTTGTATTGGAACAATGATTGCGGTTTTAAGTTTATCAGGTACTATGCTTGATTTCATGGACATGTTAATAAATTCTAATATTGGGTAACCTATTATATCGAAATGTTCCTGTATAAATTTTGAGTTTATTCCATCATCACTAAATTTATTTTGTTGGGAAGTAACTATTTCTTTTAGATCATGTATTGTAATATTTTGAAATTCACTCATGTTAGCATTTGCTAGATTTTTAACATACTGTAAACTATTTAAATTACTAGGCTGAATTGAATTTCTGATATCAACAATGCTGTTTACAAAATAATTATTAAATATATCAACTACATCATTAATTTCGTTATAAGTTCCATTATCGCATGTAACAGTTTTAATATTTGTAACACTATTCGTATTTGTAAAAGATTTAAGGGTTTTCCACATATTTTTGGAATTATTCTTACATTGATCTATTTTGTTAAAATAAAAACGTTTCTTTTCTTGTCTAATAACATCAGTAACAATATTGCGCTTACATTTATATTCAACCTATTTGGCGGAAAAACTTATAATAGATTTATAATTAAATAAATTACTTGCTACGTACCTGATGACGTTTCCAGCAAGTAGGGGGAGAACCACGGCTAAGCTCACGGGGTGGGTCTTAGAGAGAGCTAAGATTTATAAGGCGCCAGATGGTCGCCGTAAGGTTCAACCAAGGTTGACCAACAAACCAATAGGAAAGGTAAACGCACAAAATAATGTTCAACGACCAAATAATGATAACGCACGAAGTGTATTTCGTGTAGTAAAAGTATACAAAATAAGGTAATAATAATTGATAATAAAACTGCCACCAGGGCTGAGTCCGGAACTCGCGCGAGAGTAATTAATAAAGTGACCAGCGTCGGCCTTTGGGGGATGCCTCACGCAAGGGGTTCGAGGATTGCGTCGTTTCAGCAACAATGAAGGCGCAAACAGTAACGCGGTGGTTGATCGATCAAACACGACGGGCGCAAGATAAATACTACTAGCAACGTTGTCAATCCTTGACTCGCTGGCGGTGTAACCAACCCTCAAGGGGCGCTCAACTAAATAGGCTAAACTACAATAGAGCACTCGCGTAAGCTCGGTGACACAACTCAGTGGGAAGTGTACAACGAGGAGCATTCGAGTGAAGCTCGAATAAAAACACAACTTAACAGGTAACAAAATAATAATAATTTATAGACAACAATGATCTTAAATTGGCTTATCTGTGATCCGTAGCTGATGATCTGGACCAGAGGGGTCGTGGCGTCGTCCGGAAATCTCGTGGCTCGTGACGTCAGCGGAAATCGCAGCCTCGAAGACAAAATGGCGGGCTTCAACTCGAGCACGTTCCAGAATTTCCTCAATGCGTTCCACGCCGATAATTGGACGTTAAACCAGGACGAGAGGTAAACCAAGTGAAGATCCAATACAATCCAATCCGATGTGAACAACAATAAAACGATGAAAACGAAAACGAGAAATAAAAGCCTGAAAAGAAATCTGGTTAACAAACTACCAATTCACTGTAAACTGTACTGTACAAAGTAATTAAAGGATATCGCTAATTGCACTCTGAATAGCCTGACTTTAAATAACAAGACTTAAACATTTACCTTGGATGGGGTGTGGCTTAAAGTGTTTGATGAATGACCAAGTATGATATAATCCGGGTAATCCCGTGGAAACGCAGTTTCCAATTTACTATTCAGACAAAGCTCCGAAACGGAAGTAATAAATTGCAAAAATCACTACTAGGATTTTCCCAAACAATTTTTCAATTACACTCTGAAATAGTAAAAATCACGAGGCGGTCAACTATCAACTGCTTTTTCAACGGTCTTGAAAAAAGTGACGCTTGCAGGTACGTCAAGGTTCTCATTAGTTTAATTAGCGATATCATTTACTTAAGTCAGTTTGAAGGGGGTTTACAGTGATTAGCGTTGCTCCAGAGTTTCTCGGGTCAACTACACAACAGGGGTGCGAGGTCGAGTGGAATTACGGTTGAAGAAGGAACAAATAAAATAAAGAATAAAATATCTATGAATGTACAAGACTGTGAAGCAGTAAATAAAGCATGAAGGAGTAATGAATGAATTTATTGAAATTATTATTAAGAATTTACAAACGAACGTGACAACTTCGCATGGTGCGCGCGCAGCCGTTTACTGTCAAACTGTCCAACATGTAAATACGCTTGAATTCCGCGATATGACTCTACAGTAATAAAAAACGTTAAAAGAGCAACAAACTAATAGGGAAGTAATTAATAACAATGTGATAAGATGACTAAACTATTGGCAATTTCAGATTTAAATAGTTGAAGAAGAGACAATCACAGGAAAATAAGAAATCGGCAAATGAACCCGTAACAATGTAAATTTTTTTCTAACTTAAAATATTTAATGAGGTACAACACTTACAAAAAAAATTAATATCATCACTGTCTTCATCACGTTTGTTAGATTTTTCTTCTAAAAACTGCATCTTCTTTGTTTCAATTTCCATTAATTCGGGCCCTATGTCATCATTTGCCCGTTGTTTAATAATAATTGGTTTTACAACCGGCGCAAAAGAACTAGTAGGAGTAGAAAAAGAATTAGATGGACATGTTGGTGATTTAGAATTACGTTCATTCGTTTTTTTAGAAGCTATAAACTCATCATCTTCCACAGAAGAAAATATTTCTCCAATTTCGTTTCTGTTCTCTATCGTATTCCTCGTGTTGTTTTTCTCTTCAATTTCATTGATTGCATTAGTTTCTGTTATGTGCAATAAATAAGTTCATTTTTGTCTTTTTCTTTCCGTAAATTATTCATTTCGAAATTTGCAGACGATGTACTGTTTATAAACTGATTTTTTAAGAACAACAAGTTATTAAAATGTTGCCAGTGAACTTTATGTAATAGGTACTTCGGCTCTATCTCCAGATTTCGGTTTGGCTATTGACGACAATGTTGTTATAAATTTATCACGCAGAGATTTCCATTTATATCTTGCAAATGCTTCTATATTGATTTTAAAATATATTTTAAAATCTTACGATTCTGAAAAGCACATTGGAGTATTTACCAAGCGATAGAGCATAAATTCCTTAATATTATTATACATAAAGTCAATTTTGGCATAAAATGTCACATAGGAGGTTTTTTTTTCGAACAATGACGATATTCTAAAAGTAATGTAATAACTAAATTCAAAATTTAATTATTTTCTATTTATTTATCTACTGGGCAATAATAGTTCAGAAGTTTAGCGTATAGCTTCAGAATGGGTGCGACAACTGTATAAAAAATTGTTCATGAAACTACAAAAATTATTTGGGAAACATTACAACCTCTTCATATGAAAGTGCCGACACAACAAGATTTTAATATTTGGAATTTTCCTAATTTTATTGGGTGTATAGACGAGAAACATATTAGAATCTTATGTCCGAAATATTCTGGATCTATGTTTTATAATTATAAAAACCATTTTTCTATTGCCCTTCAAGGATTAGTACACGCAAATTATAAGCTTACAAATATTGATGTTGGCGAATACGAAAAACAGAATGAAGGTGGCACATTTCGATCTTCGGCTTTATTTTTACAATTAATGGATAATCGTTTCAACATACCGGATGCAACAACTCTTCTAAATTCTGAAATAATGGTTCCTTTTGTAATGCTAGGCAATGAAGCCTATCCCCTTCTAAATAATTTATTAAAACATTTTAACCGATAACAATTAGACTGTAATAAAGAATATTGTAATGCAAGATTATCAAGAGCCCCCCGAACTATTGAATGTACTTTCGGAATCATTTATTATAAATGGCGAATTTTGGGTAAATGTATTGAAACAGATGTGAATGCTGCTGATACTTTTGTGTAGGCAATTTGTGTTTCGCATAACACTATTGTAGACAATGAAGGAATAGAACATCACTTTTATGATATAACAATGTTTGTTAATTGGTGGTGATATAACAATGTTTTTTAAATTGGTTCAGCATACTATTGATGATCCTCTATGTTTAAGTTCCTTGAATTTCTATGCTCCTCTAATTAATACCTGTTCGTCCTTCATTTTCTATATCCTAACTGCTCGAGCCAATATTTATATGTATTCGCCAATTATTAGAATGTGTCAACTGAGTAATCGTTATGTTGATAGAATAATAATAATAATATTTATTTAATTAGCTTGAGCTATTACATTACAGAAATTAGGTAATATATACTACAAAAATAAGAAATTGTACATAATGGTAAATAAGCAGATATGAATTAAGAAAAAATTAAAAATTGAAATACAATAGTTTTACAACACTGATTTTAAATTTTTCTTAAAAGTTTTGGTTGACTGAATTTATTTCCATTCTTCTGGTACTAATTCATTGTACATATTGAAGCCTTTTATAAAAATTGATTTCGAGGTAGCCACTTTATTTGTTTTGGTTACGTATAAATTTCTGTTTCTTCTAGTGCAATAATCATGTACTTCATTTACATATTTTAACCTTATCAGAAAGATATGTAGGAAGTTGCTTTGTCACAATTTTATGTATAAACACTAAAACATTAAATTTAATAAGATTAGAAATATTCAGCCAACCGCGTGTGTCTAACATACTTTCAATACTGGTCAATCTACTGCATTTTAATATTACCCGCATTGCACGATTTTGCAACTTTTGCAGTCTATCTAAGTCAGTAATATTACACATAAGTAAAATTGTGGAGCAATACATCAAATGTGGCAAGACAATTGTATTGTAAACAAGTAATGTACTCCATAGTGACAAATCTTTTGATATTCGTGATAGGTAATTGATTTTTTTAGCTATTTTTTTACAAAGGTATTGAACATGCTTATCAAATCTTAATTTATTGTCAATTATAATGCCTAAATATTTGATTTCATCAACAATCTCTAACTCTGTGTTATCTAATACTACTTTTACAGTGCAATTTTCATTTTGCGTATATGTTGAACATAAAAACATAACTTTAGTTTTATTAGTGTTCAGTTTTAATTTGTTACAATTCATCCAATTAAAAACACTTTCTAAATCTGAGTTAATTGCTTCTATTATATTACCCTTATGTTCACCATCTAAATACAGCAAAGTGTCGTCTGCGAAAAGATGTATTTTACAATATTTTAGTACATTGGGGAGATCATTTATATATAATATGAATAAAAGAGGCCCCAAGACACTTCCTTGTGGAACACCAATATCTACTGATTTTTGAGCAGAAAATACATTATTTATTTTTACACATTGATGTCTATTATTGAGATAATTTAGGAACCATTTCAAAACTTCACCTTGAATACCATAAGCTTTCATTTTTAAAATTAGAATATCTCTATCCAGAGTTTTGAACGCCCTCTTTAGGTCCAGAAATACAGAACCAATAATATTGCGGTTGTCAATGGAGACTTTCCATTCGTTTAAAAGACAATTTAAAGCTGTTTCACAGGAGTGATTTTTGCGGAAACCTGATTGCATGGGTACTAAAATATTGTTACTTTCTAAGTACTTTATCAGTTGTCTGTGAACTACTATTTCTAATAATTTTTCACAAAAAGGTAACATATTTACTGGTCGGTGTTCCTCGACTTTATTTGTACTTTTGACTTTTTGTATTGGAACAATGATTGCGGTTTTAAGTTTATCAGGTACTATGCTTGATTTCATGGACATGTTAATAAATTCTAATATTGGGTAACCTATTATATCGAAATGTTCCTGTATAAATTTTGAGTTTATTCCATCATCACTAAATTTATTTTGTTGGGAAGTAACTATTTCTTTTAGATCATGTATTGTAATATTTTGAAATTCACTCATGTTAGCATTTGCTAGATTTTTAACATACTGTAAACTATTTAAATTACTAGGCTGAATTGAATTTCTGATATCAACAATGCTGTTTACAAAATAATTATTAAATATATCAACTACATCATTAATTTCGTTATAAGTTCCATTATCGCATGTAACAGTTTTAATATTTGTAACACTATTCGTATTTGTAAAAGATTTAAGGGTTTTCCACATATTTTTGGAATTATTCTTACATTGATCTATTTTGTTAAAATAAAAACGTTTCTTTTCTTGTCTAATAACATCAGTAACAATATTGCGCTTACATTTATATTCCGTCCAATCCTTCTTATCTTTACTAAAAACAAATTTTTTGTATGCCAAGTCTCTATTATAAATTGCATTATGAACCTTCGTATTGAACCATAACTTATCAAATGAATAACGTTTAACATAGGACTGAGTACTATTATTTATACTATTTATTATATTGCTACTTAAATTTTCGAAATAAATGTTCACATCAGATATGTTATAGTTCCAGTTACAAGCTAAGAGATTACTTGAAAGCGCATTTTTGTCTGTCTTTGCAACATTCTTATAATTAAATTTGTTAACATTGAGATCATTATCTAATTTAACACAAATAATATTATGATCAGTTATTTTTGGCGTATTCCAAACATCACAGTTCATGCTGAAGTTATTACATATCACAAAGTCTATTAGTGTACTAGATGAGTCTGTAGTTCTCGTGGGTTTGTTTATTAATTGTTTATAACCATGAAACTCTAACTTACTTTTTAATTTAGTAGTATAGTAGTTCTCATTATTTAACCAATCAATGTTAAAGTCTCCTAATAATATTAAAGTTTCATCCGTAATATCATTACTGTCGCACCAACTACTTGGTGATTTGTACACTGTCACTATTTTATATTAACTGAAATTGATATTAACCACCAACAGTTATGTTCTATGACAATATCACATATTTTAAAATTCAAATCTGCTTTAACAAACACTAAAACACCACCAGTATGTCGCGATGACGAATCGCAACGTACTAAGCTGTAATTTTGCAGTAAAAGTTCACTATCTTCAATGTCGGCAGTAATTCTTGCTTCTGATATGCAAAGAATTGCAGGGTTTTCCTGTTGTAGAAGGTTCTTAATTTCATCTTTGTGTGCTAAATAGCTTTGAGCATTGATACATATAATTTTGGAAGGCCTACAACAATGCTGTAATTGCTATGTATATTTTGTCTCTCCACAATTCTCAAATAAGCCGTACATGTTTTATCTAGTGCTTGATGATCTGTTTTTAAATTTAAACTTAATTTTTCGTTAGCCTTTACACAATTTATGCATGAATAAAATTGTGATCTACATGCAGTGTATTTATGACATTGGCCACATATACTACAAGCCTCTGTATTATTGCATACACCAGCTTTATGTCCAAATCCCAAACATTTATAACATCTAACAAAATATATTTCTTCATATACAACGCATCTGTCCCAACCTATGTTTAGTTTTCCTTGTGCCATAATGTTTGAAAAAGTTGAAACATCGACTTCCGCAACTACGGAGAATTTTGCATTTCTTTCCGAACTGTGTTTAATAATTATTGTGGAATCTTCTGTGATGATTTTATTTTGCGCTTTCAAGTTCTTAATTATTTCCTCATCTGTTAATTTTTCTGACAACCCAACAATTTTTATCATAGGATTTTTTAAATCCGTAACTTTCACGTCATATTTTTGGCCAAGTTTTTTGGTGACTTCGTTTTCTAGTTTATTAACATCATCGAATTTTTGGCATTTTACAACTAATCCACCTTTTTTATATTTTTAACTGATGTCACTCCAATCGATATTTCAGATGGTTTAACAATCTTCCTTAGTTCTTTTCTGGTATCATCTGATTTTTGTGTTTTCTTTGGCGTAATAACAACCACAACATTATTTTGATCAAGATTTTTCCCAACATCTCTGTTTACGATTGTTGAAAGCATTGTTTTTATTGACTTAATTTCATCTTCATACTTTTGTACGGCAGTATTTACAATTTTTTTTATCTCATCTGTTAATAAATTAATATTCTCTATGTTCCTGCAGTTATCACAATGCCATTTGAAACCTTCGTAGGAACTTATAACGGCGAAATTCTTTTCTTTAATGCGGGCACATTTTATATGGAACCAATGTTTACATAAACCTTCGCATCCAATTGTTTTCGACTCATTAAATTCCTCTTTGCATTTGAAGCATTCCGCACTTGGATTGTTTTCACTCATATTGAAAAAATTTTCATCATCGTCCTCCGACTTATTGCCCATACTCAAAAAAGTTTTAGTATCACTGCGTTTATCAATTGATATATTTTTTTCTTTTAAAGATATTTGTAAAAAAAACTATTTGCTTTGGATTTATCTTTATACTAATTTTGTTTCTTGTAATTTTTTAACTTTTTTATAGTGTACTTTTTTTACTTATTTTGTTATGTTTTATGTATGTTTTTCCTACCCTTGCATTGGGCTTTGCCTGTTGGGTAGCTGTATTGAATAAATAAATAAATGAATAAATAAATAAATAATAAACCCGACCAACAACAGATCAACACTTATTGCTCAAAATAACAGAGACTTATTTAAAACATATCTTTGTTATAATCCCATAATTTAATAAGTACATATTTTAATAATGTGTTTCACGTTTCCTTAAAAATTGTTTGAAATACAATTATATAAATTATTCTGTCCTTAATATAAATGTGTGTTTTCATTCTTACGTGTAAATTTATCCGCTATCTCATCCCCCAATTTATTTAAAATGTATCTGGTGTGATGATTTATATTACTTTGTTCCCATATACTGGGCCTAAGATAAACTTCTGAAATTAATCGATCAACATCCATGATGTTATGAAAGAGACCAAAGCGTCGAAAATAGCGAAGAAAATGACATAATGACATATCGATGCTCTTATCGTTGCTCGCTCATTGATAGGTTTATTCAATATAAACAGCTACATATAAAACAATGCATTTGTTTTCGACGCATCGCGCTTATCGTCGCTCTCTTCGCTTTGCTATGCTCCAACATAAACGTACCCTTAAGCTAAGTTTACATGCACCGTTGTCACCGGAAAACGTTACGGCCGTTTTCACCGTTCTGTGATTTGATTCGATGATAACCAACTAAATGACAGCTGTCAAACTGCGTCGTCGGTTGTCAGCGAATCAAATCACAGAACGGCGTCAACGGCAAACGTTTTTACGGTGTCAACGGTACAAGTAACGGAGACTTTAGACACGTAGATACGAATGTAAGTAATACAAAAGTCCAAATTTTTTTGACAGTAAACAATTGCACTTACAAATATTATACTGTTAACAAACGTTGCCTCAAAATTGTTTTTAAACACGATGTTTCTAACTATAAGTTAACTTCCAAGTTAGCGTTAAGTAACTTTGAGTTTAACTGTACATTGAAAAACCGGCCCCTAGAGTTAAATAAATTGATAAGTCAATAATGTTTAAAAGATTCACCATGCAAGTCAATTAATAGAACAGAATGCATTCGAAATAAGCCAAACAATTAATTCTACTATATTCTACTACATAATAGGTACATAAGAAGTGTAGATCGAAGATTTAAAAATATGGAGGGACATCAAAGTTAACAAAATTTACAAATTCAAAAGAACGAAGCTTTTAAATAGGTCCGGCAATTAAATAGAAAAAGGCAGAGGAGAAAAAATGTTTAGTTTATTTATTTTGATTGTAGTACCTAAACTAGTGGAAAACTAAAGATTGCCGTGGAAAAAACAAATAATGACGGCAAGAGTTGTTTATAGGTCTGTCAAGTTTTGTACCTTAATAAATTTATTCAATTTGATTTGAGTGTAATTAAATTATGTGTTAATAAATATTTATGCTTAAAAACGAATGCGGTGTTACCTATGGAACATTAAAAAATAATATTTGGCGACTGTCCCAGGTAATTGGATATCATTTAATGTGTGTTCGAAAATAAAAGATAATATGAATAAGGCGAAGGGGAGCATAGTGAAAAATCGTTCCGTGTTTAGAACCAATTTGACTAAATTACGAAATAAGATATAACAAAGTCTCCATGAAGAGAATGTAGCTGAAATTGATATTAAGTTAGTTCTGCAGTCTAGCAATTTTCAAAAGAATTTCTTGAAATTTGAACGGGATACAAATAATAGTGATATCTATCGATATACATAACTTCAAATAGTTTGACCGTCGCAAACTTGACATAATTGACATCAAAGTTAGCGATTTTATACATATCGCCAATTATTATTATTAAGTACATTTCCCAACAGGCCGAAGCCCAATTCTAGGGAAAGGAAAAATTGAAAAATTAATGGGCGACAAAACATTTCTTAATATCATTTGTGGTGCAGTAAAAAATATCAATTTCACTCTCAATAGTGTTGTAGGAAGTAACCATATGATGTATTGGAGACTTAGACAACATATTAGTTTTTGCAGTATTTAAATGGAATACGGTTTTATACCTTGATGACAACCGGGAAACCTGGAACAATATTCTATTCATAATAAACGTACAGTCAATTGAATTATTAATAATTTTGTGCAAAAAAAATTGCAGCACAAATACGCCGACGCTGTTCCAGGGAGGTTAAATTAAAATTGCTTAAAAGTAAGGAATGGGAAAAACCTCTGGGTGGATAAGATCCTTCCACGACGAAAGTTGCAAATTTTATGAACTTTCTTTGAAGACCCTCTATGGATTCAATTTGATTATTGTATAGCGGATTCCAAATTACAGAGCAGTACTCCAAGTGTGTATGAACTAATGTCACAAACAACAAACATAAAATATCTGATCCAACAAAAATATTTGAATTTCGAATTAAGAAACCCAAGCATTTAAAAGCAGTTGTTACTTTCGTTTCAACGTGTTTAGTGAAGGATAATTTAGGATCGAAAATTACACCTAGGTCAAGTGCCGTATCCGGTCTGTCTACAACACAGTTATTAATGGAATACTCGTAAATAATTGGATTGACTTTTTTAGTATATGTCATACAGTAACATTTGGAAACATTTAAGTATAGTTTATTGTGCCTGCACCATGCAAAGATAATATCTAAATTTTTCTGGAGCTTAATACAATCAATAAATGAAGAGATGACACAGAACAGTTTTAAGTCGTCAGCATATAGGAGGAAATCAATATCAATATTGGCAGTAATATCACTGATGAAAATGTTGAAAAATAGGGGCCCGAGGACTGATCCCTGTGGCACTCCAGATTTTGTAAGATGTAATTAGACTGATATCCCTGTATATTGACAAATTGGTATCTATTATTGAGATATGACGTAACAAGATTTAGAAGTGAGTCGGAGAATCCAAAAAGTTTAAGTTTCTGTAACAGAAGGGAATGATTCAACTTATCAAAGGCCTTGGAGAAATCAGTGTACACGACGTCCATTTGCTCTTGTTGATCGATAGCTTCCGAAATTAACAGAGTTTTGCACACATGATTTGTGACTGTAGACCTACCCTTCATAAAACCGTGTTGATTGATAGATATCATACCAGACACATATTTATAGATTTGCGTGTGGAGAACATATTCAAAAATCTTACTGAAGTTGGACAATAATGCGATAGGCCTGTAATTGGTAATATCACTTTTATCACCTTTCTTGTAAATAGGCTTCACCCGAGATATTTTCCACTTATTGGGATATGTTGATTTCTTCAATAAAAGATTAAGGTGGGAGGTTTTACAAAAACAGATGCACAATCTTTTATGATAAATGAGGGAATGAGGTCCGGTCCCGTGGTCATATTGGATTTCTGTTTTAGAATAGCTGCCGAAACTTCATCTTCACTTACCGAATTAATAGACAAAGTATGAAAGTAGTCAGGTATAGAGAAATTTCGACAGTCGTTATTATAGTCCTCGTTAAACGAGCTTGAAAAGTGATTTGCAAAACAATCGACTATAGATTGTGGATTATCGACAGAGCTGTTATTGTACGTCATTACGGAGGGAATACTAGAAGTGTTTCGTTTATTATTCACAAACGACCAGAATTTTTTAGGTTCCTTCGATATTTCATTTTGGGTTGTAGCATTAGTAATTTTTATACGCCTCATTGACTTCAGCTTTTATCTCTGATCTCAATTTGTCGAATTCTTGTTTATCAGCTTGATTATTAAATTTATTATATCTCTTCCAGACTTTGTATTTAAGCTTCATTTTGTGAATTATTGAACCGGTAAACCATAGAGGGTAGGATCCAGAACTTTTGCGTTTCAAAGGAACATTTTTATGTAATACATCATTGATAACAATGTAGAAATTATCTATGGCACTATTTACATCTTCATCGTTAACTAAAAAGATCCAATTCATTGCGGAAAGATCATTGTAAAGTACAGGAAAATTTGCTTTATTGAAGTTAAAACCATAATTGCTAACAGATTGAAATCTTTTAAGTTTGGAGTTAAAAGAAAGCTCAACGTTCAATGAAGGATGATGTGAGTACTCCCGACCTGAGAAATTAACGGACTTAGAAACAGAGCAGCGGTTGTTACTAATAACAAGGTCAAGTAGTTTCCCGAAGTTATTTACTACAAAGTTGAATTGTTGTAGGTTCATGAAGTTTAAGAAATTGTTGAGAGAATTGAAAAATGTGCAAGATGCGGTGTTGTTATAGCAGTTCAGATAGTGGGGGATGTTGAAATCGCCAAATATAATGATGTCAGAATCATGAAGAATCTGTAAACTTAAGAGAGATTCGAATAATATATCATAATCATTAACAGAACAAGAGGGCGGGATATAAATGTTAATTGCATAGATGGAAGAATGAGCTGCACATAACTTAATCACTAAAATATCAATATGCGGAATAAGACTAAAACCTTCGGAGAGAGTACGAATGTTAATTTTCGTGGCGTTAAGGTGATTCGATACTGCGAGAAGGACACCACCTTCCCGAATTTTATTAGTACTGCATAGATTGCCATCACATCGAAAAACATTGAATAGTGTGGAATCAAACAGTTCCGAGCTGTGTATACCGTCATGCAACCAGGTTTCAGGAAAAGCAAATAAATGATATTGAGTCTCGTAGGTCGAGAATTTATAAAGCTCATTACATTTCGAACCCAGACTTGTAACATTTTGATAATAACAATATAGAAAATGATTATTACGTTTCGAGGTCTTTACGTTGTTAATTGTTGTTCCTTCATCACTTCCCTGTAATTGCTATACATTACCTAATACAGTATTCCTGAATTACGCAGTGTTTCTTTATACACATGACAATCTCGATCCCAAGCAGCATGATTAATAGAAGAGTCTATGCTATGGGCGCTTTTGAAATGAGAGCAGTTGATACATTTTAATATGGTAGAGGAACAATTGCTGATTTCATGAGACTCAGCACATTTAGGACACGTGGGAGTGGTTTTAGTACTTTGAGCTGACAGGTGGTGAAAACCGCAACATTTGTAACAACGACGTAAGTCAATTGCATCGAATACCGAACAATAATCAAAACGAATCCACAGCTTACCGACTGCCAAAATATCATGGTATGTCCTATGATCAACTTGAAGGATGGCTTGGAATACTTAATATCACAAGTTGAATGATCAGCAAAACAAGATTTATTTAGAGTTTTAAGATAATTGACGATGGCATCAGAATCTAATTGTTCGGTAAAACCAACTACTCTTACTCTTGGATGAAGTACCGCAGGTTGTCTAACATCATATTTATCACCAAGTTTATCATTAACTATTTGTTTAAATTTAGAAGATTCAGCATTATTTTCACAGTTAATCAGTAATGCGCCATTGCGAGCATGTCTAACACCAGTCATCTTAATATTTGTATCAATCGGGTTTACAGATTTTAGTAAATCGGACTTGGTAATAACAGATTATTGTGCTGCATTTTTCGGTGTCACGAGGACAGGTGGTTCAATGTTTTTTTTAGCGGCAATGCTTGCGTAGGATTTATCATTTAACTGTTTAGGAGGTGAAGGAATAATGTTTCTAATTTCAGTAAGATTGTTAGCTAACGACTGCTTTAAATCATCTTTGGTAGAAGAGCTACACGATTCAAATTTTGACATGATATTGTCTTGAAGCTTGTCAAACAGGGAGCTAAAAAAATCCGCATTAATATTCTTGAGATTGTCAATTGTTTTAGTTTACTCAACTAGTTTAGTGTCAAGTTTATTTGTCCTGGACTTATCAAACATATCACTTTGACGTTTACAAGTATTACACAAATATAATAAATTGTGGTTGGTTTCAAGAAACTTGAATTGACTATCATTTAAGCCAATGCACGAGGCATGGAACCACATACCACAACTGCCTTCACCAAACCGTCAGATTTTTTGAACTTACATTTACCACAATCGCCCGACATTCTGGTCAAATAAAACTTTTAAAAAATTTAAAATTCGATCACAAGAAGCTCTAGAAACCCTTGCACGCCAATACCCAGCTAAGTAGATATTTATTTCTTCTCCAGCTCGCTACATCAACAGGTCCCATCAGATCAGCATAGGCAAGTTCGAGTACCTGTTTTTCACCTCTCGTGCAAATTCAGGAGTTAAAGATGTAACTACTTTACAAAATTTGCTGAATTCAGATGAAATCCTATGAACTATTCAGAAGATTAATATTAGCGGCAGCGGTAAGTCAGTCGGTTTGATTATCTGCTTCACCTACACAGACATTAGTGGCCGGAGCGTCGCACTCAGCGCACACTGAGGCGGGGCTAGACCAGCGCACACTACAACTAATTCTCTCAGCCCACACACTTGGACTAAACTGGTGGACGGAGTCATAAATCTCTCCGTTGGTCCCAGCCAGAGCGACAGAGACAGCTAGATATTAGTATCTATATCTATCTCTCTTTCCGTTACTTTCAAGCTATCAAACATCTATCAAGTATGACTGACTACTTGTAGTTGTACACACGTGGTGAATGGTTTATTTTAATGTCAACTTATGTTTTAAACTTGTTTTACAATGGTACGAAAGTGTTGTGTGCCGAAATGTTCTTCGAGATACACTCCTGGGTGTAACTCGACGGCGGTATATAAATTGGACCCAGGAAAAAATGAACGTTAAACTAGCAGCACAAACATTAAGCGAATGTGTTGCTACTGCGCTAGAATACTTAGAAAATTAATTAAATTATAAACAATTTTCTGGTGCAGCGGCGACTTCAAACTTTTGCAGAATATTTAAATAAATTTTAGATCTGCTTAACAGTATAAATAAATTATGCAAAGATCCGAAAACGCAGCCATGGTACCCAGAGAATTTTGAAAACATTGTACAGCGTGTGGAAATGTTTAAAAACTACATTTACAATTTAAAATGCGGCACGGAAAAAGTGATCTATTCTGCGAGAAAAATTGGTGTTATAGGAATTCTAATTACTCTAGAGACGGTGAGTGGTAAAAGCGCATATTTATTATTTATTACTTTCTCTGAAGTCAACAATTACAAAATAGTATTATTTTTATTTAACCATGACTAAGAACTGAGACTATTTAAAAATGCTGAAAAATACTTCTTATCAATGTCAAGCATACAATTCATCATTTGTTTGATTGCTTTTATTTTTTCGGCAGAGATGTACTTTTTAAGTGGCAATATTTTGGCACTAATGACGGTAAGATAGATTGAGGATTTCTATTGTCACAACACGACATCTTAGTGCTTTCGCTTCAGAATTTTTTAAAGTTTCTTTTTTAAAATTTTCTGTATGCTTTAATTTGTATTCTACGTCGGAAAGATTTTGTGTAAATCTCAATGCGGCTACTTCAGAAAAGGGAATATTCTTGTAAGAAAGTTGCTTGGCGCAACGTTCAAAATCTTTAAAATCTGCATCTTTCAATTGTAATATGCAGCATGTTTTTTTTGTGTTTACAGATTTTAAATTTTTTATGAAAGATAACGGTGAAAATAATTCTGTTTTGTTCATGTATCTCTCGATGTTGCTGTGAATATTGTCTACTTCCTGGATTGCACCGTGTCCTTGTACCGAATATTTCATCGTAATGTTTTTCAATTCAGGATGTTCTCGTAGTGCATCGAGTACTGCAAAAGATATAAATGAATTTCTATTTTGCGGTACGCAAGAGTCGGTCCATGTCACTAATTCTGTGACATTGTCACTTAAAACTTTATCCAGTATTATTCTAAAAGCGCTGGCTATAATGTTGCCGTTTCGGCCTTCTGTAGCTTCATTCCAAATTGCACAATAGGTTTGGGCAGTTGTTTATTTTCTTTATCTCTATTTCGTTCCTTTCTCATTTCCTCTTTGATTTTTGTGTGCTCTTCGTAGGACTTCCTTTCTTCTTCGGTCCTATTACAGGATAATATTATACATAATGAAAAACAGTGAGACAATATATACATTAGCAAGTTATCCAACTTATTTCTAAACACATTAATACTAACAGAAAAATCTAATTCAGAAGAAAATTTATTACACTCTCGACACATAGAAATAATTGGAGAGTTGTAATGATAATTCGTGCGTGAAAAGTCGCAAACAAAAATATCATCGCAGCGAGTGTTACAGCTACTAACATAGAACTTTATCTTACTTAACAAATCAATATCATCTATGTGGTTATTAATAACTTTATATGAAAATAAAATTTGATGTTTAATACGCCTTGTAGCAAGGGGCTCAAGATCAAATTTCTTTAATAAAATAGATGAGTCACAATGAGGAGACCCCCTGTATAATCTATAATTAATAATTTTACAATATTTATTTTTCGTTTTCGTTCATATTATGTGTTATAAACGCTCTGAAAGAAAGATGCAAAAGAGTTTGCTATTTCTGTGCCCGTTGAAAATTCTAGGTTGTTATAGTGCATTATAGACGGTATTTTATTATTATCTTTCTTTTTATTTGCAAAATTCCTGAAATTGTTTCGGTTATTAATCAAGACATTTTGAACTGTTGATATATAATTTTTATATGCAGTTGTAGTTAGCGACTTCAAATTCGATCTAAGAATTTTAAACTTATTTAAGCGGTAAGATGAATTAAGCCTTTTGTGCATTTTACGGTGATCCTCTTTAAGTTTAAGGCATGATATAATCTTATGTGTGAACCAGATTCGATACTTATTATTTTTAATTTTTTTTTTTTGGAATACAGATGTCTAACACGTCGTACAATATTGTATAAAATTGATTTACTGCTTCATTAATATCACTACAAGTGTTAAGAACATCCCAATCAACATCACTAAGAAGTCGATAAAGAAGTTCGAAATTACCATTTTTGAAATCATATCTTGAATGTTGTTGAGTTTTAATTTTTGATTCAGGTGAACAATATATTTTATAGTCAATTATTAATTGAGGATGATGCAAGTCTACAGGTAATATAGATAAATCACAACGTTCAACAACACACTTCTTATTATAAATGACAATATCAATAATGTTGTTATTTAAATTAACAATATTATTATGTTGAGACATATTTATAAAGTTTTAAAAATATTGAAATTGATTGACATGGTTATCGGATGAATTATTGTTTAAGTTTGTTAAGTTAAAGTCTCCAATAATTGCTACATTTGAATCAAATATGAAAGGAAGCGCACTCAGAACTTCATAGAAATTGTGATATTCAGCTATACTTGTGTTGGGGGGAATATAAACTGCGAAAACATAAATTGCGGATGATAAGTTTTGCGACAACATTTTTACACATAAAACGTGAAGGTTTATTAAGTTCCAGCTGATATCAACACACTGATGTTTATAAATATTATTTACTGCAATCAACACACCACCACCTCGACTTTTTCCAGTTCTGGTACGATCACGATCACTGCGGTAGACCTGTATCGCTCATCAAAAAGTTCGGCATTGGAAATATCAGCGCTAAGCCAAGTCTCACTCAACACAAGGACATCATAGTTTGTAGTCGAAACATTGAAATAAAGTTCTGTTAATTTGGTGTTAAGACCGCACACGTTTTCGTAGTAGATCGCTAAATGATGCGATGAGGAAGTATTCAGTTTTTTTAGTAATACGGGTAACACCGTTCACGTATTTAATTTGTAGATCAGTTTCATCCTGGTTAAGGAGTTTCGATACCGATTATCTATCTAGGGGATCTAAACAAAAATCTATTGTATTTCTGCAGAGTGACAACTTCTACCCACTAAATTTTGTTGTAAAAAACACCGAAAATATAAAAAATCTTATAGCGAAATATATTTGTTTATAAATATTTTATTACTATCTTTCAATTAAATTGTATTTTTAAGTACTAAAGATTTTATATTTTAAAATTCATAATTTTAAAAATCAATCGAAAACACGGCAACAGCACTAGTATTTTAGCTGCTTTACGTTGACTGTTGGCTGCAGTGATTCTAACCTAACTGTCAAGTGTTGTCAGGTAGTAAATGCAATAGCTCATAATAATTGTTCTTTTGACGCTCCAAGATTTATTCAAGCTATAAGAAATGAGAACTTAATTGATAGTTTTCGTCCAGTCATTCATTATTTCCAAGACACTTTAAAATTATTTAAAAACATTTCATGACAATTGGTAGAAATTCATATTTCTGTTTCAGAAATAATTAGTAATGGGGAAAGCTTTGATCAAGTATATGACAAACGTACACAAAAGATACAGATATTATTATTTCTACTGTACAGCCTTTAAAAAGAGTCAGATCTTCTGGAATGATTAAAAGATTAGCGACATTTGGAATTAGTTACGAAATAATTGCAAACAAATTTAGTGATCATGGACCCGTCATGTCCCTTGTAGAGTTTTTAGTAGATGAACACGAATAATTCTTACTCAAATAGTTCTTCCTACTTATTTTCGATAGTTTCGTAACGGTGTTTGTATGCGCATTGCGAAAGTGTGTCCAATTTCCTAAAAATGACTTGTGTATGTGTATTTTATTTGTTGTGAAAATATAAATATAATATCATTTGTTACAAACTTTATAAAATAATATGCTTCAACATAAACGCACTCTTACTTTCCAACAGTATTTTAAATTTCGCGCCAATCTATGATTTGCGACGTTGCCGTAGTTATCGCTCTTTTAGTTATATGTCACGTTTTAAATTTTATTTATTTGAATAACTCAATAACGGTGTGGAAGAATCCACTGAATTTTAGTTTCATGATTTATTAATGTCTGATTTATAATTACTGTAAATCTCTTTCTGGTGGTATTATTTTTATAGATTATACAGCCCTTTCAAAATGTATTCTCATTTACTCCCATGTAAAACAGAAATTTTTAAAAATTTATTTTTAAAAAACGGTGTGGACGATTGATCTGAAATTTTAACAGTGAACGATAAATACATCCATCTTCAACTTGTAAAATTTTCAGATGAGTGGTAATATTTTCAAAAACGGTATCGAACCTCCTTAAGACGATCTGTTAGAGATTTTTGCAGTTCGCTTATGTATTCCCGTTGTCTCAGCGTTTTATCGATAGATATTTTAATGTCTTTGAATTTAGTACCTTCTAATTTTTTAGCGTTTTTTAATACATTCATAGCATCCACAGGCTTCTTACAAATAATTTTCACAGGTCTTGGTTTATTTGGATTAGTAGAGGCTTGTCTGCCTAAACGAAATATTTGTAGATCGTCTGATTGAACAGGGGATGCTATCGATATTATTTCATGAACATTTTGATTGAGAAGTGCTGGTGTAGAAATCGTCTCCGGTATATTGTGAATAATAATATTAGATTTTTTAAATGTTTCGTTCATTAATTTCTTGAATAGTGTTTTCAAAATCAGTATATTCGTCTAACTTAGTTTTTGTAATTGTGGTTTTTATTGTGCTAAGTTCAGTAGTCTTTTATATCCGATTGTAAACTTAAAATTAGTTGTTTTAACTCTGATATATCGTTACCTGTTGATCCTGCAGATGGTTCGCATGAGTTACAGAACCATTTAAGATTCTTTTTTGATCTCAGTGTACGAGTATCGGATTGAGTAATTTGAGCACAATCGGTATGGAAACAGACAGAACATCATGCGCAAGGCACCGATGAAAGTTGGTCAAACTTCTTATTGCAGATTCGCGAAAACACGTAAATGTAGATGGCAGTGTCGAACAACGCCGTAATAGGGATAGACGTCATTGCGTTTTGGTTTATCTCAATAATACAGAGTTTATTGTGTATTATATTTTATAGAGTGTCATTATAGGGTATTTCAGGATTTAATATTAAATTATTAACATTCTGTAGTACTTTTACTTGATATACTAATATATATATATATATATATATATATATATATATATATATATATATATATATATTGTATTTAAAAACTACCAATAAAGTCTACATAATGATAATTTCATAAAAAAACAGACACAAATAACATTGTACTACTTAAACCGCGAATGTTTTATTAGTAAAATATATGCTTATCACCAAATGTTGTCAGCTCGAACTGGGTAGGGTTTTCCCTCAGCTGCACAAACAATAATATTCAATTATAAATGTTATTTAACCGGTTAATATAATGAAAAACATATAATGACAGGTACAGAAAAATTATTTGTTATCCCTATTAGGGAGGGTTTATCAATTGGCCACCAGAGGTCAGCCACTTTGAATTTCTTCGCGAATTGAGCACAGGAAAGACATGGCCCGAGCACTTATTTATTGTAAATGTACGACTATAATATATAGCTGAGGTACGAACACTATAAGCGCCCAAAGTTAAGTATACTTAAGTTAATTAATATTTTCACTCAGAAATTGTAGATTTTATTAAGTTTCTGATACAGAATTGGAGCACAACCAGATCACTTATAAACAATTATTGTATCATCCGAAAAATTACGCACACTTTGATATAAATTTGGAAAATTTATTTGCAGTGTTTTCAAACAAAATTACGAAAAACTGCGAAATTAAAAATAAACACGTGTATCTCACTGTGTATTATGATAATAAGATAATTTTAAGGGCGTTTTTTCTTTTTCCTCACACCATTTAACGTATAAAGCGTACATCCTTGCAACACTCAAATTAGCCTCTAAATATTTTCGTTCCGTTGATTTTCGACAATAATGTGATTGTATAACGGGAAAAGTTTTTATGTGATCTATTATTTCTGATTTTTGGGAAATATTTAGTTGTACCTACCCAAAAAATCCTTACACGCACGAATTTCTTCACCTTTAACTTTCAAATAATAAAAAAATGAATAACTCCTGCGTGATGGGTCAGATGTTGTTGTTCGACCTTTTCTTAACTTTTTTGTTGTTTCCCTTAGAAATACATATTTTTCATTTTGTGTCAAACTCCAATAAGCATCAAAAGCCAGTTTCCTTTCCTCTTCTGAAATTTGTTTACTGCAATTGAATTTACAGCTGTGCAAGCAATTTTTTGTATTTTGATTGCTTCTGGCCTGAATTGATTTTCCTCTTACATTTATATATTCTTTTCCTGCCTGGCAATTTCTTTTACGGACAATTTACTTTCCACTAATTTCTTCTTTGTTTACGTTTTCTTGTTTTCTTTTATTTTGCGTTGTCATTATTTACTGTAATTTCTACGGGTAAATTCAGTATTATTTCCTCTATGCTTGCTGCATCGGTTTGTAAACCTTCTTGATTTAAAATAATTTCGCCAGCATTTTCCAAAATATTACCAAAACAATCAACAATTTCAATATTTTCAATGATTGTCAAGGGAAGGTTTATAATGATGCTGTTTTCTTGGTTAGTGCCAGCATCAAAGTTTATACTATCTTGCTCAAGGACTCTAATAAATACATAAAAATATGAATTAGTAAAATATAGTTTTAAGTATTACGACTTATTACAGTAAAGTGGAGGTTTCCACGTTGGTCACAACTTTATCGATGTGATTATAGTTTTCCTCATCTTTTTCTCTTATATTTGCTAGATCTAAACTGAAAATAAAGAATAAGGTTGCAAAACAAAAGTATATTATATTTTAGTTCTTTTTTAACGAAAACTTACTCTGTATTGTTAGAAACCATATTTTTAGAATAGTCTTCTGTCAGCGTTACTGAAAAATCAAATTAAAATTATTAAAAATTGAATTCGGTGATTAAGATTAAATTATATATCTTACCCATTTCTAGTATTTTAGATGCTCTTGACTTTGTTCCACGCTTCATAACTAATGAAATGTTAAAACAAAACACTATTTTACCACTGCAGGACACGAACTGAATATCAACAACATAGGTGTCACAAGATGAAGTGAACGTTTTAGGTTAGGTATTTATGAATCTTCGGAATAGAACTAGAATAATAAAGATGTATCTGCATTGGTTCAGTGAAACAAAGTTCTATCTGAATGTAGATATAACTGATACACCATTTTGCGTAGTTAGGACATTGTTATACTCAAATCAGAAAAATTTTGGGTTTAGATAGGACTATGTAACATGACTAACTTCTTCATTTTTTGACAGATGTCGATAGTTCACATATTTAAATACAGAATAAAGCAGATAGAACCATTATATACCAAAATCTCAATTTTGGCAAAAAAGGCAGATAGAACCTTGTTATTCCAGCGCGACGATTTGTCAGATTAAATGATTCAAAATCCAATTTTTCTCCTCCTTATTGTCATACTTTTACTTTGTTCGTCTTTAAGTCGATCTAACTTATTAATTTGAAATTATTTAAATTTTTAAGTGCCAGAAATTGAATTGTCTTTCAATCACAGCAACTAGACTATTCCAATGAATAATGATTAATGTATTTCTCAATTATGAGTACCTAAAGGTTGTTGTATTCCGTTTGGTGTTTGGTTACATTTCATCATATAATTTTAATTTCTAAAGACAGTATACGATTTCTTAAATTGTTGATCATGTTGTTGAATAAATTTTTGTAGGGAGTGATCGGCCATAAATAGATATTCTGTACATCCTACATTTTGTATGTGACGTGCTTTTAGTGTTCAAAAATTGTGCGATCTTCTTGTTTGTTGTAAGTAATTTTCGAGATGGAAAGACGTGTTTTCTCCCAACGTACTTTTTACTCTTTCACTAAACATTCATTTATTTTGCGATGCTCTTTTGCCTTTCTGGATATTTAGAGTATCGGTTGCTCTAAATATTTTTGTGGTTAAACCTTTAACCAGGCCCACTCTCTTCTTCACTGTACGCTAGTCGCGGTTTAACTGATTCGTATCCTTAAGAAATTAGAGCACGTAACAGGCTTAATACGGAAAATGCCGTATTATACGGGACGGGTGGCAACCCACTGCAAGACGATGATCGCCAAGACATTGGAGAGCTAGGTCGCGTCCGGCAGCCACCAATTCATTGTTTTTAGCTGAACGCATACACACGAATGCGGGTGCAAACGACTTCACTTTCTGCAACCCTGAAATAAACATATAATGTGATGAGATAAGAATGTTGAAAAATGTCAGTGTGTATTGGATTTTTAGCATTAAGTACGAAGATTTTGATTAACGAAGTATTGTTGTATGTTTAACATAGTTGATAATGTAGTCAATGTTATAATTTTGAAGAATACGTACACTTCAATCAAAATTTGATCTCATACTGTCTTTTATTTCCATATTTACCTACTGGAGTAACATAAGTCAGGTAAATAAGTCATCACGATTGTAGAAACTGTAATGTTTGTTACTGTAAGTACTGTATCACTATTTTTATTGTTATTTTTTTTAGATGTAATTGTATTTTTATACTGAATTAATTAAATTAAATTACGACTTGTTTGTCGAAATATGAGCTTGATGGCGGGCCACAGGTCTGGAGATTCGCTTGAGGGCCGCAGGTTTGCTGAGTACCTGGAGGGCCACAGGTTTGCTGGGTAGCTGGAGGGCCACAGGTTTGATGGGTGGCTGGAGGGTCACAGAATTCAGAGTTGCTGGTTGGCCACAGTAGTACAACATAGCTGGTGGGCCACCCTGAAGTGAATTAGTTTGTGGAGAATGTTTTTGTGTAATGACGTAAAGTTCGGAATATTTTGGAATATTTTGGAGCTGATTTTGCAGCGAAACCTTTCGCGGCAGACGACAACGGATGTTCTTTTATCAAAACCTGATCTTCTATTTTATATTGCTTCGAATGATGACGTAAATTATAATGATGAAGTTGTTTTGTAGCTGCTCGGGCCAGATGTATTTTCACAAATTCCCCGAATTTAATTTTATTTTTGTAAATTTGAATTTATATTGTTTATGGTGATTGAATCTTCCATTATTTTACTTTTCGTGTTGACTTTCATTATAAATCGTATTTGGTAAAACTAATTCTTGACTGAAATTTAGTATCGCTGGGCTAAACCCGGTAGATTCTTGTTTACTGGTATTGATGGAAAAACGAAAATTATTTTACGCACAACTGTATCAAAATTGTTTGTTTACAACTTAGTTACCATGGCAGACTTACACTTTAAGCCCTTGGGCGGTAAAGTAAAGAATTTGTTAATAATAATTTTGATAGTTGTAATATCTGCCCCACTATAAGCTAATAGTGTTGCAGATGTTCTGCGAAAAGTTTGTCCTGTATACAGCTCTGGATGGAGATGGAGATATTTTTAGGATGGTTTTAGGAATAGCTCCAAATATATTTTTCTCTACTGGCTGACAAGTGCAAATGCTTTTTCTAAATTGAAGAAAAAACGACGATGAGTCAGGTTCCCTGGTCGCAACGCAACATATTTTCTATAGATCGTGAGTGCTGATATTTCATCATCTACTATACCAAACTCACGCTTTTTATTAGTTTTTGTCTTTAGTATCGTGACAAGAAGGACGGAACCTCTGTCTTCAATATCGTCCACTTGAATATTTGCGAGTTCTTCTCTTCGGCAATCTCCGTAAATTCCGAATAATAAAGCAACCTATAATACAAACATCATTATGTTTAACTCGATAAATTTCTATCAATTTTATAACTGTCATACCTTAATCATAAGCTATGTGCAGTCTGGAGCTTCTATCATAAATTTAAGAATATTGTCTTTGGACAGCACCATAGCCATAATCATACACTGTATTATTTACCAGTTCGTTGAAGTAAGCCAACAACACAGTTTCGTTCATAGTTTAAACTTTTTTCTTTTTCATCCAACTTTTTATGACACTAAACTCTTTTTCATATCTCTCTTTAGACTTCATGGGACACAAATCCCCCATAGCTTCTTCAGCCGCAACTAAAATTTCATCTGGAATCTCCTTATTTGTAGAATTTATTGATAGAATCAACAAAAAACAAAATTAATTGTTTCACACATTAAATGTTTTTTTTGTTACTATCCGCCACCTTATAATTTTTAAGTAATAAGTATTTTTGAAAGTTTTCAAAAATTATATAATTCACAAATGTTGTGCGTAAAACGTTGTACGTACCTCAGGCCGAAAGACAGATTACACCCTTGGACGAATAAAGGCCCTCCGCTGTCGAGCCTCAAACTTCGTCCGAAGGCGTAATCTTTTTCTTTCAGCCCTCTATACGTAAATAACTAAAATGTTCGTCCCATTTTCTTTGATTCCCTTTACAGAATTGCGCATCGGTTTAAGAGTCCAATTTGTTCGTTCGACAGGTATTTGCTTGCGGTGTATACGGGGGCGTTCGGCAGTGTGAAATATCCGCCAAATATGATTTGAATTCCCGATTATCAAATTCGGAGCCATTCTCCCTTCTCCGTAATAATAGTCCAAGGGTACCTGTATAATTTTACTCTAAACGAATTGTATTTCCCGCATATTTGTGTTGTGTTTGTAACCGCCAGATGGCAGTATTTAATAGGTGTATTTGTTTGAAGTTGGCATCTTTGCTTGCTTCAGCGTGTAGAAGATTTCAGTAAAACACTACGTGTGAGTACAAAATATACCTATAGTCCAGGCAACGAAGGAAAAATAGCGAAAATAATTCATGTAGAAGCCAATTTTGGCTCAGTTGTAGGGGAAGGTGTCCTTAACAACATACTAAAAGTACTGAGGAGTGGGGGTGGAGCTAAGGGTGGGGGAGGTCTCTAAAGGTCACTTTTTTCAGTTTTTCGTTAATAACTCGAAAACTACTGGGTCTAGCGAAAAAATGTTCATATATTAAATTAATCTACATAAAATTCTCTACAAAATGGTTCTACACACTTTTTCGCTACGATCAATACTTAAGGAGATATGGCGGGAAGAAAATGGAAAATTAAAAAGAAACAGTTGTTATTGTTCAAAATGAAATAATTAGTGTTAACGGATGTATCTTGAACATTCATTTTTATCCGGGTTACAGTATTGGATTCCTTAGACATTTTTATGTAAGATACATTCTACTATTTTTTAAAGGCCTCTAATAATCCGAAATTTAATTATTTTCTCCGAGAAAAAATTGTAAATTTTTAGAATTTTAAAAGTTTCTTGTGTTTTATTAGAGGCCTTTTTTTTAAAATAGTACAATGTATCTTACATAAAAATATCTAAAAAATCCAATGCCGCAAACCAGAAGTCGATATCTTTATCCGTTCAGAAACTGGAATTGATTAAACACAAGTAACTAATAATTCAAAAAAATTATAATTTTCTCTTGGATTTCGGCTTATAAGAGGCCCTTCAAAAAAAATAGTAGAATGTATTTTATGTAAAAATGACTGAGGAATCCAATTCCGGAAACCGGAAGTTGATATCTTTATTCGTTCAGAAAATAGAATTGATTAAACACAAAAAACTATAAAAATTCTAAAATTTAATAATTTTCACTTGGAGCAAGTCATTAAATTTCGGCTTATCAAAGGCACTATAAAAAAATTAATACCATGTATCTTAAATAAAAATGTTCGAGAAATCTAATGCCGAAAACCGGAAGTCGATATCTTTATCCGTTCAGAAAATATAATTGATTAAACACAAGAAACTATAAAAATTCTAAAATTTAATAATTTTCTCTTGGAGCAAATCATTAAATTTCGGCTTATCAAAGGCACTTTAAAAAAATTAATACCATGTATCTTATATAAAAATGTATATAAAATGAAAATATAATTGATTAAACACAAGAAACTATAAAAATTCTAAAATTTAATAATTTTCTCTTGGAGCAAATCATTAAATTTCGGCTTATCAAAGGCACTTTAAAAAAATTAATACCATGTATCTTATATAAAAATGTCCGAAAAATCCAATGCCGAAAACCGGAAATCGATATCTTGGTCCCTTCAGAAATTAAAGTAGATTTTTAGAATTTAGAATTTTATAATTTTTATAGTTTCTTGTGTTTAATCAATTCTATTTTCTGAACGGATAAAGATATCGACTTCCGGTTTTCGGCATTGGATTTCTCGGACATTTTTATTTAAGATACATTGTACTATTTTTTTTGAAGGGCCTTTTATAAGCCGAAATTTAATGATTTTCTCCAAGAGAAAATTATAAAAATTTAATTCTTATAGGTTCTTGTATATCTTATATCTCTGTAAGTATTGATCCTAGCGAAAAAGTGTATAGAACCATTCTGTAGAGAATTTTATGTTATCATTTTAATATATGAACATTTTGTCGCTAGACGCTGTAGTTTTCGAGTTATTAACTAAAAACTGAAAAAAGTGACCTTTACAGACCTCCCCCATCCTTAGCTCCACCCCCCACCACTCAGTACTTTTAGTATGTTGTTAAGGACACCTTCCCTTCCCCTACAACTGTGCCAAAATTGGCTTCTACATGAATTATTTCCCCTATTTGGTCTTTTTTGGTCTTCGTTGCCTGGACTACTAGTATATTTAGTAAGAAACGAAATAAGTCCTTGCTCCCTCAAATTAATTGCAATATTTCAACATTGGTCCTTGGAGCGAGATAAAATAATCCAAAGTGCAAGCAACAAACAAGCCAAATCAAATACCAAACAGCAAGAAGTAAGGTTAGAAACAACAAGCGTGGTTGTTATTCTGCCAAGTCGTCGAGTAGCGACGGGAATTAACGATCAGAAACGAACGAGTTCAAATCAACGAGTCTGCCATGTCACTGAGCAGCGACGGGACTAACCGGCAAAACAATTGACAACTGAACGAGCTCATTTTGACAACATCACGTGGTACAACAATCCAGTTACAACACTACAAGTGATTGGCAACTCATCATTGTTAATTTACCAAGTAAGTCTCTTTCCATTATTATTCCTTATTATTCCAATATTCATTTAATTGTTGACGGTATGCTCAACAAGATATTACCCCAGATCTTATTATCACTATTAAAAATAGGTTGGCAAAAATTGAACCAATTTTTGATAGTTTTAATCAAATTCAAAATGAACTTGAGTATTTAGTCTATGATACAGAAGAGTTGTTGCAAACTGAAATGCAAGAAAGACAGAGATTTTATGAAGAATTTTACAAACTGACAAGTCAAGCTAATGTCTTAATCTCACGCAATGATGTGAATGTTGACAATCAATCACAACAACAAGTTTATGAAGTAACCACGGTATCTTAGAGTCGAGCAAAATGTTCTATTAAGTTACCTTCAATAAGTTAACCGAATTTGGACGGTACATTTACTATGTTTTTATGTATCATTTTGTAGCGTTATTCATAAAAATGATGACTTGGGAAATGTACAAACATTGACATATCTAAAATCATCATTAAAGGGCGTACCATATCGTCCCCGTTGAGGCAAAAGTCATTAAGTCCAATTTTTGTGATTTTCAGTTTTTAATGTACCTAAGTCCGTAGGATAGTATTCTATAATACCAAAAACACACGAAGTCCACGGTAGCATAGAAAACAAACTGTAAACGCGAACATTATTCATTAAGTCACTTTTTCATGTTTGTCTGCCAGGCAAAATTAACTATATGGACTTAGCGATTCCTTTTGAAGTTTGTACGTCATGTGAAAGTCACTATATGGACTTAATGACTTTATAGTGTATTTTGTAGAGCAGTTGCTGGACTTAACGATTTCAAAATTATGTTACATTATAACCTAAAAATGAGGTTTGTTTATGTGTGTGCTCTGTGATCTTTCACTGATTAGTATTTTGCGACGTATTTTGCTTTAAATAATCGAAAAAGGTGAAATATGGATCACGGAAGTCGTGGAGCTAAAATATTAGCTGCTCTAAAGCCGGTACCATTCGATTTTATACACAAAGTAAGTATACATGATACTTTGTTTTATAACCTAGAAATGTCACATGTCAATAATTAGTATTGGAAACTAAACAATAACGAAACTAATTTTTAGAGACCAGAAAATAAAGACGTACAACCCTCTACTAGTGCAATATTAATTCCTGGAAACCAACAGGATTATGAAGTGGGCATTGAGGTAAGAATACAATTTGTTTTGGTAAAGATATGATTTTCGGATTTTGGCTTATAATCATGTTAAATTAATAATAGGCAAATGCTGAAGATGACGAAAATTCAATAGAAGATGATGACGACAGTATTAAGGATAGTAATTATATTTCTTATATACCAGAAAATAAAGACGTACAACCTTCTACTAGTGCAATTTTAATTCCTGGAAACCAACAGGATTATGAAGTGGGCATGGACATTGAGGTAGGAATACAATTTGTTTTTGTAAAGATATGATTTTCGGATTTTGGCTTATAATCATGATAAATTAATAATAGGCAAATGCTGAAGATGACGAAAATTCAATAGAAGATGATGACGACAGTATTAAGGATAGCAATTATATTTCTTATATACCAGAAAATAAAGACGTACAACCCTCTACGAGTGCATATTAATTCCTGGAAACCAACAGGATTATGAAGTGGGCATGGACATTGAGGTAGGAATACAACTTGTTTTAGTAAAGATATAATTTTCTGATTTTGGCTAATAATCATGACAAATTAATAATAGGCAAATGCTAAAGATGACGAAAATTCAATAGAAAATGATGACGACAGTATTAAAGATAGCAATTATATTCCTTTAGAAGTTTCGGATGAAGATGAAGAAACACAAATAGGTATGGTACATTGTTACGCGTAAAATATTTGAACTTATTAAATAGATGGTTTTATTATTTTTTATATAGCAATAAAATATGCAGATGACAAAAAGCTGATTCATCCATTTGGCAGCGCAATATCATAAAAAAGCCGTAATTCTGGTCAAGAGTATACAACAAAGAAAAAAAAGTTTAAAAAAAAATACCCACGCCTTTGGATTGCAGTAAGTGTAAATTTAAATGTTCTTCTAATTTCACTGAAGAAGATCGTACGGAAATATGCCGTATTTATTGGAATTTAGAAGAATATACTAGAAAACAGGACTTTATTTTACAAAATGTAACATGCACTGTACCACAAAGACGCAGAGCGCGAATAGAAAATGCAAAAGAACGCCAAAATGTTAGACAATTTACATTTCAAAAGGATGGTAAGAAAGTCCGAGTTTGTCAGTCATTTTTTCTAAAAACTCTTGCCATAAGCAATGGTCCACATAACAATGCATTTAAGGGTAAAACTTCAAGTGGATCTTATGGAGAAAACGATATACGAGGAACACACAGACCTGCAAATAAGACAACAGATGAACTAGTGAAGAAAATTAAGGAACACATTGAAAGTTTTCCCATCACGGTATCACATTATGTGCGAAAGTCGTCTTCCAGATTGTACCTCGATAGTAAACTGTCTATAGCAAAAATGTATTCCCTCTTTGAAGAGTTATGTATACAACGGCAAGATACAGCTCCAAGCTTTTCCACGTACAAAAGAATTTTTGGAGAGAATTACAACTATTCCTTTTTTAAGCCGAAAAAGGACCAGTGTACCTTGTGTGTACAGTATCACTCAGGAAGTGAAGAATTGAAACAAAGTCTTGTAGAAGAGTTTAAAGCCCACATAGCTAGAAAGGAGGATGCAAACAACGGCAAAAAAGATGATAAGGAACGAGCAGCAAAAGACACAACTTTTGTAACTGCAACGTTTGATCTACAGAGTTTTTGCAACTTCCATGCAGTGACGTGTTACGGTTCACCAAGACTTCATTCTTTTGTATCCTAAAATTTATATTAAATATAGTAGCTGCTTAACATATTTCATAATTCATACCTTAATATTACATAATTGTTCTATTGTTGCTTTATTTCACCGTAGGATCACTGTAAAATATTGTGTTGTTGTTTCTAGCGCTTGACAGTTCGTAATTGACACATTCTTGTTGTAGTTCCAAGAGTTCCCGCTTAGTTTAAATTCAATTTGTAACTTTATTTAAAAATACTACAGCAATTAGCTTCACTTCTAAATATCACTTATATTCATATTCCCTTATTGTATAATTAATTTATATTTATTCTGAAGGCTGGTAACCGCGCAATCAAACGTAGGTGACGTATTGTTGAATTACTGTTGGTTAGGCAACCAAAAGAACTCGGACGCAGCCCAGGTCGACGGCGAAGCACCCCGATGCAATATTAATTAGTTTATAATATTAATTGTTCTTAACCTTGGCGGGTTAAAACGTTTTGAGTCAGTTAGTAAGTGACCGTTGGTGTGAAAAGAATTGTTCAGCGATAGTTAGTATTTTGCCGTTGGATTTGTATTGGAATTATTGGAGTTTTGGGAAATATTTAACTACTCACATTGAGGATTAACGCTGGAATTGTTCAGCGATAGTTAGTATTTTGCCATTGGATTTGTATTGAAGTTATTGGAGTTTTGGGAAATATTTAACTACTCACATTTGAGGATTAACGCTGGCATTTCATTGGGAATTTATTCCACGGGACATTGCCCGGATTTTTAGACACACCAGTCACGCACTTTGAAGCCGCTCACCAACCTAGGTAATTGATTAATTAACTAATTTAGCCTCGCCAATGGTTACGTTCTGAATAGTGAACTAATTAATGCATTGCTAATTGGAAGTGCAGTTGCTTGGTAGACTTGCGGTTTGCTAACGATGTTTCTTTTTAGGCTTCCATGGCTAACTCGTTCCATGGCTAACTCGTTCCATGGCTAACTCGTTCCATGGCTAACTCATTCCTGGCTAACTCATTTGATTCTTATTATATTTTCGATTATTGTATTTCCGCATATTTTATTATCGGAATATTTGTCGTTGGAAAATCCGTTGTGGAATTTTCGTGGTTGCTGGAAGTTTTCTTGAGTTGTACGAGAGTTGGATGTCGGAGAGGGTTGAGTTCGAGACGCGTGCAGTGGTAGTCCAGTGCCGCCATTTTCCTTCCGCCATCTGGAACCAGGCTCGAGCGTACCGCCATTTTCCCCACTCCCACGCCACTGTCCGTCATCAGGAAACACAGATAAGCCACCTATTGTTTTATAGTTTGATTATATTGTCGCTAAATAACTTATCACTAATTATTTTGTTAAATCGTACTTACCTCAGAATATTGAGTATTCGCTTTATGATAGTAACAGCCGATCTTATGTAAAGTCTGATCAATCGAATTTCACTGTAGTTTATTTTATGCGTACAGTTGACGCAAGCTTTCCGTAGTTTGTAGTACGACGGCCATAGCTGTTAGGGCACTCGTAGTCATCTAAGTTAGCGCAGTACGTCATAGGAACGCCTTAGTCGACTAACGGTATCCCCCCGTGACTTCGTTGTGCGCACGTAATTATTGCACAAGTTAGCGACGCCCTGGTTAGCTTACCTGTACACTCACTACGCGATTTAGTTACTTTTATTGATTGCTAGTCATCGTTTGATCTGATCCCGATCGTAGCTATTTGTCATTATTTTGTGGTACATATTTGAACTTTACATGTCTGGTTATATCTCTTTATTTTGTAATTATATTTATGCAATTCTGAATTCACTTGATCCATACATTACTGTACATAATATTATACTCACCGTCACTCTGTTTAAATTTTCAATATATGTTTCACGCTAATTGTCAACTCACTGGTACATCATTCTTACGTTACCTGATTCCCCTCCGGTTTGTTGATCAACCCTTAAGGTTGAACCATTTCCAGGCAGATCAACTGGCGTCCAAAATTTACCAGCAAGACTCACCCCTTTCTTCACTGAGTTTAGTCCGTGGTTCGGCCGGCTTTTGGAATTTGACACCGGTACCGTAGCATAGTTATTCGGCGCTCTTAAGGCAGAGTTAGCAAGTTTGACGCCCTTAGAGTTGCACGTAGCAGACGTTTCACCGATGTATTATGCAAGTAAAGTTTGTTGCTACAATTTAATGATTTATGAAGGAGCAGTCCCAAATAATGCCTTTTGCTTCGCATGGACCGAGTTGAATGGGAAAAGAGGAAGTTTGAAAATTGCAACATGTCTCTACCGTTACCTCACACAATTACCAGAACATGTTACAGAAGTATCGTTATTTTCAGATACTTGTGCAGGACAAAATAGAAACCAGAACGTTGCAGCAATTCTCATGTACCTAGTGCAAAGAATACCAAAACCAATAACAAAAATTTTTAGAGTCTGGTCATTCTATGATGGAATGCGATAGCATGCATAGTACAATAGAAGCACAAAAGAAAAATATACCAATATACGTAATGAATGACTGGCTAAACATTTTTCGTATGGCTCGAAGTAATCGAACAAAAAAGTCTAACAGACCGTACAACGTGCAAGAATTGAGATTCAACGAATTTTTAGATTTGCCGACTTTGCTACCAATTTCTGATAAAAAGTACGCTAGTATTATGACATTATGTAAAAGGATTGCCATACCCGAAGAATACCAACATTGGTTACAAAGGACTGCCTCATTCAAAAACAGTGAGAAATGCCAACCCTGTACCAAGCATTGATGAAAGTGAAAGTGAAATGGAATTTTAGATACTTATCTATAAATTTCTTAGTTTATATTATATTATATATTTATATATTCGGCATAGAATACAATTTTTGTTTGAAATTCAATAAAAAAATGCAATAATCTGAATCAGCATTAATCATTAAGTCCACA
Organism: Agonum fuliginosum; assembly: GCA_947534325.1. NCBI lineage: Eukaryota > Metazoa > Arthropoda > Insecta > Coleoptera > Carabidae > Agonum > Agonum fuliginosum. The sequence continues at coordinate 1,813,293 of OX384044.1, forward strand.
TTTATTATAAAACAGAAATAACTAAGTACATTTATATTCAAAATATGAAAAATAATAATAGTTGCAAAAAAAACTTAAAATGTAATTTAATTCTTTACTATGTACCTACCAATATGAATAAACAAAAGTTAAATAAACATATCATCAGATTTTACAGATCAGTTTGAACCTTTAAAATGCTTTCCTCAACATTCTACTTTTTGGACTTAATGACTTTTGCCTCAACGGGGACGATATGATCTCATTTCCACATTAGAAACAACTGACGGTAATTATACCAGAGCATGGGAATTGCTTGAGAAAAGGTACAACAACACAAGATACATAATAAACAATAAACATTTTAAATATTCCGACAATTTCTCGCGACACACTAAATCAATTAAAAGATTTAATAAACACATGCCAAACACACACGAACTGTTTATGCTCTTTAAAAATGCCAGTAGATCATTGGGATGCAATATTGGTTCATATTCTCATTAATAAATTAGATAGAACCTTTAACATTCAAATTAGTTTCCCATTCTTTGATTGTTTGATTATTATAAACTTTTGGTTCAAGAAAATAAATACTTAAACAAAATTGCTTCATTTCGTAGCTGTATTTTCTACCTTGAGGCTTCTTCTGATGCAAACGAGCTTGAGATTTTACAAATTTTGCTATTCTAGTGGGTAAAAATTGATCAAGAACATTATCAAAGTGTTCTATAGACAAGTTGTTTCCTATTGTATCGTTGATATCTTCATTTTCATGCTTCAATATTCGTAATTCGTTCCTTAATAGATTTATTGTCTGACGCATTTTATCTTTCCTTGGTGTATGTGCAGACAACGATGTTTGCGTCTACGTCGCTGATGTAGACGATTCATTCGGAAGTGGACGACATATTTCTGGTGTTCTTGTAATGCTAGGTTGGTTATCCATAAATGTAGACTGTGTTTCTGATGCTGATGAATTAAAAAATAGCGTCTGTGTAAGTTCAGCATCAAAATTATCTATAAAATAGAAAAAAATAAACATTTCAAAATTATTTTCATTATCAAATCAATAAATTATTCTAACTAGGTAATAAACAACTACCTGTAAACAATAATATAAGAATAAGTACATTTATTATAACTAAAGTTGAACTATACATTATAGGCTAATAATTTTAAATTCTGCTATAAAGACAATGGGCTTTACCTTCCACTAGTTTTTCACTCGTTCTTATGCGTTTCAGATTTTGATTAGCGGCTGAAATAGATCTTTTTGGTATAATTTCGCTACATAAAGGATTACAAGCAGATGAAATGCATTCATTAACAAAAACAACATCTTCATTATTGGGTTGCATTGCGAGTGGGATGGCAGGAGAGTGCAACCTGTTCTTTAAATTATTTAAAAACATATTCTCACTAAAATGCGTACTGTATACTCTATTTTTTATATAGGTTGATCGGATTTTGCCCTAAAAGATCTTCCCGATTACATGCTCGTACCCACAGTATTGACCTAAGAAAATATAAATAAGTTATTAAAATTATATTTCCAATATAATAATATTTATAGTTTATACTACCAGATTTTGTACTAACCTTTCAGGATCTTTCGGAAATCGAAAATAGCTATTTTGGTCACCTGGATTTCTAGTGGTGTTACCACAATTTTTTACTGCACATGAAGAACCACCACTATTCCTTTTTTGTCCATTATAACTAATTACATACGATTAGTGGTCAAGTAGTATTCAGCAAAACTGATTTTAAGAAATTAAAAATCGATATAAATTCAAAGACAAGAAAATTAAATAAATAAACCTGTCAAATACAAAATTCAAATGTCAGATGACAGATAACCCGCCGTCAGCTGCCATGTTCTCGGCAAAGAAATTCGCGCATGCGCACTGAAACTTTGAATCAAAATTTCGGCAGTTTCCCTACTGTATAAAAAATATTTATACTGTGCTAAGGGAACGTCTTCAACACTAGAATATTATAAACTAGAAAATTCAAGAAGGGAATATTCTTGACTGGAATAATAAAAATCACGAAATCCCAAGCTAAGGAAAATTCATTCACAAAAAAAACATTAACAGAAAAGACATATCTGGAATCAAGTAAACACAGAAACTTTACTTGGCGGCCAAACCTGAAGTTGGCTGCAAGCTGTCAGCTGAACAACGCGTTGTGGCCGTTTAAAAAACGAGTTCTGTTGGACTCAAAAAGGGTTTTGTTAGCATAGATTAGTTTATGTCAAAAAAACGGAGTTCTGTTGGACTCACGAAGGGTTTTGTTAGCATAGATTAGTTTATATATTAGCTAGAATCCGATTTTTTCCGCAGCCATATTTTTTCCAGTTTTGAATATTCCTTTACATGCGTTTTCTGCATCAATCAGATTCCAAATTTGAATTTTCTATGAATGCATTTTTTATGTAAGCATTTTCTTGTCTCTGAATTTTCGTTTGTTTTATGATTCCGGGCAAGAATTTTCTTGTACTTGAATTTTCTGGCTCTGAGTTTTTTAGATTTCAGTAGGCACCCCTGTGCTAATACTAACGTAAGAATATTGGAATTTTTTTACGACAATATTTAATATTCTTTCTACAGTGCGACGCATCGATTTTCCCAAATTTTGTCATAGTATTTAAAAAAAAAATGCCGAATAAAGAGGAAAATACTTCTTTTACATGCTTAATTTAGGGCATTTTAAATACAAAATGTATTAAAATTCATGCGTCGCACTGTAAATAATATACTTCTAAACAATATATAGATACTTTGTTTTTTTAACAATTCTGAACAGTTATTGAAATATTATGCAAACAAAATGATGCTGTTTAATTCATAAATGAAGACACGACTGGATGAAGAGGCTAACTATCAAAATCATAGTTTCGAGATAATTAAAGTATTTTATTTGGCATTTTTCATTGATTGCAAATACGAACCATTTATTTATTGTAACAGGTTCATAACTCAAATATAAAAGATATTCCAAAGTAGTTTGCTATAAAATTGTCACTTTAGTTAATTATATAAATATAAGTAATTATTGCACATAACACCTTCATTAAATAAGAAGTATGTGAGCCTTAAAACTTTACAAAGCATTTATTTCCCGAACTTCAATGGATGAAGGTCTGATCAGTGTAGTATACTAGAATCTTTTTCACTAACAATTAATATGAAACAAAATATTCAATTGTTTTCTTCCATAACACTAAGTAACAATCAGATTTTAATTAAATTATCATAATTTTCAATACCGTTTTTCTTATGTTTTTGTTATGCAAGGGTATAAAACTAATATCTCGTTGAATTCAGATAAAAATAATCGAATAAGCAAATAAAAAATAGGTCCCCATTTGAAATAAGAAAGTTACATGGCGGGATAGCATAAGTGGTAGAATGCTAGGGTCTGGTTAAAGAGGTCATGGGTTCGAATTCCGGTCAGGTCAGGTAATTTTCACGGCCTGATTTGGATCGGTACCTACTCCCGTTACCATTCCAAGTTGGGATCTAATTAACTTGGCAACCTCTTGACTGGCAACACACATGGCAGTAAAGTAAACGCCGTGGCAAAAAGTATAAGTAAAATTAATACTGTGTGTGTGCCATCAAGTCACCCTAGGGATATACAGGGTTCGCCAGTCAAATGGAAATATTTGATGTGGGGCTTAGAACTCGTAGGGAGGTGGTGGGGAAGAAAATAACCGACTCAAAATTATCAGCGTAGTCTACCATTTAGTTTATAATAGATAGTTGGACGGGTGAACAGCGTGGCTACACAGTTAAAGCGTACTATCTCAGTGGCGAAAGTTTGGTGCAAACGCGGTAAGATTTTAGCCGTCATTTCAATCAGCCTGTTCCGTCGAATAGGGCGATTCGAACGTGGATAAACAATCTTGAGCAAAGTGGATCGACGTGTAAAAAAGGTGGAAGTGCAAAAACGGTTCGAACCCCCTGCAAACATCGCAGCTATTCAACAGGCGATGTTGAAGCTGCGATGTTTTCGGGGATTCTAACAGTTTTTGCACTGCCATCTTTTTTACACGTCGATCCACTTTGCTCAAGATTGTTTATCCACGTTCGAATCGCCCTATTCGACGGAATAGGCTGATTGCACGGTACGTGGAAATGACGTCTAAAATCTCGCCGCGTTTACACAAAACTTTCGCCACTGAAATAGTACGCTTTAACGGTGTAGCCCGCTGTTCACCCGTCCAACTATCTATTATAAAGTAAATGGTAGACCACGCTGATAATGTTGAGTCGGTTATTTTCTTCCCCACTACCTCCCTACGAGCTCTAAGCTCCACATCAAATATTTCCATTTGACTGACGAACCCTGTATATCCCAAATGAGGTTCAAATCCCGAAATCATAATACATACATTTGAAATAAGAAAATTGGACCCCGTAGTTTGAGAACCACTTGTCTAAAAAAACTTTTGTTCCGTTCATTAAAGTATATATAAAATGTAAATTGTTTGCTAATTTAACCAACTTCATAGCTCTTATATAGTTCTCGAGTTAGCAATGGTGCGCCACTTAAAATGAACACCCTGTATATACATATATATATATATATATATATATATATATATATATATATATATATATATATATATATATATATATATATATATATATATATATATATATATATTGTTTTGTTATTTATTACATATTTTTAGTTTGAAAGTTACCGAGAACGATTTGTCAGAGACAGGCTGCAATTTTATTTCTGACGACAGGGTGGATGTCTGTGCCGGCAACATCGATAAGGAAATGTACGTTTGTAGTTTTTTGTACAATATATTTATGAAAACTTTTAAAAAATCTTTATAATAAAACTAATGTTTTTCCTACATTCTTGTAGAAATTTAGACAGAACGTTTAACTCAAAATTACTATCTCTGCAAGACTGTGTTTTTAAAATATTTAAATTAAAATATTAAAATATTTTTTAGTTGCAAAGTTACCGACAAAGATTTGTCAAAAACAGGCTGCAATTTTATTTCTGACGACAGAGTGGATGTTTGGGCCGGCAACATCGATAAGGAAATGTACGTTTTTATTTTTTTGTACAATATTTTTATGAAAACTTTTTAAAAATCTTTATAATAAAAATTTTAAAAAATCTATGTATGCGCTACCAAAAATTTTAATTGCGCTCTTTCCATTAAATAAATAGAATGATGGGGGTGCTAAGATATTGATATTTGAAAAATTATGAATTTTCTAAACAAAATTTGATTGTAAATATTATGCGCTATTATGCACCAATTAAATGTTTAGTTTTCTCTAAAATTATACCACAAACTCGGGAGTAACTTATGAGGTTATGGTAAATAAAAAGCTTCAGCGGACACTTTTCAAGGCTTTTATTGCAATAAAATAACAACCAACGTTTATTGTATTTTATAATTGAGAAACATCAACCATCTTCATGTTTTGACACATACTACAGAGACATCTACATCCGTTATACTTATAACTAAAAAGATAGCTCTACCATTTCAACAAATAATTCACAACACAACTTTTAACTTTCAAATACCAACACTTCCCCTTGTTGGGAATTATTTTAATACAATAACAAATACTTATATGTTATACAAAACAAAGAATAATACAATTATGATAACGCAAAACCCATAAATTATTACAAAACTAATTACATTACATAGTTAATAGACCCAATTTATCTACATTTAATTTCGTTTTAGGACCAGACAATGTTTTCGTAAGTATATCGGCAACATTGTCTTCAGACGGTACATAATTAAAGATTATATCACCATCCTTAACTAATTCTCTAACAAAATGTACGTCCATATCTACATGCTTTGTTCTTTCAGAACTACATTTGGTTTTTGTTAAAGATATTGCACCTTGATTATCACAATTTATTACACATGGATTAGTTATAAACTCTAAACAATTAATTTCTTCAAGAAAATTTATAAACCATAATAATTCCTTTGATACTTCTTTCATGGCCATTAATTCTGCCTCTACAGTTGACAATGCTACTCGTTGTTGTTTCTTACACTTCCATATGACAGCTGCATTTGACATAATAATTAAAAGGCCTGTTATAGATTTTCGATCAGATGGGTCGTTTCCCCAATCTGCATCTACATAAATTTTCACAACTTGACCTGTTTTACTATAGCACATGCTGTATCCTTCGGTTTTCTTAATGTATTTTAGAACATGCATTAAATCCCTCCAATTTTTCTTCGTAGGCTTTTCACAAAATTGACTAAGTTTACACGTAGCAAATGCTAAATCTGGTCGTGTATTATTTAATAAGTATAAAAGGTTGCCAACAGCCCTTCTGTATGAAGTTTTATCACATAATTCATCATCTACATCATTTATTACCTTCCCCTGTATTGGTAATGGGGTAGAAATTCCCTTCGGATTAACATTAAACATACCAAAATCTAACAGAAATTTCTCAGTAAACAATTTCTGATTAATTATTAACATATCTGATGATGCTTTATGAACATTTAGAGATAAAAATTGAGAAATTTCCCCAAGCATTCGTACTTCCAGTTTGCTTGCTAGATAAGTTTTGAAATAAGTGATTTGTTCTTCATTTCCCCAGACTCCTATATCATCGACATAAATTGCTAAAACAATATTGTTTTCTTTATTTGAATAAACACATGGATCACTAATTAACGGTTTTAAATTGTATTCTCTCAAAATTTTATCAATAACATTATTACATTCTCGGCCTGCTTGTTTCAAGCCGTAAATACCTTTAAATAACTTGCAAACATACTTGTCTCTGTCTTCTAAATATAATGGTTGTTCCATGTAAATGTCTTCGGATAATTCACTGTTCAAATAGGCTGATAACACATCTATGTGTTCTTGATTCCAACCCTTTTCTATAGCAATCGACATGAGAATACGTACGGATTTTCTTTTCACTACTGGACTGAACACTTCGTGAAAGTCAACACCTGGAATTTGCGAGAATCCTCTAGCCACTAACCTTGCCTTAAAGCGATCTATGGATCCGTCTTGATTCCTTTTTACTTTCAAAACCCATTTACTTCCTATTACATTTTTGTTTGCAGGTCTTTCAACAAGTATCAAAGTATTTTTCTCGCTCAAGTTTCTCATTTCCCTTTCCATAGCCTCAAGCCATTTATCAGAATCATTTCCGTGTAGAGCTTCTCTAACATTTGGTTCATTTATTTCGCACTGTGTAAAATTACAACCAGTACAATCATTGCATTTTTCATGAGCTCCTAAATTTTTATTTCTGATTCTTTCCGATCTTCTAAGTGTTATCTCAGGTTCTTCAATTTCTACTTCTTCATTTGTAGCTTCCGTTTCTTGTTCATGAACTTGGTTTTCTGTTGTATCATCGATTTCAAACAAGTTTTCACACTCATCATTTTCATAGTAAACATGTACGGCATTATCATGTTTAATTTTCGCTCTTTCTTTAAACGGAAACTTATTTTCTTCAAATGAAACGTTGTGGCCAATTATCACCTTTCTTTTGTTCAAGTGCCACAATCTATAGCCCTTTACGTGCTCACTATAACCTAGAAAAGCACATTCTTCGGCTTTTGCTTCAAATTTTCCATTATTCACAAAAATCCATGCTCTACAACCAAACACTTTGATACAGTTGTAGTCATCGATTGTTAATTCTCTACTTGTCCACATTCCTAGTGGGATTCTATTTTGAATAGCTGAATTCGGGCATCTATTTCTTATAAAACACGCGGTGTTAACGGCTTCAGCCCAATATCGCTTTGGCATTCCAGCTTGTAATAACATACATGTAGCCATTTCAGTTAACGTTCTATTTTGCCTTTCAGCAATGCCGTTCTGCTGCGGGCAGTTAGGCACTGTTTTTCTATGAATAATTCCATTATTACTCAAATACTTTTGAAATTCCAAGCTGGTATACTCTCCTCCGTTATCGCTTTGTAAAGCTTTTACTTTAAAATTTGAATTATTCTCCATCTCAAGTTAAAATTTTTGGAATTCATTGAAAACCTCGCTCTTATGACTTAAAAATCTGACTGTCACATACCTTGAGTAATCATCCGTGAAAGTGAGTAGATATCGAGCTCCGTTAAGTGACGGTCTTTCCCATGACAGTACTGTGGATTAGTTGCAGGGGATGTTCGGTCTGTCTTGAGCTGTGTTTGGGAAAGCCTTTCTTCGTCATTTTTCCTTGTACACAGATTGCACAATCATCCTTTAACTTTTCTTTCTTCTCTTGATGCAGAACTGGGATTTTCTGGATAGCTTCTTCATGTAAATGACCCAGCCTTTGATGCCAAGTAGCAGATGTTCGCAGCGCCGTTGCTTCATGATAAGTGTTGTTTTCTGCAATTGATTCGGAATCTGTAATACTTATCGCACCTGTAACATTTTTAACATATTCTGTTTCTAATACATACAAATTATCAGATTCGAATGCTGTAAATACTACTTCATCATTATCGACAGCCTTAGCATAATTTTCACAAAATGTTATTTTTACACCTTTCTTGGTTAACTTTCTTACAGAAATTAAATTAAAGGCATTGGTAAGTTAAAAATTGACTTTACAGAAATCAAAACTACATTGTACGTTGAGAAACATAGTGAATACAAAAATATTATACTGGTCATAGTTACCGAGATATAAGCCCGTTAAAGTTGCCAAGATGACGTCATTACAATAGCTCTGCCTACTATTGTAAGCAAAACAACAAACGCGTTGTGCCTAGCCAAACGAACAGTGAACTGACCGACTGCGGTACTCGGCTAAGATGACGTCATTTCTCTAACTTCAAATAGCTGTAACTTTGTAATAAGTAATCTTACAGACTTGAAACAAAAACTAATCAACTTCTAATTTTATAATTTATTTATTAATACTATTTAAAAAATATCGAAAATAACTTGCCAATGCCTTTAAGTTCAAGTTCGGGTACGTACAAAACATCAGTAAACTGCATAGTATAACCTCCACATTTGTCTGTAAATTTCATTAAAACAGAACCTTTACCCTTTACTATAACTCTACCTTTACCTAATTTAACAGTACCAGTTATTGCCTGAAAATTACTTATAATACTTCTTTCGGGTGTCATGAAGTCTGTAGCACCAGAGTCTAGATACCAGACGTTCGTTTCTGTCTTTGATACAAGTCCGGCTGCACAAACATAACTCTTGAATTTGTCTTCCCTCTGTATATTTGAATTTTCTTCAGATGTGGCGTACGCTGACCTTGGTTGGTTTGTAGGTTCTTGAGCTTCCGGACATCTACGAGCAATGTGGCCCCACTTGCCACAAGCAAAACATTTAACATTTATGGAACCTCCTTCATTTTTATCTCTATGATCTTTTCTATTCGTATTTGGTGTGGATTGTTTCGTATTTTTGTTGTATGGAAACTGCTTCTTTGTTTGTTGCTTTTTAAATGCAGCAAACGCTATTGCTTCATCTTGTCTCTCTTCGTCTTTTGTCATCTTATTCTCTTCTAAGTAAAGTTTGTTTTTAACTTGTCTTGTACTTAAATTTGGCGTGTATTCGACTGATCGCACAAACCCTTCATATTTCGGCAGCGGGAGGCTAGCGACCATCATCATTGCACATTGGTTGTCGGATATGTTAAATCCGCCTTCTCTCAATCTTCTCACCATATTTTGCATTTTAGCGGTGTACTCCGTCATGCTTATATTGTCTGGTTTAATATAAGTACCCCACTGCTTTAACAAGCTACACAGGTGGATAGAGGAGATATTTGTATGGATTTCATTTAAGGTTTCCCATATCTCCTTGGCTCGTTCATATTGACTTATATCTTCAATGTATTCAACGCTTACATGTTTGAATAAATATGCTATCGCCTTTCGATTTAGTCTAGCTTGCTCTACATTTAGGACATCAACGTCGTCATATCCTGGATCAATAGCAATCCAACAATTTTTGTCAATAAGATCCGCTTCGGCTATTACTTTCCACTGATAGTAATTGTCCTTTGTAAGTTTCATTACAGTGGTTACACGTTCTTCGTCAGCCATATCTGCAATTCGTCTTCTGCGATATCGCTGCACAACTTATCTTATTACGTTCTTCTGAGATCTGGGGTCCTATTCTATTTCACTTATCAACGTTGATAACTTGGGTTGTCTTGATAACCCCCCACCATGTGTGACGTAGTAGCCAAGCGACTGTCGCTACGACTTATCAACCCTCGCTACGGTAGACTTGCGCGTTGCGTTGATTTTTGTTCGTTGTGAGGTTAAAATATTTATTTTATAAATATAAAATACCAATAAATTATGGGTTCATTATATGTAAATTAATTTGTCACTTCTCCAACTTAAGTTTTTTAAAAACTTTTTATTTCCTCTTTACAAGATATTAGCTCTTTGAAATAACATAACAGACTGACTAAATTCTACATTATTACATTTTTATAAACTAAGTACATTTCATGTGTTGGCGAAATGCGATGCCCGTCGTGGGAACGTCATGTTCGCTGGTATTCCGCTGACCGGGGTGGTTCACGTGAGGTAACACCTCCCTCCTTAAGAAGAAACTCTAGGGTGGAACGACTTGAGTTTCGTCGACCGCCTTCGGGGTTGTGGGTGCCCTTGATTTTGGATTCTGTAAAATTTTTGCTTTGATTAATTTTGCAATAAGGTAAAATATTATTATTGCAGTGAAGATGGCGATGTATGTTGTAAGTCCAATTGAGTAATTGATGTGGAGATTGATTGGATCGATAGGCGTTTCTTCCATTTCTTGGAGTTGAATTTGATGTAATTTGTCCAGTGATAATTTGTCCAATTTCAATTCTTCGACCTCTGCTCGAGATGAGTTTCGCATGTTGATTTTTTCTAAGTTTAGTGGGTGTCCGGGTATCGTCTTCTCTTTGTTTGAGTATACGTAGGAATTTGTTTTAAATTCACAATTAGGAGGAACGATAAGTAAATAGGTTCCTTGAATTGAAGCGATGGTAATTTGTTTGCAGGTGGTTTGAATTCTCTGTTGTTTTGGAAATATTCCGATGTAGTGGGCCTCGTTGATTTTTAAGATAATTTGTTGATTTATCTTAACTGGTACTTGTTGACAATTATTCGCTGTAGTTTCGGTTGATAAAATCGAAATCAGGCATTCTTGGTTCTTCTGTAGTGGTAGCAGATTTGTGCTTTTACACAAATATTCCGATGGTTGTAGATCGATGCATTCTTCGTTACTGTACTGATATGCATTGTTGCTTAATGATAGGTAAGTGGAAGGTGGAATGATAATTGATTGATTTTCATTGGGGATTGAAAATAGGTGATAGTGTTCGAAGGTGTCTGGGTGAACTAGAGGAAATTCTAGTGAAAACATTACTTTTTCATCGAAAATATGAACTTTGGTTTCTATAACGTTATAATATTTTGAAAGGTCGTTGACATTAGAAAACAGCAATTGTTTGTGATTGTAAATAGAGTATAACTCATTAACAATATCTTTCAGATCTCGGTGAGAAATAATGCTAGGGTGTGCGATTTTTAAATTTGCAAATGTTATTGCGTTTTCCATTTCAACAAGAAAGTTTAATAAAGAATCAAGATTTAGTTTAATTTGCTCTAGAATTTCGTGTGTCTCAGTGTACATAAAGAAACTGAAATTTGTTGAATTTATTGCTCGAACTAGTTCATTTGTTTTATTTTCAATAGAGTTTTGATGTCTAATAATTAAAGTCATTGTATCGTTAATATTTGACATAATTATCTTTGAAAGTGAAATTTGTTTGTTTAATTTTGCAACAATTTTATTTTGATTTGTTTGTAATTCCACAATGTTGTTATGAATTTCGTTAGCGTCATCGTTATCCATGTTACCAGTTATAATTTTTAGAATCGATCCTAAGGGATTGATTAAGCCACGTTTTTGACGTTTTTCAGGGTAAAATGAACTAATTTTGTTGTTAACAGTTTTAAGTTCGTATTCCAAATGTTTATAGTAATTATTTAGTGTGTGATAAATTTCTGGAGTTGCAGAATCTATTACAGCTTTTAATTGCGAATAGTTCTCGTTTATTAAATTGATTTCATTTTTTATTGGTTTTAAGTCGATGTAATGCAGGAATGTGTGGGAAGAGGTTTTAATTTTTGCATATCCTAATTTAAATGGAAGGATAAGCAACTTACAGTATCAATACGGTGATCTTCATTTGATGTCCGTGTTGACTTCTTGTTGATGAATTTTTCGATGCCGATGAGGAATTTTCGGTGAATTGTCGTCGGGTTCGTTCTTCTGATTAACAGTTGAAACTGAAGAATTTTTCACTGTGAAACTTCTTTCAGAATCCTACACTAGACTGCGCCAATTAATTTGTCACTTCTCCAACTTAAGTTTTTTAAAAACTTTTTATTTCCTCTTTACAAGATATTAGCTCTTTGAAATAACATAACAGACTGACTAAATTCTACATTATTACATTTTTATAAACTAAGTACATTTCATGTGTTGGCGAAATGCGATGCCCGTCGTGGGAACGTCATGTTCGCTGGTATTCCGCTGACCGGGGTGGTTCACGTGAGGTAACATGTATTTAATATTTTTGATTAGTTTATTAAATAATTCAACTTACAAATTGTAGAAATAAGAAATTGACATTTTTCTTGAAAAAATAATTTACTTTGAAAATCAAAAAAATGGCTTATTTTAAAACAAATAATACGTTTATGATAAGTGATAGGTAAAATGGTGGTTTAGCAGTTTTTCTTGCCAAATTTCACAGTAAATGTAAAATCTCTATCAGTCGTTATCAACTGGAGGCCAAATATCCCTAACCCTTGATATAGTTACAAACGGAATGACGTCACGAAGTTATCAACTGAACTTCGCTAGCGACTGTCGCTATGAATTAGAATAGGTACCCTGGGCCCATAACCTGATGTTATGGTAAATAAAAAGCTTCAGCGGACACTTTTCAAGGCTTTTATTGCAATAAAATAACAACCAACGTTTATTGTATTTTATAATTGAGAAACATCAACCATCTTCATGTTTTGACACATACTACAGAGACATCTACATCCGTTATACTTATAACTAAAAAGATAGCTCTACACATATAAAAATAAAAACACATATAAAAAAGTACCATAAACAAAATTATATTACATCAGTACCAGTAACAAGAATAATACAATCTACTGCTGACAATAAACAAGATAATATTAACGATGATTCACCACCTGCAAAGAAGATAAAATTAATGGATGACGAAAAGAAAAAAACCTCAAATACTTCACAATATTGTGAATTATGCGATGAAGAATTTGCAACAAGAGGCAAATATATGGGGCATTTGAGATCCCAAAAACATTTGAAAGCGTCAACGAGGCCATTTCAACGAGATGTAGCGGAAATTATCACCAGTTTCAAGAATAGAGTGGCAAGTTACTCTATAAAAGGATCAGGAATTGACATTACTAATTTTTTATTAAGTTTAAAAGAACCAATTGAAAGCATAGTTCATAATATTATACAGTCTCATAATTCTGGTATTAAATTTAATATTGAACTATTTTGCTATTATGTTAACGAGAAAAATCCCACCGGTGATTTAAAATCATTTAATACAAAATATCAAGAAGTATCACCTAGCATTCATCGTTTTTAAAAAAATTACGATAATATGTGCTCTACAATTAAAACTAAATGTGGGGAATTTCAAGATCGGGATTCAGGGTGGACGCTAAAGGAAATATCCCATTTAGAAATTAATGTAAACAAATACAAGCCAATTCGGGGGTCATCATATATTGAACTTCCAAAACAAATTAAAGATAAACATGCGTGTATAAACGTGAGGAATGAAGATATATATTGCTGGCTTTGGTCAATAAGTGCTGCGCTTTATCCAGTCAATAAAAATGCAGATCGTACATCATCTTATCCACATTTTAGTGAAGTTTTGAAATATGACGGAATAGATTTTCCTATGAAATTGACCATATTCCGAAATTTGAGCAATTAAATAATTTAAGTATAAATGTATACGGGTTAGAGCTTAATTATAAATCTAAAAAATATGACGTAGTGGGACCGATTTATCATACACATAAAATTCAAGAAAAACATATAAATTTATTGTATATTGAAGAGGGTATTAAAGGTCATTATGTGTGGATAAAAGATTTATCACGACTTGTACGGAGTCAGATATCCGCACATCATGGCAAAAAATTTTTGTGTGATGGATGTTTAACATTTTTTAGTACACAAACCACTTTTGTGCAGCATCAGGCAAATGATTGCAATAAAGTCTATACTATAATGCCGACAGAAGATATGGTGTTAGATAAAAATGGCGATAGTGTACCTGGAAACATATTAAAATTTCAAAATTATGAGCGAAAAATGCGTGTACCATTTGTAGCATATGCAAATTTTGAATCGGTACTACAGCCGGTTGATACATGTGCACCAGACCCAAATTCAAGTTATACAAATAAAACACACAGACATATTCCCTACAGTTTTGCTTATAACATCAAATGTTCATTTGACGAGTCACTATCTAAATTTGTGACTTATACAGGCGAGAATTGTCCAAAAGTATTTTGTGAGAGACTCTATGCGGACGTTAAAGAAATTTATAATAAACATTTAAGTGTTGTACTTCCAATGGATAAATTAACTTCCGGTGAACAATATTTATTTGATACTGCTACAGAATGTCATATATGTAACAAACCGCTAGAAGCGGTTGATAAAGTTGCCGATCATGATCACCTCACGGGAATATTTAAAGCGGCTGCACACTCTAAGTGTAACTTAAATTATAAAATACCTAAAATGATTCCCATATTTTTCCACAATTTGTCAAATTATGATTCTCATCTATTTATAAAAGAGTTTGGATGTGATGAAGAAAAAATTGATATAATTCCGGAAAATAAGGAGAAATATATATCTTTTACAAAAAATTTATGTGTGGGAGAGTATGAGAATAAAAAATCAGTGCAAAATAAAATTTATATAAAATTAAGATTTCTAGATTCACTACGATTTATGACTACCTCTTTGGAAAAACTCGCAAAAAATTTGACAGATGAGCAGTGTGTAGAAGTTAGAAAATTTTTCCCTGTCGATGAGCACTTTAAATTGTTACGAAGAAAGGGTATCTTCCCATATAAATATATGGATTCATTTAAGAGACTAAATGAAACTAATCTCCCACGTAAAAAATATTTTAATGATAGCTTAAACAACTATAATATATCAGAAAAAGATTATACACACGCGCAAACTGTGTGGAATACATTTAAAATTAAAACATTGGGTGAATATTCCGATCTTTATCGTAAAACGGATGTATTACTTCTTACCGACGTATTTGAACAATTTAGAAATGTATGTATGAAAACTTACCAACTCGACCCTGCTCACTACTATACGGCTCCCGGTCTTAGCTGGGATGCTATGTTAAAAATGACTGGTATTGAGTTGGAACTTTTCACCGATATAGATATGCATCATTTTGTTCAAAAGGGTATTAGAGGAGGAATTTGTCAAGTCTCACTGAGATACGCAAAATCTAATAATAAATACATGTCAGAGTACCACTCAAATAATCCCAGCACATATTTGACGTGCTGGGATGCAAATAATTTGTATGGGTGGGCGTTATCACAATATATGCCTTATGGCGGGTTTAGATGGTTAAGCGAAGATGAAATTTTAAATTTTAACCC
Source organism: Agonum fuliginosum (assembly GCA_947534325.1). Lineage (NCBI taxonomy): Eukaryota > Metazoa > Arthropoda > Insecta > Coleoptera > Carabidae > Agonum > Agonum fuliginosum. The sequence continues at coordinate 1,829,026 of OX384044.1, forward strand.
TTCTAACGTAGACGACAATTCACCTATTGGCTATTTTATTGAAGCTGATATAGAGTATCCAGAATCGTTACATTACCCGCATAATGATTTACCATTTTTAGCAGAAACTATGATACCTCCAAAATCAAAATTCAAAAATACTAAACTAATTCCAAATTTAAATCATAAGACCAAATACGTTATTCATTACAAAAATTTAAACCAAGCATTAAAACACGGACTCAAAATTTAAAAAATTTATAGAGTAATTGAATTTAAACAAGCAACTTGGCTAAAGCAATATATTGACCTCAATACGACATTGAGACAAGCTGCAAAAAATGATTTTGAGAAAGACTTTTTTAAGTTGATGAACAACAGCGTATTTGGAAAAACAATGGAGAACATAGATAAGCGTGTTGACATAAAACTGGTAAATCATTGGGATAATATAGGTCGCAGAGCTGGCGCAGAAACTCTTCTCGCGAAACCAAATATGAAAAGTATTTCAATATTCGATGAAAACTTGTGTGCAATTCAATTCGAAAAATTAAAAGTTGTATATAATAAACCTATATATGTCGGTTTCGCAGTTTTGGATCTATCTAAATTACTAATGTATGAATTTTACTATGATTTTCTAAAGCCGAAATATGGTGACCGAGTTGCTTTATGCTACTGTGATACTGATAGTTTTGTACTTTTAATCGAGACGAGTGACATTTATGAGGATATTGAAGCAGATATTTATAAATTTGATACTACGAATTTTGATTGTGATAATGCTTACAACATACCACTAAAAAATAAGGCCATTTTAGGACTTATGAAAGATGAACTGGGTGGTAAATTAATGCGTGAATTTATTGCAATACGTCCTAAAATGTACGCTTATTGTACGGAACAGGACCAGCAAATTTGGAAAAAGAAGGCTAAGGGTGTAAAAAGGTGTGTAGTGGATAAAAATTTGACTGGAGAACAGTACAAACAGTGTATACAAAGTAATGAAATAATCTATCGAAAACAGCAAATTTTTAGAAGTTACAAACATGATGATAAAAGATTTATTTGCTCTGACGGTTCCTGTACGTTGGCTTGGGGACATTTACTAATCCCATGAAAAAAATGTATATATAAATGATTATTATTTATATTAATAGGGTAGTAGGGTAGAATTTTTAAATAATTTTATCATATTAGTGTATAGTGTTGTTTAGATTTAATGTAAATAGATATTAATTTTTTAATTTAAATAATTTAGCATAAATACGTTCATATTTAATGTAAACAAATATTTATTTTTAATTTAAATATTTATATATTTTTGTGTTAAATAAAACTTATATACCTAGTTACACTACCTACTGTTTTATTATCCGCAACGCTCCTTGATCACAAATACACACACACACACACACACACACACACACACACACACACACACACACACACACACACGCACACGCACACGCACACACAAAACAAAATATTTAAAATAAAATGAGGATAAAAAACAATAATATCTTACCATGTTAATTGTTGATACGTTTTTTACATGTATATTGCTATTGTAGTTGTAGACATAGCTTTTGTTGACAGGTAACAGTTTTATAATGTACGCATAAAATATAATTGTCGCACACACAAACACATAGATGCCTTTAGAAATTTTTAAACATAATAGTAAATGGGACACTTTTATAGTTACTGGCCACATTATTCACTATCACTGCAGTACACCGAATTCTGTTATTTAACAAATGTATACGTATAATTTATCTTTTTGTAAAGCTTTTTTTTTAATCACTCGTGGATGAATCCAATACTGAACCCATTGTTATTTAAGCTGGTCGTCAAACACTTCAGGTAGATTTAACTGCACAACGTCAAAATATCATCTTTTTCCTTGAAGAGATGTCACAATTTTCAGTAGACACGATTTTTCAAGTGATTGTGGAGCTTTTCCATCTTTCAATACTATCTTATCCTTTTTTAGGTAGGTAGCTACGATGTATTTGATGAAACAGCTGAATATGAACTATTATTTGTCAATTTTATCAGTGTGATGATTATTATATCGTAATTTTATTATCACTTTTGATTGTAAATATGAAATATTATTATAAGAACTGCGCATTGCAATAGAAACGCTATTGTTTGAAAATAGATGCAGTTATACTTAAATAAATAGTTTATTTAAGTATAACTCTGCAACTTTTATGTTCTCAGAATAATATGTGATAGGTATTATGTCCTGAAATTTATAGATTACGATAACTATTATTCTAACAATAGTTATTATATTTTATTGTGTTTTAGAGCAATAAAATTTACTTGGTTCAGTGTAACAATATTGAAGATTAATTTGACAGACATTATTCTGATTAGATAGGTTTTATATAGAAGACTCTTGTATTGTTATTAAAAATATATATATTGAGAAATCTGAGGACGTTTTTTCAACTGGCTTGTTAGCAGATTAAGTTTGTTAGAATCGCACATGCACAAAAGAAAGTTTTTTAAAATTAATTTTTTATTAAATATATAATTTATGCATGGGATTCATACATATCTTGAGTAGTAATAGCAGCTAAACAGGTCTGAACAAAATATTCAGCTCTGATATTAGATTAGCAAAACAACTAATAAGGGTAAAACGTATAAAACTGCAAGCACTGATTCCTCGTCACACGTAACATTTATCATGTAACACTGATGTGTGGACTGAACGTATTCCTAAACAAAACAAAACAAAAATGTAAAGAAAAGAAATAATTTTAAAATAATGATATTTTTAAAAATTACTTTAATTTGGACATTTTATACCCTGCTGGAGCAATGCAGGAGTTAAATATCACAAATATATTTGATTTATTATAAGAAACAAGCAGTACGAACACATGCAATTAAATCTACAATTTATACTCATTAATCCTTTTGGTGAATCCTTCAATACAAGAGAATGGTTTTCAAGTAAAATAATAAAATCTTTTGATATAAATATTAGACATTTATTTCATCAGAAATATAACTATACAGAAAATATAAATTTATATAAATAAACAATTTACATATTTTTATCTTTCTTTAAAAGCTCCCACCTTTTCCTTTCGCGAATATGAAAATCTTTTTTGTCCTTTTTGGACATTTTATACCCCGTTGGAGCAATTAAAATCCGCTTATCTTTGATGCTGTCCAGAGGTCGATAAGTGGGTTCATTACAACTGTCCCAATTTTCTGTGCACTCCACGACGTACTGATGAACGGGATGCAGCGTGTTAGTTTTCTGTTGTTGCTTCTGGTCGTCATCGTCACCCCAATTTTTCGGTAGTTTATTATTTTGTTGTTGCTCTTGGTCGTCGTCGTCGTCCCAATTTTCGTTTGTCACCACAACATATTTTTTTACAGGATATAATTTAAAGGCAACTTTATATGCCTTTTCTTCTTCGTCACTAATAGTTTTGTTGTAACTCATCATTGTTATCAAACTAGTAACTAGTATATTGGTTTGAAAAACAGCGAAATAGCAAATACACAAGACAAAGCAAAGTGTAAACTGACTAAAAAATATTTTCAGCCCTCTATTTATAAGTCTACAAATGCTACAGTTAGGTCCTAAACAATAACAAAACTGCAAAAAACAATAACATACAATTATTTATAAATTAAGTACAACGTAGGGAGAAAAAACGAGAATGATTCAGAGATTCTAAGAATCATTTCTGTTTATTTATTTTTGTCTCAGCAATTTTCCGATTTATAAACAATAACAGACTGCAAAATACAATAATATGCATTTGATAAAGAAGGGTAACGTAGGGAAAAATTCCAGAATGATTCAAAGATTATAATAATCATTTCTGTTTATTTATTTTTGTCGCTGCAATTTCCCGATATCTAGATAATAACGGGTATAAAAGGTATAATGAGAACATAGTAAGGGTATAGTAGGGGTATAAAAAGGTTAACAAAAACTGTTTCATTTACTTGATTAACATCCGTGACCATGATTACATGTCCTAATTGTAATAAAATATTCAACTGGCAGGCATATACGGAGTGTACATAAAAAAATAAAGCGTTTTCGATGTGGAAAATGTAAAAAAGAATTCACACGAAAAGACCATTCGTCAAAATATTCGAAATACGGCCTTCTTAGGTTGTAGAAAAAGAAAGCATGCGAAAGATAGAAGCAGTTCTCGGTGAATCATTACTAAGTCAGGTAAAGGAAAAGTGTAGAACGTTTGCTTTGAGCTTTAGTTTAGAAACATATTTTCCTTAGTTGTTTTCATCACTGCATTACATTTCTAAACATAAATTGCATTATTATGAAATGACTGTAATAATGTTTCAGTAAATTAAATGAGAATAAAACATATCAAACTGTTTTATTGAAATGCGTGTTGCAAGATTGTATGCATTAGGCATAAATTAAAAGTTTTTTTAAAAGAAACTATGAATTATTGTCCTAAAAGTTACAATTATTATCAAGATTCGTTACTATCATGTTTCCCGTTCCTGCCTAAATTATTGCACTTACGTATAAACATCTATGTGTTAAAAATGTATCCGTGAAAATTACTACTTTACAATCATTGTTTTCCAAAATATCTACATAAACAATATAATTATTTGTATTAGTCTTTGTTTAAATAGGTATATAAAAGCAACTAATGTTATGATCGATTTGCGACGTTTTCCGAAACGTCGTATAAATAAATATAAATATACAGAACAAAACCCAAACAAATAATTTATAAATAAAGACAATGAGAGTAACAATTTTAAAATTTTTATACAAGTAAAAATTTTAATTTACTTAAAACACAAAACAATAAATTCAAATAATTTCAATTGTGGCATTATGGTAAACATGTGTGTTAGACCCGTGGGCCGCCACGTCACGCCGCCGGTATATATTTCACGCCGACGCCAATATTTTTTACGGCGCGCCGCCATCAATATTCTAAATTAACTAAAAATTTCGACATTGTTAATAGGAATTTTAATAGTTCATATTAAAAAAAAAATTGTATCATATGTGGATGGCATCTAATAAGATATTTTCCATTAACTTTGCTACACATGTAGATATTACGAAGTTAGATACAAGTAAATTTTGATGTGAATACGCCGGCGTACACCGGCGCGCTGCCTAAAGAAAAGCCACTTAAAAATTAAGCGTTTATTTTTAACAATTCGCCGCCGCCACTATTAACCTCAACGCTGCACAAGTCAAATTGTGTGTTAATTAATGTAGGTACTGATTAAACATTCAAAGATTTACTGTGTATCGGGTTATGAAATAAAAAATCGTGTGGTGACCATTTTTTATAATCTTGTAATTTTGCCCGGGAATTATTGCTAAAAATGATATTACTTGGATTTTTTTCTATGTAACTTTTTATCGTACTTATTGTTATTATGTATTTAATGTAAACTAAATTAAAATATTGAAAATGAAATTACTGATCATAAAAATAATTAACAATTATAGGTAATTCTGCATATTTTTGAATTTTTTTTCTATTTTTTAATTTAATTTTATTAATTCAATATACTTACTTAGCAACCCCGTACAAAAATCATTCTTCAAAATGTTATCCATATTATGCTGCAATTAGATTTTTTTACTTTCAATTTATTCGGTCAGTTTAGGATAGGATCGCCTTCATTTTTAAATTTTACCTTTTGCCTACCAATAATTATTATCTTATGTATTTAATATAAAATTTGGCAATAAGTTAATTTTTTAGTTTTAAGGTATTGTGGCATTTTTAAGATACAAATTTTAATAAAATTGTTTATTTAAAAGAATTTTTTCATTTCATAATAACGCAATTTTTGTTTAGAAATGTAACGAAGTGAAGAAAACAAAACTATGGAAATTGTATTTCTAAACCGAAACAATTATTGTTCTACACTTTTCCTCTACCTGGCGTAATCCGCAATGATTCACCGAGAACTGCTTCTATCTTTCGCATGCTGTCTTTTTCTACAACCTAAGAAGGCCGTATTTCGAATATTTTGACGAATGGTGCTACAATGGTTGCGGATCACTGGGGGATTTTCTAAGGCTGGGGCAGAACATTTGGAACATAGTGTACCTACTATTTTAAAAATAAGTTAGTTATAAGTTAGTATTGTAATAATTATTCTCTGTGTTTGTAAAATGTTGAAAAAATAAGAATCTATAATGTATGATAATTTTATTTATACATTCATTATTCCTAATTCACTTATTACATTTCGTTTAGAGCATCAAAATTATTCATATGTTAAATCAACAAACCTCATTAATTAGATACATCTTAATATTATCTTGAATATGCACAATAAGTACACGCATATCACGACGTAGTATTACACAACAGTCGAAAAAACAATAACATAGTCATTATCAATCGCAGTCGCCAGTGCCGGCGAATTGATAAAGGTAATTTTTATGTTTAAGTTTTAACACCTATTCACTAGTTCACATGTGTATTCTCTTTATCTTCTTCTTTACATTCATAATTTTTGTTGTTTGAAACATTTTTCCATTTAAAAATGAAACGCAGCATTTTATCTGCAAAATTCTAGAACAAACCGCTTATCTGTCCTCATATTCATCTCAAGTAATTCCCCTTATGGACGTATCCTCTTTCCCTCCCTTCCCCCCACCCACCGAATACTATGATCAATTAATAATATTTCTCGCCCACGTAAATTCTTGCCTTATCTCCTGTCGGAAGCCTCTGCGCGCTTTTAAGAAGTTGTTATTTCATTTTAATTTGTATCTAACGTTCAGAGTGATAACATAATTCGATGTGAATTCAAAGTGCTAATCGTGAGAATTACATCAAAATACTCTGCTATTTTTTCTAATCATGCTAATGAACATGGATGGTTTGATGTTGGGCCCTACACGTGAGGGTAGGAAATTGTCTAAGGCGCTTCGGTAAATCGGACCTGCAAAACCCGTTGATGTTATTTTTCGAGGCATTAGCCGAGGAAAATTATTTTTTGTCATTAGTCGGGGAGAAATTATTTTGTGAGGTATTATAGCCGGAGGAAAATTATTTTTTGAGGTATTAACTAGAAAAAATTATTTTTCGAGGCATTAGCCGAGGAAAATTATTTTTGAAGCATTAACCGAGAAAAATTATTTTTTGTCATTAGTCGGGGAAGAAAATTATTTTGTGAGGTATTATAGCCGGAGGAAAATTATTTTTCGAGGCATTAGCCGATGAAAAATTATTTTTTCAAGGCATTAGCCCGGGAAAACTATTTAGCGAGGTATTAGCCGAGGAAAATTATTGCTATATATTTCATTATCATTATACTCTCATTATACCCTTATTATACCCTCAGTATATACTTATTATACCCTTATTATACCCTAATTATACCCTTATTATAACCTCAATATAGCCTCACTATACCCTTAATAATTGTTTTGTCTGACTTGTTTGCTGGTTTAGTTACCGATTTGTATTTCTGTCTGATTGTATTAAAAACGATTATCAAAAACATCTTGTAATGTAATATGCATTTTCGAGGCATTAGCCGGGGCAAATTGACCACATAATTAGTTTAAAAAATTGTGACAGTAAAGCAAAACGTCACCACAAAAGAAATTGTGATTTCGCGGGTTTTTTGCAACAAAAATATCCGATATTCTGGCCAATTATTCTCGTCAGCGATTGAAAATGCACAAGCAGCGCTCTGATTGGTCGAAAAATATGGAGCTAAAGTTGAACTTTTCACTACGATTTTGCGGAGCTAAAGTAACTTATTATTGTAAAATTTTATTTAAAAGTTTATGCAACCAGCAGTACACATAGAACCGTATGTGCTGACAACATACATACATGGGACGTCAGAGAAAAGTGGGCGGGGCTATGTGACGTCAGAGAAAAGTGGTGACTCACTATTATACGCCACCTGTAAAAAGTGCGCATGCGTAATTGGTATTAATTGTAATGTATTACGCAATGTTGCGTAATAATTTTAATATTGCAATAATATATGCATTTGATCATGTTTTTTTTCAAATTATACACCGCCGCAAAATTATTCAATTAGCGGATATTATAACTGAACACTAGAGAATACACACATGCGCATTACTGATTTACCATGCGCATTAACTTACTGTTTGAGACACCGCATCATGGTGGTGACGTCATTACGAACATGTCTTAACCTGATTACTCATATCATCGGGTCTAATGGTCTGAGAGCGTCACAACCAATCAAATTGCATTATCAAATTTCAAGGTTAAATTTTTTTGTTACTAACTGGAAATTTCTCTTCGCTGTCTCTCACCCGTATTGTCTTTTATTAAACAGTGAAGTGTGCACCGCAGCCCCATTTTTTGTGAAAAAATCTACAGTGGGCGCAACATGGAGGGGGACAAAGTCTTACACGTATGTATGTTTCTTCCATATGTTTCCTTATTTTCACTAACTCTCTCTCCCTTTGATGGCTGTCGTGCTGCTTTTTTGGGCCCTGCATGCAGGGTATGCAGTTTGTCTTAGACACGTTGGTAAACCGAGCCTCCAAAACTCGCAGATGTGTTGATATTAGACTTACTGGTGTACTCGAGAAGCGCCCTACCCCCCTCAATTTCCTATTTCAAAGTGTCATCGCACTCCACGTCACCAGGTCACCTTCCTGATGACGTCATCCCCTAAGTCACCTTTTGTTTACATCCCAGTACACCTGATGACGTCATCCTCTGTCACCTTCTTATCTCAAGGTCACACCTGATAAGTTCCCACGACCCCAGACCCAATCGCCCCATACCCCCACTCTCCCCATACCATTTGACCTCAGAGAAAAGTGGTGGGGTAGCTCAAGGTCAAATTTACTACGTACTACAGACGCAAATTTATGAATGAAAGTCCTCTGGGAGGACTGAGCCAGAATGTCTCATCTTTCCCTATGACGTCATCCTCTGTCACCTTTTTATCTCAAGGTCACACCTGAAATTAACACCTGTCGGCAAACATCAAAGGATGCCGCCTGATAAGTTCCCACGGTCCGCAGACCCAATCGCCCCATGCCCCCACTCCCGCCCCATACCATGTGACGTCAGAGAAAAGTGGTGGGGGCGGCTCAAGATCAAGGTCAAATTTACTACGTACTACAGACTCAAATTTATGAATGAAAGTCCTTTGGAAGGACTGAGCCAGAATGCCCCATCTTTCCCTACTTATATCATGTCATAAGGTACAACACCGTTTTTATTCCTAAAATACATTGTAATGTAATTTATAATTTGTAACTGCAAACTGGACAATAATTCCCTTTTTTTGAAATATTGTTATTCAGAATAAAGATTTCGAAATCTTATCGAAAAAATTAACAAAGAATTTATTTAAAAAAATGTATTATTGTTAGAACAGACAGTAGACGAGATTTCGTAGTAATTACTTACATTCCCGAAATTTTTATTTGTTCCGGGAAATACTCTCCAGAAATATTCCTGATAATACCTGATTTTCTTATCCAAGAAATTGATAAATACCTATAGCATGAATTTTTATTACATTGTATTACATTGTCATAAATGAGTGAAGAAACATAAATTATATTATTTTTCTAGAATACTACAATAGTATAAGAAATTAGGAACATGATTTTCTCAGAAATGTGCACACAGGGGGCGATCGCCCCTGTCGCCGTCCCCTTCTCTTGTATCCGCCAGTATCTGTAGTTTAGTAACCAGTGTTACAAAAGAAAGAATGGGGACTTACAGGCCAAACTATTCTAGATGTAAGCCGTGTTCCAGTCCCAAAAAATGTGATATATGAACGCAGACACATTGTGTCATATTACGCGTGTATTTGAAATGTCAAATAATGTAAACAAGTATTGTTACAGTGCGGTGTATGGTAGTAAATAGAAATTAATAATGGAATGTAATTATAATTCATGGCATATTATAAATTTAAAAATTCAAAATACAAACATCTGATATCTGATATTTAAAACATCAAATATATGGAGGGGGTAAAAATTTTAGTTCTTGGGTCTGGAACACTAGCGCCACTTTAAGCCCCCATTGAAGAATTTGACTGACAAATATCTTCAAGAGGGTGAAACTTCAGATGGTAGATAGAGAAACAAGGCATCATGTTGGCCACTTGATAAGCGGGGAGCAAAGGGAAAGTAAATCAGTGGTTAAAAAACACAAGTATAATACAAATATTAAAAATTTAATTATTTTAAATACATTTTTATTATTTGTGAAACCTAAGTTATCATTTAATGTGTGATAATCAATTTCAACAAGTTAGATTTTTATTTTATAATTTAAGCAAGTATTTAATATCCTGTTGGAAGACACTGGTAAAATGACCTCAACTGATAGCCGAAGTATTTTATGACGCCATTTTACACTATACAAGTTGTCAGAACCTCAGAACAACAAAGAATGTTGAATTATATGAAAAGAGGTAATTTTAAATAGAGTTACATTAAATAATTGACTTAATAATCAGTAAATTGCACTAACTGGCGAGTATGGGAAAATCATTTTGATATTAATTTCATTAATTCAAAGAGAAATTAAATTGTAATGCCGTTCCTCGGCCTGCTTTACATAATTTTAATTATTTTTATGTATATCTGTCCAGTCAATGAGTGCTCAAGGGAGGGGTGTAGAGTGCATGGAATATGCGATAATTTTTGACTTCAGAAATTTGTTAGGAGTAGTTAGTAGGTAAACATACTAAAAGTCCCCACCCATGGGAGGTGAGCTAAAGGAGGGAGGGCGGTTGAAAGGTCTCATTTTTTGGTTTTTCGCTTATATCTCGGAAACGGTGCATGTAGGAAAAATTGTCTATATACATATTTGTCGAATTCCTAACGGTTTCCGAGATATACGTTATTGAAAATCGATAATTTTCGTAAAAATTATTTTTATCCATTCTTTTTGTCGAATATTTTCTCTTTTCAAATTTCAGCTCAACAATGCTCTTTAGAAGTTTTTGTAATAATGACTCTTACAGAAAAAAGTCCGAGGAATCCAATGCTGGAAACCGGAAGTCGATATCTTAATTCGTTCAGAAATTAGAGTGGATTAAATACAAGAATTTGAAAAAATACTAAAACTCATTTATTTTCTTTGTTTAAATTGTGGCTAAAATAGGGCCTCCAAAAGTTAACAAAATTATATTGTTGATAGAAAAAAGTTTGTAGAATCGAATGCTTTAAACCGGAAGTCGTTATTCTTATCTGCTAAAAAGTTACATTCGTTTTTGTGAGAAAACATACGGTACTGGCACTTTCCCCTCCCCCTCCCCCCATCACCACTGCCAAACCCGACAATATGGTTTCGAAGACTTTTTACCACATTTAGAGCCAAGGCTAATGAACATTTTGGAACACTCAAACCTTTATTTTTTTTAATTTCCGGCTTTGTGGCTAATATTACTGTACTATTTGCCCGTTGGCTGCCAATTGAGCGTACATGTTAGAAATTCTATAACTTTTGATTGGTTGAAGATAAAGTGTCAAAAGTGTATATCAAATTGAAGGAAATTTAATGTTCTACAACTTAGTTTTAGACAATTTTTCTGAGAAACGATCGTGAGAGGCACTAGAAGCAAATGTTCGGCAAAAAGAGTGGATACAAATTATTTTTACGAAAATTATCGATTTTCAATAACGTATATCTCGGAAACCGTTAGGAATTCGACAAATATGTATAATTTTATAGGAAATTTAATTAGCTTTCATTTTTATTTGAAACATTTTTTCCTACATGCACCGTTTCCGAGATATAAGCGAAAAACAATGGCTAGCTGGACCTAAATTCGTGTTTCCATGATTTAACACAGGACTCTCCTTTCGCCTAATGTGTTTTGTGAATATCTTGATTTCTAGTGAGAGTGTGGGCGATATTATTTGTGATTTGAAATATATATTCTTTTATTTATTTATTTTCAATGTAAGTATAACAATAATATATATCAAGAACAGTTGCGAATAATTTAATTTTTGATTCCCGGAAATTTCATCGCGGGAAAATTCATCGCGGAATGTTCATCGCGGAAAGTTAATCGCAGGAAAATTCATCGCGGGGAAAATTCATCGCGAGGTAAATTAATCGCAGGAAAGTTCATCGCGGGAAAGTTCATCGCGGGGTAAATTCATCGCGGGCAAGTTCATCGCGGGCAAGTTCATCGCGGGGAAAATTCATCGCGAGGTAAATTCATCGCGGGAAAGTTAATCGCGGACAAGTTCATCGCGGAGAAAATTCATCCCGAGGTAAATTAATCGCGGGAAAGATCATCGCGAAATAAATTCATCGCGAGGTAACTTAATTACGTAAAAGTTCATCGCGATGATAATTAATCGCCAAAAAATTAATTTCAGACATATTCATGATCTGTAAATTCTTCTTTGCAGACAAATAAATCACAATGTTGCGTGTTATTAACAACAGTTGCATAAGCGCAGAAGTGCAAATTTGAAAAGCACGATGGTTTTAGGGATTGTAGGTACGACAGTTTTTCTACAATATTTTTTGAATTTTTTAAAACTAGAAAATATTTCTGCCTAACATTTTTCTGAACTTAACCCCATCTTACTCGAAGAGTATTTTTAACAAGATTTTTTGAATTTTTTAAAACTAGAAAATATTCTTGTATAACATCATACTCGAGGAGTATTTTTAACAAGGTTTTTTGAATTTTTCAAAACTAGAAAATATTCTTGCCTAACATTTTTCTGAACATAACCTCAACATACTCGAAGAGTAGGTATTTTTAACAAGATTTTTTGAATTTTTTAAAACTAGAAAATATTCTTGCCTATCATTTTTCTGAACTTAACCCCATCATACTCGAAGAGTAAATGCCACACCACCGAAAACCACAGCGTATAAAAACCATACCGCATAATAACCACACGTCCGAAAAACCACAGCGTATAAAAGTTCCCCCACCACAATGTCCAGCTACCCATATACCAATTTTCACACTTCGATTTGCACATTTGTATTCAAACTAATCAATACTAACAAAACCCTAATTGAGTCCAACAGATCTCCGTTTTTTTAAAATAAACTAATCAATACTAACAAAACCCTAATTGAGTACAACAGAACTCCGTTTTTTTAAAATAAACTAATCAATACTAACAAAACCCTAATTGAGTCCAACAGAACTCCGTTTTTTTTAAAATAAACTAATCAATACTAACAAAACCCTAATTGAGTCCAACAGAACTTAAGTTAAGTAAAAAGTTAAGTAGGAGTAAATTATACGCTGTGGACATTGTGGTGGGGGAACTTTTATACGCTGTGGTTTTTCGGTGGTGTGGAACACACGCTTATTCAATGTTTTGATCGGCGCTTATTCAATATAAATTTACTTATTATATTTCTGCGCTTTTCCAACGTCATAATGACTAAAAATGCGCTTTTACAACTCTCCGAATTTTGTTACACCAGTTGGGTATACCTGAGGCCTGAGGTATTAAATATATTCAGGTGTTATTGAGTTTCTATATCTTTCTTCGAAATTTGCAGTATTACACTTTTGTTTCTTAGCTATTGATGTTGTGAACGAATGGTATATGACTTTTTAATCCTATTATAGAAATTGTAAGCCAAAGAACACCTGCAAACGTTAGAATTTTATGAACTTTCTTCAAGTGCAGTTTGTAAGGGAAAATATTAAATTTCATATTATAAAATAATTCGTGATCAATAAGGATTAACATAACACAACATACCATTCAACATTACTACAATAAATATGTTCGCGATGAATTTTCTCCGCGATGAACTTTCTCGCGATTAATTTACCTTGCGATGAATTTTCCCCGCGATGAACATTCCCGCGATGAACTTTCTCGCGATTAATTTACCTCGCGATTAATTTTCCCCGCGATGAACTTTCCCGCGATGAATTTACCTCGCGATGAATTTACCTCGCGATGAATTTACCCCGCGACGTACGTACGTACGCACGACGATGAAGTTAATATAAAGGATTTAAAAACCAGTTTCTAATACAGAAAGTGTACTGATTAATTTTATTTACGTGGGAAATTTCCGAATAAAACGTCTGCAACAAGAAACGACATTTATCTAGAAGGAGAAGAAGATTAGAAATAGCATCCAAATTATTTGATACAAATATTGCTGCAAGCCAGTATAGAAAAAAATATGCGCATGATAATATCAAATTTGGTGAAAAAGAACCTGTAGAATTACCTAACATGAACACCATACGCGTAGCCAAATGCGAGTTTAAACGAAAGAAGAGAATTCATTTTGATCCTATTCATGCAATATTACTTGCTAAAATGGATCAACGATATAATGGATCTATAAGAAATATTAGTTTAAGTCCTTTTTTGTTTTATATTAGACAAATACTCAAATTCATGTGTATAACAGATACTGTGCTCAAAGTTATTCAAAATTATGTATTGATGCTACGGGTGGACTTGATCATAAAATTAATAGAACAACTGGGGAAAAACCGCATCATATATTTTATACGATGCAACGATTAATGCAAAAAGCAATATTCTGTGTCCAACATGCTCAGTGAAGCCCAAGATACTATTACAATTACATTCTGGATCTCAATCTGGTTACAATTTGGAGCTAAGAAACCAAATGAAATTGTTACAGACATGTCTCTTGCACTACAACATTCCTGTGTTATGTCGTTTACTAAATTTAAATTTCTTGGGTTTTATATTGTTCATTGTTGAGAAGTGTTATTCGAAAATAAAGTAAATAAAGAAGAATGTTATATAAGAAGTGACATATCACATGTTATGAAGATGATTACACAATTTTCCAGTCTACAGGGGCAACATCGACTGACGACAAAATTTTATTTTACGGCTATAGGGCAGTTAATCCAATGCTCGGAGATTGGTGATTGTAGAAACATTAGGCGATTTTTGGCGAGCGAATATTTGCGTATATTCGGTCTTCTTAAGCAAATCATGCATTTTCGCGAACTAATATTCGTTCAAAATGGCTGAAACAATGACGTAATATCCTGTAACATGGTCGCTCTTCACGCGAACCAGTCGTATAGCAGAGTTGCTGGTTGTGTTCGCATTAACGCATGCACTTTAGTGAAGTTATAGTAGGAAAATATTATGTTCTAACCTAAAAAGTCAGGATAATAGTTATTATGGACGGTATGTTTATATTTAAATATTATTGAAATAAATTGAAGTAACTCAAAATTATTATGTTGCCAAAGTTTTCTTTTTTTCAATTTATAGATAATATCATTTATGTTTTGGAAGAAGCATGGGAAGAAGCTAGCGACGAAGCTAGTACATCAAAAAATAATGCAGAAGACAACTTAGCAGGTAATTTTTTCGTATTTATTTTGTTGATTTGCTTAATATGGCTGTTACAGATCATGAATATGTCCAATGTACAATACCACAAAAAATTTGGCAGCCTAATGTAAAACCCTCAGCTACAGATATTGCAGCAACTGAATAATTTTTAAAACTTAGAGCTCAAGAAAAGTATAGACGTAGTTTTGCTGACAAGAAGACAAGTAACTTAAAACTGTGGAATGATATAGCTAGTAAAATGAAAGAAGAAGGGTATGATTGCGGAAAAGGGAAAAGACAGATGCAGACAAAAGTTTGCAAATTTGCAAAGTCGTTATTTGGTCCACATTAAACATATGAATAGTACTGGACAGAAGAAAAAAGAAGCTCCACCATTTTTTGATTTGTTGCACGATGTTTTAGGGGAAAAACACAAAGTAAGACCTGAATTTTTAAGTGAATCAGATACCAATAAACGAAATGATGCCCTTGGAGATGATGATAATAATAAGCGAAATGAACCTCCAATAGAAAATATAAGCGATGATTCAGAAAATGAAGAATCTGATAAACCTACAAGTGATCATAGTGGACGTTTCGAAAATATTAAAAATAAAGTGAGAGGAAAATCGAAGAATGAAGAATTAATAAAAATTGTCAAACAAGATAGGGAAGAAAGGAAAGAGGAAATGAAAGCTCTTTATGAAATGGTAAAAATTCAAAATCAACAAAGAGAAAGATTATTGGATATAATGGAAACACTTGTCGACGAAGTTAGAAAAAAACAATGATTTTGATATGAACAAAATTGTTATTTCATTTTGCAATATTCGTACAATGATTGACTGATAATTATAACTGTGATTAACCAAATGAAGCCATGAGGCATAGGTATTAAATACTTATTCCATTGGGTCGGTATCTCCACCTTTTTATGAAATTACGTTTATGTATAGCTTATTTGTCAGAATGGTGAACAAATCACATCGAAATTAAAACACAAATAGGAAATAAGTACTAAATCTTATTTTTATACAATATTTTTCATTTAGGTAATATATTGTTTTTCTTTTGGAATTTTATGAAAAGGTGGAGATACCGGCACATTATAATTCATTTGAATTTAACAATAAGTGATTATTTATTTTGTATACCAAATAATTTGTATTTATTTTCTATTTTCATATAATAAATTAGCCAAACGATCACGTTTCTGTTTTTCTGCATTAGTTCCTGAATTATTTTCTTCAGTATTGATCATTTCAATGTCTTCATCAGTTACAATTGTCCAATAATCATGATTTATTAAACAAAAATTGTGAAGTACACAGCAAGCAACAATAATGCTCACTGCTTTTGTAATTGAATATACATTAATGTATTCTAAAATTCGCCATCGTCCTTTTAGTAAACTATAGGCGTTTTCAATAATAACTCTATCATGACTTAAACGTTTATTGTGATATGTTTGTTTATTATTTAAATTTGCAGTTCGGTTATATGGGGTAATTAACCATGTTGTGCAACTAAAAGCACTATCACCTATTATATGATACTCATCATTAGGAAAATAATATCTTGACCCATGATTCTCAATATTATTGTGAACATTTGAATTTTGCAGTACCTATAATAATAATAAAAATGAGATTTAATCGATAATGTTACATTTTTTTGTTGAGTTACCCGAGAATCATGCGCCGAACCTGGAAAACCAGCAAATATAAAGGTAAACAATTTTTTTGCAGTACACATTGCTAATAAATTAACAGAATGATGTCCGTATCTGTTGATGTAACTATCTTGTTGATTAACAGATGCTTTTATTTTTATATGCAATCCGTCAATTGCGAAAATTGTACCTGAAGATAAATTTTCTATATTTTGATTTAATACATTTTATGTGTACATACCGGGATAATGTTCAAACTGATTTGAAAGTTCGCGAAACTCAGCTTCGGTACGTGGCCAGGATATATATTGGTCTTTAATTTGTAAAAGTAACTTTAAAAAATTATTCACAATTTGCATAACTGTGGAAGGAACAAGTGAAAATCGTTCTCCAGTGTTTAATAATGTACCGTTTTGTGCTAAGTACCATAAAACAACAAGAAGTTGTGTTTCAGGTGCAATTGGCTCATTTCCACCTCTATATTTTTTGATAATTTTGTCTTTGAAATCCTTCTCATTAACCAATACTTGAAATAATATGTAGAATGTTTCTCTATACATTCTAAAAATGTTATAAAAATCTTCATCTAAATAAGACAAGAACCATATTTCGGCACAATTTGGACTTATATATATATATATATATATATATATATATATATATATATATATATATATATATATATATATATATATATATATATATATATGTTTTTGTCTTAGGGTACAAAATAGATATGGTGGTAATGACTCATTTCGCATGTACTTTAAAATGTCAGTCGTAATATTAGCATCAAAATTCTCATCTTTTAGAATGAGCCCTATGATACATGCTATTTTTGAATCCATTTTCACTTTACCCAGACAAGTTACACGCGCACTCCTAAACGTCAAAATGCGGAATTAGTTCCGATTTAATCTGTAGAGTACAGTGTAGATTCAGCAGCGAATATTACATTTTCGCGACTAAACCAAACTGTTCTGTTCTATGACGTCATCATTACGAACAGAACCAAATATAAGCGATCGCTAAGACCGAACAGTTAGGTTCGCGAAAAATCGCCTATTATTAAAGCTTTATTTTTTGTTGCATATAGTGACACAGAAGGAATAAATGAAACAACAAATCAATCAACAAAATGTGAAGAATTAAAGAATTTTTTAATTAGGCGATGTGGCACAGGTACTGTTGAATCTTTTCCAGAATTTGAAAATAATATGAATCAATTTATATATAATTATGCAATTGATGCGCAATCTTTAAACATTTTCCAAAAATGGATTACTCAAATCGCGAACGAATGCCTCGAAATCGTTAATAAAAACGAAGAAATTGGAAATCGTGGAAACCAGCAGTGCGTACCGGAATTTGTAAAAGAATTCATACAATTAGCAAAAACATTGCCTCTTTGGACAGGTATTATGTCACCAAATTTTCCTAATTCAGCTGTAACTTCAAGTTCAGCACCTGTTGAGAGCAATAGAAAGGATATTAAAATAAATAATATATGTGTAAGAATATATTTCTGCCTATCCGTGTAAATGAATTTTTGTGTTATATTAATTCGATTGATGGTGCAGTTAAATTAATCCAGGCTACAAAAAATATATGTCAAGCAAAAATTATATTGAAACTGAAGTAATAATATTATTTATATTTTATTTTATTAGATAATTTAAATTTATGTTTATGATTTTTAGAACATTACTCCAAATCAATTAAATGTAGAAAACAATATCAATGACAGGTATGAGTATGTTATAATTTTAGTTGTACCCAGAGAAAGAAACCGGTTTACTAACCTTTTTAAAAAGCCGGATTTTTAACCGATTAGTTATTAATAAAATGTACATAAATATAGTCTATTTTCCGTAAGTACTACGATATAAATAACTGGTTATTTAAACCAAGTTTACTAAACAAGTTGTTGTAACCGATTAATTTTTACTATTTTGTAAACCGGTTTAATTAACTAGTTATATAAACCGGTTAAATTAATTGTTTTAAAAAACGAATTAGCAATCAGTAAACCGGTTAAGTATTGATCAATAAACAATACTTTAAGGTTCCTTATATTAGGGGTTTGTCTGAGAAATTAAGTACTGTTTTTAAAAATTCTAACAGATCTCGTTTTTTATAACACAAGGAAACTTGCTGAAATTTTTTCTAAATTAAAAGATCAAACACCACTTAATTTGCAGACAAATGTCATTTATGAGATAAATTGTAAAGATTGTAATCTTTAATATATAGGTCAGACCAAGAACTGGTTAAGTAAAACAAACTCATAAAAACGATTGTAAGAAGCATTAGGTATATGAAAAATGATAAAACTGCGTTAACTTATCATCATTCAGAAACTGGACATCAATTTGATTTTGATAGTGTTAAAATATTAGACAAGGAATCTAATTATAAGAAAAGATTATTTCTCGAAATGCTACATATATCACGTAATAATAACACTGTTAATTTCAGACGAGATGTTCAATTTTTGAATAAAGTATATTTTAAAATACATATTATAACATTGTTTTTCTAGCTGTAACTTAGTAACTTTTCATTATTATTCCATGCTAATGGTATGTTTTTTACTTATTTTAATTATTGGTTTATTAGATTGTTATTCAATTTCAAATTTTAATTGTATTCTGTACAACTAATTGAGGTTATTATGAATTAATTGTATTTCAACTAATTTGATTAGTTTATTAATTGTAAGTTTTATAATTATATTTGTATTTATTTATGTTTTCTGTGACCTTGTAGATCCTCTGAAGATGACTATAATATAGTTGAAACGTTAGACTTATGGAAAAGTGAATTATTGTTTAACTCCTGTCCACATCCCGACAACTTTTTGCTACATCAATTTTATTGGACACAACTTCATTTCACAATTATTCCGAATAATGGAATAAATTTGGACGATATACCTTACTTTACCTAATTAATTTTTTCAAGGTCTAATATCGAAACACACAGAATACTGCTCGTCTTGTCAGTTAGAATTAAGCCCGCGCGAATTTACCTGTTCTCTTTGCACATGCTATGCACACATAAATGATAACTGTTCAGTTTTAATTCAGAACAAGATATTGTGTATCACGTGTGCTCAAATAGATTATACTCACAATGACATGTTGGAAATAAACGCTACAGAAATTTGGATACTATCTGCATCAGCTAAAACCAGACTTCGAAAAACTTATTTAAACCCTGCTGCTGAATTTCTTAGTGTGGATTTGTCTTCTATATGAAAAGTGCTTCCCATTGCATTGATCACACATTAGGTTTCACAACTCAATGTACAGGGTGTTTCCGACCACCCGTCCACTCCTTTTTAAAAAGAATGGGCGAAGATTTTTCAACAGGACGATACGTAACCTTACTAATGTCGATGTGCTCTATCGAATGACATACATATTGAGACCCCCCTTGCCACCCTTATAAGGGGTACGGGGGGCAACTTTGTTATTTCAAATGGAACCCCCTATTTTTTATTGCAGAATCGGAAAAACAAACAAAAACTATGAAGATTTTATTCGAAGAATTTTTTTGTATTCGGGACAGATGGCGCTGTAATCGCAAAAAACAGTTTTTTTATTGTAAGTTTTCTAGTTGGTTTTTTATTCAAAAATGATATAAAAACAGAAATCAAACAGTTCATACATTTCGAAAGATTTCAATATTTATAAACAATCAATACCTTGAACACAAAAAATAAATAATGCGAAGTTAGAAATGTATATAATGTATATAATAATGAATTAAAGAAAAATATAGTCCGCGAGCCAGCAACCGATTTTCATGACCAAGTTCCTCTCGGTCGATAACTTGTAAAATGCTGCAGAGAGTTGTATCATGAAGCTCCGTGAACGTCAGCTGCGGTTTGGTGGGTGGGTTAAGCAGCGGTAGCCTCCCCAAGCAAAAAAAAGAATTTTAATCATTTCCTCCCGATTTAAAATTTATCAAATTATAGCTAATCCAATATCTTTAAAAAAAAGTCAGTTGACTATAAAGTGATAGATAATACGTCAGCTGATCACACGAACATGATAAAATAATATATTATGTTCAGTCATTTCTTCCCAATTGAAAATTTATCAGATTTTAGTAGTAGTCGGTGTCGCCATAATCTTCTATCTGTAACATTTTCCCCCTTCAGTAATTGATCCTCCATGAAGGAACAATTAGTACTAAATATTATTGACTGACTGGTAGAACACATAATTTAGATACTGGTCGTCGATATGTGCCTGATGAAGTTTTAATGTCAACTACTCGTACATTACCGCCATTTCCTGGATAAAGTGAAATGACTTTTCCCATTGGCCAAGTATTACGTGGTCCATCTGGGTCTGCAATTACCACAATATCACCAACACATATTTTTCTTTGTTGTTGTTTCCATTTATTTCGAGACAATAAAGTTGGCAAATACTCTCGGGCCCAACGCTTCCAGAATATATCAATTTGTCTCTGTGATGCCATTTTGAAAGCAGGCACAAATCGTTATCATTCGTTGATGTACAAGGTAATGCTGCGTGTGATGATCCAATAAGAAAATGATTTGGGGTTAATGCTTCACAGTCTTGTGGATCCACTGATACATGAGTTAATGGTCTACTATTTATTAAATTCTCAATCTCACACAATACAGACCGTAAAACATTCTTGAGGATATCTATCTTTTAATAATTCTTTTATGTTTTTCTTCACAATCTGTATTAATCTCTCCCATGTTCTGCCCATGTGAGGTGCTAATGGTGGATTAAAATGCCATTGGGTATTCTTCAAGCATAAATTTCTAACAATTTCATCTTGATTCAAATTTTTGAGTGCTACTTTTAATTCTTTCTCTGCACCTTTAAAAAATTTTCCATTGTCACTATACATTTGTTCGGGAAATCCACGTCTACACCCAAATTGTCTATAAACATGGATGAATCCATTTGTTGATAAATCATGTGCTAATTCTAAATGAATTGCTCGTGTTACCATACATGTAAATATCACACCATACCGTTTCTCGTGACTTCATTATACAGTAATTTCGATTGGTCCAAAATAATCTACTCCAGTTTTTATAAATGGACGAATCGTGGGTTCTAAACGGCATGACGGTAGCTGTCCCATAATTGGAGTTTTCGGTAAGATTTTTCGAATTTTACAAGTTTGACAATTAAACCAAGTTCTTTTAACAGCTTGTCTTACATTTAATATCCAAAACTTTTGTCGAATTTCATTTATTACCATCTCACGTCCTAAGTGATTTGCTTTTTCGTGATAATGATGTAGAAGTAATTTTGTAATGTTGTGCTTTGGATCCAGAATGATTGGTTTTCTTGTAAATTCGTTTAAAATTGTAGCATTATTTAATCTTTCCTCCATTCGTATGAGTTCAGTTTCATCTAGTATAGGGTTTAAAGAAAATAGTCGACTTGATTTCAATAGCTCTTTTTTTGCTTTTAAAGTTGATATTTTATTTGAAAACGATTCTACCTGACATCGTTTAAATAGTAAATTTTCAGCCAGATGTAGTTCTTCTGGATGTTTCATGTTTTTCAGTTCCTGAACAATTTTTGGCCACCAAGCGTTATCAAAAGCTCCTACTATGCACAATCAGCGCCTACTTTCAATTTAATGAAGATGTAAATGTATTCATAAACAGACTTGAAACAATCGTTCTTAAACTTAAAGGTCAAAAACTTATAATTATGGCGGACACAAACTCCAAATCCAAACTATGGTATGAAACAACGGTCAAGAAGGGAGAAGAGATGGAAGAATTCATACAAAGGAACCAACTCTACGTTGTAAGCGAACCTTGCACAACAAATATAGATGTAACCATTTGCAGTGGAAACATGCTACAATACATATAAAACTGGACTGTTGAAGACAGAACGAGCACAGAGCTATAACTTTCACAATTGGAAAATATAACAAAGCCGCAACAAACCAAGACACCGCGAGATACAAAACACAAAATGTAGACTGGGAAACCTTCAACAGTTAAGTGAGAGAAAACTTAAAAAATGTAAATCTAAAGGAAGGAAACGCCAACGAAAACGTCCTAGATATAACTACGATTATACAGAATATTGCAGATAAAACAAAAACACAGAAAATCAAAGTCCCTTGGTGGACAAGCAACCTTACAGACATGAGACGGGCATATAAGGATAGTATGAAAATATAAAGGAAAGAAAAAGCAGAAGATAAAAAAGACGAACTAAAAGAAGTTGCGAGAAAACACAGGAAAAGCTACAACAAAGCCATTAAAGAGGAAAAATTAAAATCATGGCAGAATTTTGTAGAGGAAGAAGGCGCTAAAGACCCATGTGGGATAGTCTACAAAATAACAGCAAACAAACTGCAACTAGAAAATAAACTAAGTAACCTCAAAACTGAAAATGGAGAATACACAATGACAATAGAAGAAACGACTAAACTATTGCTAAATACTCTTATGCCACAAGACAACCTTGATAACGAAATAGATACACACTGAAACAAGAAATGCAATTGTTGACTACGAACCAGATCACATTATTGAAAACCAATTCACAGAAGAGGAAATACTGGAAATGACTAAAACAATATCGGGACGGGAAGCACCAGGAATCGATAAACAAAAACCAGAAATATGTAAAACCGTCATCAATAATAACATAGAATTTTTCACTGAAGTATACAACAAATGCCACAGTAATGCAACCTTCCCGGAAATCTGAAAAGTAGCAAATTTAAAGATCCTTCTCAAAAAACAAAACTCTGATACAACTAATCCAAAATCGTACAGACCCACTAGTCTATTATCCGTTTTTGAAAAAATCCTGGAAAAACTCATAAACAAAAGACTAAATGAACATCTGGACACAGGAGGACACCGATCCCAACGGCAATATGGATTTACGAAAGGAAAATCTACAGAAGATGCCATAAATAAAGCATTAGAAATTGTTAAAGAAACCGACAGTAAATATGTGGCCGCAATAGCCTTGTTGCATCTTGGGGTATTTTTTATTTTGTCACAGTCCTTTGTGTCATGTTCTTCTGTGCAATGCTTGCACGCTTTTACGCTCTTGCAGTCGTCCGCTTTATGTCCGTACTTTTGGCAGTTAAAATACTGTAGGACTCTTAAATAGTCTTCTATTCTATGGGAAGACCATCCAATGTATAGTCTTCCATTGTTTATTCATATTTTTCTTATTTCCGGGTCTACTTCGACTATCCAATGTGTTCTATCTAGGTCTCTTTTTCCGAATCGGTCTATTATTTTTAAATGCTGGTTTTGAACATGTACAGGCTGATTTTCTTTAATTGAGGTAAGCAAATCATCTTCCTGTAATTTGTTACCTATCTATGTTGAAAATAGCGATTCTTGGGTTTAGTTTACTGTATAGTCTCGCAACGAGTCCAACTCTCTCGAGATTTTTATCTTAGAGTAGTTTATTTACGTTTTCTGAACTAGATTGTATGCAAACTGTATCTTTAATTTTATATACTTTTTCTGGCATAAAGCCTAGTTTATGAGGGCTGATGGCTTTTTGAATTGTTTTATTTCATCGCCGGTTTTGTATTTGTTGTTATTTTCTGCCGGGCTTATTATTATTTTTTGGACCGGTCTGTTGGAGACGGCTATTTGTGGAAGGGTTTTGGTTCTTAGTTTAGTGGTTTGCGCATATGTTGGTCTATTTGTTTTAATCACTTCTATGGCTTTTGTGTTCTCTGTTATTAAGGTCAGAATTTCCCTCATGTGTGCGGTCGTACTCTTTTTACTTCCTTGTACGGAGTAATAAGGAAGTATTGTAATCGCGAAAAATTTCGGTTCTCAGATTTTTACGGAAATATCAGTTTTGACCTTTTCTGAATCCATTATGACTAGTTTCGTCGTGACGTCTGTACGTACGTATGTACGGACGGACGTACGTACGTACGTATGTGTGTCGCATAACTCAAATACGGTTAGACGTAGAAAGTTAAAATTTTGTATTTAGGACTGTTATAGCATCTAGTTGTGCACCTCCTATTTTTGGTTTCAATCTACAAACCGGAAGTAGTACTTTTTTCAAATATTTAATTTAAGATAAATTTTTTTATTTTAAATGAAAGATTATGTGATTATTACCTACAATCGGTATTTTATAAATATTTTTGTATCTGCTATCATTTAAGAATAATTAAAGTATATATTTATAATTTAATATTTCGGTATCTTGTAGTCCATGATCGATTAACATTTGTTACTATGTAAAATTTAAATGATTATGACATGACAGTGACAATAGTAAAATATGCTTTATATCTTCTTCTGCAGTTTAAGTAAAATGATTAAAATATATTTGTGAGTATAGTAGCAGTAGTAGTATAGAACTTATATATTAATATATTTGTATAATAAGTTAAACGAATAAAGTCAGATTTTTTAATATTATTCTACATTTTAGTTATTAAGAAAAGTATGAACAGTTTAATAGGCGTACAAGGAAGTCATGTGGTGTCGACGTCAGATTTTTTTTCTTCTTGTTGAAGCTTGATGAGGTCTGTTGCTATTTTTAGCGTTTGCACTTGTTTGCCTATTTCTCCTAGTTTTTGTAGGATTTTATTTTGGTTGGTGTCGGATTTTAATTTGCTGGCATATTTTTCAGCGGCTTCTTGATTCTCTACTATGTTTTGCAATGTTATTTTTATTGTGTTGAAGATATTCATTATGGTTGGCTCGTCCTCGTCTTCAAAATCCATTCTTGTGGTGTATTATTGTTGCCGATTATGGATTAATTGTCATCAACAGAGCTGACGATTTATTGTTGTCAACAATGTGAAGTTGTTTGTTGTAATCTTAGCTGTTTTATTTATTAGTTGGAGTTTTATTATTAATATTATTATTAACTGCTGTTATTAAAAGAAGTTTAAGTTGAGTTTTAATTGTCAACAATGGTAAGGGGTCTTATTATGATCTAATTTGGTTTTATTTTAATTAGCTGACAGTTGTTATTTATGTGATTAGTTTAGCGAATTATTTGTTATTATTAGATGGTTAGTTATGTATCAATTGTTTCTGTATCCGGGTCTATTGTTGCCAACAATGTTTGGAATCTGTCTGAGTCTACTTTGAATCTAGTTTGCCGATTATGGGTTTATTGTTATCAACAGAGCTGACGATTTATTGTTGTCAAGAATGTGAAGTTATTTGTTGTAATCTTAGCTGTTTTATTTATTAGCTGGTGTTTTATTATTAACTATTATTATTAAAATGCTGTTATATTAAAAAAAGTTATTAGGTATAGTTTAAGTTGGGTTTAATTGTTGTTGTGGACGGTCCTATTGTCTTCGACAGTTGTAAGAGTCTTATTAGGATCTAATTTGGTTTTATTTAAATTAGCTATCAATTGTTATTTATGTGATTAGTTTAGCGAATTATTTGTTATTATTAGATGGTTAGTTATGGATCATTTGTTGCTGTATCCGGGTCTATTGTTGTCAGCAAAGTATGGAATCTGTTTTGAATCTAGTTTGAATCCAGTTAGAGTCTAGTATTAGTTGTTTATTATTATTATTATTAATAATTAGTATGATTATTTAGTAGGTTATTAGGATATTATTAGGCTATTGTTAGGCAAAATTATAAATTGATTGTTAATTATTTTGATTGTTGTTGTGGACGGCTGATTGTCGTCAACAAAGGTTGATTTATGTTTTCCTTGTGGTTAATCAGTTATTTATATTTGTCTTTAATTAGTTTCAGTTGGTTAGCAGTTGATGAGCCACTGTTTTCATGCTAATTCGGATTAGTTGGAGTTGTTAATTTTTAATCCTAGGTGATCGTCGTCAACAGAGCAAGTTAGATTTACCGCTGTTGTAATCGGCCGATTGTCGTCGACAATGGTTGAATTCTTCTTTGTTGTAGATGGTTAGTTATTTTTATTGTTACTTTAGTTAATTAGCTAAAAGTTAATGATCCCCTACTTAATTGTTAAGGTTTGGTGATTGTCATCAACAGAACTGACGACAATGAGTTATTTCTCTCAACAATGTGAGTTTGATTTGATTGTTAGTCATTAGTTTTGACTGTCTGTACTGGTGTTAATCAAAGTAATTACAATTGTACCTGCAGTTGATGATCTTCCGCAGCCGGGGCCGGCCCTCAAAGTTCGATTTCTACTCCAATCGGCACTATATCACTCCCTTGCGTGGGATTAACTTAACGGTTTTAGGTTAATCACTATGTTTTAATTACTGCGTCACTTGATCACCACTAATTTTTTCACACATTTAAAGTAACTGTTTCTAAACTGCACTAAACTAAACTGGCCTTAATGTTAGGCTTATTTTATCATGTTTTTGTCACTTTTATCGGAGCCGACGTGAACCGTGTCACAGCTGGTCACTTTTTTAGTAGATAGGGACAAAAAAAGGGAGGAGAATGAGAAAACACACCAACCAACCAACGATATCTCATTCTCCAACCCTGTTTTATCCTTTATTGTATGTAATATACATGGACATGTTTTGACCCTCCAGGTACAAACGGTTACATAGTGTTATTTATTTAGTGAGTATAATATAATATATGAAAATAAACAAAAATAAAATAAAATTAATTCTGACCATATACATTATTTACATATTTAGTGAGCATGGATCGCCCGGGGGAACAAAAGTGTGGAGCTCCGCTCCAAGTTGACTCTGGTCTTAGCGAATTTCTATCATTTTCTTCTTTCTTCTTATTCTTCTGCAGGATTCGATTTAGTCCGGCGCTGGTTGTAAGACAAAATCTCCTAATTTTGTGATAGGATTAAGCTGTTAGTTTGTGTCGTTATAGGTTGTTGCTTCCAGCAATTGTGGAATAATGTCCTTAGACAGGCATGGCCATGTTTGTAAGTCCATTATTAGGTTGTTTCGTGCCACAGTGTATTTGGAGCATTCATAAATTCTGTGTAGAGGATCATCTTCTTTGTTGCAGGCTTCGCATTTGTTATCTTCGGTTTTGCCTATGCGTTTTATATGGGTTTGAAATTCCTCATGGCCAGTTAGTGGTTGTGACACTAGATGTTCTTGGGTAATTATCATTTTGTTTCTTTCAAAAACTGATGGGAAGAAGCACTTTTTTATAAAGTCCTTGCTTGTGCTTTCCCATTCGTTTTGCCACTTTAGGTCAGTAATATTGCTGATTTCTTTGTATAGGGTTGCGAGGTTTTAAAAGTTAGCCCTCTGTCTATTTGTTGATTTAATACATACGTTGTTCCTCGTGTTTTAATATTGTGTTTCGCAAGTTTCTCCTCAATAATGAGGTTGAGCGGCTTAACACCTGCAAGCACACAGGCCGCCTCATTACAGGTGGAGCTGTATGAAAAGCTTAATGTTTTGGAGCATAACGCAGTAATACTCAACAGTCTCCTCTTATTTCTTGTTAATTGGGCTCTGTGCCCCCATACAGCCGCAGCATATGTGACAATGGGTATGATTGCCCCTTGGTAGATGGTAGCGAGGCCATCTGGGGGCCTTCCCCAGCCAAGTTTCATGTATCTTCTCAAAGCCATAAAGATGTTCTTGGCTTTGTTGCATACATATGCGATATGCGCAGAGTAGTTTATTTTCTCATCAATTATGACGCCCAGATATTTGGTTGTAGTTGATCTGGTTATGTTTTCTCCATTTAGTTTTATGGAGGGGTTCCTAGATAGTTTTCCTTTGAGTAGTAGATAGGTAGATTTGCTGGTTCAGAATTCTAGTTTTTGGTTCCTAGCCCAATTGGAAACTAGTGTTAGGACCTCAGCAGATCTTCTTTCCAGTTCATTTCTGGTGTTGGCTTTCACAAGTATTAGCAGGTCGTCTGCATAAGCTATGATGTTAGAGTTTGCTGGTGGTTCAACCTCCACCAAGTCATCAATAGCTAGATTCCAAAGTGTGGGGCCTAGGACTGACTCCTGTGGACATCCTTTGCTAAGATCCTTTTTAAAGACTATAGTTTCTGAACTATATTCAATTCTCCTATCCCTAAGATAGTTTTTGAATAATTGCAGAATTGTGTTGTTTAGTTATAATCTTTGCAATCTGAGGATGGTTTTGGGCCACCACAGATTATCAAATGCTCCTATTATATCCAGGAAAATACCTGCAACATATTTCTCCTGGGCATTATTTACTTGCTCGTTGAGCTCAAGAATGGCTTGTGTTGTGGATCGCCTTGGGGTAAAACCAAACTGGTTTTCGTGGTGTATATCCCCATGTTCTTGTCTAATTAAGTTTAAGATTACTCGCTCGAATAATTTTCCAAAGTCTGGTAAGAGTGAGATTGGTCGGACAGTTTGTTTCGGATAGTTTGTGGTAATTATTATCGTTTTCATGATCATCATCTGGCATCAGGACCTCAACTAATCTCTCCGTGGTTTGTAACATAGTGTTGGTGTAATTCTCTCCATCAACTTTAAGAGCCTTCAAGGGGCAGGTTCACTTTTCTTTTATCAGCTGCCAGTTTATATGTAAGACCCCATGGGTCTTTCTTGATGTCGTTCGGCACAAATGTTTCCCATGACTCATTTCTAGTTTTAACGACTTCTCGTTTGTATTTGTTTTTAAAGCTTGTCGATAATTATTATTGTGTTGTTCTCTGTCCGAGTCAGTGGCTCTTTACGCTAGGCGTTTAAGTCTGTCCACTTTGGCTCTCAAATTTTCGAGTTTATTTGACCACCAAGGTGTTTTATGGAGGTAGGTTTTCTTCTTAGGAATATATTTATTCATGATTTTGTTTATGCCAGTATTTAGTGTATTAATTTGCTGGTCTATGCTTCAGTCCTGAGTTTGGTTATTTGTTCAGCCAGGTTTGCTGTTTCTGGCCTAATGGCCATGTTTTAGACATTAACGTTATATGTTATGGCTCGATGGTCACTCTGGGAGATCCCCTTTAAAACACTCCAGTTTTGAATGTTAAGTTTCCGTGGCTAGTGTTAAGTCAATGTTGCTTTCTCCGTTTGCACTGGAGAAGGTAGACGGGTGTCCTGGAGCGTTATGGATGATTAGATCATGATCCAATACAAAATTCTCCATTTCTTCTCCTCTGGAGTCCTCCAGAGGAGAGTGCCATAATTGTGATTTGGCATTCGCATCAGTGCCAATGATGTGCTTATTTTCAGTGTTTCTTATAGTCTCACTTAAGTGTTGTATGTTATTTTCAATGGGATTTCTTGGGGCTAGATAAGCCGAGGTGACATAAGTGATTAAGTTCCCAAATCTTATTTCGCATGTTGCGAAAAATGGGTTCATTCTATTGGTGAGCGCTAGCATATCAATCCTAGGGTTTAGAATCCCTATTGCTGCAAAGAATCTTTGCTGTTTGTGCGCCACTACTCGTATCCCGGTAGTACCGGGGATTATGTGCGCTTTGGATATTTTATTGTAATAGTTATAGGGTTCTTGTAATATTATGATGTCATAGGATTGAAGCTTGGCATAATTTATGAACTCTTGAGTGGCTATTCTGGAATTTTGTGTGTTCCCCTGAAGTATTTTCATAGGATTATTATTCATAGCGGATGTTGCTAATGTGAAACTTAAGTTTTTTAAGATATGTGTGACATTTTAAATCATTTGTGGTGTGTTCTGTTTCTCTGCCTTTGTGACCCGCCTTTCTGCAATTCGCACAGCATGGGGCGTAGTCCTTAGTGTGTGGGCATTTTCTTGTTTCATGACTCCTAGCACAATACCTACACTCGTCTGTGCTCTTACAGTCTTTTTTAAATATTTCTGGCACCTATAGCATCTAGTAATATGCACATAATTTTATAGGTAGTCCAGTTCATGAGTTTCCGGCCTGTTTCATGGAAGAATTTCCTGATTTTAGAAGGTGACCCTATGACCCAATTTAATGTTCTTCCTTCCTTTTTGCCAACCTTTGTAATTATTTTTTTGTTCTCAGGGTCTATACAGACCTACATATATAGACCTACCAGAACGCCTCCGAGTTACATGCCTCTTCAGCTTCTCTGGTGGACGGGGCCTATCTAAACCCCTACTATAGTCTGCAGCTATAGAGCCCGACCAGAAACGCTGCTCACCCGTCGAAGTCCAAGGACTTCTTGCTCGCGTTAGAGCTATCAACCATTACCCGCACGAGTCCATACCCAAGACTGGAGGGGTAAACCCCCGGGCCCCAGTCCCTATGCTACCAGACAATCTCTGGTCAGATTGGAAGTCATGTAGCTTTGATTCTATGATTAGGCAAGAGGCACCGTGAGTTTGCCAAGCTCATGGAGTACAAGCTCCCCTCTGCGGTTAAGGCTAAAGGTCCGTGAGTTTGCCAAGACTCAAAAAGCACGTAAACTGTTAACCCATCCGACGAATAGGGTCAGCCAGGCTGACCCCTGGTGTCGAAGGTGGAAAACAAGGAAGCCTAATCACCGGCACTCGAACTGGGGCTGACAGGGAACAGAGCACAAGCACTAAGAGTCCTACAAACCTAGGGCCAAACCTGACGAGCTTTGTCCCCTCGGAGAGAGGGTGGGGCCACTGATCCCCCAACGGGCGCTGTTATGGAGGGTAGCACTCCCATTCTACATTGACAGACTAGTATTAGCTCTCCTAGCTCCCGGAAAAATAGCCCCATGACTGCGTGGCAGCTCCTAATCCCACTGACCAGATCATAGGATCCAGATGTTAAGAGGTGCTATCCTCTGCAGTTCGATCCGGCCTGCATCAGTAAAACAGCCTCGCCGCGAGAAAGCTGCAGGTCCGGTCTATTGAGTAAGATCCAACTCGAATCAACTGCTGCTACCGCACCGTTTGCCACCCGATACATCTGAACAGGACGAGGCCGTGAGGCGGTACAAGCCAGGGTCAAGCGGAGAAAATGACCAATTTACGTGGTGATACTCCCTGAGAGGTAGATTGTTCTCCATTGGCTGTCCTCGGTAGCAGCTTTGGACCCATTGAAGGCTGGATCACCACTCCAAACCGACAATGAGCGGAGAATTGGAATCACCGAGAATGCGCGGGTCTACCGATCCGTGACCAGAGCACGCGCGCAACTCCAATCACAGACCAGGGCCGCACGTCCCAGCAAAACCCGCCTCGCGGCCAGTAGTTAGGAACAACAAAAAAATAAATAGGAGAAGTAGAAGACAAAGGCAACCAACCAACCTCGCCCTTTCTCTTCTCCTTCATTTTTCTCTTTATTGAAACAGGTTTTACATGTTTCCTTGGCGGTCTTTTACCCGCCAAGCTTGTCAAATACAATAGTGTTCCCAATACAATAGTGGGTAAGTTATACAATTTAAATGATTACAATTTAATAATACAATAAAAGTACACATAAAATGTTGAATAATTTAAATTTTTAGGTGAAGCTGTCAAGGAGGCTCAACCCTCCTTCTTTCGAGCTGTCAATCAATGTCAATTATTCAATTAGCAGTGTGGCAAAGCCTGGGTAAGCAAGTACCTTGAATAGTTATATTTTGGGCAGTAATAAATCCTATGTAGTGGATCCTCAGTAAGGAAGCAGTCCTGACACAAGTCATCATTCGACTTCCCAATTCTGAACGAATGGGTCTGATAATTTCCATGTCCGGTAAGTAGTTGTGACAATTTTGTAGAATGATAAAAGCTTAAAAGAAGCCTGTCTCGTACAATAGGTAAGAAAATATAGGTGATTCTACCCTTGTTTGAAGAATCCCACTCCTCCTGTTATTTATCCAGAAGTAGATAGGGACATGAAGGGAGAGAATGGAAATGAGAACTCAACACGCAACCAACCCCATGTTCTCATTTCCATTCCTCATTTACAAAACATTAAACTGAAAGAAGTTTAGATGGGAGTTTTGAGACCTCCCAAGCTTACAAAATTTCAAATTAGAGCAAAATAAATTTTTTAGAAGTAGTAGCATACATAGTATTTGTTAACTGTTTATATATATTAAGATATAGAACCAGTCTATATAAGTCATGAATAAGGAAAAAGCCTGTATGAAACATATATGTGACAACATAAAACATATAGCGTGACTCTGGCCCCTGAAGTATTGCGAATAATTCTTGGTGTATAACTTGGTTCCGTTCCTGTTTCGGAGACGACGCAAGTGGATCTTATACTGGGTTTATGTGTTTGTATTAAAACGTGATAGTCAAGAGATTATGCAAAAGCAAAGTAGGCATTAGAATTATAAAATAAAGACGTTAAATACTTGACACCTCAAGAGGTGTATGACGAAAATAGTCATATATTATGCTGGGTTTATGTGTTGTATTAAAACGTGATAGTCAAGAGATTATGCAAAAGCAAAATGGGCATTAGAAATTTAAAGGTAAAGACGTTAAATACTTGACACCTCAAGAGGTGTATGACGAAAATAGTCATATATTATGCTGGGTTTATGTGTTGTATTAAAACGTGATAGTCAAGAGATTATGCAAAAGCAAAATAGGCATTAGAAATTTAAAGGTAAAGACGTTAAATACTTGACACCTCAAGAGGTGTATGACGAAAATAGTATGTAGTTTTATGAAGTAGTGAGCAAGACAGGTTTGTAACGAATTTGCGACTTAATCACTTGTCGTTCCAGCGCGCTTGATTATCTCACAAATGTTTCTAGAGGATATACAGGATGTTCATTTTAAGTGGAGCACCATTGCTATCTCGAGAAGTATAAGAGCTACGAAGTTGGTTAAATTAGCAAACAATTTCTATGTTA
Organism: Agonum fuliginosum; assembly: GCA_947534325.1. Lineage (NCBI taxonomy): Eukaryota > Metazoa > Arthropoda > Insecta > Coleoptera > Carabidae > Agonum > Agonum fuliginosum. Next base: position 1,862,684 of record OX384044.1, read on the forward strand.
TATGACTACTTTAATGAACGAAACTAAATTTTTTTTAGACCAGTGGTTCTCAAACTACGGGGTGCAACTTTCTTATTTCAAATGGGGATCAATTTTTTTATTCGATTCGGTATTTTTTTCTGAATTCAACGAGATATTAGTTTCATACCCTAGCATTAAAAAAATGAGAAAAACGCTATCGAAAATTATGATAATTTAATTAAAATCTGAGTGTTACAAGAGTGCTATGGAAGAAAACAATTTAATATTTGTTTCATTTTATTGGTATTTGTTAATGAAAAAGATTCATTGATTTTAATCAAGAGATCAGGACCGCTACTGAGTGTATGAGTTCAGGGTACTACGTACTCAGTAGTGTATAAGGTGGTGGTAACTACGAACACGTGTATCGACCTTATTTGGTATGATCAGTGTAGTATACTAGAATCTTTTTCACTAACAACTAATATGAAACAAAATATTCAATTGTTTTCTTCCATAACACTAACTAACACAATCAGATTTTAATTAAATTATCATAATTTTCAATAACGTTTTTCTTATGTTTTTGTCATGCAAGGGTATAAAACTAATAAGTATCTCGTTGAATTCAGAAAAAATACTGAATCGAATACGCAAATAATTTTTTTTTTTGTTTCGTTCATTAAAGTAGTCATATCAAATAGAAATTGTTTGCTAATTTAACCAACTTCGTAGCTCTTATAGTTCTCGAGTTAGTAATGGTGCGCCACTTAAAATGAACACCCTGTAGTTGACCCCTTTCATTGGGGATTTTGTTTAACTCTTGTATTTGTTCATTTGGTGTAAGAGGCCAATTTGGTAAAATCTCTAAGAGTGCATATCTCTGTAGTGTATAAATGTCGCATTCATAGATGCGATGAATTGGCCCATCAGGTGTGTGGCCCGCTGAAACTCCTCCATCCAACGCGGAACCCGCGATCTCCGTGGTTGTCTCGATCTTTCGCGGCTGTGGTTTCCACGCCGCCCGGCCCTTCTTCGAAAGGCTCCAACACCATCCATCACCGAGTACTGAGCCATGCAGTATAAAAAGTGCCAGGATCTTTACGTTTAACAACGCGCGGCCCTGGCACAGAAGATACTGAACGGAACCCCGGACATCCGCGAAGTCGACAAGCTGTTTCGAGGCTTGTTCGAAGCTTCTTCATGATATCCGGAGCTGCGTAGCTCCATCCCCTACAGCGTGGCTTCCGTGAGATGGACGGGTGTCTTGCCAACACCCTGTTACTACAGCAGTATATAACATCCAGAAGGCTTTCCGGCAAAGCACACAACATCGTCTCGCTGGATGTCCGCAAAGCCTTCTACACAGTCGAACACGATTCGGTCCGTAGGGGGCTCGTGAAAGTGGGAAAGACCTATCTGAGTATATCATCATCACAGTGGGCAACTCGCGGATGAGAAGATAAGTTTCAAACGCGGTGTTAAACAGGGGGACCCGCTCAGTATCCTTCTATTTAACATCATGCTCGATGAATTAATATCGGCACTCAATGACACTAGCCCAGGAGGCTCTGTCACACCTGACCACCGTGTGGCTTGCCTAGGGTTTCGCAGATGACCTGGTGCTGATGGAGGACTCAGAAGTCGAGATGGGCATCACGCTGGCTGCTACACACTCCGACGGGATGGACGGGCCGCGACTTCGTTCGAGCGGTCCAGCTGCGAACAAACAACCTGCCAGTCCGGGATCTTCAGTACGCCCCGGCTCACGATAGGCAGTGCCGTACAGGCTGTAACCATACAGAAACACTCTGCCACGTGTTACAGGGCTGCAGCGTCAACCAATACGGCCGCATAGACCGCCACAACGAGATCGTGGACAAGATCGCCCGCCACACACGGTCCAAGCAGCCTGCTTCTTCAAGCGTCGCGGCATGGCAGTCAATCCAGATAAATGCGTTTCCGTGTCTGCAGCTGTGTTTGCAGGCAAGTCGGTCACACGCACCAAGCCGAGCTTTGCCATCGAGGGGACACCCATCCGAGCCGCATCCGAATTCTCCATTTTCAGATACCTAGGACTCGACTTCTCTGCTGTCGGAGTCACAAAGCCGACACTCCACAACCTCACCCAGTGGTTAAGGAACCTCGAGCGATCGCCACTTAAGCCAGATCAGAAATTCTACATCCTCAAGATCCACCTCATCCTACGAATGTACCATGGACTTCAAGGGCCCGCTACCACGGGCAAACTACTGGCCGACTGCGAACGAGCCATCCGCCGTTCAACCAAGCGGATACTGCACATCAGTGACCACACGACAGACCAGTTCATCTACGGGAAGCTACGCGATGGAGTATTGGGAGTCCCTTATCTCCGCACAGCTATACCGCGGATCCTCCGCGATAGACTGAGCCGCCTCATGGAAGACGACGAGTACTCCAAGTCCGTTCTATCCACCCAGCCATCAGCCAGTCATCCGACTCGCACCAGAGGCAAACCCGGACGTCTATTGGCGCGAGCGGATTTCTACTAGTACTCTCAGCCGAGGGTTGCAAGACGCGGCGGACGACAGTGCCAGCCGTGGCTGGCTGCTACACACTCCGACGGGATGGACGGGCCGCGACTTCGTTCGAGCGGTCCAGCTGCGAACAAACAACCTGACAGTCCGGGGTCTTCAGTACGCCCCGGCTCACGATAGACAGTGCCGTACAGGCTGTAACCGTACAGAAACACTCTACCACGTGTTACAGGGCTACAGTGTCAACCAATACGGCCGCATAGACCGCCACAACGAAATTGTGGACAAGATCGCCCGCCACACACGGTCCAAAGGATGGGCCATGGAGAAGGAGCCACAAGTCCATCACGCCGACGGGCAGCTCTACCTCCCGGATCTAGCAATTCATCACCCACGCAGAGACATTGTCATTGACGATGTCCAATTATGCTGGGAATGTTCGCGCACACTAACCGAATCCTGGCATAGGAAACGGGTAGTATATGACAACATCAGATTCCGAGAGGCTGCTGCTCGCCGCTGGCCAGGGAAGACCATCACCTGTCTTCCCATCTTAGTAGGCGCTCGAGGCATCTGGTCGAGAGCGAATACTCCCACCACGGACGCGCTCAAACTCCCGACCCGACTACGGAACTCATGCGTTCACTTCTACCCTGAAGTGGGGTAGCACGCTCCACCGGAGATTTATGGCCAGCACTTGGCGGCGGAGGCCACCTGACCGAGCCACGACACAGCAACCCAGAACCGCGACACTCCAACCAAGGGCCTTACACCAGCCGAAGCCAGGACATCGTCCCACACCTACACTTTACAACACTAACACTTACATTCAAACTAATGTTATACACATACTCATGATCTAATATCAGTCCCCTTGAGCGTTGTAAAATACTTGCTGACTAAGTTACATCGTAGTCATAATGTGCCCTTAAATACACTAACTTATGTATTGTACGTTACAATTCTTTTGTATGTATTTATATGTATGTACTTTGTTGAGACAAATAAATGGGGCATTGGCAATAGCCAAATGCCTCGGCATCTAATTAGTGACGCGCATGAATGGATTAACGAGATTCCCACTATCTCTATCTACTACAACTACTGTCCCAATCTACTAGAACAGAGTGGATGTGTTTTGTACGAGCTCCGCGAAAATACGTTTAAAAGTTAGAAATTTTCTATAAATGATAAAATAATTAGTGTGTGATAACTTCAATAACGTGTACTTAGTGACCTAATTAAGGTGAAAAGTGCGTGAAACAAAGAAGAATAATCAACACCTAATTCATCACAAGAATTTCGTGTCAGGAAGAGTCCCCAAACTCCAGGGGCTGGACCTACAAGCAGCAAGGGTGACAGGGGCACTGATAGAGCGAAGGCTGGTGTATACCCCCCATCCCCCCCCGTGGGAATTTTCGACACATACATTTTTGTGTTTGTATTGACATGTACTTTAAGGTTTTAGGTGTTTGCCACTCGCGAATTACAGCATATCCCGGAAAAAACACAAAAATATAATGAAAACTACTATAAATGATATATACAGTGGCCGCCGCTTTCTAGGATCACTGGTAAATTGAATCAATCGCTTAATTGAAATAAATTACGTACAGCAAAACTGAATCACTTTTTACATTAAAAATCCGCTGTTTATCGGGATCAAACCACCGTTTTAATGGTCCTACTTGAGCCACAGTTAAAAAAAACAAAGAAATTTTTGTATTTTTAAATTTTTGTGTGTTTAATCAACTCTAATTTCTATACGGATAAAGATATCGACTTGCGGTTTGCGGCGTTGGATTCCTTATTAAATTTTACGTAAGATACATTATATTAAATTTTTTGTAAGGCCCTTGATAACCCAAAATTTAATTATTATCTTCTAGTGAAAATAGCAAAATTTCAACATTTTAAATATTTTTTGAGTTTAATCAACTCTACTTTCTGAACGGATAAAGATATTGACTTCCGGTAAGATGTAAGATACATAGTATAATTTTTTTAAATGTGCCTTTAATAAGCCGAAATTTAATGATTTTCTCCAATAGAAAATTATTAAATTTTACAATTATTATAGTTCCTTGTGATTAATCAATTATAGTTTCTGAACGGATAAAGATATTGACTTCCGGATTGCGGCATTGGATTCCTCAGATATTTTTATGTAAGATACATTGTACCATTTTTTTGATAGGCCTTTGATAAGCCGATATTTAATGATTTTCTCCAAGAGCAAAATATACAATTTTAGAATTCTTATAGTTCCTTGTGTTTAATCAATTCTAGTTTCTGAACGGATTAAGATATCGACTTCCGGTTTGCGGCATTGGATTCCTCAGGTATTTTTATGTAAGATACATTGTACTACTTTTCATATTGGTGGCCCATGGCCTATGAAGAACCTAAAACGCAAGTAGACTATTTCAATTAATAATAATAATAATAATATATTTATTTCCTTAAAAACATTATACAGTTGTTGAACAATATTTTTGCATTAACAAAAATTATTAATTTAAAGTACTTAAATCTAATTGATAGAATTCATTGAAAGAATACAGTGGATTTTCAACAAGGTACTTTTTTAGTTTAAGTTTAAAATTTGTAGATTTTAGCTTTTTGAAACTATCATTTAGTAAGTTATAGAGTTTACAAGCATTATAGAAAGCACTTTTTTAAAATGCCGCTGTATTGTGAGAGGGAAGAATCAACAAATTACCTGTTTGTCTAGTTGTTACGTGATTTAGATTTAGATTTATTTAAATGAACAAAAACTAACAATTCATATACATATATAGAGAAAACAGTTAAGATATTATATTTGCTGAAATATGGTTTACAAGAATCAGTAGATTTAATTTTAGCTAATATACGTGTGGCTCTTTTTTGGACAATCAATAGAGAATGAGTGTGACTGGATGAACCCCACAAAATTATACCATATCTTAGCACAGAAGAAAAGTAAGCATTGTAAGCATGTAAATATACTGACACATTTGTTGATTCTCTTAGGTATCTTAGCAGGTAACAAAATTGACACAATTTGGATTGTAGATACGAAATTAATTAATTATACTCGCGGAAACCACGCCTTGTTGACAACAGTCACTCCACAACAAACAAACTGCTTTCGTCGGCATTGTTTGACAACAATCAACTTGTCACCACCAACAATTGAACAACTGTCAGATAAATTCAAACTCAAGTTAAAACTAGACTAAACTAAATAGAAGTACTGAAGAACCTAAAGCGCAAGTAATCCAAATCTAATTAACCATCTAAACAAGTGCTAACTCGCGGAGGCCATCTCTTTGTTGACAACATTTACATCAGAAATCACACCGCCTTCGACGGAATTGTTTGACGACAATCAGCTTGTCACCATCAACAATTAAACAACTGTCAGATAAGTTCGAACTCAAGCTAAAACTAGACTAAACTAAATATAAGTACTGAAGAACCTAAAGCGCAAGTAATCCAAATCTAATTAACCATCTAAACAAGTGCAAATTCGCGGTGGCCATCTCTTTGTTGACAACAATCAAATCAGAGATCACAACAAACAGACCGCCTTCGTCGGCTTTATTACTGACGACAATTGGCTTGTCACCACCAACAATTAAATAACTGTCAGGCAAATTCAAGCCCAAGCTAAAATTGATCACGCTAATTTAAACTAAAACCAAAAACTAATTTCACTAATCTAGCGATACATTTTTTCGTCAACAATAAGTTAAATTTTTTTTTTAGCACTATTGTCGAAATTCAGTCGGTAACCAGTAAAATAGACCTCAAAGTGCTTGAAGCCAAATTGGATTGTATACTGAGTCTTGTAGGATTCTAGTAGTCGTACTGGAATTATATTGGATTCGAAACTGAGTTGGTGTAGACTCAAATTAGTTGGAATTGAGCATAAGTAAATGACAAATCACATCTTATATAAACGATAATAACGTAAATAAAATGTCGGACGACGAGGATGATGAAACAACAATGAAAAACGTCTATCATACAATTGAAACAGCCCTAAATAACATAATTGAAAACCAAATACCAGCAAGAAAATATGCCAATAAAACCAAAACTGATAACACACAAAACAAGGAAAAACTAATTAGTAAATTAAACGAAATTGAAAAGAATGCCCATACCTTAAAAATCACGATAAATCTAGTTAAACAACCATTATTATTAGTATTCTACTTGCAAACCTTACGGTGAACAGATCGTATCTATATGTGACATATATCAATTTAAAGAGAAAAAAATTCTAAGAACCTGTTTAAAACGCGTTTTTCTCTCTATGTCTTTAGTTCCTTATAATTCATTAAAATACACATGTATTTGCTATGTTACTAATAAAATTACTAAATTTATGTTGGTATTCCATATAATACGTCATTACTGTTACCTAGCAACCGAAAAACACGTCATTACTGTTACCTAGCAACCGAAAAACACGCAGTCAGTGTTACCAACTGTATAATAATTTTAGAAATTTACTTTTTTAATTTCTATTATTTCATGTTTATATTATATATAATTGATAAATAATTAACTTATTTATATATTTATATTATTATAATTATTATTTATACGTTAATTATGTCTTAAATATGATTATTTTGGGTTTCATATATGATTATATTTTTCCACTAGGTTGGCAACACTGTAACACTGATCTCTTACTAAACGTCAGATATTTTTTTAGGTTATTGACTTATATTAGTACAAGTTCTTATTTATACATTATTGTACTTTATTATTATTATTAGTAATAATATCTAATAACAATATTATTATTTATAAACGTAACGCGCATGACATAATATATAAAAGTTGTATGTAGGTATGAAACATATTATAGTATAATGAAATAATTATTTTGCAGAGATATTACGGAAAAAGAAGATCAGATCAGGTTGTAAATATATGTTTTGTATCTGTACAAAATAGTTTATAAACGTAAGTTGTTGTCGTGTCTATCTAAACATTGGTGGTGAAATGCAAGACGAATGACAACATTTTTTTGTTACTTTTTGACAACACTTTCTTGGTTTTCGTATTGATAATAAAATTTATTAGGTATTTTGTATCAGAGATTAGGTAATTCTTATACTCTTATTGACCTGCTTTTAGATATAATATACCTACAGAGTGGCTCAAATATATTTGCTGACAGATCTGAATCTCAGACGAGAAAACCCTCAGAAGAAGATCTTGACATTATTTGTTTGTAAAACAGATTCACGATGCGACGAATTAGCAAACGTTGGAAGAGGTGTTTGTAGCATTATTGTGTAGCGCCTGCTTTTGACAGAGATAATGATATTGGGTTCTTCTTATTTTTTCTTCAGTAACCTAATTAAACTATCAAATCATTTCGCGTTTTCTATATTTATGATAAAATATCTAAATCTCATACTTAATAATATAAATGTCAATAATATTGACATGTTCTGTACAAAGTGTGTTTCAATAATATTAATTTATTCATCCAGCAGTCTTCTTATGACTGTTTTGTTGGTGGTGGTGTCAATAATTATGGATTTAGGTTTGACATTTGTATTATTTTAAAAGGTACATTAACACGTAAAATACATTAATATTATTTTGTTTCAGGTAAATAATACAATTTTAATGGGATATTATAGCTGGGATTGATTAATACAAATATAGTTGAGGTAGGCAGCATAAAAATGATGATGACTGATTTCACAAACGTCAGACATTTTTAGGTTATTATAAGTACGTCGTACAAGATCTTATTTATACATTATTATAATTTATTATCATTATTAGTAATAATCTCAAACAACAATATTATTATTTATAAACTTTACGCATGACATAAATAAAAGTTGTTCATAGGTACCTATGTATATATTATAATATTATACAATGAAATAATTTTTCGCAGAGATATTTTAAGGATCTTAATCTTAATTTAATATCGCTGTATTTTTCTTTATAGTAATAAATAAACCTTTACACAAAATGTATTGATTGTCAATGAGTACAAAATCCAATATCAATTAACATAAACATCCGCCAGATGATCCAAATATAAAAAGAAATTATAGAGCTAAGTGCGGCGCTAAATATAGCTAAAAATCATTTTATTTTTAATTATATAATTTGTTGTATTATTGTTACTATTTCTGTAATAATGAAGTTTACAAAATGTGGTCATAAATTAATATCAACTCATTTCGTTACTTGCAATTCTTAACTAATAACCAATTTTCTTTTTCAGCAATTTACAAAATAATTTTAAATTAAACATGTAGACTGATATTGGGTATTGTCGTCTGAGAATGTTCCTGTTTAGTTCGGTAGGATCTAAACAAATTCTAATCAATATTATATTATATATGAACACGAACAGATATATTAAAATAATAATTTTATAATTTCTGTATTACACTCATGCAATATTGAAGCAACTTGTCAAAAGTTGCACTTGCATCTGCAATATTGCTCAATGTAAAATGGGCTTAATAAAGATGGTTTACACTCCTTTCGTTACTTGCAAATAATCTCAGTTAAAATCTAATGTTAAAAATTAGTGTGTGCGTTTGTGTATACGTGTTTGTGTGTACGTGTTTGTGTGTACGTGTTTGTGTGTATGTGTTTGTGTGTATGTGTTTGTGTGTATGTGTTTGTGTGTATGTGTTTGTGTGTAGGTACGTGTTTGTGTGTATGTGTTTGTATGTACGTGTTTGTGTGTATGTGTTTGTGTGTATGTGTTTATGTTGGTATGTGCGTATGTTTGTGTGTGCGTGTGTTTGTCTGTATGTGTTTGTGTGTATGTGTTTGTGTGTATGTGTTTGTTTTCAGCAATTTACAAAATAATTTTAAATTAAACATGTAGACTGATATTGGGTATTGTCGTCTGAGAATGTTCCTGTTTAGTTCGGTAGGATCTAAACAAATTCTAATCAATATTATATTATATATGAACACGAACAGATATATTAGAATAATAATTTTATAATTTCTGTATTACACTCATGCAATATTGAAGCAACTTGTCAAAAGTTGCACTTGCATCTGCAATATTGCTCAATGTAAAATGGGCTTAATAAAGATGGTTTACACTCCTTTCGTTACTTGCAAATAATCTCAGTTAAAATCTAATGTTAAAAATTAGTGTGTGCGTTTGTGTATACGTGTTTGTGTGTACGTGTTTGTGTGTATGTGTTTGTGTGTATGTGTTTGTGTGTATGTGTTTGTGTGTATGTGTTTGTGTGTAGGTACGTGTTTGTGTGTATGTGTTTGTATGTACGTGTTTGTGTGTATGTGTTTGTGTGTATGTGTTTATGTTGGTATGTGCGTATATTTGTGTGTGCGTGTGTTTGTCTGTATGTGTTTGTGTGTATGTGTTTGTGTGTATGTTTTTGTGCGTATGTGTTTGTGTGTATGTGTTTGTGTGTATGTGTTTGTGTGTATGTGTTTGTGTGTATGTATTTGTGTTGGTGTGTGCGTATGTTTGTGTGTGCGTGTGTTTGTCTGTATGTGTTAGTGTGTATGTGTTTGTGTGTATGTGATGGTGTTTAAGTTTGTGTTTGTGTTGGTGTGTGCGTATATTTGTGTGTATGTGTTTGTGTGTATGTGTTTGTGTGTACGTGTGTATGTGTTTGTGTGTATGTGTTTGTGTGTACGTGTTTGTGTGTATGTGTTTGAGTTTGTGTTGGTGTGTGCGTATGTTTGTGTGTGCGTGTATTGGTATGTATATGTTTGTGTGTATGTGTTTGTGTGTATGTGTTAGTGTGTATGTGTTTGTGTGTATGTGTTTGTGTGTATGTGATGGTGTTTAAGTTTGTGTTTGTGTTGGTGTGTGCGTATATTTGTGTGTATGTGTTTATGTGTATGTGTTTGTGTGTATGTGTTTGTGTGTATGTGTTTGTGTGTACGTGTTTGTGTGTACGTGTTTGTGTGTATGTGTTTGTGTGTATGTGTTTGAGTTTGTGTTGGTGTGTGCGTATGTTTGTGTGTGCGTGTATTGGTATGTATATGTTTGTGTGTATGTGTTTGTGTGTATGTGTTTGTGTGTATGTGTTTGTGTGTATGTGTTTGAGTGTATGTGTTTGTGTGTATGTGTTTGAGTTTGTGTTTGTGTTTGTGTTGGTGTCTGTTTGAGTTTGTGTTTGTGTTGGTGTGTGCGTATGTTTGTGTGTGCGTGTGTTGGTGTGTATGTGTTTGTGTTTATGTGTGTATGTGTTTGTGTTTATGTTTGTCTGTGTGTTTGTATGTGTGTGTGGGAGGCTTTAGAAGGAACATCTCCACATGCTTTTGATGGATCACCTCCACAGGCTTGGGATGGGACATCTCTATAGGCTTTGGATGGGAATACTCCCACAGGCTTTGGATGGGATATCCATACAAGCTTTGGATGGAAAACTTAGATCTATCTAAAGACGAGTTTATCCTAAAGACGAATGTTTTATCTAAAGACGAGTTTAATCTAAAGACGAATTTAACTTTAAAACAAGTTTAAATTAGAGACAAGTTAAATCATAAGACGAGTTTATTCTAAACACGTGTTCTATCTATAGTCAAGTTTTATGTAAAGACGATTTCTATTAAAAGATGAGTTGTATTTAAACAAGTTTTATCTAAAGACAAGTATTATTTAAAAACCAATTTATTTTAAAGATGAGTTTTATCTAAAGATGAATATAACCTAAAAACGAGTTATTCGATTATGAATTAAATCTAAAATCAAATTAAGCCAATTACGAGTATAACCTATTTTACTTATAACCTAAAGATGCGTTCTACCTACTATACTGGTTAAACTCGTAAAAGAAAATAAAAAATCAATAGAAGAAATTAAAAACTCTAAACCTACGTACGCGGAAACAACAAAACTTAAAATTAAAACTCTACCAGAATTAAAAGTCCATAACAAACCAGTTCAAAAAATAGTAATCAGCCAGGTAGAAAACAATAGTAAATATAAAAATGGTGATGAAGTGAAACTAGCTTTGCAAAAAGCCATAAGCCCGCAATAACTGGGTTTTATGCCTGACAAGGTCTATAAAATTAAAGATTCTATCTGTATACAATCCTCTTCCGAAAACGTCAATAATCTGCTTAAGGGAAAAGAGTACCCTACGTTCGAGCGTAGTTTCAACAAAATTCAGTTTATAACATATGTGTTATTTATTTCTTTTCTTCAAATATTTACATAATAATTGTTTTCATTGATTTATACAGATTTTATAAAAAAAACGTGACGTAATACAACAATTACGTCGAATACAAATTTTTAACTCAAAATATCTCTAAAAGCAGGCCCCCAACTTTCTTCAAATTTTTATATGTTGTATAATAGGTCTTTCCCAATATATAGATATCAAAATGATCAAAAAGGAATACGAGGGTCATCCAAAAAAAAAATAAAAATCACTCTAAAAAATTCTTTTTTTTTAAATTTCAAATTTACCTGAAATGCGTTGATATGTACGAAGACACTGTAGTATACTTATGTTTTTTATTTTTTTTTATCAGTTTTAGAAAGTGCTAAAATAAATAATATTTCTAAAACTAGCCCCAACTACGTTGAAATTAATATATGTTATGTAATATTGCTTCAATTATTACACACAAAAATTTGGTTAAAAGTAAATACAACACACAGGAGATATTTAGAAAAAATGCAAATAATATTTTTTAACTAACAGACAGCAAAGAAAATGTTTGTGTCAAAAATTGTTTTACATAGAATAACTTATATTTAAGCGATTCCAATTTTTGTCTAATGATTTTCTCTTATGAAAACATTATAATAAATTATTAAAACAATTGAGAAACTGCAATGTAAATGAGTCTGTTTGGTGGTGACATATTGGACTCGTGTTGAAAGGACGAACTACTATGAGCGCGAGTTTCGGTGACTATTTGTAGAAAATGTTCCCCTTCGAAAATTCTCAGTAAAAGATAAGAAAGAGGGTCAGGTATTAGCTTCGCCCGGCACGATGTCTCGAAGTCTAAATTTAGTATATTATTCTCAATTTTTGTCAATAATAACTTGACTTCATAGATCATTGTGAATTAATTCATATCGTCGTTGCCACGACAATACCTCCTATGTGTTAAAAATGCCGATTTGATGTTATTTTGGTTATGGATACTATGTGTTATACTCTATTGAATGATAAAACTCTCCTATGTGTAAGAGTAACTCAAAATTTAAAAATAATATTTTATTAAAACTCCTATGTGTATGCACTGGAATAATGGTCGCGGCAATATCTCCTATGTGCATTTTGTCACTCACATTTACACATAAGAGAAATTCGTGGCACCAGATTCACAGCTGTTCAACACATCGGAGGAATTGTTATTTACAAGTGTCGACCTAACCATTAAAAAATTAAGTGTTTTATAGAAATAACATTTCATTTTGAGGTAAGTTATTGTAATTAATTTGTAAATATAGTTACATTTACTTTACTTTTTATTATTAGATTAATACTAAGGAGACAGAGGGTTATCTGTGTTTTTACATTGCATTTACATTTATATTACGACATTAAGGTAATTCTTTATTATTATTATTATTATTGCATTTTAATACTTTATTAATAAGTTTCTTCTTTTTAAAGAACATTTTAAGATGATTGGACGGGGCAAACGCATGGTGAAACTTGCTCTTCAATCAATTGAGGAAACTGATCACCAACAAATTGATGAACAGGCACAAATTAAAAATCATAATGCAGATGCTAGTATTTTATTAACAAATTTATGTACAGAAGAACAAGACAATAAAACTAATTTGGAAATGCTACATACTAGCAATAATCAAGACAATGAGAAAGTTAAAACTTTTGTATTGTCAGAAAACGGTGACTGCATATTTCTGCAAGAAAATACTGAAGTTAGTGAACTATTTCCAGTACAAATTGAGATAGATAATAATCTGAATGAAACTGATTTGACTGATATTATTAAAGTCGGTACACACATCCATCCTGAAGTTTTAAAAATAATAAACTTGAATGATAATAATATGATGATTTTAGAAGATAATGACATTGGTGACGCTGAACTACAGTTTCGAATTTTGAATGATACGAACAATGATAACAGAAGTATTGAGAATGAAATTTTAAATAATGCAGATGAGAATCAAAATGAAAAAAGCAAAGATTATGAATTTGCAACTGTGGAGAATGAGAATCTGAATACAGAAAATGAGAATCAAGGTAAAGATAATGTCAATCAAAATGAAGAAAGTGCTGATCAAGATTCTGGTAACAAAGACAGCTTAAGTGCAAATGAATTCTCATCTTGCCTTGTTGATTATATTTTAGAACTGCCAGATACATTTAAGCACGTAGTTTTAATTTCAGATGGCTGCTGTAGCCAAAACAGAAATAAGATTTTGTCAACCGCTTTGTCAGATACCGCACGGCAGAAAAACATAATTATTGAACAGCTTTATCTTCAAAGAGGACATACAATGATGGAAGCTGATAATGTTCATGCTACCTTAGAACATTATTTTAAGCCTCCTATATACTCACCTACGGATTATATTTCTCGTATGCATTTGGCGCGTCCCGAAAAGCCTTATGATATTAAAGTGGTGCATTATGATTTTTTTTTAAACTATTCAAAAATGGATTCTGTTTTTCCATCAATTAGGCCAGGGATTGGAGTTGGAGAAAAATGTGTTACAGACATCTGTAAAATTAAATACATGCCTGATGGTGCGATTCTTATAAAAACTGACTTTACTCAAGATTGGCAAATCTTGCCCCATAGAAGACAAATAATTGAGTGCTTCAAAGGGTTACAGGATCTGTACACAAATGAAATACCTCTTAAGCAATCTAAGTATAACGATCTGCAATCTCTAAAATCCGTAATCGATCGACAATATCATGATTTTTATGATAAATTGCCTTTCAAAGCAGACAATAAACGTAAAAACATCGACAATACACCACAAAAGAAAAAAGCAAAAAAATAAATGCATTTAATTTAAATAATTATTATTATATATTTTGTTATTTTGAGAATAAATATTATTTTTTGTGTTCATTAATTTAATTATAATTACTCTTATTTGTACAATTCCTACTTAAATAAAATTACTAATGACTAAAAGTGTCTCCTTAAAAACTCCCATATCGTGCTTTATAATCAGCAATACCTCCTATGTAGACTATTTATTAATATTTTTATTTATGAATAACTATATTAGAAAATAATTTTATATTACAGTTTAGATAGATATTGTATAAAATAAATGCTTAAATTGGTTTCATAAAAACACTTTGTACAATTTTGAACAAGTTTTTTTCACTTTCTGAAAAATAGAGAATTTACACATAGGAGATGTTGTCGTGGCAACGACGATATGCAATAAAAATAAATTATTTTGAAGATTGTTGTTACTTTGTTTTTAATGTAATAATTTTTATTTTGTCAAAAAATGCATTTGTTTCGCATAAATAATTATAAATGTAAATATGAGCACTAATAATAGAAATGCAGAGATTTCTAAAAATGGGAATATTAATGTTATTACAGAATAATCTATTATGAAGTTCCCATAAATAATTTTAATTTTAAAAAAAAGAGTCTTGGATAGCCGATATGCGAATGAATATTTTATTTGCCTAGTTGAAATTCTAGATTTAAAAAAATATCTCTTAACTAAACATACATTCGAGTAAGTATTTCTGACAAAAAGTCACCAATGTTTTTTTAAATTTGTACATGCTGTATTTTCAGTATGTAGATTTATATAGATATTATAAATTTCAATTATAATAAGCTCTGAAAGTAAGTATAGTAGTATAAAGATAAAGAGATAATTAAAAATAAATACAGCGTGATTTCTAAAAAAAATTCATCTCGTATGAACAGGGCCGTTGTCGGGGTGGGCGGCATAAATAACATTATTTTTAGATTATTTCATTGCTAACCATTATCAAAGCTTTCAATTTAAAGATATTTGACCTTACAATAAAAATTCATCTGCGGCACATTTTCAATACATTTCCAAATTTGGCGAGCAAGGAAAATATTTTCGACTCAGGCGGCAAAATGTTACGCCATGCGGCCCTGCGTATGACAATGACCAACAAAAATATATCAAGTCTAATTATCTTTGAAAACTAACCTCCAATTTTCGTCAAATTTTTATATGTTTTATAGTTAGTATTTTTTAGTATATAGATATAGAGATAATTAAAAAGAAATACGAGCGTCATCCCTAAATAAAATAAAACGTCTATCAATATTCATCTTGTATGAAAAATGAAATATCTACTAATATTCATATTATAAGAAAATGCTGCAAAATAGTACTTTATAACACATGTTCGTAATATATAGTCTTTTTTACACATGTTGCTCAAGATTAGAATACGATCGAAGCGAGTGTTAGAAGTGTAACAAGTGTAAAGAAGATACTTTACGTACAAGTTTCATATACTATTTTTTGCAACCTTTTCTATAAAAAAATATTAAATTTAAACTGACGGGATTTGTGTTTTAATTAAAATAATAGCAATATATTCCATTACTGTTTCTTTTACAAAAACAAAAATATCGAAAAAAATTCCTATGTAACAAGAGTAACCAAGAAAGTGTAAAAAGACAGCACAACGTACAAGTTTCATACATAAGTCGCAATAAACACTCAGTCACTTTGTCTATGACAAAAACAAAAATATCGAAAAAATTCCTATCTCTGTATAAGTCAAACTAACTGTCAACTTGGAAATTCATATATATTTTTTTTAATACGAGCAATGCAAGTGAGTGTGAAAGCGATGTACAAGTGCACTCCGTTACTTGAAAAATTATATAATACTACACTTCTTCTAAACTGTGCAAATAAAAAATTTATTTTTGAACAATTACAACAAACAATAGTTTTACGTGCTATTGACAGTTTTAAAATATCAACTTTTTATATGACATTGTAAAATAGTAGTTTATGATACATGTTCGTAAATTAGAATATGGCGAACGAAAGCGAGTGTTCTAAGAGTAACAAGTGTGAAAAAGACACGTACAAGTTTCCTTCACTATTTTTTGCGATATGTCAAGTTATTTCCTTATTAAAAATAATTTTATTCTGACGAGATTTATTTTAATTAACATAATCGCAATACATTCGGCCACTTTTTCTATGACAAAAACAAAAGTATAGAAACATTTCCTATCTCTGTATGTCAAACTAACTGTCAATTTGAAATTTAATAATTTAAATATATATACCGGGTGTAGAATTTTTTTCTGGCTTATAGGAAATACAATGTTAAAATTTTAATTTCGCTCTGAGTTTTTACCTATTGATTTTAGAGTAAAAGGGTAAATACAAAAGATGTTCAGAATAAAAAAACTACATCGAATAAGCTTAAGTTTTTGTTCAAATCGATTTCTTTCACGAAATAAACATGAAATAAAAATTAACAATTTAGGCTAGTTTCAGACTGCCATGTAAAATTAAACAAAACAAAAATATTTATTCCGTCACTCTGACGATTTGAAATTGTTGTTCTAATTGATTTATTGGACCATAAGAAGAATTTAAAAAAAATTAATAATTATATTTTATTTTCCTTCTTTTCTTTCTAAGGTACATTTTATCGTAATTAATTGAAGTGTTTATTTTTTTTGCTCTGACTAATTCATTTTATTTTTCATGGCACTCTGTAAACAGCTCATATATATATATATCAAATTTAATTTACGTTTATCTCGTGACAGGAACGATTTATATCAATAAATAAAGGCTCGTTGGATGCAGTTTTTTATTCTGAACATCTTTTGTATTTACAGTTTGGCTCTAAAAGCAATAGGTAAAAACTTAGAACGAAATTAAAATTTTAACACTGTATTTCCTATAGGTTAGAAATAAATTCTACACCCGGTATATGAGCAATACAAATAAGTGTGAATGCGATGTACAAGTGCACTTCGTTACTTGAAAAATAATATAATACTACACTTCTTCTAAACTGTGCAAATAAATTTTATTTGTACAGTTCTTGTAAACAGTTCAAAAAAAATTTTTTTTTTGAACAGTTCACAAAAAACAATATTTTTTTATATGACGTATTACTAATAATAAGTTTGTCTCAATAGAATAGGCATGAATAAAATAATATTTTTATTTCAGCATCAACATTATGTAATAGTACATTGAAAACAATTATTTATATTTTGTGGAAAATGAATACATAATACAATAATCATTGAAGCTAGCCAGTCTTCTTCATTCTTTTTCATTGTTGTTATGTCGAACAATAATAATTGTTACAACGTTGCAAGGGTTCTACGTACTACTTCCCTTCCTACATTTTCAATTCAACCAATGAAATTTGTTGTTACTTAGAGCACTAAATGTGATGAATAGGATGAATATAGTTATTTCATTATCTCTCAATAACGTATTAGTACTGTGTTGTGAGGTTGAGAATTATTGCTATTGTGGACTTAATATTGCTGTTATTGTTATTGTTGTTATTTGATTGTTTTTTCGTTTTCGTTTGTTTGTTTTTGTTGCAATTTGTATAACATTTAGTTATTTAGTATTGGTTAGTTGTTATTGTTAGTTGTTACCTCACCACGCCTCAACATGAGTGAATCTGAGGTAAAATCTTTATTTGCAACTTGCAAACCTAGTCGCCGTGGACAACATTTTATTAAAACAGTGTAAATATGAATACATTACTTGTTATTATGCATAAGACAATATTGTTTTTTTAATTTCTAGCTCTAAATCAAAAGTAAAACAATCAAGATGTCGTTACGAAAGACGAATTCCTGGTAGCACTAGGTATACTAAATTATGTTACTTATATATGCGTATTTCTGGTGTTTTATTGCAATTTTTTCTCTGCAGTGTTTCACAAGCGAGTACGCCTCCTGCAGAAGAAGTGTCTGAAACAACAGTTGAAGTGTTTGATATGTAAGTTACTGAATTATTTACTCTTTCTTATTATTTAAAATTTGTGGTACATTATAAAAATATTTTTTAAATTTTAGGTCTTTCAATCCAGAAATTACGGCGACACCCACAAAAAGGAGAAGTCTTTCCGGAAGAAGACAATGACTTTTACCTCATTGAAAAAGGGTTTTCGGTTCCTGATTCGCTTCCTTCTCTCCAGACGGAGTCTCACCGTCCTATTGGCCATCCTGATCCAAACATTGGGAACTTGAAAGGGCGCAGGATTACAAATATTGCACATATAATTTCGGAGGCACGAAAATTAGAAAACCATGAATGTGTACAAAGACCACCAGGATATTTTTCATATTTAAAAGAGGTAATTTATAATGATTCAGATAATTTGGTACGATAGTTTTCTTATACTTGTTTTCGTTACAGGAAAATGTAGGATTAAATTCCTTTTTATATTTTAAATGTACAGCATGTGGCGAGTGTCGTACTATTGTAACCAATCCTGTACCGTCACAAAAAGAGAACGTAAATTTTTCTGCTGTATGGGGCACCATTGCAATGGGAAAAGGGTTCTATGGAATGGAAGAGTTCCTGTCTACTTTAAACATTCCAGTTATGACTCCTAAAACTTTTAGAAAATACCACAATGAAGTAGGCGAGGTGAGTTTAGAATAATACTACCTTACTTATTTTTGCGCAACTGTGAAAAAATGTTTACATTGACGTACGCATTTCAGGCCGCCAAATAAGTCATTTGTGTAAAATAGATATCACGGCCGTTGCTATTAGTTGAAGTTGAAATTCGCGGACAAAGTGGCATTGTGTATCATACACAAATACATTTGGCAGTTGTTCAAGAAATAAAATGTGTGTTTTTTATGCAACACAAATGCACAAAAAATGTTGCGTATAACTCATCTGCGAAATGTATTTAGTGTCCTCGAGACGCTATAAACAGTCATTTATTGAAGCTAGAAATTGTAACACAAGCGCAGCGAGGGCTGCAACTACTTTCAGCCAGAAGTATACACAACATTTTTTCTACGATTAATAATAAATAGAAATTCTGTAATCTGCTGGACATCATACTTAATTATTATAACACATGTAAATACATAATTTATGAACAATAGTGTTAGAATCGTATGAGATAATAAGTTGTTTTGCTTAATTTATTACTTGAAGTTGTATGTAATCATGTTAATTATTGAAGCATTTCTGAAATCCCGAACTTTATGTAAGTTGTTTTTCGTTATATTTAATTGATGTTATGTTGTTACAAATACGAACCGCTGGCAGTCGGGATGGTGTGACCGAGTGTCAGTATCCATCGCGCTTGCAATCGAAACAGCCGTTCATTGTCTTAGTTTTCTTTAAACAAAGCGTGTGTTACGATTATTCAGGTTTCTTTATTTCTGGTTCCTTTTTCCTCGTAGTAAATACCAGAAGTGAAGTTTTGTGTGTTTTTTTGTGGTTTTCTAAATTAGTTTCTAACATCAGAAGTGGGATTACAATCCATAACCACAGAAGCGGTTTTACTGACGAGCCCATGATGGATGCTCTGGATACAGAGTTAAAAAACTTCATCAAATCACTGAAGACGACATCCGAGTATGTAGTTCTGCCTGTTTTCCGATCAGATGTCATTGCAGTGAGGTAATGGTTTGCTTTAGTAAGTAATGATGCTGAATTTGAGTGAACAGACCGTCAGATCTGGTAAGACAAGGTTGATTTTAATTCGTGTTTCAAATATGATTTTATACGTAATCAGTAACGTCCGAAATTAGGAGACCTTTAAACGTAAATTTGTAGATGTTTGTCACAAAAGAAATTTTGAGCGGTTATTCTCAAAGCCCAGAGGACGCTGTTAAAAAAAAAACGCGAATTAGGTACAGACTACCGCTAGCGATCTTCACAAAAAAAAGTATGCCCGGTTTAATTTGTTTTTTTGTTCGATTACGGAATGTCAACACGACGGAAGCAATCATGCAAACATTCTTAAACTTATTGAATCCGTAACAACAATAGTCGCGATAGTTCTGAAATTTATTATGAAAACAATAAATGTTAGGAGTGTCAAACTAGGTCGTATTATAACTAGAAGTCTCTGCCGAATACAATTTACGCGAAACAATCGTAATTCGAAAAAGTGCCGCAAGAATGTTAACAATTATTGTCAAACTGGAAAATCTTTAAAAATTGAATAATGTAGTAATTATTGATGATTTAAATGATCTTTAATCATTAATACAGGACCTGTCGTCTCTAATGTGTAATTGCTATTTCTTTAGGCTTCAACATAAAATTAAACCGTTCTTTGCAAGTTATTCAGTACACCAGAGTTAAAGCAGTCGATTATATTTTTGATGAAGTTACCAACCTCATTTTTGTTATTGTCCAAAATGCTTTTCTTGATTGCGATGTAATAATTTGATGCAATCTATGTGCCGACACCGAGCTTAGATAAATCACTGACCACTCAGGTACCCATGTTGTACGTAATAATATTGCAAAATTTCTTGCTTTTGCTGAATAATTAATTGATGTATTTGACCAACATCTATCTGTATTTATAGCTTTTATTCCGTCTTTCCGATACAAAAGCAGTAGTGGTTTACTCACAGTAAATAACAATTCTACCTCCCCTTCATATCTGTTACACTAACGATTTGATTGTTACCTCCGTACCATCTATCAGACCATGAACGCGAGGTAGTCCGCAGTATTATAAAATACTTCTTTATGGTACTATTCGTGAAAGCGAATCCTTTTGTCAGCCTTATTCTCCGTGTGCGTAAAAGGAAAGGGCACGTACCGAATGTACTTTGACTACCGCAAGACCAACACATTAGTAAAGATTGTTATCCGCTTTCACGTACAGAAAACCAACTATATCTTTTAAGCCAAACCGCCTTTTCACTTACGCGATATGTTTTTGAGTTTTAACCAGATATGTCTCATCAAGAATCAATTTACAAAAACGTTTTACCTTTTTACTTGTTTTAAAAACATGATGGGACTAAGGAATTAATTATTTTAGTAAAAGAAAAAGTACTGAAGAAAATTCCATTAAAATAAATTCTTGCAGTTGTGAACTATTTCAAAAAGATTTTTACGAATATTTACTTTAATGTTACAATCCACAGTTACTAAGAAAGATATCCTGCCCAGTATAGCACGTTAGTGGACATTATGGAAGATTTCGATATCACTATCGTTTATATCACAGGCAGCCCACTGCCAAATGTTGATTTTCTTATTTGCAACCTAGTTGTTGTACGACATGTTACTGCTATTAAGATACAAAAAAGGGTCGACTACACTTGTCGCGTTATATTGTCCAAAACGGTATTTTACATTACGTTAAAATAACCCCCGAGAGCAGTTTCATAAACCACTTTGTGCCTTGTCAAAGTCGACTAGAATTATTACAGATATTCCATAATGAACAATGTTATAACGAGTTCGCGAAGATAGTTGATTTAACTCAGAAAATTTTTGTTCCCCGTTTATGCAATTTTGTTGAAAAGTTATATTAAATACTGTCTCATTTGTGCTATTAAGGCGATGTCGACGGTCTGCTGCCACGGAGTTAGGGTGTTTTCAATTATTGTCAACATAAGATTAATCATTCCAGATTGATTCATTAGATTCTTTAGTCATAGGAGAATGTATTGCAATAAACAAAAATTATTTTTATAACCAATTGTGGACGTAGCGAGGGAACTCGCATTTTCGCCACCTCGCAAACGCGTTCCCTAACAGTGCCCACAATACTTTGCAAATTTTAACCTGCCCAGGTTCAAAAGATGTTTTGAAAGTGAGAAAATGTAATGAATGAGTTGCAGCAGTTGATTTAGTTTTCCAACCGAAATATTTGCAAAACTGCAAATGTCGGTAATCACGCCGCCGACTCCACTTTAAGGAGATACGTACTGGCCAGCTACAAGTTTAACTTACGTACGTGCTGCCGCGGATTATTTAAATCCACTAACCCCGGCTCCTAAACGGGATAAACACATTCTTATTTTTAATCGATGCATATACGAAATATTGTTACTCACTTGGTGTATCATATCACCATAAAACACCTGATATGTATCGTTCGAATGGAATTCAAGCGATGTGCACAATCATAAACCTAATTAGAACCGATATAAAAATTCAGTCAGAATGGTCGAGCGGTTTGTGGAAAATTCTGTTATTGTTGGAACCTCGCTTACTCAATCTTTGCTAAAGAATTTAAGCTCAGACTTTAAGCTTTTACGTTGCTAAGAACTTGATCATAAAATAGTAAACAAACTACTCGCGGTGCAATAAACACTCACATTTGAATCATAAATAACGCGATAAGATGCAATTTTTAACTAATGACTTTATTTTGTAGAACAGATATATAAAACGATGCAAAATACGAACTTCAACATGAACTGCAAGGTCTATTTGAAGTGATGGCAATTTTACCAAAACAATGTTATGAACCCAGACGAATTGGCGGAGAAATCTAAACACCAAAGTTATCAAAGGACAATTGCCAGTTTGGTCAACTCAACTAGTCGCTTTCACTGTACGTGATTGAAATACCAGACCAATAATACGAGTAAAAAAAAAATCTGATCAACTCTCACCCTTTAGTGGAAGAGTTTGCGGACGCTTTGCGTTCAACATTGAAAGCTGTGTGTGACGCTTTGTGTTGACGTTGAAAGATGTAAAAATGGTGCAGCTCTCACCCTTTAGTGGAAGAGTTTGCGGACGCTTTGCGTTCAACATTGAAAGCTGTGTGTGACGCTTTGTGTTGACGTTGAAAGATGTAAAAATGGTGCAGCTCTCACCCTTTAGTGGAAGAGTTTGCGGACGCTTTGCGTTCAACATTGAAAGCTGTGTGTGACGCTTTGTGTTGACGTTGAAAGATGTAAAAATGGTGCAGCTCTCACCCTTTAGTGGAAGAGTTTGCGGACGTTTTGCGTTCAACATTGAAAGCTGTGTGTGACGCTTTGTGTTGACGTTGAAAGATGTAAAAATGGTGCAGCTCTCACCCTATAGTGGAAGAGTTTGCGGACGCTTTGCGTTCAACATTGAAAGCTGTGTGTGACGCTTTGTGTTGACGTTGAAAGATGTAAAAATGGTGCAGCTCTCACCCTTTAGTGGAGGAGTTTGCGGACGCTTTGCGTTCAACATTGAAAGCTGTGTGTGACGCTTTGTGTTGACGTTGAAAGCTGTACAAGTTGGTGCAACTGTCGCCCTTCAGTGGTACAGTTTGTGGAGTGTTGGAAGCTTAGCGCTTTACAGAGTTATTGTAACTGTCGCCCTTTTTGGTACAGTTGTGGACTGTTGAAAGCTATGCGCTTTGCAGTGTTTAACTTATTTGCTTCTTTTTTATGTTATTAGGAGCGACTCGGAGAGGTGTGAGAATACATGCAATGGTACGCTCATCTAATGGTATGCAGTGGTGTATCCGCCAGCGAAATAAATAATGGAAGTTGACACAGATGGTACAAAGCAGAGTCCAAGGAACGACGAAAATGTTTGACACTTGGTGTTCTGCGATGTGGAGGACCGTAGTTTCGCCTTGCATTGAAGCAGTGTTGAGGAAATGTTATGATGACGATGAATCTACTCGGTCCCTAGCAATCACTTGTTCCCTTTCCGAATTGGAAGAATCGTTTCGAGAGCGAAGCGAATGTCAGAATTGGCCGTGTTAGAATCGTATGAGATAATAAGTTGTTTTGCTTAATTTATTACTTGAAGTTGTATGTAATCATGTTAATTATTGAAGCATTTCTGAAATCCCGAACTTTATGTAAGTTGTTTTTCGTTATATTTAATTGATGTTATGTTGTTACAAATACGAACCGCTGGCAGTCGGGATGGTGTGACCGAGTGTCAGTATCCATCGCGCTTGCGATCGAAACAGCTGTTCATTGTCTTAGTTTTCTTTAAACAAAGCGTGTGTTACGATTATTCAGGTTTCTTTATTTCTGGTTCCTTTTTCCTCGTAGTAAATACCAGAAGTGAAGTTTTGTGTGTTTTTTTGTGGTTTTCTAAATTAGTTTCTAACAATAGTTACTTGTATAACAAGTTTTGAAAATATAGTCGAACGCGAACGAAAATTGCAGCCCGAGCGAAGGGAGTGTTGCAATCGTTCAACAAAATATTTTTAATGCTTGCTATACACACTATTTTTTCTACTCCTGCAAAACAAGGAA
This sequence comes from Agonum fuliginosum, assembly GCA_947534325.1. Lineage (NCBI taxonomy): Eukaryota > Metazoa > Arthropoda > Insecta > Coleoptera > Carabidae > Agonum > Agonum fuliginosum. The sequence continues at coordinate 1,887,313 of OX384044.1, forward strand.
GTTAAAAAATACAAAAATAACCATTAATTTTTTGACATTTTTTTGTCAAATTTTTAAATTTTGTGAAATATCAATGTTGTTGGGAATGGACATTCAAAAAAAGCAAAACTGTGTAAAATAATAAAAGTGTGTGTTAGAGTACTTTGTCGCACACTTAGGTACTTTGAAACACACTTGCGACAGCTGCACAGCTACTGTCAACATTAAAAACAATGTAGAAACATGAACTTTCATAAGCAGACGTAGAAAATTTTTATTATTTATACGCCTGCTTCTGAAAGTTCACGTTTCTACATTGTTTTTAATGTTGAAAGCAGCTGTTTGTCGCAAGTGTGTTGCAAAGTACCTAAGTGTGTGACAAAGCACTTTGCAACACAGTTTTGCTTTTTTTGAATGTCCATTGTTTTCGAACAACATTGATATTTCACAAAAATTTAAAAATTTGACAGTAAATGTCAAAAATTAATGGTTATTTTGTATTTTTTAACTTCCTTGTTTTGCAGGAGTAGAAAAAATAGTGTGTATAACACGTATTGAAAATATTTTGTCGAACTTATACGATTGCAACCCTCCCTTCGCTCGGGCTGCAATTTTCGTTCGCGATCGACAAAACTATATTTTCAAAACTTGTTATACAAAAAACGATTACATATAATAGAGAAAAGTAATTTTTTTCATGATAAATGCGGAAAGAGTCATTGAAAAACTTGTATAACAATAGAACTACAACTTTCATACTAGTTTTTTAATGAAGTACTTTCCACACTTATATTACAACATACTATTTGAACATTGTAATGATTGTAAAAAATCTGCTGTGGCCAGCACACAACCTCTCGCCTAATTCTGCTTATTCTACTAATCTCGAGACTAATCTAATAAATAGTTTTACTTACATTTTAATAGTTTCATGTTCATGTAAGATGTAAACCAAGATGCAAGCAAAAGATGTCAACTGTACTGTCACTGTCATAATAATTCAAATTTTATGTAGAAACAAATTTCATATCATGGACAACAAGATACTGGAATTTCAAAAAACTAAAATATTAATAATTTGTACTTTATTTTATTTTAAATACTTCCAGATTCAGCAATTTGTATTTATAATTAACTGTACACATAGATAATTACAATTTCTTTTATTTTTAATTTCAAAAATTGTCATAAATAAATAATGTACCAATATATTTAAGAAAATCTTTTTCAAACTTCAAAAAGTACTACTTCCGGTTTGCGAATTTCTACCAAATTCTTATCCGGTGTTAAGATCCTGATTAAAACCTTAAATATGAAATTTGGTTATTAAAGGTTTGATGCTTTTTAAGTTATCCTGGACGAAAAATCGTCACATAATTCATACATACATACGTCCATACATACACACACACAGACATCATCGTGAAAATATTAAATTCGTATTCTAGAGACCCTGAAACGTGCTTATCTACTAAAAACTCATACTCGAAAATTTTGACCCATTACAATACCTCTCTTATAGAATATGAGGCGAGAGGTAAAAATCCCACTTTTCTAAATCAGTTGGAAAATAGTGTACACAAATATAAAGTTTTCCCGTATATTATATATTCTATATCTACCTATATTGTAAAAGATGTTTCTTTCAGACTTGGTTTGATTCCCTAACCTCCGCCATTGCTGATGCGGCTGCAAAAGAATATTCCCACGCTCTTGACTTAGGCAATATGGATGGGGATATTGCAAAAATTGAAGTTTGCGTGGATGGTGGTTGGAGTCAGCGCAGTTATAATCACAGCTATACTGCAAAATCAGGAGTAGCAGTAATAATAAATTGGACGACACACAAAAAATTTGTTACATTTAGGTGTACGTAACAAATATTGCAGTATATGCGCCATAGCCGCTCGAAATAGTGAAACACCAAAGGACCATATTTGCTTCAAAAATTGGACTGGTTCTTCCCCAGCTATGGAAGCTGACATTATTGTGGACGGTTTTAAGAACAGTGAATCACAATTCAAACTTCGTTACATATCATACGTGGGAGATGGCGACTCAAATGTAAGAAAAAAAATTGAGGAGGCTGTGCCATATAGCAATGAAATTACTAAAATTGACTGCACCAACCACTTGTTAAAGAATATTAAGAAACACCTGTACAGACTTGCTCAAGAAAATGCCGTACAAAAGAAAATTGTAAACGACGTAGCAATCAATAATATTGCAAAGTATTGCCGAAAATTGATAACTTTTCATTCCAATCTGCCACAGTCATCTGCAGCTGTTTTGAAAACTGATTTGGCCAACGTTGTTAACCACGTTTTTGGTGAGCACAAAACATGTCGGAATGATGTTTGCAGTGAAGCCGGTTCTACCATTATTAACGAGGCATATCATGGACTTAGTGGTACAGTGAAAGCGAGAATCGGTAATATTGTTGGTACTTTGGCAGCAAAGGCAGATTCTTTAATTAAAAACGCTACAAGTAATGCATTTGGAGAATTCATGCATATTGCATGTAAATTTAATGGCGGGAAGCAAGTTTTTTACGGACGGCGCAATTCGTACAACATTAGATGCTATGGAGCATGCTTGACATACCAGTATGGTCCGGAATGGTCCAACAAAGCTTGGAAACAATGCACAGGAAGAAGTCCAGGTACTCCGACCAAAAAAATGGTAGTACGGAGACAAAAATCGATTGCACGTTCCCGGCAATACGTGCGCAGGTTTCGACATAGCCGCTACATACCTCAGGCAACAACATCAAAATCTTCTGGACGACAAGATTATGGACCAAATTCCCAGCAACCCGATTTACCAGAAGAAGAAGTAGCAGCTCTTATCAAGGCACAGATGGAGAAATTGAATGTTACAAATGAACAGCAGGACGACATAGAAATAAAAACCCGGGGCCAATATTTAAATCCAGTGTGGTTACAAGAGCGGGAGCTTCGACTAACTGCTTCTAATTTTGGTGCCGTATGTAAGCGACGAGCAGCTCCTGGTCCTTTGGTTGCTTTAATATTATACAAAAGAATTATTACAACTGATGCTATAGAGTGGGGCAAAATAAACGAGAAAGTGGCAATAGCAGAATACGAGAAAGTAACTGGGATGACAGTTCAAGAAAGTGGGCTCTTTGTGTGCAGTACCCCAGGTTTAGGCTACTTGGCAGCATCTCCTGACGGTATTATAGACGAAGATAGGATTATTGAAGTCAAGTGTTCATACTCTGCAAGATTTTTAGAACCCACAGAGGCAGCTGCGAGAGTGAAACAATTTTGTTCAAGTTTCGTGGACGGACGTTTACAATTAAAACGTGGACATAATTATTACTTCCAGATACAAGGCCAATTATTTATAAGTCAACGTAAATCATGCAACTTTATTCTATGGAGAACAAAGGGTATACATATTGAAAATATTATTTTGGACAATAAGTTTGTACAGGAAATGCTTCCAAAATTAAAAAAATTTTACTTGCATCAAATGGGCCCAGAAATTGTTGATTCCCGGAAGAAACATTCCATGGAAATACGAAATTCAGTTCCTAATAATTAAATTAATTTATCAGCCAATATATCTAACTGCTGCCAACGTCTTCCACCAAGATACAAATCAACGTATCTAACTGCTGCCTACGTCGTCCACCGAGATACAAATCAACGTATCTAACTGCTGCCTACGTCGTCCACCGAGATACAAATCAACGTATCTAACTGCTGCCTACGTCTTCCACCGAGATACAAATCAACGTATCTAACTGCTGCCTACGTCGTCCACCGAGATACAAGTCAACGTATCTAACTACTGCCTACGTCTTCCACCGAGATACAAATCAACGTATCTAACTTCTGCCTACGTCGTCCACCGAGATACAAATCAACGTATCTAACTGCTGCCTACGTCTTCCACCAAGATACAAATCAACGTATCTAACTGCTGCCTACGTCGTCCACCGAGATACAAGTCAACGTATCTAACTACTGCCTACGTCTTCCACCGAGATACAAATCAACGTATCTAACTGCTGCCTCGTCGTCCACCGAGATACAAGTCAACGTATCTAACTTCTGCCTACGTCGTCCACCGAGATACAAATCAACGTATCTAACTTCTGCCTACGTCGTCCACCAAGATACAAATCAACGTATCTAACTGCTGCCTCGTCGTCCACCGAGATACAAGTCAACGTATCTAACTTCTGCCTACGTCGTCCACCGAGATACAAATCAACGTATCTAATTTCTGCCTACGTCGTCCACCAAGATACAAATCAACGTATCTAACTGCTGCCTACGTCTTCCACCAAGATACAAATCAACGTATCTAACTGCTGCCTACGTCGTCCACCGAGATACAAGTCAACGTATCTAACTACTGCCTACGTCTTCCACCGAGATACAAATCAACGTATCTAACTGCTGCCTCGTCGTCCACCGAGATACAAGTCAACGTATCTAACTGCTGCCTCGTCGTCCACCGAGATACAAGTCAACGTATCTAACTTCTGCCTACGTCGTCCACCGAGATACAAATCAACGTATCTAATTTCTGCCTACGTCGTCCACCAAAATACAAATCAACGTATCTAACTGCTGCCTACGTCTTCCACCGAGATACAAATCAACGTATCTAACTTCTGCCTACGTCGTCCACCGAGATACAAATCAACGTATCTAACTTCTTCCTACGTCGTCCACCAAGATACAAATCAACGTATCTAACTGTTGTCTCGTCGTCCACCGAGATACAAGTCAACGTATCTAACTTCTGCCTACGTCGTCCACCAAGATACAAATCAACGTATATAAATGCTGCCTACATCGACCACCAAGATACAAATCAACGTATCTAACTTCTGCCTACGTCGTCCACCGATATACAAATCAACGTATCTAACTTCTGCCTACGTCGTCCACCAAGATACAAATCAACGTATCTAACTGCTGCCTACGTCTTCCACCAAGATACAAATCAACGTATCTAACTGCTGCCTACGTCGTCCACCGAGATACAAGTCAACGTATCTAACTACTGCCTACGTCTTCCACCGAGATACAAATCAACGTATCTAACTGCTGCCTCGTCGTCCACCGAGATACAAGTCAACGTATCTAACTTCTGCCTACGTCGTCCACCGAGATACAAATCAACGTATCTAACTTCTGCCTACGTCGTCCACCAAGATACAAATCAACGTATCTAACTGCTGCCTCGTCGTCCACCGAGATACAAATCAACGTATCTAACTTCTGCCTACGTCGTCCACCGAGATACAAATCAACGTATCTAATTTCTGCCTACGTCGTCCACCAAGATACAAATCAACGTATCTAACTGCTGCCTACGTCTTCCACCAAGATACAAATCAACGTATCTAACTGCTGCCTACGTCGTCCACCGAGATACAAGTCAACGTATCTAACTACTGCCTACGTCTTCCACCGAGATACAAATCAACGTATCTAACTGCTGCCTCGTCGTCCACCGAGATACAAGTCAACGTATCTAACTTCTGCCTACGTCGTCCACCGAGATACAAATCAACGTATCTAACTTCTGCCTACGTCGTCCACCAAGATACAAATCAACGTATCTAACTGCTGCCTCGTCGTCCACCGAGATACAAATCAACGTATCTAACTTCTGCCTACGTCGTCCACCGAGATACAAATCAACGTATCTAATTTCTGCCTACGTCGTCCACCAAAATACAAATCAACGTATCTAACTGCTGCCTACGTCTTCCACCGAGATACAAATCAAAGTATCTAACTGCTGCCTACGTCGTCCACCAAGATACAAATCAACGTATATAAATGCTGCCTACATCGTCCACCAAGATACAAATCAACGTATCTAACTTCTGCCTACGTCGTCCACCGAGATACAAATCAACGTATCTAACTTCTGCCTACGTCGTCCACCGAGATACAAATCAACGTATCTAATTTCTGCCTACGTCGTCCACCAAAATACAAATCAACGTATCTAACTGCTGCCTACGTCTTCCACCGAGATACAAATCAAAGTATCTAACTGCTGCCTACGTCGTCCACCAAGATACAAATCAACGTATATAAATGCTGCCTACATCGTCCACCAAGATACAAATCAACGTATCTAACTTCTGCCTACGTCGTCCACCGAGATACAAATCAACGTATCTAACTTCTGCCTACGTCGTCCACCGAGATACAAATCAACGTATCTAATTTCTGCCTACGTCGTCCACCAAAATACAAATCAACGTATCTAACTGCTGCCTACGTCTTCCACCGAGATACAAATCAAAGTATCTAACTGCTGCCTACGTCGTCCACCAAGATACAAATCAACGTATATAAATGCTGCCTACATCGTCCACCAAGATACAAATCAACGTATCTAACTTCTGCCTACGTCGTCCACCGAGATACAAATCAACGTATCTAACTTCTGCCTACGTCGTCCACCGAGATACAAATCAACGTATCTAATTTCTGCCTACGTCGTCCACCAAAATACAAATCAACGTATCTAACTGCTGCCTACGTCTTCCACCGAGATACAAATCAAAGTATCTAACTGCTGCCTACGTCGTCCACCAAGATACAAATCAACGTATATAAATGCTGCCTACATCGTCCACCAAGATACAAATCAACGTATCTAACTTCTGCCTACGTCGTCCACCGAGATACAAATCAACGTATCTAACTTCTGCCTACGTCGTCCACCGAGATACAAATCAACGTATCTAATTTCTGCCTACGTCGTCCACCAAAATACAAATCAACGTATCTAACTGCTGCCTACGTCTTCCACCGAGATACAAATCAAAGTATCTAACTGCTGCCTACGTCGTCCACCAAGATACAAATCAACGTATATAAATGCTGCCTACATCGTCCACCAAGATACAAATCAACGTATCTAACTTCTGCCTACGTCGTCCACCGAGATACAAATCAACGTATCTAACTTCTGCCTACGTCGTCCACCGAGATACAAATCAACGTATCTAATTTCTGCCTACGTCGTCCACCAAAATACAAATCAACGTATCTAACTGCTGCCTACGTCTTCCACCGAGATACAAATCAAAGTATCTAACTGCTGCCTACGTCGTCCACCAAGATACAAATCAACGTATATAAATGCTGCCTACATCGTCCACCAAGATACAAATCAACGTATCTAACTTCTGCCTACGTCGTCCACCGAGATACAAATCAACGTATCTAACTTCTGCCTACGTCGTCCACCAAGATACAAATCAACGTATCTAACTGCTGCCTACGTCTTCCTCCGAGATACAAGTCAACGTATCTAACTGCTGCCTACGTCTTCCACCGAGATACAAGTCAACGTATCTAACTTCAGATTGAATTAGATTTTCAAACTCTACCCCCATCAAACAGTATTTAATTATTTTTAGTGGGATTTATTTAACACAAAACTAAATCACATTTTAGAATGTGATATAAAAGACCAGAACAACAAAGAGTACTTATACCCATTAGACTCAATAACAAATAAAGGTAAATTACAATAAATTATGTTTTTAAGCCATACATCTTAATTTTTTTTCAGATTCTGCCAGGTACCTATGTACAAATAATTTTATTAAACGCGAGTTTAATACCAGAAATTATTAAAAAGCCAAAGCGATACTAAAGGCTACCATACTTTACGCGCAAAAAATTTGGCAGTTTATATTCCGGTAAATATATTACATACTATATAGTGTATTTTTTTGTAAAACTAAAATTCATTTTTCATACAGGACAAGTCATACATGTATGGAATTTCCGAAGATAAAAAAGAAGAATTTAGAAACAGAAATTGAACGCTACAACCAACAATAATATTTTTTGTAGAAGGGATCTAACAGATCTATCCGAATTTTATATTTATTTTAACGATATTTTATATGAAATCAATTAATTTCTAAGGACTCTTTCTATTACATACAAAATTCATCATATTGTATTGAATTTAGAATATTCACAATTATTAAGTCAAGCGTGGCAGATCATAGACGAATCTTTAAAATTATTTCAGATAAAACAATACAGTTTTACAACGTATCTAACTGCTGCCTACTTCGTTCACTGGGATACAAATCAACGTATCTAACTGCTGCCTACGCCATCAACCGAGATTCAATTCAACGTATTTCACTATCGCCTGTTTCATCATACAAGCTAAAAAAGTCAACGTATCTCACTATCGCCTGTGTCATCCAACAAGATACAAGTCAAAGTATTGAAATGCTGCCTACGTCGTCCACCGAGATACAAGTCAACGTATATCACCATGGCCAGTAGCATCCAATTATTCCAGATAAAAAAGTACAGCTTTGAATGCATTATTGCCCACAATCTTTTCAGTCAATTTATTCTTTTCGAAGGCATTATATTAGGAAATATACCTGAATTACAAATTCCAATAAACATATGAACGAAAATAACATAATATATAAATAATAAATCTTAAATAAATTACCAGTCAAATGAGTAACCAAGACAATTAACAAAATAACTCTTCATCAAATTAAAATGCGAAACGTAATAAGTTATAATTTCTGCAGGATATGAAAAGTAGTGATGAAAATATAAAAAGACAAACGACTGAAAATTATCAACAAGATCTTTTTAGCAAAGATCTATAACATTCGAATTGGAGAACAAGTAGTAGAAGGTAGTAGTAGTATTGCTTCATTTAAAAAGTTATTTAAAATGTCAGTGTTGACATATTGCATCACTTCTTTTTCTTTGATTTGTGTTACTTTTTAAAATATTTAATATTTGATTAAAAATAATTTCAATTAGATACTTAATTATCGTAAAAAATTCTTTAATATCATAATTTTAAAAAAACTAAATTTTGTATTAATCAACATCATCATCATCTTAATAATTATAAATTTAAAATGTCTGCAAATGTAATCTATTGTTTTATTAATCATTTATTATTGGCGATGTAGTTCCACACGATTTTGCTGTCAGGAAATTTTTCAATTTGTTTTGTAAACTTATAAATATGTGCATTCTATCTTATTTTGATAAAGATACTTTATCCTAATTGGAACATATTATCAAATAACACTGAAACGTATTTAAATTATTTTTCCACTTCGAATACCGACACATTATTTCATTGTACATTATTCTACATCATAAAAAATTGGATCCTCTCAACAAAATTGTGGGCAATAAGAAACGAATTTAAACATAAGATGGCAAAAACATATTTCAATATTACATCAATAAAAAATTTACACTAACTACTGCAATTATTAAATGGCAGTACTATTTTTCAAATAATATTTATTCTGAAAAACTGAAAAAAAACCTTTAAATATAATAACTGGCGATGAAATATAATTTACTAAGTAAAGATGTTAAAATATACACTCACCGGCACGGAAAACGGGTCACTTATTTTTTTTAAGGAAAAATGCTAATAACATTAATGTTGAGGCCGAATGCCAAAATATTATTATTGCTATATGTTAACTAGACATTCTCGAAGTCGCTTCCATTACCAACTCTTACAAACATTAACAATTTACTTAAATATTCCTTTTATTATGCGCATCATACCGAAATCACGAAATTTATAAAATGTATAGTTATTGATTATGCTGGTATTATTTCTTTTTATCATTTGTTTTATTGTTTATTTGTCATTTTGATGTGGTGTGATGTGGTCTATGTTTTCAAAATGGCACAGAATGCAGAAATTGTAGTTTCCATCATCACTTTCATCGAAGACAAAAGAAGTCAACATTTCGTAGCTAAACGGTACAATGTATCACTTAGTAGTATTTAACGCGTTTATACACGTTTTCTGGCGACATATTTGTACACCAGAAGACCTGGAATAGGCCTGAGAAGACGCAAAAGCAACAGAAATGTTCGATTTTTTGTTTTGACATCGCGTCGAAATCGCACTATAATTGTCGTGCAGGTCCATAAATCATTACTACAATTGCTTACTGTGAATAATAGTGAACGTATTGTACGAAGAAGATTAATAGAAGTAGATTTTCTGGCACGATGGCCTGCCATGCGACCACACGTCCTCCAACATTACCGAGTAGCTCGATTGTATTTTTTTGGAAAGCGTGTAAATTGGGATTAAGGTGATTAGACTCGTGTTTTAGTCACTATCGAATCCCGATATTTTTTAATGTCACCATATGGATGTGTAAAAGTGTGACGACCAATTGAGAAACTTGTGCATTCCGCAATACTGTAAGATTCTTGGGAGGATCAGTAATGGTGTGAACTGGGATATCAGTGATTTTGCGGATAGATCTATTCCTTGTTCTACGGTAATATTCAATGCCGATAGATACATAAAAGATATTCTGACCGACAATGTTGTCCCTTATGCACAATTTTAAGATGATAAATTTATCTTGATGCACGATAATGCGCGCCCTCATGCTGCTGTAATCTTGAACGGTTTCATAAATGTTGTTAACAATCGTGTGATGTGTCCAGCGCGGAGTACGGATCTGAATCCAATATAATTTGGGTAGTATATGCTCGATATAAAGATTCGAAGTCGTGTACCCGGTCCCAGTAGGCTTAGTACGCTGGAATAACTCAGAGATGCACTGTTAGAAGCATATAATAATATCCCTCAAGATGGCATCAGGAACCTCATTTTGAGTATGCCTCTACGATTGACCAAGGTCATAAAGTACGCAGAGGGAACACACGTTATAAGTATAAACGAATTGGGTTTATTTATGTGATTGAAATTTTTTTTTTACTTATTTTTTATTGTTTTTATGTCCATAATTTTTTCTTTTGATAATAAACAATTAGTAAATCTTCAAAACATTAATTTTATAATACGAAATGCTTGACTATAATACCCTTTAATAAAATATATCATTGTTATATAAAATAATCAAGGGATAACAAAAATTTTTACAAAAGAAAAAGTGACCCGTTTTCCGTGCCGGTGAGTGTATTAAAGCCTTTAAAAAATTATAGGTACATGTTTAATACAAAATACGAACAAAGTTATTGTCATTAAAAATGAAACAGATATTACAAATATATATTCTATTAATTTCATTATGTATGAAGAAAACCAAAATTATTTATGTAACAAGTATAATTCTCAAAGACAAGGTAGTCATTATGACCCACTAATGTAGTTGTTTAGTTTGACAATAGTAAAATTGTAAAAATATAACCACCATGTAAAAATGATGTAGATTTATAAAATAAACATAAAAATTATATTTATAGTTATTTGTAGGTACCTACTATCGAAGTTTATAAGCATCAGTGAAATTCACTGAGTGAAATGATACAGAACTTATTCTTAAATAGATACAGAACTTATTCTTAAATAAATAAATCATTTAAATTTATTTTGTCTATATATTGTTGTTATGCTAGACCAGCATAAATAATTATTACAATGTTGCAAGGGTTCTTGGTTCCTTCCTACTTATTCGGAGAATTTTATTATTATCTTTCACCAGTTATAGACGGCCATTGTTACTTGAATATTGATATTAGTTCATTGTTGTTATTTTATTATATTTTTTTAAATACAAATTTTATGCCATGACCTTATAAACAATTTTTATTTCATTACTTCCTACAGCGAGATACAATATGATATGATGATTTAAAAAAATAGCATTCTTTACCAGCTCGAACAAGATAGATTACAAATTTCGCCACTTTAGATGTCTTTACAATCATTATTGGATTTATTTAATTTATCTTAATGTATTATTTGAAAGAAACTGTTTTATGTTATTTTTATATTCATTTATATTTATAGATGATGAATAAAGAAACATACTTATTTGTGCATGTGACGTATTATGCGGAAAGTACAATAAAACTTTTGAATTTTGTAATTCCCGGGAAAAATAAGGTTAGTTTATTGCGCCCTCTATCTACCGAAAGCCGCTGCTAAATTGAGAGTCCCTCTATGCTAAATATCTGAACTACTTTGTTACGACATCTATAGAGCATAAATTACAATAGCTACTCATATTTTTTCTGATGTTCGACGACAGTGCCATCTATAGGGCTAGAAACAAAAAGAAATCGGGTCCCATTTTCCCTTAACAATAAAAATCTTGAAAGAGCCGGACTTGTGGCTAAAAAATACACAAAGCTAAACCCGAGAATTGCAATATTCAACATAGACAATAAAATACAAGAAAAATACTTGGCTGAATCAATTAAAAAAAACTTGCCTGAACAAGTCCAAAACAAGAACTGTAAAATAATTGGCAGGTTTGGGAGAAGAGATTGTAGAGGTTGATCCAGAAATTAGAAAAATAATTATCAAAAATGGCAGACTGCACTGAAGACCACGATGAAGCAATTTGTGAGAAAATACGAGAAATTCCAAGATGCAGCAATTGTATTATGGCCGGAAACAGAGGGAAACAAATAGAACACAAAGCGAGTGACAGAAAATGCCCCATATATATATATATATATATATATATATATATATATATATATATATATATATATATATATATATATATATATATATATATATATATATATATATATATATATATAAAACGAGCCGAAGATCTCATAATAAATATCGACTATGGTACAAACGAAAATGTGTAATACACCAACAAATGACAGAAAGACACCTCAGAAAACAAAAGCTCTACGTTCTAACACACAGCAAAACAAAAGTAAAAATTTTAATACACCTCTATAATATAATAATACAAATAAACGCTCAAAGGTCAAAAAAAACGTAATGGACGAAATAAGACAAGTTGCGCAAGAAGAATTCGTGGACGCAGTAAATCCTAACATAAACTTAATGCTACTAAAACATCTCAGCTGCAAACACATCATCTCGACATTATATAAAATTTTAAAAACCTTGGAAATTTGTATCTAATAAATACGTATTTCCAATTCAGTGATGAAATCGGTAAATATATTGACAAGTTGGAAGCAATCGTAAACCAGCTTAAAGGGGAGAAATTGGTTGATTCAAACGCAAAGTCAGAACTTTGGTTTGAAAAAACCGACAACAGAGGAATAAGGATGGAAGATTTCATTATGAGGAACAACTTATTTGTAGCAAATGAACCTAATTGCCTTAAAACCTTCTGTAACTCAACAGGATCATCAAATATAGATATAACAATATGTAGCAGTAACGTCATAAGTCATATTAAAAACTGGACTGCTCAAGACAAAACAACAAGCGACCACAGAACCATCACATTCAACAAAAAGAAACAAACATAAGAAGGTACCGTGGTGGACAGATGACTAACAGAAGCAAGAAGTAAATATAAGGAAAGCGTTAGGAAAAGGAATGAAAAGTAAAACAGAAAATGAAAAGCAAATTAAAATAGAAAAATCAAGACAAGCCAGAAATACATATAACAAAATGAAAAGAAGGGAAAAACTAAATTCCTGGAAGAAGTTTGTCGAGGAGGAAGGTACGAAGGGACCATGGGGAATAGTGTAAAAATGACAGCGAATAAGCTACAAATGGAAAACAAACTATGTAACCTCAAAAAGTCAGAGCACGAATATTCCACAACGATAGAAGAAACAGTGGATATATTTTGCTAAATAACCTGATACCACAAGACACCGAAAACGAAGAAAATGAAGAGCAACAAAATATAAGATTAGAAATTACACACCAACAACACTCGCATGAGAGTGAAATACCGTTCACGGAGGTTGAAATACTGGAGGCTGCAAACTCAATCCCTGATAAAAAAAAGCTCTAGGAGTAGACTTACTCAAACCTGAAATATGTAAACAAATAATTAGAAATAACACAGACTTCTTTGTTGAACTCTACAACAGATGTCTAAAAGAGTCCTTTTTCCCAACACCTTGGAAAGAGTCCTACTTAAAGATCTTGCTTCAAAATCCCGATGCTGATTTGACAAACCCAAAGTCGTACAGACCAATAAGTCTATTATCAGTATTTGGTAAAATACTAGAAAAACTAATTAGGAAAAGACTGGATTAACTCATGGATAATAAAGACTGCAGATCAGCAAAACAGTATGGTTTTACAAAGGGACGATCAACTGAAGACGCAATAGAAGAAGTAATTAAGTATGCCACTGGAAGTGAAGAGAAATACGTAATGGCAATAGCATTAGACATCTCTGGTGCTTTTAACAACGCCTGTTGGCCAATAATACTAAAACAGCTACAAGATATCAAGGTCAACCCACAATTATACAAAATAATAGAAAATTACCTTAAAAACAAGAAAACAACTCTGCAACTACAAGAATATATCAAAATGGTTGAAAATTCAAAAGGGTGTCCTCAGGGCTCAGTCTTGGGGCCCACCTTGTGGAATCTAATCATGACACCGCTTTTGGACAAAAGTGAGTCAGAGTACAAATATCATTGGATATGTCAATGATATTTTGTTACTCATCCCCGGAAACACTAGGAGAGAAATAGAAAAAAGAGGAAACGACTTTATTAAAATATGTGAAAGCTGGGCAAAAACAAACAAACTAAAATTCGCTGAAAACAAATCCTCCATAACGCTGATCAAAGGAAAACTATCTAGAAAGCCAATAGTCAAACTAAATAACCTAACCATTCCCTATAAACAAAACTTCAAATACCTAGGAGTAATTTTTGACGAAAAACTAAATTTTACAAGCCACATCAAAGCAGTTTGCAGCAAAGCCACAGCATTGGTCCATAATCTTGCCAGGGTTGCAAAGAGAGATTTGGGTATAGGGAAAAAAATGGTTAAACACAATATACAGTGGAGCATACCTACCGATGCTGTTATATGCGAGTAGTGTATGGGCACATAGAGTAAACAACACGCATATCAAGAGGAAACTAGAAGGAGCGCAAAGGAAAGCTGCAATAGTTTTAACGGGCGCATGCAAAACAACATCAACCAAAGCATTGCAAGTCATCAGCGGACATTTACCTATTGACTTAGAAGTCAAAAAAGAAAGTTATTAAAAACAATTAAAAAAAGAATAGAAGTAAACTACCGAGACTTCAACTGGGCGCCTGGTCAAGACAATAGCAAACCCAAATCCGAAATAAAGAAAAAGCTTATAGAGGAACTTTTAAAGGAATGGCAGGAAGTTTTCTTCTATTGTCTACAGCGTTTTTGGTTTAAATTGTACACTCAACTTTCCTTGCTCTTTTCATGGGCGTTTTCTCGCGAAAGTCTCCGCAGTTGCCCGTGGTGGAGTGAAGATCGTTTACCCTTTAGTTAGTTAGTTTATTCTTAAGTTTAGTTAGTTTCAATTAGGGTTATATTCACGTCGTTCAATTTACTTATGTTCCGTCGGTTTCAATCGCTGGAATGCCGACTAGCAAAGAATGCAAAGCTTCGAAGTCGCTACAATGAATTCATGTCGGACTACATACACATGGTACGTACCCTTCGCCCTATGCAGTAACCAGAATCCGGCTCGAAGGACCAAATATTTGGTCGAGGGCCTCGTATGCGAGAGACGAGGTTTCGCTTTCCCAATTCTGTGCAAAAAGATGCAAAAAAGTGGACTGTATAAAACTGTACGCGGGCGCGCGATGCTCCAGAGCCAGTAATGAAAGCGTGGCACCCGGGGTAATTCACGAAGGAAGTCTGGTGTACACTTCTGGGGAAATCTTTGGGAAGTCTGGGAAATCTTTAGGAAGTCTGGGAAATCTTAAGGAAGTCTGGGAATTCTGAGAAATCTTTAGGAAGTCTTTGGGAACTCTCGAGTGAAGAGAGTGGTATAATAATTATAATCGAGATTTCCTCTTCTTTATTAAATTCCTCGTTAAATTATCTATATTTTTATCGTTTACTAGAGTAGGTACAACGGATAATTTTATTTTTTACCGAGAATAAAATTAATAATTGAAAATAATAACATTGAAAATCTTTTATTTCATACTGAGTCATAAAGTGACATTTTTGTGACTATAGTATGCAAAATAGAACTTTAAAGGCCTGGGTCGTAAAAGTTTACTTTAAAGGCCTAGGCCGTAAAAGTTTACTTTAAAGGCCTAGGCCTCTGAAGTAAAATTTTGCGTTTTAGAATAAGGTCAAACCGATCAAACAATGATATCTTCGTAAAATGAAGCACGCGCTCAAAGAGAAAAGTATGAAATAATTTTTTTTATTTTACATATCTTAGGCAAAAAGTTATTATTATTATAACTATTTACTATCCGATTCACTTGTTTTTTATAGATTACTAAATTCGAACTGGAATAATTAAATTCAAAAGTTGTAACAATTGGGTTTATTTCTTTATTAAAATTAATTGTAGTAATCAACGAGAACTATGGAATGTAGGTATGTTATTATAATCTAGATTGGTTAGTGGGCAATCATATTGACATTTTAATAGATATTTTCATATTTTGTATGCATTATTCGCTTTATTGTTGCGCTTTTAATATTAACCTAACCTAATAATAACAACATAGGGCTTGGGCGTACAACGATCTATCTACGCGAAAAAAAAATTGCATAATATTATAAATTATTTGCGTAGTTTTCATTGATAGCAACAGTTATTATTTTAACAAAGAGATTACTACCCAATTGTAAAATATTAAATTTTATACTAGTTTCTTTACATATTTTTATTAAAATAAAGTATTCTGTAAATATGTTTCCTATGGAAATCTTTGGGAAGTCCAGGAATTCTTTGGGAATTCATTAGGAAGTCTGGGAAATCTTCGACAAGTCTGGAAAATCTGAAGGAAGTCTGGGAAATCTGAAGGAAGTCTGGGAAATCTGAAGGAAGTCTGGGAAATCTTAAGGAAGTCTGGGAAATCTGTAGGAAGTCTTTGTACTAGGAAGTCTGGTGTACACAATTTTTTGCCGTGATTTACCCTTGGTGACACCACTTAACTTGCTGGAGTGTGCGGCTCGGGTGTTCTGGAGCTCGGTTGTAGAGTATCGCAGTGTCCTTGGCTGGCCAGCCGTCGTAGATGCGGCAAACCTTGCACGTTATATTTTTAAACTAACAAAAAAATATATATTTTACCGGGCCGCCAACCCAGTCTCGAGAGAGGGGTGGATTTTACAAGGCGACAAATAAAACAGTTTTATAAATTTTTGGGCGCCATACTATTATCTCCGGTATTCTATTAATAATGGAACTATATCTTGTTTAATAATAAATTCGTTTATTTAGCTTTAAGCTAGTTTACACAAAATATGAACAACAATAAAAATAATAGTATACAATATAAAGTGAGTAACAAAAATAGAAATAGAAAAAAATAATTATTGATTGCTTAACAATAAATTCTTAACTCTATTTTTGAAAACTGCTAGTGACTTGGATTTTTTAATTTCATCATTTATACAATTAAAATTATGGATACATTTGTAGAAAATGGAATTACTTTTGACATCCTCAACATATAAAGTGTGACAACCCCTAGTATTGTAAGTGTGTATATCTTTTTTGTACTTGACAGACTCTGTTAAATATTCAGGTACTAATTTGTTAACAATTTTGTACATAAAAATTAAAGAACTATAATTAATGTATTGTGATACGTCTAACCATTGCAAACAATTTAACATATCTTTAATTCTTGTATATTTATTACAGTTTAAAATACATCTCATCGCTCTATTTTGAAGTTTCTGCAAGTTTTGCAATTGACCCTTATTACATGCTATTAACACAGTACCACAGTACTGATTCTGAATAGTAAAAGAATCTTTTCTAGAAAAATTGAAAGGAATTTTTAATTGGATTTTTATATTTATATAAATTAAACTCAAAAAGAAATGTAACAACATTCGAGATTTATTGAAGCGATATATTATATAAAAATTAGATATGTAATTATGATGTGCAAAAAAAATTAGTATTCACAAAAAAAAGTTACCCAAAATAACTAAATAGCCAATCAACGATGTCACGCTTAGCACTACGCAACTATCTACAACTACTTCAAACTGGACCTACACAACCTATCGTCGACTTTAGGAATGCATTCGTAAACTCGTAGTCTCCCAATATGAATAAAAATCAAAAGCACAGCGCTGTATGGCTTTACAAAATTCATATACAAAAAATATACAAAACCAATTGAGAAATCTCGACGTTGTAAGAATAACATGTGTTATAGAACACAAAATAAATATAAAAATAAATTTTTGAAAATCGAAACAGAATTACTATAAATTATTGAATTCTAATTACAAGAAAATTTAATTAATAAAGATTTTAAGAAACATAAGCAAAACGTTGCAACAAGAAGAAAAATGGCGTATGTCGAACAGGATCGTTTTTCCAAGAATTGAATTCAATGCGTCGAAATAAAATTAAACAGGCTCACCGAGACAGACACAAAATCAATGTAGTTTCCTGCTTGGCTGTTATAGGATAGCTCCAGAAAGTGCTCGGATAGCTGTTGTATCTCTAGGTGTCCCTCAAAATCAACCTGGAGTCGGCCCTGGCTTCGACTACTCTCGACCGCGTGGTAAAGCAAAACCGTAACTTAAAAGGCTAAAAGGAAATACTACATTATAGCAACAATCGATGGATAACAACAATCTATAAACTGATGGAACACTTACGCAACTATTTGATACCCTTTTGATAGAATTTAGTTATTGAAATAATGTTTGGAAATCTTGAGGAAATCAAATCCGTCACCAGGACGATAAATACTCCAAGTATTCGCTACGACAATTCGTAGGCTTGTGCACCGGCTACCCTCAGTGGAGACTGGGGTGGCTTTGAAAATTTGTAGATCAAAAATAAATTTATAAAAAAATAAATAAGTTCACTTACTTCTGAGAGAAGGAGAGTTTAAGGCAATTATAAATTATTAATACTGCAAAATTTTGTGTATGAACATCGATGTATGAACAATTTTTATTCTTAAATTTAGTTATATCCAAGAAAACACCCTAATCTGTCCCTAACGTTAGCTAAATTACGAATTCTTATATTAATACGAATAATAATTATCAAAGTTCTAAATTTGGAATACATGAAATTACAAATATTGATCAAAATCTTACTTATCTACGTAGCGATGAATACGATGGTGATGGGGGCCCCATAGATGACAACGATGCAAAGATGCATTGATGACGATGAAGTGGAGTGGGCAAGTCCGGCCCTGGCTGGTTGACCTCGCGAACGGAAGAATTTTCGCCGAATTTCCAGATTCTGGACTTCTGGAGGTGTTTTGTTCGAGCGGTGTGACAATATTGAGGGGCGCTATGCCCCACAATAATTACGAATTAAATGGAGCAGTAGTATACTCCAAATAAAGACAATTAACTGCTAATTTTTCGACGATAACTGGTTCAACATTAAATATCATTGAACATTATATCCGCACAACGGCGACGGTAATAATTGATTACCAATTTTAACTTTATTTTATAAATCCACCGTATTGGTGATTCAGAATCAATCAACACCGCTCGAGGCCGAACTCAACACACACTAACTACAGTGTCACAACTACACTACACAGCACTCACTAGCTTATTAATTAAATTAAATCTAACAAATCAGAAAAGAAATCAAAATTGAGCAAATAAAAATACAAAATTATGAATTTCGCGCGAAGCGATTTTTGAATGTAACATATTTAAAATATATAGTAGTAAGGAAAATAATCCGTTTATTTCAAAACGTGCCACAATTTTTATAACAGCAAAAATCACATTGGCGATTCCGGCACTACGTCCTTCAAGACTCTCTCACGTTCAATCTTCGTTCAATCCAATATCTTGTACTCACCAAGTTAATTAAATATTACCGCTTTAAAACTGACTACATTTACTAATACTAGTTCCATCTATTGTTTATTGTTTTACTCATCGACATCGCTGATAATGTAGATTTCTCTATTTTATAAATAAACAAACGGAACGTCAAAATTAAATGTAACAATGTGCAAGCACACACACGCACTACACGAAATGTTAATTTCCCAAAATAAAACACACGTAAAGTTATCTAAACAAACATTCACCGAATTGCGAAGTTTATGCACTATTAAAACTATAATAACTGAGTTCAAGTGTTCGATTTACCACATAAATTCAAACTGAGCAAAACTTGCCATTCCGCGCTAAACGGCAACTTGTGGTGTCGCTGTATGGCTCTGCGCGTGCAAATGACAGATTCAAATTTGAATTCACGGCGGTAGTTGTTTAATTTCTGGTGCAAATGCTTGCCATTGAACTAATTTGATTAGTTTTTTACACGCTAATTCAAGTTCTAGTACAGTTAACGCTCCAGTTTGTGGATCTTGTTTAATTTACTTTTTACGTATATTGTCAATGAACCTTAGACAATATGCAGTCGCGCGTTTTAATTTATTTAAAGAAGAGAATTTTTGAATAAAATCTATTTCAGTTGAATCTAATTGTACATAAAGATTGTATTGATTTTCGTGCACCCGGTAAGTCTTCGTCTTTTAAATTTAAAGAATTGTTTATGATGAGTTCATCGTTACATAGCCAATGTGGCCGTACCACCATATGTTTGAATGAATTAATGCTTGTGGAGGCACACCGCACGATATCAAATCTGCTGGATTATCACTTGTTTTGACATGATACCAGTTATTACTGTCAATCAACCTCTGAATCTCCGACACTCTGTTTGCAATATAATTATTCTAACGTCTTGGGTTAGAATTTGTCCAACATAAGGCTATTTCTGAAAATGTCCAGTAACATTCACGTTCGATTTTTATGCGTAAGATGGTTGCGCAACTAAAACTGCCGCACACAATTCATATATTATGCTGCTACCATAAGTTTTCTCAGAAGAATCGGCAAAGGCATGCAACTCTATTTTTGTATGATTGTCTATCAAAATTCGTCTTGGAATACTGATGTTATTAATTAGGTGTAATTTGTTTTTAAAATTTAACCATTTAGTAAACAAGTGCATTGGAATTGACTCATCCCAACTTAATTTTAACTGCCACAACTCTTGTATAATAAGCTTGGCTGCTATGATGATTGATCCTAAAAGACCTAGTGGATCATAAAGTTGTGCAGTAATTGCTAAAACTCTACGTTTAGTTACTTCAGGCTGACTTAAATTTATGTTAAATAAATAAGAAAATTGATCATTACTTGGGTTCCAAGATACGCCTAACGTTTTGCATTCTTTATCTGAAATATTTAGTTGATAGTTTGTTATCTCTGAGTCCCATAACTCACTATAATTACTTTTGAATTTTCGTAATTAAAATCCTCCTGAATTTAATATTGATATTATGTTCTTTTTTATTTCTTTTAATTCATCCAAATTATCAGTGCTTGTTATCATGTCGTCGACATAAAAATCTTCTAAAATTGCTTTACATTCGTTTGCTAATTCTTGTAAACAACAAACTGCTAGTAATGGCGCGGCCGTTGTACCGTATGATACCGTATTGAGTTGAAAAATATTAATTTTAGACTCTTGATGTTCTCTCCAAATGATTTATTGGTATTTTCGGTCTGGATGTATCCATACCAGCTGATATATTTTCGCTATGCCACCAGTTAGTACAAATTTGTGCAGTATGAACCTTGCAATAATAGAAAATATGTCATCTTGTAAAGTTGATCCTGTGTATTTAACGCCATTTAGTGATAAACCGCTTTGATCCTTGCACGAACCATCGAACACTACGCGTAATTTGGTAGTTTCGCTTGATTGTTTTATTACACAATGGTGTGGTAAATAAAATGATTGTTCGGTTTTATTAATGTGACTGATATCAATCTGTATCATATGATTTAATGCTATGTATTCGTTAATAACATAGTAAATATTCCAATTTTAAATTTTGAGTATTATTAAGTCGTTTTTAACTTAAATTCGGTTCAAATGGAAATTTTACAATGAATTTACCTTGTACGTCGCGTTATGTTGTTTCGTTAAAATGTTTTTCACAGAGATCTTCTTCAATTGTTAATAATTTCGACTTTGCATTAAATTCATCAAGTTGTCAAAATCTTTCAACTTTTTGATTGATGTCTTCTACTGATAAATACGTTCTATTTGTAGACATTAGATGACCGCCTTGAACGTATTTTTCGTCTATCAATTCGCCTGACAAAATCCAGCCTAACTTTGTTTTTTTGTAAAATTACTGACTTTAATTTTAGCTGACTGGCACATATGAGTGATCAAAAAATGCCAGAACCTAATAATAATTCAACAGATGCTGATTCATTGAAATCAGGATCAGCTAATTTAATGTTTACCGGTATTTTGATAGCTTGAGACTTAAATGACTGCGATGAAATTTGTACCGCGATTTTGTGTTGGTTCTGAATTGTTTGACATGTCGAAATGATTGTTAGTTTCATTTTATTATATTAGTAATTTGTGAATTCGAATTGTTAGAATTATTTGATTTGCCGCCAATATGTAAAAGTGTAGGTATTTTGATTTTTATGACAAATCTTGAAAGTAGATTTTGAGTTACAAATTACTTTTTAAGCAAACAATTTATACATAGTTTGAGTTTACGCACTAAACTATTTCGCGATTGTTCATCTAACTTTAAAAATTCCTCACAGTGATAAATTACATGATTTTTAGAACAATTCGGACACAATGCTTTATTTGTTGTTTCAATTGCCGCATATGAACAGGTTGGTTTAATTAGTCGATTTGAATTTTGATTTATCAATACGTTTTTGTGTAATAATTTCAAGTGTTGCTGATTTACTCACCAAAAGTTTAATAAATTCTGTCACAGAAGGATCAATGTCAATATTAATCAAACAATCAAAGAATGGGAAACTAATTTGAATGTTAAAGGTAAATAAAATGTTTCCTTTAAAGAGATCCCTTTCATCGTATACTCAAAGTATTGAATTTTCACCTGGCTTAAATGATCATATTTTCAATGCATTAAAAATAAAAGTAGAATCACTGAAAGAACTTGATAAAAATTGTCTTATTTGCATTGATGAAATGTCATTGAAGGCGAATTTATTTTATAGTATTGGGAAAGATAGAGTAATAGGCTACGTCGATACAGGCAATCATAAGAGTTGTTGATCCAGTATGTAATGTAGCTGTCATTATGTTAAGAGGATTATATAATAATTGGAAGCAAGCAGTCGGATATTTCTTTATTTTATTTTTATTTATTTCTTGGTCCGATGCACAAATAAAACAAGTTATTTTTGAAAATTGAGTTCCATTATCAGACAACATACTGTTTGGTTTTCCGATTCCCGGAATGTAATTATTTATAACGCGATTATATATTACGGTAGTAGTAGTACGTTTTAAAGGATACAAAGCAACATATTTAGAAAAGGCATCAATCATGACAAATAATTGGGTTGCACTCGGTCTGGATGGAGGAAAAGGCCCCATGAGATCCAGACACACCAACTCATTTGGTCCTTGAGAAATGACACTAAACATTTCTCCTCTTGATTTAATTGAAACTTTGCTTTTCTGACATTTTTCACAACCATACACAAATTTCTGAATATGACGCTTCATTTTCGGCCAATAATAATACTCTTTCAATGCAAAATAGTTCTTATAGAAACCAAAATGACCTTTTTCTTCATGTTGATATTTTATTAGTTCTTCTACTAATTCTTTTGGAATACAAAGACGAAAATTATCTTCGTTTCTAGAAGGCTTCTTAAATAAAATGTTATTATGAATCATATATGTTTTCTGGGAACGTTGATCATCCATATTGCCTCTAATTTTCTTCCAATATTCATCGAGTTCTTGGAGTTCGGTTATACGTATTATTCGAGATTTTAGTTTCTTTAAAATATTGTTCACTTGAATTGCAGCGATTATTAGGGAATCACGATCTTCTTTCTCTTCATTGTTGTCAGGGTATCGAGACAAAACATCAGCAATAATATTGTCACTTCCTTTACAATATTCTAAATCAACATTATATTCTTGAATTAATAATATCCAACGAGTTAGCCTTGGACTTAGAAGTTTACAACTCTTCATAAATATTAACGCTTTATGATCAGTTCGTACAGTGACAGTCTTACCTAATATTAAAATTCTCCATTTTTTTAAACAAAATACAATTGCATGAGCCTCAAGTTCAGTTGCAAAATAATTATTTTCAGAATTTCTGAGTACTCTACTAGCATATGCTATTGTACATATATCTTGATTCGGGCCAACTTGATACAACCAACCTCCTAATCCTTTGTACGAACTATCGGTCTGTACAAAATACGTTTTGTTAACATCAGGATGAAATAACGGATTTGCTTGTTCCATTGCAGACCAACGCCAAACACCATTTTTCTTTAGTAGTATTACCAGCACAAAATCTTTGATCATAATTGCATAATCCCAAAAATTATTTAAGATGTTTTTGATTTTTCGGAACTGGAAAATTTTCTATAGCTTTTATTCGGTTAGGATCCACAGCAATTCCATCTGTTGAAATAATATGGCCCAGAAACGTTAAATGTTCTCTAAAAAAATTACATTTCTTAAGTTTCACTGTAAGATTAGCAGTTTGTAATTGTTTAAATATAGTTTCTAAATGTAAAAAATGTTCTTCAGCATTTTTTTAAAATATCAAAATGTCATCAACATACACGATATGCAAAACGTACCAACTTCTGGTCCTAATAAAATTTCTAATCCCCTGATAAAACTACTCACTGAAGTACTTAAACCAAAGGGTAAAACTTCAAAAACATATGTTCTGCCCTCATAAGAAAAACCAGTATATTGACAATGTTCTTTTTTAATTGGAATTTGCCAATATGAACATGTTAGATCCAATGAACTAAATACTTTTACTCCCCTAAAGTTCTGAAATAATTCTTAGGTGCGTGAAGTTGGCGAACAGGTGTGAAGCACAAACGATAAAAATTATATGGAAAGTTAGTGCTTCGTTTGTGCTCTTTTGTGCCGCTAAAAGTTTTATAGCCCACCCTAATTTAACGGCGTAATTAACGTTCGACTATTTTGGTGCCAAGTTCACATTATCCCGGATTTTTTTGAATAAATTTAAAAACTTGGTGGCGATGGTTAGTGCTTCGTTAGTGCCTCTTAGTGCTTAGATAAATTATTTTTAAAACCCACCCCCTCCTAAGTTATATACGTTCAACTTATTTGGTGCCAAGTTCACGCTATCCCGAACTTTTTCGAATAAATCAAAAAACTCGGTGGCGATGGTTAATGCTTCGTTAGTGCCTCTTAGTGCTTACATAAATAATTTTTAAATTTCACCCCGTCCTAAGTTATATACGTTCAACTTATTTGGTGCCAAGTTCACACTAGCCCGGGCTTTTTAGAATAAATTAATAAACTTTGTGGCGATGGTTACAATGTGCGTATTAGGGGCCATTTCAGATGTTTTCATTGTCCCAAAAATTCTCATAGATAGGCAGAAAATGGCGGAAAACTAATTTCGGTATATTTATTCTGTCTCCAATAACTCCTATACGGTTGAAGATCGAAAAAAATGTTCAATACAAAAAGTTTTATGCTATAAAAATATATCCAGTGGCGAATGTAAATATTTTTTCCAGGTCACCTCTATGACACAAACTTAGGATTTTTTAAATGGAAGGCATATTTGATTTTAACCTCAAAATATTTGCTATTTTTTCCCTTTTCAATGACATAATTATTTTACAATTTTAGTTTGCATTTAATAACAAAATGTAATGAAACTAAATTTTACCATAAAATTGCGCTTTAAAAATAATTTGACCAGTTTCTTTTATTAAATAAACTACGGAACAAAACATAATATACACTATGATTTGAAAATAACGGCAATTATCAGATAAAAGAATAAATATATAAAATTTTGTAAATAAATGTTTTCACCAAATTATGGGAAATAGTCCAGTAAATTTAAACATTCTACCTTGCATCAAATGGGGTAGTTATGATTTTTTGGTATGTTGTATATGACTGTGGCCTTATGGAAAATTCAAGTTTTCGACCTCGGCAGACCTTCG
This sequence comes from Agonum fuliginosum, assembly GCA_947534325.1. NCBI lineage: Eukaryota > Metazoa > Arthropoda > Insecta > Coleoptera > Carabidae > Agonum > Agonum fuliginosum. The sequence continues at coordinate 1,913,257 of OX384044.1, forward strand.
GATCATTGTAAAAAATAAAAAAAATTAAAATTTTCGACATTTTTTCTAGTTTTTGACAAGTTTGACCTCGAAGGACTAGCTTTTCGTCAAAAGTATTTGAATCTACTTGTAGAGAATAAAATTTCCTACAAATTCTGTATTTTAGAAATTTTTCTCAGGTTAATTGTTTACATGTTATGACAGACGAAAGCGGAGCGCTTTTTAGAAATAAAATCAAGACATTAATCTTTTTCGTGATACACAAAGACGGCTTAACTTTCCAACTAATAAAAGTATCGCTGTCCGGTTTCAAGCATTCGATTTCTTACGTTTTTGTCTATCTACAATATAATTTTTATAATTTTCGAGATCCAAGTTAAACCGCAATCTTAACAGACATTTGTTTTTAAAAAGTAATTTTAAATTTTTTTGTATTTCTGAACGAATAATGATATTGACTTCTGGTTTGCAGCATTGACTTTTTTCTATAAGATATATTGTGTAAAAAATTTGATTCATCTGAAATTTAAAGTTTTTCCCCAAGAGAATATAGTAAAATTTTTGTTATTCTTTTGTTTATTGTCTTTAATCAACAAAAATTTCTAAACAAATAAAGATATTGACTCGCGGTTTACAGAAAAATGTTTCAAGAATAAAAATGCGAGTCAAAATCTTTATTCGGCTAGAAATTATAGTTCATTAAAGACAGTATACAAAAGAATAAATAATTTTTTTACTATATTCTCTCGGGGAGAAACTTTAAATATCAGCTCAACCAAGACCTCTGACACACCTTTTTGACATAATGTATCTTATAGAAAATGTCCGAGGAATTTAATGCTGCACACCGGAAGTCAATATCATTATTCGTTCAAAAATTATAGTTGATTGAATACAAAAATTACTTTAAAAAAATATTCTTTTAAGATTGCGGTTAAACTAGGGCTACGAAAGTTATAAAAATTATATTGTATATAGACAAAAACCTATGAAATCGAATGCTTGAAAGCGGACAGCGATACTTTTATCCGTTGGAAAGTTACAGCCGTTTTTTGTGTATCACGAAAAAAACGAATTTCTTGATTTTATTTCTAAAAAGCGCTCCGTTTTTGTCTGTAATAACTTGTAAACAATTAATCTCTTAAAAATTTCTAAAATACAGAATTTGTAGGAAATTTTATTCCCTACAAGTGTATCCAAATACTTTTGACGAAAAGCTAGTCCTTCGAGGTCAAACTTGTTAAAAACTGAAAAAAGGTCGAAAATTTTGTTGTTTCTTTGATTTTTGACAAAGATCGGAGGTCTGCCGAGATCGAAAACTTAAATTTATCATAAGACCACCGTCGTATATAACAAACAAAAAAATCATAACTACTCCATTTGATGCATTAACCCACATTTTAGGTGACATATACATTGGAATAAAAACTAAAATAATACAATAATATCATTGAAAAGGGAAAAAATAACAATTTTTTTCTGGTTAAAATCAAATACCTATGCCTTCATTTAAGAAATCCTAAGTTTGTGTCAATTCTCGAAAATGTGCTTGGAAAAACATATTTACGTACGCAGCTGTATAGATTTTGACAGAATAAAACTTTTTAATTACACATGCATCATAATCGATGATTAAAACACGCAAACGCTTGCGAAAACACAAGATTAAAACACGCAGTGTTTTAAAAGGTTGCTAGAGCAACAACAATATAAAATGCTTACATAATCTGCATGTTAACTTAACGATGCTTTGTCACATCACACAAACTACTTTATAAAATGAATTAAAATATAAATGATGTTTTCCAGCTCTATTCTCCTATTTAGAAAGCAGGTGTAATAAAAATAGCGTATGATACACGTGTATAAATGCTTTTTTATTACACCTGCATCATAATCCAGGATTAAAGCAAGCAAAAGACTGGGAAAGCGCATTATTAAAGCACGCCGTGTTTTAAACGGTTGCTAAGTAACAACATTGTAAATGCGTACTGTCAATAAGGTACCTAATGATATTTTGATACATCACACAGACTACTTTATAATATGAATCAATACAAAATGCTACTATCCAGCTATAGTTTCCAAATTAGGATACAGGTGTTATAAAAATAGTGTACGATACAAGTGCTTTTAATGCACTACAACGTTAAAAGCACTCCGCTTTGCGTCATACTGTTGAACAGTCGTGCGTGCTTTAGAAGCTTACCTATGCACTTTTATCATAATATACTATTTTGTATTAAACATTTTTTCCGATCTTTAACTGTTTTGCAGTTCTTGCAGATTTTTCTCCATTTTCTACCCATCTATGAGAATTTTTGGGACAATCAAAACATATCTGAAGTGACCCATGAGTGCGCACAATAAGTTCTATTTAACCGATCTCGTAGCTCTTCTAATTCTCGAGTTGCCAACGATGGTCTACTCAACTTTCTGTATAAGGAAATAAATACATTAACTAATTAGATTTTAAGACACACAGGCAATAACTGACTAAACCTAAGAACATTATAAAGATTTTACAATGATAAATACATCTGCTTAAGCTTACCTATATTTAAATTCTAACAGTCTAAGAATGTTTTATTGCCGAAGATTCCGTTTATTGTACCTACATATCAAGAACCTCATCAAAAAATGATATGATGAACTCGTTTAATTCATTTTTGTAATATAAAAGTGGTTAACTTGTATAGTTACGTTATTCAATATTTTAGGTACCTAAACCATTAAACATTTAAAAAATAAATATCATACTGTTATATTCACAGAAATATTCTATTCAACGATACGAGCCTTGCATAGCAGCTATAGGAATTGACTCGCATGTGAGTTCGTTGCTACGGTATACCTCCATTTTCCATGAATATTACAAATAAATTAAAAGGAGATGATTTTTTAAAGTATTTAATCAAGGCACTAATAAGCACTAACGAAGCAGTAACCATCGCCACCAAGTTTTTAAATTTGTTCGAGAAAGTCCGGAATAGTGTGAACTTGGCACCAAATAAATTGAACGCATATAACTTAGGACGGGATGGATTTAAAAAACAATTTATGTAAGCACTAACGAAACACTAACCATCGCCACCGAGTTTTTTTATTTATTCGAAAAAGTCCGGTATAATGTGAACTTGGCACTAAACATGTTGGCGAACAGGTGTGAAGCACAAACGATGAAAATTAAATAGAAAGTTAGTGCTTCGTTTGTGCTCTTTAGTGCCGTTAAAAGTTTTATAGCCCACCCTAATTTAACGGCGTAATTAACGTTCGACTATTTTGGTGCCAAGTTCACACTATCCCGGACTTTTTCGAATAAATTAAAAAACTTGGTGGCGATGGTTAGTGCTTCGTTAGTGCCTCTTAGTGCTTACATATATTATTTTTAAAACCCACCCCCTCCTAAGTTATATACGTTCAACTTATTTGGTGCAAAGTTAACACTATCCCGGACTTTTTCGAATAAATCAAAAAACTCGGTGGCGATGGTTAGTGTTTCGTTAGTGCTTCTTAGTGCTTACATAAATTGTTTTTTTAAATCCATCCCGTCCTAAGTTATATGCGTTCAACTTATTTGGTGCCAAGTTCACACTATCCCGGACTTTTTCGAACAAATTAAAAAACTTGGTAACGATGGTTAGTGCTTCGTTAGTGCCTTGATTAAATATTTTAAAAAATCATCTCCTTTTAATTTATTTGTAATATTCATGGAAAATGGATGTATACCGTAGCAACGAAGTCACATGCGAGTCAATTCCTATAGCTGGTATGCAGGGCGCGTATCGTTGAATGGAATATTTCTGTGAATATAACAGTATGATATTTATTTTTTAAATGCTTAATGGTTTAGGTACCTAAAATATTGAATAACGTAAATATACAAGTTAACCACTTTTATATTACATAAATGAATTAAACGAGTTCATCATATCATTTTTTGATGAGGTTCTTGTTATGTAGGTACAATAAACGGAATCTTCGGAAATATAACATTCTTACGGGTCTATTCTGTAAGAAAAACGCAAACTGTTAACTGTGAAGGTCACCGTTAAATTTTAGCGACATCGCTAAAATGTATTTTCCTATTCTCTAATTTAAAATACGCTAACTTTTTAACGTATTTAAGTTTAAAAATCAAGGATTTTAACGACAGCTCGAGACTTGCTGTTAATATATTAGCGGACCGTTAAAGATATAAAATGGCTGGAAACATCGTGAATGTTTTTATATTACAAGAATTAGAAAGATTAAACCAAAGGTAGGTTGTTATTATTAAGATAATTATGTTCATAATACAACTAAGAAATTTTACGCATTTGTGAAAACTATCATAATTCTTATAAATACATTTTTTTTAGATATAACCTTAGATTAAGACGAAGAAATCTTCGCGATGCAAGTAATCCTTTTGAATTACCAAATGTGGATTTTATACGTAATTTTCGTTTATCAAAAGATTGCGCTTTGTATCTCATTGATAATTTAGTTCCACATATGAGAGTGTCAATACGATCAACATCTATACCTCAGCATTTAAGAGTATGTATTAGCAATATTTTTAAATATTGAAAGTAGATTTCGATATTTTTAGTTATGATAAGATTAAACTAATAATCCGTAACGTTCTAGATTTTAGCAACACTGCATTTTTATGGACATGGTACCTATCAACATGGGGTTGGATGTTCTCATCTTCTGGGAATTAGTCAGCCATCTGTGAGTCGCTGCATTTTTGAAATTACACGGCTAATAAATTTAAATTTATTAGCAGAATGGATACAGTTTCCTAATAATCAAGAAGCTTATAATGAGATAAAACATGAGTAGGCATATAAATTGTTACTTGTACCATACCTATACTTGCATAATATTAATAAATAAAAATCCATTATTTCAGATTCTTGCAAAAATACAATGTGAATGGGATAATAGGTGCGGTCGATTGCTCACATGTTGCAATTATTGCACCCCCAGCTGATGATCCAAATTATCCTGGTCGAGTATATTATAATCGTAAAGGTTATACCAGCATCAATACACAGATTGTAAAATGCACTAATTGTGTTCATAAAATTAGTTTGAAAATATTTAAATATTATAGATATGCGATTCTAACCTTTATATATTGAATATTAATCCAAGATTTCCCGGATCAACACATGATTCTGCTATTTGGGCAACTTCAGTAATAAGAAGACATCTACAGCAAGAATATATAAACCTTGTTCAAAATACGTTTTTGTTAGGTTAGTTAATATGTTTTGCTATTGCTGATATTATTTTAATATATGGTAATTATATGAAGGAGATTCGGGCTATCCCTTGGAGCCTTGGCTCATGACTCCAGTGGATGGAGCAGCACAAGGCACTCCAGAGTATCGTTATAATGAAATACATAGCAGAATTAGAAACTGCATAGAGAGGCTAAATGGTGTCTTAAAAAGTAGATTCCGGTGCTTATTGCGCCACAGAACTTTAAATTATAATCCTATACGAGCAGGACTTATTATTAATGCGTGTGCAGTATTGCACAATATGGCTTATCATTTTAGGGTAGAAATGCCAATTGACGATGAACCAGATGAACTGCGTGAAGGTAATAAATTACATAAACAAAATTAAATATTATTAATATTATTCATTTCAGATGACCTACCTCATGTACTGGATGGAAATGCAGGTAAAGCATCATGGATGAAACAAATATTAATAATAATTATTACATTTATTTTAACAATAGCTGGTATACAAAATCTGGTTGGACGATGGTACGCAGAAGGATTAAGAATTCGAACAAATTTAATACGAATAATAAATGAAAATTAAACATTTTCATTCTTATATGGCTCACAAATAATAATGAAACAAAGTTCATTACGGAACTATTTTTGTTGTAAGCTAATGCCAAAAAAGATACATTTATAATAAATATAAGAACATAACTGTGAAACTCTGTACTGTAGATTAATCTGTAATACTACTAATAATAAACAATATTTTTTATTTCATAGCCATTTTTTCAATAGAACTTAATGGACTGACTTAAATCTTCAATGGATTTTGACAAGTTTTCTGTTGATTCAGTTTGCTTTTTTACCAGCGTAGATAAATTATTGTTATTGCTACTAATAGATGAATTTCTTATTCGTAAGCGTCTTCTAATATTAGATGCATTTCTTATAACAGGAATTTCAGGAGAATCCATAATTGGCACAGTTGCCTCGGGAAAATCGAATGAAATCGTGTCTGGTTGTGTTTGAAGAACCATCTATAATGAAATAATTATTGTTTAAGTAGGTACGTAAAATACCTACCAAGTAATTCGTTTTCTTTATTATTAATCCGAGAATATGAGTTGTAAAAAATAAGAGTAAAATTACCTGTTCATTCCATTCTTCTGAAGCAATTATTGCAGTAGTATCAGTATACCTGCTTCAGGAATTGGTGCACCTTCCACGCATACTTTTGATAAAATACCCATTAGTCTTTCTTCTGTTTCAGATAAATCTTTTACAGTGGACGGCCCACCTCCTGTACCATTTTTTGCAATATATACATCACGAGCACGTTTCTTAGTATTAGTTTTTAGTTCCATGAAAGCCTGAAACAGTAAAAATATTAGGACGGAATATCGAATAAGTTACATCCTTAAAATGCGTTTTTTTTAGAAGATGGATTTTTATGCTTAAATATGACCTAAAAAAGCAAAATTAGAGCGCGGAAGAATGTTTATACCTTTTTCCATTGAGATACTGTTTTCTGCGGTCCATGCCCACTTGTATTTAATTGCTGTGTTAATTCCTCCCATTTATTTTCCACAATTGCTATATCTTTTGGATTGATCTTTCCAGAAACAATAATTTTATTATTTTCGATGAAATTAACTATCATGTCTATTTGTTTTTTTGTAGTTCGGGCGCCCCTAGGTTTCTTATTTTCTAAATGTAAAAATACATAATTTAGTTATTACGTGCACTGCTATTAATATTGCACATTTCTTACCTGTAGACATTTTAAGTCGATTTGAATAAAACTTTAATTAAGTGCAAATAAATCTTGGACCAAGAAATAAATACATTAAACTAACCTGCAAATTTATGACAATGATGACATTTCAATTTGTAACAGATTAATCAAATACAGACATACGTTCAATGCATTTTACTTGTCATGCGTAGCTCATTTCACTGTTTACATTAGCGTACTTGTTAAGATTTTATTTTTTAGCGGAAATGTTATAGAGAATACACATTTTATCAAATACGCTAACATGCACGTTAATAATTATTTTTTAACGTTGACGTTAAAATAGTTAACAGTTAGCGTTTTTCTTACAGAATAGACCCGTTAGACTGTTAGAATTTAAATATACGTAAGCTTAAGCAGGTGTTGTATTTATCATTGTAAAATCTTTATAATATTCTTAGGTTTATTCTGATTATTGCCTGTGTGTCAAAATCGAATTAGTCAATGTATTTATTTCCTTTTATACAGAAAGTTGAGTAGGCCACCTTTGGCAACTCGAGAATTCGAAGAGCTACGAGATCGGTTAAATATAACTCATTGTGTGCACTCATGGGGTCACTTTAGATATGTTTTGATTGTCCCAAAAATTCTCATAGATGGGTAGAAAATGGAGAAAAATCTGCAAGAACTCCAAAACAGTTAAAGATCGGAAAAAATGTTCAATACAAAATAGTATATTATGATAAAAGTGCATAGGTAAGCTTCTAAAGCACGCACGACTGTTCAACAGTATGACGCGAAGCGGAGTGCTTTTAACGTTGTAGTGCTTTAAAAGCCCTTGTATCGTACACTATTTTTTATAACACCTGTATCCTAATTTGGAAACTATATATTATAAAGTAGTCTGTGTGATGTATCAAAATATCATTTTGTACCTTAGAGATAGTACGCATTTACAATGTTGTTACTTAACAACCCTTTAAAACACGGCGTGTTATAATCATGCGCTTTCGCAGTCTTTTGCTTGCTTTAATCCTGGATTATGATGCAGGTGTAATAAAAAAGCATTTATACACGTGTATCATACGCCATTTTTTATTACACCTGCTTTCTAAATAGGGGAATGGACCTGAAAAGCATCATTTATATTTTAATTCATTTTATAAAGTAGTGTGATGTGACAAAGCATCGTTAAGTTAACATGCACTTATATTGTTGTTGCTTTAGCAACCTTTTAAAACACTGCGTGTTTTAATCTTGTATTTTCGCACGCGTTTGCGTGTTTTAATCATCGATTATGATGCATGTGTAATTAAATAGTTTTATGCTATCAAAATCTATCCAGCGGCGTACGTTAATATTTTTTTCCAAGCACATTTTCGAGATTTGACACAAACTAAGGATTTCTTAAATGAAGGCATATTTGATTTTAGCCAGAAAAAATTGATATTTTTTCCCTTTCCAATGATATAATTATTGTATTATTTTAGTTTTTATTCCAGTGTATTTGTCACCTAAAATGTGGGTTACCTTGCATCAAATGGAGTAGTTATGATTTTTTTGTATGTTATATACGACGGTGGTCTTATGATAAATTTAACAAAATTTTCGACCATTTTTCAGTTTTTAACAAGTTTGGCCTCGAAGCACTAGCTTTTCGTCAAAAGTATTTGGATACACTTGTAGAGAATAAAATTTCCAACAAATTCTGTATTTTAGAAATTTTTATCAGATTAATAAATTGCGGCTAAACTTGGACCTCGAAAATTATAAAATTTATATTGTAGATAGACAAAAACCTAAGAAATCGAATGCTTGAAAGCGGACAGCGATACTTTTATTCGTTGGAAAGTTAAGCCGTCTTTGTGTATCACGAAAAAAACTAATGTCTTGATTTTATTTCTATAAAGCGCTCCGCTTTCGTCTGTCATAACATGTAAACAATTAACCTGAGAAAAATTTCTAAAATACAGAATTTGTAGGAAATTTTATTCTCTACAAGTATATTCAAATACTTTTGACGAAAAGTTAGTCCGTCGAGGTCAAACTTGTCAAAAACTGAAAAAATGTCGAAAATTTTTTATTTTTTTTTATTTTTGACAATGATCCGAAGGTCTGCCGAAGTCGAAAACTTGAATTTTCCATAAGGCCACAGTCATATACAACATACCAAAAAATCATAACTGCAAGGTAGAATTTTTAAATTTACTGGACTATTTCCCATAATTTGGTGAAAACATTTATTTATAAAATTTTATTTATTTACTCTTTTATCTGATAATTGCCGTTATGTTTTGTTTCGTAGTTTATTTAATAAAAGAAACTGGTCAAATTATTTTTAAAGCGCAATTTTATGGTAAAATTTAGTTTTATTACATTTTGTTAGTAAATGCAAACTATAATTGTAAAATAATTATGTCATTGAAAAGGGAAAAAATAGCAAATATTTTGAAGCTAAAATCAAATATGCCTTCCATTTAAAAAATCCTAAGTTATGTCATAGAGGTATCTCGAAAATGTGACTTGGAAAAAGTATTTACATTCGCCACTGGATATATTTTGATAGCATAAAACTTTTTTGTATTGAACAATTTTTCGATCTTCCACCGTTTAGGAGTTATATACCGAAATTAGTTTTCCGCCATTTTCTGCCCATCTATGAGAATTTTTGGAACAATCAAAACATCTGAAATGGCCCCTAATACGCACATTGTCCATTTAACCAATCTCCAATAATAAGTAAGATACGGGTATACCAATGATGGGCTACTCAATTTGGGACACGCTGTATACTTGTACTTCTAATTGTTTAGTACTTATAAACTTTTTTGCAAAAGAAATATAATTTATGATAAGTAATAAGCAGTGTTGTAATAGATCATTTTAAAAAGGATTAAAATATAATGAAATATTATTAGTTTAATTTAGTACTTGATTTTTAATATTAGATGCAAGGTTGGATGACTGTTGCATTTATTTAGGTTTCTCTTTAAAAATTGATGATTCAAATCTATTATTATTTATACCTTACCATCAAGCAACGAACAAGTTTTAACATAATAGCCCAGAAACATATTATATTTTTTTAAGATCACAGATCATTATTTTATCTATATTTTACAAAATTTTCGTACTATACGTAATTTTTGAAAAATATTATTAATAAAATAAAGAGATTATTTTTTTAAATATTTAATCAAGGCACTAATAAGCACTAACGAAGCACTAACCATCGCGACAACGTTTTTTAATTTATTCTAAAAAGTCCGAGATAGTGTGAACCAAATAAGTTGAACGTATATAAACTTAGGACGGGGTGAATTTAAAAAATAATTTATGTAAGCACTAAGAGGCACTAACAAAGCACTAACCATCGCCACCGAGTTTTTTCATTTATTCAAAAAAATTCGGGATAGCGTGAACTTGGCACCAAATAAGTTGAACGTATATAACTTAGGAGGGGGTGGGTTTTTAAAATAATTTATCTAAGCACTAAGAGGCACTAAAGAAGCACTATCCATCGCCACCAAGTTTTTTAAATTATTCGAAAAAGTCCGGGATAGTGTGAACTTGGCACCTAAATAGTCTAACTTTAATTACGCCGTTAAATTAGGGTGAGCTATAAAACTTTTTGCGGCACTAAAGAGCACAAACGAAGCACTAACTTTCTATATAATTTTCATCGTTTGTGCTTCACACCTGTTCTCCAACTTCACGCACCTATAATTATTCTATATTTGGTGGTACGACATGTTCCTTACACATCTTGATATTTAGAAAACGAGCATCTAAACATACTCTCACACCTTTATCTTTCTTTCTTACTACTACCAACGGGCTGACATATTCAGTGGGGCACATTTTGATTACCCCGGACCTTAACATCTCGTCTATTTGAGCTTCCACTGCTTCTTTGTAGGCTTGAGGAATCGGGAATGATTTTTTATAAAATGGAGTATCATTCCTCATTTGAATATTATGTTCATATCTCAACGTTCTTCCTGGTTGATCAGAGAATATCTTCTCGTATTTTTGTAGAAGATTAATAACCTATCTTTCTCTTCTTCTGACTGAGCTCCTGATTCATCTACAAATCGTTTCTGCTGTTTATGAGAGTAAAATTCCATTAGAATACATCTTTTGCTTGCTTCACTAGTAATAATTTCGCTGATAATTAATTTAGCTGATTCATTATTCTTACTACCATTTATATTAATATTTTATTTTCCTTCTTACCATTAACCAATAGTATTAGTTTATTATCTTTACAATTTAAACTAACTTCACGATCTTTAAACCAATCATACCCAAGAATGATGTTTCTTATTAATTTCGGAACTACTAAACAAACTACTTTCATCTAAACCTTCTATTTCTAACTTAATGTAAACTTGCTTTCTCACCCTTGCTGCATATTCTTCCAAAGCACCCTCCAATTCAACTCCTGTTACTGGAAAAATCGGTACCTCTTTTTCTTTTATTAGTTTCTGATAAAACTTCTCTGAAATACAAGACAACTGGCTTCCTGAATCTAACAGCGCAATTGTTTCGATTCCTTCAACTTCAACATTTACTGTCGGTGGCGGCTCTATTGTACTTTTTGCTCTCAGATTTTCTTCATCAGACGTAGACAATAAATCTTCTTCTGGTTCCCGATTAAATAATACTTTGACTCTTGGAATCTCAGCTTGATTTCTGCGCCTCATATTGTACATTTTGACTAGAAACATTAGAACTTTTATTATTTGAATTATTTTGACTATATGGAGGACATTGTTGTCTCCACTGTCCATTTACATTCACATTACTATTTGCAGTAACGTTCAGTAATCTTTCTTCATCAAATGTTTTATCAATTGCTCGTAAATAACCTTCTACCTCTTCTATTTTACACAAAGCAGCAGTAATAATACCTCGTCTTATTTTAGAAGGAAAGTGTGCACTCAACAATTCAATAATTTCTTTATCCATTGGTACTTCATTCAAATATGCCGCTTCGCGAGCTAACCTCAAAAAATAATCTGCCCTACTACCATTTAGATACTGCCTATATTTAAGTTTATGATATACTTCACGCTCCTCAGTACGACTCCAATATCTCGCAAGAAACGCATCATAAAAATCATCAAACGAATTAAAAACGTCTTTTTTTAACAACGCCCAATCCGCTGCAGATCCTCTTAAACAACGTATTGCTACAGAAACTTGTTTATTTCCCGGAACACCTGCATCATGTAACATATTTTTTAATTTTCTAACAAACGCAACTGGATGTATACTACCCCCCGGAATAAAACTTAGGTTGGTACCTCCTATATCTTTCCAGTAAGACAAATACGCTCTATCAATACTTGACTCGACAGTATTTACAGAATTATCTGCGACTTTTACCTCGGCCACATTAACTTCTAACAATTTAGTTAAATTTAATTGCATTGCAGTTACATTTTTAGTCAACAGCACCACAGCATCTTCTAACGTCGACAATTTGTTTTGCATCGGTTGTTCGATACTTTCAACACATTGTTTTGCAACTCTTTTTACTTTACGACCAGACATATTTGTGTATTTAGCAGTGTGTTTTTTTAAGCCACTAGTTGGGTGCCAAATGTAATGGACCTACCTTTTTGTCTTAGGTTGATCACTTAACCTAAAATTTTAATCTGAAATTTGTAGGTTTCGTTTAAACAAACTAGTAACTGCTTGTTTGAAATGTGGGTTCTTTATTTAAATAAAAAATAACGCTTACTGCTAAATATGTAAGAAATTATATAAATTATACTAAATTAAATTTCACTTAACTTAGCATTTTTATTAAGATTTCTGTCCTAATTGTTGATTCTTCTTTCTTCGGCCGGCCACGGCATCAGCAAACTTCTTCTTCTTTCTTGAGTATAGATTAATAATTATAGATAATACTTTTAATTATTAATATTTATTAGGCAATTCAAAAGCACGCGCGGACTTTTTTAGTACTCCCACTCGACAATTGAATTTTTAAATCAACGCGCGTTACCCTGACACCACCTTCTTCTTTTTCTTTCTTCCCTCTCACTTCATTTACAACAGAGGCGTATTCGTATTTAGTGACTGTCACACACAATACAGTGTAAAATTTTTGTTATTGGTTATCAACTGGTGACGAAATATCCCCAAATCTTGATATAGTTACAAATATCATAACATCATGAAGCTGGCGACTAAACTTCGCTACTCGCTAGTGAGACGCCATGAATTAGAGTAGGTACCTACTCAGTGCAGTTATTATTTATCAATTTTGATACATTGATGACGTAGCCGGTGATAGTTTAGTTTCTTTTGAATTGTCAGATTTTATGCATCTTGTAAGAAATGACATTTATGCAATTATCAATTATTTTTCCAAAAATATTCAAATTGTGTCAAAGTGTGTTATCAAATTAAAACTCTCTAGAAAGAATTCTAGTCGAAGAAACGAAAACAACTTGTAAACGATGGTCAATTTTTTTTCACGTGTTATTCAAATTATGCCGAATTAGGTACTTAAATCTTTCGAATAGATGTCTAGTTAAAATATAAAAATTTATGTTTGTAAAAGTTTCATTTTTTGAAAATATAGCTATCTTAATAATTCATTAAAAATACCGCAGTATCAATTATACAGGTTGTTTCAGGGTTAAGTTAACTTAAAATTTGAATGTATGACCACAAAATAAGAAATGATTTCATGTGGGGATTTTCTTATAAACTCTTCGTTTAAGAAATATTAGCTTCTTAAGTTACAAATAGGAATGGGAAGTTTTCTTAAAATAAAAGAGTAATAATAAATAAACAGTGCATAATAGTCATCTTTATTGCTAAAAACAAATAAAATTGAAATGAAACAAGGCGTTTGCGAGAAAATCTTCAAATCAATTTTTTTTCTTGTTTTGAGGTCTTCATTCATATTTTATGTTAAGCTTTTAACCCTGAAACACCCTGTTATAGTAATAATGAGTGCTTTTGCCAATTTTGTAAATTATAATATTTATTCGGAAACAACAAATTCGTTTGTGAATTTCAATTAACACACTTATTTGAATTATTATCTTAAATAAATTACAAATAACTACCCAATTATACAGGGTGTTTCTATACATCTGCACGAAACTTTAATAGATTATATAATTTGATATACTGATTATAGATAAAAAAAGATTTTTTCAAAACTCGCAAAAATAAGGGTAGTGAAAATATTAGTTCCATTTATTTCAACGTTAAACTGTTTATTTTTTATGTTATTTATAAAATAAAATTATAAATACTATCAGACTATCTACAAATAGTCACTTTGTTATTAATAAATACACAGTTAAATGGCCTTTCAAACAAGAGACGCTAAAAGTTTCACTACCCTTATTTTTGCGATTTTTGAAAAAAATATTTTTTATCCATAATCAGTATATCAAATTATGTAATCTATTAAAGTTTCGTGCAGAGGTATAGAAACACCCTGTATATATACTCATATATAAATTCGATAAATAATTCAAATAAAATGTAATTGAGTGCCTAGGTAATTTACATGACATAAAGAAACATTACATGCGTACAGTTCAATCAATCAAACAATCACTATAATTGGTTTACATTAAAAAATATTGACATGACACCTACATATCAATCACAACAGAAACAAAACGAGAACATTTTCTTGCAACAGTTCACAAAAATGCGTGCCGTATTATTCGTTTTTAGTTTTATTCAGATTTCTTTAAGTAACATTGAAATTCCTACACATGCAATAAACTCACAAATAAAATGTGTGTTTGATCTTCATTTATCATCTTTCGAAGCCAACTATGTCGTACAATACTTTCAAAATACTAAACAGAAAACTGAAGATTTATTACATCTTACTAAAAAATTAAATCGAACAACGCAAATTGTTAATTTTAATGGAAATGAAGATCGGTTTATCAAAGTTCAACATAAATTCTTGACTCACATTTTGCTTGTATCTTCTGTAGAGGAATTTCAATATTTTTTAAAGAAAATGTACGGCACAGCTATTTGGAATGCCGGAGGAAAATATTTTGTTGTATATTTTGGAAAAGAAGACAGAAGTGATGTTTTGACAATGTTGCAGTATTCTTGGGTATGAATCAAATAAAAATAATTAAATAGTTATGTGTGGATACCTCAGCGGTAAAGGGTTCGCCTAGCATGCTAGCGGTCCCCAGTTCGATTCCCAGCGCAACTGATAATAATACCACTGGGTCCGAGTGGTTGTATTCCACTATAATAACATCTACCATACTGTAATTATTGGGAGTTAATCCTGTAGAATGGTCACCATTTATAATAAATAAATAAGCCGGGAGTTATAAAAAGTATCTTTATAATTACAACCTAGGTATACAGGATGTTATTATACTTATGAAAAAAAATTGAAGGGTATTATATAAGAGCGTATGACAGAAAGATTTTTTGAAAAATTTATTTAAAGTGGACATTTTTTGTACCACGGGTGGTTAGTTCTTGTAAATATATTATTTTTCCTACAATTGTTCGATTTCTTTGTTAGTACCTAACAATTATTGCCTTGGTTATGGGTGGAAAGAAGACAAATGCAGAACAAGTGTTTTTCTGTAAATGTGAATTACAAGTACGTTTCGTTTACGCAACTGTCAAAACCAAACTTAAGGCTGGGGGATAGGCAAAATTTAAATTTACGCCCATGTTTAAACTCTTGTATTTCTTTACTCAACCGCATCAATGTTTTGAAACTTATTCTTATGATAGAGTAAATATAGACCTATTTTATAGTTCAAATTCCAAAAGTCTAACTTTATCCATCACGCGATAAAAAAATACTAAACATATGTATTTTTTAAATTTTATGTTTCAACGAATTTAAGTATCACTCATTTGTTAATTAATATTTATCAAATTTTATTTAAGCATAAAATAGCCTAACATATTTGTTAGTACATGACATAATTTGTTTAACTATTTTCTAAGTAAATTTGTTATAAATAAAGTTTTGATCTAAGCTGGTAATTTTTATAAAATTTCATGATTTTTTTTCTCTTCTTATATACAAGTCATTGAAATAAAAATTATATGTTGCAGTAGCTATTAACTTTAGTAATCTACATATTTTTTTCAATGTTGTTATTAGCTCTATACAGAAATGCGCGTTATTTTCCTGTTGTTCCTAGACCTTTCCGTGTTAAATTTAGTTCAAGTTTTTCTCACTGCATTGTCGCATAATATTCGAGCTGCCAGTGTTTAGTAAGGCGGTCGTAGGGCGGTCCCAGCTTCCCCACTACTGATTATAGAGAATGTATCAGACTGTGCGTTTAGTTTACAATATTTTTATTTTGCTTTTCATTATCAGAGCAACAAGAAATTTTTATTTTTTCGAACATGACATAGGGATGATTTATTTTTAAATATGGAATAAAAATTAGATAAGTATTCCATTATTAAAATAAAAAGACAGTAAGCAATTCGTGAAATAGATATTGACGATTTGTCATGGGTCAAAATTGTCGAGTGAGGTATAAAAGCACATTTTTAGGTGCGATTGCACCAAACTACTACACCTACACTAGTCTAGTCAACATGTGTGAAAATAGAGAATTCCAGTTAAAAGGGTGCTAAAATTATGATCTTGGTGTCATTCGATTCGGAATGAGGTTTATAAAAAATTGTCAAAATTGCAAAATGGCATAACAATTATTTCAAAAGTTTAAACAATATAGTGAAAATTTAAAAAGAAGTTTGGTTTTTGCTAATATCTCAACAACTATAAGAGATATCGGAAAATGGTTAAAAAAATTTGAAAGAGCAGAAAATTTGCTAAATTTCCAATTCCCGGAACTCTATCTTCAATATCTATTCGTAATATTTAACGTTGAAAGTAACGTACGGAACGACCGACGCGGCGACCTCGCGCCTCTCTTTATTACGCATAATTTATATTAAAAATTATTTTAACCCATTAAATGTTCATATTAAGAACTGAAAAAATTGAGGTATTATTTCAACATATCCATGAATGAAAATTTATTGAGAAACAATAATATTGTTTTCTAATCTACAATTATTTATAAAAGAGTGAATTAATAAATATTTGTCAGTTTTAGTTTTTTTTAAAGCCTCGTACTTTATGAAAAATAAACTGAGATTTTTTTAACTGTAACAATTTATTTTTACATATCTACAGAATAGATTTTCATAATCATACTTATTAATTATTCATTTTCCAATTTTATATTAACAATTTAAGTGAAGAAAAAATTAACAAATCAAATAAAGCAATTAAAAATTATTATTTTTCCAAATGTTTCAAATGGAACAACAGAAAACGCGCAATTCTATATACAGCTAATAACAACATTGAATTGAATAAACAAAAATGTTACTATATTCTCTCGGGGAAAAACTTTAAATTTCAGCTCAAGCAAGACCATTGAAAATTTTTGACAGAATGTATCTTATAGAAAAAAGTCCGAGGAATTCAGTGCTGTAAACCGGAAGTCACTATCATTATTCGTTTAGATATTATAGTTGTAAGATGTCCGTTTTCTTACAACTTCTACTTTTAAATAAAATCACTGTGTGTGTTTATTATTAACATTTATTCAAATAACAACCTTATACAAAATATTATTATGTATTTCGGACACGTCTTCTCTCGCGTAGGGTCTTCGCTCTACTGACTTGATAGGCTCCCTCGGAGTGGGGATATGGTCAGGATCAGCATACATATTGTTATTTGATTTTTGAACATATAATGCGTATTGTTGTGTTGTAATAATCATTTAAGTACTCTAGAATTTAAATTTATTGAACTACCTAATCGAATTCTTTTATTGTGGTTGTAAATCTTTTGAGTAAACCATTAGCACATTATAATACTATTTTAAATAAAAACATTAATTTAATAAACAACTTGGAATAATTTATGTACGAAATTCTTTGATGTGATCTGCAAAATTTTAGCAATAAAAACAATAGGTATAAAAAGTAAAGTATATTATTATACAAAACATAGTAGGTAATGAATTAGTAATATAATCCTAAATATACAAAATTAATCAATTAATGTGTGATTTTGATTGTAACAAAAATTTATTCCCTTGATGGATTTCGTATGGGCATTTTTCTTTTATACCCAGAGTCGGTTATTTCCGGTAACAAACAGCAAATGTAAAATATTTCTAGATAATTCACCATACTATCCCAGAACGCATTATCACGTGTTATTTGTTATTTGAAATTAATTTATTCACTATAAATACAATAAAAAATTAAATGACTGTACATTGTTGCTACCCTACCAGTAAATGGTGTATATATAACATGGATATAATTGTTTTTCACATGAAGTAGTTTTCTTTAGTTTACAAATTTTGTCTTAAAGTATAGTGTTCTAAATTTAATATTTCTGTTTTTGTTAAAATTAAAGAATTTAAAAATTCTTTTTTGAGTCTTCTAACATTTCGTCTGTCATAATTTCAGGTATAATCTCAATTGGATTTCCATAATTTTTATCTGCCGCAAATAATTGTTTTTTTGATTTATAACTTGTGTTTCATTTGAAAATTAACTGTAGAAATTATTTCCGATTGTTCAACATTTTAATTTATGAACATAACAAGAAACTCTTCATATACTCACCTATTTATATACAATTTATATTAGATATTTTTGTAAACTGTTTCTTTTGATGACCCAAAAACAAATTCATGCATGTGGCGCAGTCCGCTAAAATGCATAGGAGAAATAATAAAGAAAATAAAAGTATTTGATTTAGGATTTATTAACAACCAAGTTTTATTGTCTTTTAAAAAATATAGTTTGAAAAGTTCCTATATTAATAATATTAAAAAACAAACCTTTGTTTTCTGGGATATAATTTAGTCAAATTAGATCATATTTTGTCTTTTAGTGAAAAAAATTAGTAGAAAGCTGGATTTTGGTATACACCTTTCCAGTACCTTTATCAACAACATACTAAAAGTCTCAATCGATTGAACTGGAGCTTCGTCCGCCATTTTGAAAAAATGGCCGCCTTCTCTGTTTTTAATTTTTATCTCGTAAATGATTAATATTACGAAAAAACAATTAATAACAAATTGTAGAGCACAAAATTTGCTATAAAATGGTGTAGGTACAAATTTTTTTATGAAAGTGGTACAGTTTTTGAGAAAATAGTGCAAATGTATTTTGACAAAAAACGATAAATTTTGATCAAGTAGTAGTTTGTCTCAT
Source organism: Agonum fuliginosum (assembly GCA_947534325.1). NCBI lineage: Eukaryota > Metazoa > Arthropoda > Insecta > Coleoptera > Carabidae > Agonum > Agonum fuliginosum. Next base: position 1,932,448 of record OX384044.1, read on the forward strand.
CATACGAAAACGGCTGTAATTTTTATGTGAATAAAAATATGGATTTCCGGTTTGGTTTGCAGAATACAATTTCCTGAATACTCTTGTAAAATTATTTTCAAATTCTATGAATCTTAAAATTTCGACCTAACCTACCCTAACCTACAAACGTTTAAAACTCATATCATTTCTTGACAAATTTTATAGAGAATTGTATGCAGAAATGCCGATGTCAATAACTTTATCCAATCAGAAGTCACTGTAAATTAAACACCAAAAAGTAAAATAAAAAACAAATTTTTTGTTAAACTTTTGTAAGAATATTCTTTAATTGTGTTTAAACCTGTGCGTCAAAAAATTTGAAAATAATTTTACTAATAGAAGAGTATTCAGAAAATTGGATTCTGCAAACCGGAAATCCATATTATTATTCATAAAAAATTATAACCGTTTTCGTATTATGAGACATAAACTGTAGTAGTTCAAAATTTATCGTTTTTTTCAAAATACATTTTCACGATTTTCTCGAAAACTGTACCACTTTATTAAAAAAAAAACATATATACCATTTTATAGCAAATTTTGAGCTCTACAATTTGTTATTAGCTTTTTTTCGTAATATTAATAATTTATGAGATAAAAATTAAAAACAATAGACGAGACGGCGACCATTTTTACTTCCTTGTACGAAGTAAGGAAGTATTGTAATCGCGAAAAATTTCGGTTCTCAGATTTTGACGGAAATATCCGTTTTGACCTTTTCTGAATCCATTATGACTAGTTTCGACGTGACGTCTGTACGTACGTACGTACGGACGGACGGACGTATGTGTGTCAACTCAAATACGGTTAGACGTAGAAAGTTGAAATTTTGTATTTAGGACTGTTATAGCATCTAGTTGTGCACCTCCTATTTTTGGTTTCAGTCTACAAACCGGAAGTAGTACTTTTTAAAAATATTTCGATAAATATTTAATTTTAGACAATTTTTTAAATTTTAAATGAAAGATTATGTGATTATTACCTACAATCGGTATTTTATAAATATTTTTGTATCTGCTATCATTTAAAAATAATTAAAGTATATATTTATAATTTATAGTATTTCGGTATCTTGTAGTCCATGATCGATTAACATTTGTTACTACGTAAAATTTAAATGATTATGACATGACAGTGACAATAGTAAAATATGCTTTATATCTTCTTCTGCAGTTTAAATAAAATGACTAAAATATATTTGTGAGTATACTAGTATAATAAGTTAAAAGAATTTTTAATATTATTTTACATTTTAGTTATTAAGAAAAGTATGAACACACAAGGCGTACAAGGAAGTCATGTGGTGTCCACGTCAGATTTTTTACTTCCTTGTACGAAGTAAGGAAGTATTGTAATCGCGAAAAATTTCGGTTCTCAGATTTTGACGGAAATATCCGTTTTGACCTTTTCTGAATCCATTATGACTAGTTTCGACGTGACGTCTGTACGTACGTACGTCCGGACGGACGGACGTATGTGTGTCGCATAACTCAAATACGGTTAGACGTAGAAAGTTGAAATTTTGTATTTAGGACTGTTATAGCATCTAGTTGTGCACCTCCTATTTTTGGTTTCAGTCTACAAACCGGAAGTAGTACTTTTTAAAAATATTTCGATAAATATTTAATTTTAGACAATTTTTTTTATTTTAAATGAAAGATTATGTGATTATTACCTACAATCGGTATTTTATAAATATTTTTGTATCTGCTATCATTTAAAAATAATTAAAGTATATATTTATAATTTGTAGTATTTCGGTATCTTGTAGTCCATGATCGATTAACATTTGTTACTACGTAAAATTTAAATGATTATGACATGACAGTGACAATAGTAAAATATGCTTTATATCTTCTTCTGCAGTTTAAATAAAATGACTAAAATATATTTGTGAGTATACTAGTATAATAAGTTAAAAGAATTTTTAATATTATTTTACATTTTAGTTATTAAGAAAAGTATGAACACACAAGGCGTACAAGGAAGTCATGTGGTGTCCACGTCAGATTTTTTTAAATGGCGGACGAAGCTTCAGTCCAATCGATTGAGACTTTAGTATGTTGTTGATAAAGGTACTGGGAAGGTGTATAGCAAAATCCAGCTGTCTACTAATTTTTCCACTAAAAAATCTAATTTGATTGAACTAATATTAATCTCCACGTTTTTTTTTTCATACCTCGACACTTACATCGTTTTCCAGTATCCTTCTTTTTACCCATCGTGAAACATATGTAAGTAAATTTAAATTATATTTACAATAGCACAAATATATTAAACCACAAGAACCAATACAGTTTTGGATTTGAAGATTTATTGAATAAACTTTACTTTATCCTACTACTTCTAAGAATTAGGGTGTCGATCATATATTTGGGGTGAAGAGTAGATACTAGGAATTACAGACAGACCTGTGTTCGAATCACACCCCAAAGTCAGTATATTTTAAAAGAAAATGTTATGTTTTGGTGTTTTCTAATGTCGCGTTTTCTCAAAAACTACTTGAAATATTTATTTGCTGTTTTCAAATATTGATTAATTAAATTTTGAACTTTGGAATGATGTCAAAATATTTTCGCAAAATCAGATTTTAAGTAAAGAAAAATGTGTTCAAAAATTGCAATTATTTGTTGTTAAAAATTAGTAATATATTATTAATTTATTAACAAAATAATAACATCAGACCAAATTACAAACTTTCGTCTTTACAATATTTCAAGAATTACTTAAATATCTTATGTAGTTTTTCAGATATTGCGACAGCAAAAATGGGCTTTTTGTATCAAATAATATGTGACTTTATATCCCCCTTAAACACAATACACAAAAGAATAAACAAAAATTTTACTATATTCTCTCGGGGAAAAAAAGGAATTCAATACTGCAAACCGAAAGTCATTATCATTATTCGTTCAGATATTATAGTTGATTAAACACAATAATGAAAAGAATAAACAAAAATTTTACTATATTCTCTCAGGGTAAAACTTTAAATTTCAGCTCAACCAAGGCCACTCAAAGTTTTTGACCCAATATATCTTCTAGAAAAAAGTCCGAGGAATTTAATACTACAAACCAGAAGTCACTATCATTATTCGTTTAGATATTATAGTTAATTAAACACAATACACAAAAGAATAAACAAAAATTTTACTATATTCTCTCGGGGAAAAACTTTAAATTTCAGCTCAACCAAGACCATTGAAAATTTTTGACACAATGTATCTTATAGAAAAAAGTACGAGGAATTCAGTGCTGTAAACCGGAAGTCACTATCATTATTCGTTCAGAAATTATGTTATTATTATGTTATGAACACAAAATTTAAAAAAATATATTTTTTTAAATTGTGGCTAAACTTGGGTCTCGAAAATTATAAAAATTATATCGTAAATAGATAAAAATCTTTGGAATCGAATGATTGAAACCGGACGGCGATACTTTTATCCGTTGGAAAGTTACAGCCGTTTTTTTGTATCACGAAAACTAGCTTAAAATTTTCAAGTTTGGAAAATTTACCAAACTTTGAAAAGCTGTATCTCGACAACTATTATTACGTCTACCGGGCCCATTCTGGTCTCAAATTTTAGACAATTTAATTTAGTTTAAAAATGCATAGAATGGTCTTTGTCGAAATCGTGCTCCTTCATACTCAAAATGGTAAGAAACCGAAAAAAGTGCAAAAATTTAGCAGTTTTTGAGATATTCAAAAGTGTTCCGGAGGGTTGTCGAGGTCGAAAACTTTGGATTTTGCATCTCAGTCACATCCTATACAAGAAAAAAATAGAAACCTACTACCACCACTTGATGCAACTTAGGATGTACTAGGTTACTGGACTATTAGGTATAAGAAAAACATAATAATTTATAAAATTTAAAAAGGAAATCCCATTATTGGTAGGTATGCCGGTATGCTTAAATGCGTTACAGCTCAAACAGTTTTGATGTAGGCTCATATCACTAAAATATAGGGGAAAATAGCGGAAAAAAATAAACATATCTTTCAACAATATAAAATAAGTATATAATACGAAGCTCGTGCCACTCGAGCTCGAATAGATAAAGACGGCCCGTAATCCAGGAATTTAAACATAATAACGCGTATGCGCAGGTTAATCAAGAGTCTTGAAAACCTATCTAGAGTCTTGTATCTAGACAAGACAAGAACAAGACTTTTTAATCTAGACTTAGACTTACTAAAGTCAAGATAAACAAAATAATTTTAAAAATTATCTACCAGAAGATTTAAAAATCTTAACACAAACGAAAAATTTAAACTAAAAAAGGTATAGTATAAATGAAAGCTGTAACTGTATGAACATGGATGTACTTTTGCGCAGTCGAGTATAGCTGGGCGTTCATTGAGTCGGTGGAGCGGCGCGGCGCGGTTCCGATTTTCAACAAAATGTATAGAATACAATGGAGCCTCTCTCCGGACTTGTTGAAGTCGGCGCCGCGCCGCGCCGCGTTACTCCACCGACTCAATGGACGGAGGGCGAGTCGAAATTTGTTGTGTTCAGACATCATCGACGGTGTTCGGCAGTGTTTTGTGATTTTTAATTTATTATATTTTTGATGATGTTTTGTGAGCTGGTCATGAAAAACTAAGTTAATAATAAATTAATTAATTATTCATAAAATTGATCTTTTCATGACGTTTACTACAATTTGAAAAGCGATTCTGACTTTACAACGGTAAGATGCAATAGGGTATTTCGGTAATTTTTGAATTTTATTCTATATAAAAAAATAAATAAACACGTTTTTTTTTTTGTTTTACGTTACAATTCCCCATTTCGCTAAAAAATATATTTAATGTTAATTTTCGTGGTCTGATGACCTATGCGTACTAACTAATTAATTAAATTAAATTAAGATATTGACATTTTCAGGAAGGTAATATATTTTTTTGTATAAGCGATAAAGTGTAATACAAATATATTAAGGTAGTAAATAAAACACTGTTCTTAATTCTAGTTTTTCGTTTGGAGGTATATATTAATCATTTTAAATGTACAATATGAAATGTTAACTACTGTTTGTCAAATGTCAAAACACTGATTGTAATTCGTCATACATTTTTACTAAATAATTAAATTACTATCTAAGCTATGCATAATTTAAAGAAATTTTATTGTATTGCTTTAATAATAAAAAAATCTTGTTGTGATTGTATGCATCAACATGTCACACAAAAACTGTCAATAGAACTTAAAGCTATTGTTTTAAAAACAAAACAGAAAAATACAGATCTGATCGGCACCGCGTCGCGCCGCGCCGCGCTCCAGTGGACGAACCTACTTTTTTTAAAGCGCGCCGCTCCACCGACTCAATGGACGCTCAGCTTTAGACCAGTGCGCAAGCGTACGACAACTGTAATCCGACGACGGATTGTAGAATAAGGTTTAGTGGTTGTAAAACTTGGACTCACTATTTTACCTCGCGCAGTGTCGCATCTAAGCAAAAATTTAAATTTTTGACATAACACATTGTAAACATACTGGATAGATAGCATTACATTTTTTTATCCCACACGGACAGTGAACGCAGGTGCAGATACATAAAAAGGGTGTTATTCTAATCCGAAATTTCATTTAAAGGCATTTGACCTAAAACTTAAAAATACCTGGGTGGGCCATTGTCACGTTTACACATGATCTCATTCAAGACTAAACATAACAATGTAGGTGTAAGGTTAAGGACCTTGAATTATTGTAAAACTAACAATTGTTGCTAATAGTTAAACAACACGAATTAGAATGTTAGAAGCGATGAATAAGTGCTTTTTCAATACATCATAAAATTAATTTTATTTCTACATAGTACTATATAACATAAACTTATTAAAAATAATAATTTTTTACAAAATTATTAACGAAACACTTAAAGTAAATATAATAATAATACTCAGTTCGGTCAGGATTAGAAAATAACGCTATACCGGTGGAGTAGTCAATTCTACTAAAAATGTTGTGGTTGAGAGAGAGAGGAGAGAAATAACAATGCAACTCTGATAAGGGAATAATACAATAGAAGCACGTGTATAGCTGTATCCTTATTGGTTCGTAGAAAGTAATAAATCATACGCTTCCACTCCCTCGACCACCTCCCATTTGGTGCTGATCGTAGTGCCATCTCTAGTCTTAGAAACACAATGTAATGCCAATCGCCTGGCCTTAACAGTAAGTGAACTTAACTGACTGTGATTTAAATTTCGCGCGGAGTGTTAAGTTCATATTTTAGCTACTAACGGGATACTAACTAACTAACCTCAATCTCTGTTTCAACTGTAATAGTGCACGCTGTTAGCGTAAAAATATTTCACTTCCGGATACCAGCACCAAATTTTGTACCATGTTTATATAGGTCAAGTACTATGAAAATTCACCGGGTGACACCCTCCTCTCCCCCTGTGATGACGTCATTTGATGAATACTTCCAAGCGCTGTCTCGCTCGCATTATATTTAAATATCTCTGGAACTATTTGACCAATTTCAATGAAAAAAACGTCATTTTATTTTTATTTTTATTTTCTAATAAAAAGGTCCTCAAAAATAACTATATAAATTGTACAGTTTTTGAGTTATTGGCATAAATCTGATTAGTTTACATATTTCAGTACGAAAATAATTTAATTCTTTGTTTTAAAGTAAATGAACAAAATATTTTGTATAATAAACATAATATAAATATTTTAATTAATTGTAACAATAATAATTTAATTCAGGTACTTTTGACTCTGGATAAAAATCCGATAATAGATATATGTACCTACTTTCGAAAGAAACATAAATATAGTAGGTATTTAACAACGGAAATAATTTAAATATTTATTTGAAAGTAATTAAATGAAAATATTCTGTATTATTTAACATTAAATAAATGTGACTTTTATGTGAACATAAAAAGTGTAAGTATTTCCATAGTAGGTACTACGCATGGGTTGTGGATTTTCAATCAGTTATTGGTAGTATCGGTTTACATAATACAGAGCAGTGTTAAAAGACATAATTCAGGTAAAATTATTTCTAATTTTATAATTAATATCTTTATCTTATTTTGAAATAATATTTTTTTCATTTATTTATTATACAGGTTTTACATAATAAATATTATGGCATCAAGACGAAGTATGCAAGTCGTCGAAACCGCCTTTAATATACCTGTGTTGTGGGATAAATATATTTGACAAATAAAAGATCTATCCCACAACATAGGTATATTAAAGGCGGTTTCGACGACTTGCATAATATTTATTATGTAAAACTTGTATAATAAATAAATGAAAAAAATATTATTTCAAAATAAGATAATAGTATATTATACATCGAGGGAGAGAAATGCATGTTTTTTTCATGAGGTGCAATTTGTAGCCAGAGGGCGAAGCGAAGCGTAGCCCGAGGGATACAAAGCAACGAGGGGGGTTATACTATATACTGAGGGGTATATACTATTTTTTACACGGACCAAATTAATTTACTTTAAAAATATAGTAATAAATTATCAAGTATGTTATTTGTTGTTGGTAACGTAAATCATACATAGCAACCCACAGAAACAAATAAATAATAATAATATAAACTCCCTAGGGAGTGATTATTTCCCTAGGGACTAAATGAATCACTTCTATCATGATTTTTAATAAGAAAAAGTTGACGTTTACTCCCGTCCGTGTAAAAAGATATTAATTATAAAATTAGAAATAATTTTACCTGAATTATGTCTTTTAACACTGCTCTGTATTATGTAAACCGATGTACCTACTTCAACGATACTACCAATAACTGATTGAAAATCCACAACCCATGCGTAGTACCTACTATGGAAATACTTACACTTTTTTATGTTCACATAAAAGTCACATTTATTTAATGTTAAATAATACAGAATATTTTTATTTATTAATTACTTTCAAATAAATATTTAAATTATTTCCGTTGTTAAATACCTACTATATTTATGTTTCTTTCGAAAGTAGGTACATATATCTATTATCGGATTTTTATCCAGAGTCAAAAGTATCTGAATTAAATTATTATTGTTACAACTAATTAAAATATTTATATAATGTTTATTATACAAAATATTTTGTTCATTTATTTTAAAACAAAGAATTAAATTATTTTCGTACTGAAATATGTAAACTAATCAGATTTATGCAAATAACTCAAAAACTGTACAATTTATATACTTACTTGTAAGGACCTTTTTATTAGAAAATAAAATTTACTATAAAATGACGTTTTCTTTCATTGAAATTGGTCAAATAGTTCCAGAGATATTTAAATATAATGCGAGAGAGACAGCGCTTGGTAGTAGTCATCAAATGACGTCATCACAGGGGGAGGGGATGGTGTCTCCCGGTGAATTTTCATAGTACTTGACCTATATAAGCATGGTACAAAATTTGGTGCTGGTATCCGGAAGTGAAATATTTCCACAATTTTTGACGCTAACAGCGTGCACTATAACAAAGATTAAAGAAAGAAAATTATATTGAAAAATGTCTAAATAACGTAGAACAATAACAAATGAAGCAATAAACAAACAAACCATAGCAACGCCGTAAAACAAAGTTTTAATGAAATGTCATTAAAATTTAATAAATCCTGATAATAGACCAGTCGGGAAATCCGAAATTCGCTCTATTTCTAACGTCTAGGTGCATTTTATGTAACATTTTGGTAAAATGAGTTTCTAGACTAATTTGACCCCGCTGAATTCGAATCTGCTCGTTACCAAGCCGAATTTTGCATGCAACACCCGGAATCCAAGATGGCGGCCGTTTTTTGAATCTTCACGTAAAACACGTAAATATTGTTGTATTTTTGAGAATGACGAGTCTTTTTCTAGGTTTTCGGTGTCTCTGATTTCATTGAATCACACAGTTTTGACATTTATTTGCCATAAATGTAATATTCAAGATGGCGGCCCAAGAAACCGGAAGTTAACTGTCCAAGGAATATACAAAACAATTTATCCAACTTATTATATATATATATATATATATATATATATATATATATAATAATCAACTTACGATATATACAACAAAAATACAACAAAAATACAACAATATTTACTTGTTTCACATAAAGATTCAAAAACGGACGCCATATTGGATTCCGGGTGTTGCATGCAAAATTCGGCTTGGTAACGGGCAGATTCGAATTCAGAGGGGTCAAATTAGTCTAGAAACTCATGTTACATAAAATGCACCTAGAAGTGTGAATTATTATCTTCAAGTGAAAATTGCAAAATTTAAGAATATAAAATATTTTTTGTGTTTAATCAACTCTACTTTCTGAACAAATAAAGATATCGACTTCCGGTTTGCAGCGTTGAATTCCTTGGTAAATTTTACGTAAGATACATTATATTAATGTTTTGTAAGGCCCTTGATAACCCAAAATTGAATTATTATCTTCAAATGAAAATTGCAAAATTTAAGAATTTTAAATATTTTTGTGTTTAATCAACTATACTTTCTGAACGAATAAAGATATCGACTTCCGGTTTGCGGCGTTGGATTCCTTAGTAAATTTTATGTAAGAAACATTATGTTAAATTGTATGGTAGGCTCTTGATAACCCAAAATTTAATTATTATCTTCAAGAGAAAATTGCAAAATTTAAGAATTTTAAATATTTTTTGTGTTTAATGAATTCTACTTTCTGAACGGATAAAGATATCGACTTCCGGTTTGCGGCATTGGATTCCTTTGTAAATTTTACGTAATATACATTATATTAAATTTTTTTAAGGCCCTTGATAACCCAAAAGTTGATTAAAATGTTTTTGTATATTCTTTGGACGGTTTAACTTCCGGTTTCTTTGGCCGCCATCTTGAATATTACATTTGAATGTCGAAACTGTGATTCAATGAAATCAGAGACACCGAAAACCTAGAAAAAGACTCATCATTCTCAAAAATACAACAATATTTACGTGTTTTACGTGAAGATTCAAAAAACGGCCGCCATCTTGGATTCCGGTTGTTGCATGCAAAATTCGGCTTGGTAACGGGCAGATTCGAATTCAGCGGGGTCAAATTAGTCTAGAAACTCATGTTACCAAAATGTTACATAAAATGCACCTAGAAGTGCGAATTTCGGATTTCCCGTCTGGTCTATAATATTTAAGTGATTTTCTAAATTATTAGTTGTAGGAAAAATGTTGTTTACAACACGTGTCGAAAAAGATTACTTGCACGTGCAGATTTCCGCCCCCGGCAAGCCTCGCGCGTTAAACTCTGCATTTTCACGTAACGAGTCTTTTCCGGCACTTGATATAAAAGTAACTATAAATCTACTAAATACCTCAAGTAATTATCTGCACATTATTCATAAATGTCTGATGTTGATAAAAAGTTCTTTAAACTACAATTATTAAGAGTAGATTGGTTCGAAGATAGGCGAATATGATTTCACTTATATCACAGGTGCATTAATTCCTTCCGGAAATTTTTTTGAGTGCTTTACAACAACGTCTTAATTAGCTCGAGTATACCACTCGAACTAATTACGATGTTAGAATGCACAATAAAAATTTCCTGGACTTGTATTAATGCACGAGTGCATATTCTTTAAGAAAATCGCTATGACAACGCCGCTATATTTTGGATTTTTTTTACAATAGAAATTTGAAATATTTACTACATTTGTATGTAACATTAATAATAGTATATTGCGACATAAGGGAAGATATAGGCATATTACATCCCGAAGATTTCTGATGCACAAGTGAGCGAAGGTTTCGGCCCCACATGATCCCTCCTCAGGAATTAGTATTGTGATACATAAGTAATACTAACTCCTAAGGAGGGCTCATGTGGGGCCGAAACCGGTAGAGTGGTATAATAGATATTTATACACCAAGTGAGATACATGAATGTTTATTCAAGAGAAGAAAGTTTAGCCCCCGAGCCCGAAGGGCGAGTGGGATAATTTCTTCGAGTGAATAAACATTCGTATCTCATGTGGTTTATACAATATTTTATTCAATTTTGACGAAATTATTTCAAATATATGAATTATAAATTTATTTTGACATAACAAAAAAAACTAATCAAAGTAGTCGTTAATGGCAAGTTGTCATTGTTTTTATGCATTTTTGACGTAATAATAACAGTTTAAAACGTCAGAGTGATTTAAAAATGTGTTGAGTGATTTAAAAAAAATTTAATTCACTTGTGAATAAACATTTATTTAAAGTTGTTGCTATGGAGTTAATAATAGCAGTTTAAAACGTCAAAATTGAATAAAAAATATATATTTTTGACTGCAACCCATTTACTATAATCCTTTTAATAAAATTTGGTCATCCCAGATCGGGCACATGCAGTACATGCACATGTGATTATTTGAATATACAAATCAAAGTCGCATGTCTTCCACGTGACATAGAAAGAGCAAAAAATAATCTTTACATAATCGAAAATCAAAAAAATCCAAGCAAATGATGATAAATGACATTAACAAATCACAAGAACCGACAAGTACACAATGTACGAGTACGATAGATTTGCAGCAATACTTTTGTCCCTACTTTGACTCACGGCGACATGTTTTACCTGCGTCAACTTTCATGTCATAATCTCGGTATTCATATCAGCGACATAAATGAAGAATTTATGTGTTTGTGGCAGGAGGGAATTACAGGACGAGGTGGAAATGAAATAAGTTCATGTGTAATGAAAGTAAAGTCCAATATAACTAATAAAAAATATTAAATATTTGGAGTAACAACTGCATGGATAAAATAAAAACAAAATGATGTTGTTGACTTTAATATTGCTAGTTAAGGAAGGTATTTTTATAGAAATAAACCACAAATTTGTATTAAAAGGACATACTTACCTTCCCTGTGACAGGGATTTCGCTCTGATCGAGAAAAGAAAAGGAGTAACTAAAACATTTGTACCGGATGATTTAGAAGAGATGATTAAAACAATAAGGCATAATAATCCATTCAATGTCATTAAAATGAGTAATGAAGATTTCTTTCACTTGAAATCTGCAGCTGAATTATTTTCAAATACGACAAAGTTAAATATAAGCAAAGCTTGTTGGATAAAAATAAGTGCGAAAAAGCCAACCATTTGTCGCTCTTTTAATGAAATGGAACAGTGGTCCGAAATAAATATTTTGAAAAAGGGAAAGAAAAAAGATTTTGCGCATCTTGTAGTTCCACAGTTAGAATGCAAGTGTAATTTCACTGCTGAGAAGAAAGAAAATTTAAAATCCATGATTCAATTTTTGGCGAATGAAAATCATAAGAATTTTTATAAAAACCTATTAAATTAATTAAATTTAGTTGGTTTTCATAAATATATTTTAGTTGGAGTTAGCCCCTTTTAATTGTTAAGCCTTCTTATTATAGGCCTTTTTGTATAATTAAACATTACTTTGTCACAAGATAATTAAATAATTACCTGTAGGCCACGGCTGCTCACACTGGTAGAGTGGGAGTGGGTAGGTATACGTGAAATAAGTACCAAATGCACAATCAAATCTAACAACTTATATTGACAAGAATCTCAATAAAGACTAATTGGCCTACACGACCCTAGCCGCTGAACGGCAAATCACAATCTACCTTAAGCTAGACACAATATTGTTCCAACGACTCAAATAAATGCATACAATAAAATCAGACAAAATAAATGCTATTGCAAACTGAATATGCTCTGCACATGTAACTGGGTTACTGTATAATAAACAAAGCCTACAACAAGGCTGCCTAACTACAAGCCACTTCACACGGTTAAACTTTACTTTACTAAACTACCGAAGCTCAAAGAAAACCACAGATCACAATCATTAATGGCTGCCTAACACAAACCAACTTCGCATATGAAAGCAAAACATGGATCTCATTTTATAAACTACAAGAACAGATGGACGGTAAACGACGGTAGTGCAGAAACTTCTGCTGAACCCAATTACAAATACAAAAATAAACTAAACTCTTATCTCTACTTGCTGGGCTTGGAGAGCCAAAATGAGTGTATAACTTAATAAATAAGTGCATAAGACCTGAATACAGATGCTCCGGTTGTAAGGAGTGGCGTCTGGCTGGGGATGACAACTGATTCTGCGGCCAGCTTGATTTATTTGGAACTCTGGCTGTAGATGGTGGTCGAGCATCAGAGTTCTAGGCGCCAGGCAGAATAACTTCCACCGCCGACAGCAGTTCCAGCCGTAGGTCTCACTCTCCAAGCAGGTACAGCAGCAAGCAGGATAAGCAAAGCACGCTCAGCAGCAATCACTAGGAACATCAGAGCATGTGAATAGCAAGCAAGCAATATACAGTACTAGCAAATACCGTCCACAGAGGGCTGGCAAAGATGATGGTAATTCAATCAATATAATATACAATAATAATAAAAATTCAGAAAGCAAATACAATCTACAGAGAAATTGCAAAGCTAAAACAGAGCCACTACCAGTCTTCAAGGACTGGGCAGCCAAACTACGTGCGCACAGAACAAAAGTGAATGTTGCCAAGCAAACAAGCAAATGGAATAAACACATAAATAATAAATTCTTAAAACTAGGTTAAACAGCCGAAGCTGGGTACTTAAATCCACAATGTTTTCCCCCCTTAGTAAACGCTATTTAAATTAAACTGAGCGAAAACGCCGCCAACCGAACAAAAGGTTTAACATACAAAAAAAAGAAAGTTATTTACTGGGCGGCGTGGTAGCTCGGCCAAAGCCACGAGCATAAAGAATCCAAGACTGTACTAAATAAATTTAGACCAAAAAAAAATAACAGATAAACGCCAACGCTGCCTTCAGTTAAGCTGAAGTACAACAGGCCCGGCCCTCACGATGAACGGCCCCCAACGTTCCACTTCACAACAAAGATTAGGAAAACCAAAATACTTTCCTTGAAATAATGCTGTCAAGATGCAAGATGTTCCTCAAAGCAAGCGTTTCTCCGCAATGGATCAAAGTAAACTCCAGCCGTGCTTGTTCAGCCAACGATCTTCCAAAACAACTATAAATTCCACAAAGCCAATAGGTCACAAAATGTTGAGAGACAGAGCTTCCAAATAAATGGGTGGCCCTAAAAAAACACACTGTACAAAAGTTCCCGACAAAGTTCAGCCATGTGGTCAGAGCCACGTAACCTCAAAACCAAAATCACAGCACAAAAGCCAACAAATTCACCGCAATGAATTGGTGCCACAAAATCACCTCAGCAAACCAAAAGTAATATTAAACAGTACTTAACTTTGGGCTGTGATGTACTCAAAAAGCAGGAATTTAGCACGTGCGTTCAATTCGGCCCCTCTCAGCACTGCCCTTAGATCGCACTTCAATACGCCGGCCGAACAAGAAAGAATTCCCGTTCCGCTGCTCTTATATATCAATCGCCCTACCGAACACATGCGCACCTTGACCGGAAGACGACCCGGTCACAACTTTCATTGTTATAAACATGTTTTTGTACATACTTGCATTTTATTTATATAATCTTGTGTATCAGTGCTGATTCGAATTAAAAATAAATGTTTTGAAATGTAATCTACTGTTATTGTTTACCTTGAAAAAAAAACTGTTTTCCTCAAAAGTTCTATTTTGGCACTTAGACCCTTTTGATTTTATAGTCTTCAATTATTTTGATTCTAATTCTATGGGTAATTAGGTACACAATCTGTCAATTACATCATTGGATACGGAAAATATGTATTATTTACCTTATTAATTGCTTATTTACACTCAAAATGACAATTTAACCATTTTTTAAACTAATGTCAAACAGTAAAGTTTCCGCTTATTAATTACAGTTAAGTTCCTCAAGCTACTAGTAAAAAAAAATTCGCATAATTTTTATTAACCATAGTTACAATTGTAATTAATTCTTCTATTGGTTGTTATTTGTGTCATGCGATTTTTAGATGAATTCTATGGCACTTCATATTCCATACAGTTTTGCCAACTGGCGGGAATTTTTATATTTAAATCATTTCAACGAAAATTATATTAATTTGACTATTTTGTATAATAGTACAGTAAAATTAGACTTAATTTTGCTCGAAATGGGAACTAATACCGATAAAGTTGAAAATTGGTATATAGCTTCGCATTACCTCTCTTATTAACATACTACAATCCGAGTGGTGCGTCAGCCGCCGTATTGGAAAGATGGCCGCCGTTTTAACTTTTTTGCATTTTACTCATTAGGGTGTCACTTTACAGCGAAATTTCAAATTAATAAATTGTAGAGCAGATTCTCTACAAAAAACATAGGTACAGTTTTTACGTACCATGAACGGTAATCGAGAAAAATGGGAAAATACGTCTTCTAAATTCGCAGTCAGTGTAATTGTTGTTGAATAAACCATGAATACATGTACTATAACATAAAATGTTATTATAATAATATATGCAATTGATAACACAAACATTATGTTACTAATTTTTTTTTTCAAATAAGTATTTTTATTAATTTATTAAAGGTTTACTCCTTTCCACACCATTTAGTGTACATAGTACAACGCTTTTGCAATAATAACAAGGTTATGATCCTTGTTTCATAACACAAAAACGGCTGTAACTTTTTAACGAATAACAAAACCGGCTTTCGGTTTGCAGAATTCGATTTGACAAACATTTATCTATCAAAAACATTGTTAACAACATTTTGGTAGAGGGAGGTCATAGATTAGCCACAATTTCAAAAACGAAAATTACGACTAATTTTAAACGAATTTGAATATTTTCTTCTGGCTTCCAGCATATAAATTTTTTAATATTTTTTAGTAAAACACACTATTTTAGAAACTTTTAGCGGCCTTAACAAGGTCAAAATTTAAACTTTTTTCAAAGAGAAAAAAGTGAAATTGTAGTATTTTTTTAATTTCTTGTGTTTCATTACCTGTAATTTTTTAACGAATCTTGAGTATAATGTGTCTTACAGAAAAATGTCTGAGAAATCCAATTCCGGAAACCGGAATTGAATATCTTGATTCGTTAAGAAATTACAGCTAATTAAACACAGTTAAAAATGATTAATTTAAAATTTCACTATTGGCTTATCATAATGTATATAATAGTCGATATCTTAAGCCATTAAGAAATTACAGTTGATTAAACATAGCAAACAAAAACAATATTAAAATTTCACTATTTTCTATCGGAAATAATTTTTAATTACGGCCTAACGAAGACCATCAAATTTTTTTATTATAATGTACCTAACAGAAAAATATCTCAGAAATGTAATGCCGAAAACCGGTAGTCGATATCTTGATTCGTTAAGAAATTACAGTTAATTAAACACAGTTAAAAATAATCAATCAAAAATTTCACTATTGTCTCTCGAAAAAAAACTTTAAATTTCAGCCTAGACAAAACTTTTAAAAGTTTTTATAAAAAAATGGCGTCCGCTGCAGATGATGAAGCTGGTCAGCTAGTTTGTTTACACTGTTTAACAGTTATTAATAGTGAAGAGAAAATAATAAAGTGTAGTGGATCGTGCGGTAAATCAATTCACCAAGCGTGCACTATATATAAATCTGCGGAAATTAAAGACATAGAAAAATATGACAATATTAAATACATATGTGATGCGTGCAACAAACCAGTGTCCAATAAAACATCAGAGTGTGAGATTTCTGTATTAAATAAGAAAATTGAAGAATGTCTCACCCTTATTAAAAATCAGGATACCAAAATCGCTGAACAAAATAAAATATTAAATAAAATCATAAATAACATTGAGAATATAAATTCTGATAAAACCCACGATAAGTCAGTGGCAGCACCTACCAAAGCATCAAATTCATCTGTTACTTTAAACAAGAATGATAATGTACAAATTAACACCTTGGCTGAGCCAACTAACCAAGGTCAAGGACAGCGTAATTACTCACGTACACTCAGATCCAACTCCACGAGCTCTACGTTGCCAAAAAGTTCTAAAACAAGCAATTCTAATAACATTGTTAATGACAATGTTAACACAAATAAAAACAACCCAAGCAACGGAAAAAACACTGAGGATGATTTTAAACTTGTACAACGTAAACCCCGGAAAATTTCAAGGCAAATAATTACTGGTACTTCAGTAGCCAGTTCAACTGAAAACAGCTTCACAGGAGTACGTAAGGCTTGGGTTTTTGTATCCAAAGTCGCAGTGTCTACTTCTGCAAAAATGATAGAGGACTACCTAAGCCAAAAAACCACAAGTCAAGGACTCCAATTTTTCTGTGGAAGAAATTAAATCATCGCGGGAAAACATCAACTATAAGAACTTTAAAGTCGGTGCTGACTTTTCCATCAAAGACACTTTATATTGTAAAGACTTTTGGCCCTCTGGTGTAAGTGTTTCTAGGTTTAACTTTAAAATTCAAAATAAACATAATGTAGTACCAAAACAAAACAATTTTTTAGCCAAAACCATAGAAACAGAAACAACAAAATAACAAATAATTCTAATCTTATAATTATGAACAGCAATGTTCAATGTTTGAGAAACAAAATTCCTGAACTGGAATTTTTCTTATTTAATAATTGTAGCATAGATATCATCTGCATAACAGAACATTGGCTTAACGAAACTGAAATTAATCTCTTTAATCTAAATTCTTATACCTTAGTTTCATACTTTTGTAGAACCAACAAAATCCACGGAGGTACCTCTATTTATGTAAAAGAAAATTTAAAATCATGTAACAAAATTAATTACCTAGAAAAATTATATGTTGAAGTAGATTTTGAATGCAGTGCTATACAATTAAGAACAATTAACGTTATTATACTTTGCATATACAGATCACCTTTAGGAAACATTGACAATTTCTTTAATATATTTTATAATTGTCTTGAATTAATTTTCAAAAATAATTCTAGTGCTAAAATTATTATCTCTGGAGATTTTAATATAGATGTACTAAAAAATGATAAGAACTCCACCATCTTCCAACATATTGCAGAAAATTTTAATTTAAATTTGATAATTGATACGCCTACTAGAATAACTGAAGAAACTTCTACTTGCATTGATAACTTTTTAACTAGTTCAGTTATTAATTGCCATTTTGAAATAAAAAATAATTATTATTCGGATCACACTACCCAGCTTCTTTATGCTAACAACCTAAAAATAAATAAAGTCTCATCTTATGTATATAAAAGAATTTTCTCAGAGAATAATATGAAATATTTCACCTCTCAAATTTCCATGGAAAATTGGACTGATGTTCTAAGCAATGTTGATGCAGAGGATGCATATCGTATTTTCTTAGAAACATTTCTTTATTATTTTCATTTATGTTTTCCACTCCAGAAAATAAACATTCATTCACCAACAAATACTAATTATTGAGTCAATGAGGATATTATAAACCTTAATAATATAAAATCAAATTTAAAATTTGTCCTAAAAGCGTCAACATCGTTAAACTTAGATAAAGAGCAAATTAAATCGGAACTTAACTCGGTGTCAAAGCAATTAAAAAATAAATTTAAGGAAGCAAAACAAAACTATTATACAAACTTGATTAATCAATCGGCTAATAAGCTCAAAGCATCATGGTCAATAATAAATAAACTTAATAATAATAATTCAAAGAACAAATACAACGCAATAAGTTCTCTTTATAACACCGAAACCTCACAGAATATAACAAATATGGATGACATTGCTAAAGAATTCAATGAATACTTTATTAATGTTGCAAATAATCTAGGTCTAGAGGAACCTGAAGATTGGGGAACTCTAGATCATAACCCACATACGTTTTTTCTTACTCCTGCTACCGAAACTGAAGTCTTCACATTAATCTCTCAGTTAAAAAATGCAATGACAGCGGGGTGGGATGATATTCCAAATAAGATTATTAAATTAAGTGCCATGTACATCACAAAACCACTAACACATATTTGCAACTTATGTTTCAATCAAGGTATTTTCCCTTCTTTACTAAAAAGAGCAATAATTAAACCTCTGTTCAAAACCGGAGATAAAAACATTATATCAAATTATCGCCCAATATCATTATTAAGTTCCTTCTCTAAGATCTTAGAAAGAGCAATATATATTAGATTAACTTCATTCTTTGAAAAATACAATAAAATCTGTAATGAACAACACGGGTTTGTTAAAAATAAATCAATTAATCTTTCAATTTTCAAAGCAATAACATATATTCTAGAAGCTTGGAATAACAAAGAACATATTGTTGCGCTGTTTCTAGATCTAAGCAAAGCATTTGACTGCATACCAACAGAACTATTGCTTTACAAACTTGAAACCTATGGAATCAGGGGCACACCATTAAGTTTAATAGAATCATACCTCACTGATAGAATGCAATCTGTAAAGATTGAAACTAATATAAACAATTATAAAAACTTTGTGTATTCAGGTTGGGAAACTTCTGATAGAGGACTTCCTCAAGGTTCCATATTAGGCCCTCTTTTATTTATTTTATTTGTAAATGACCTACCAAAATGCACCACAAGTAATTTGCTATTGTTTGCGGATGATACTGCACTGTTATGTAAGTCTAAAGATGAAACTGAACTAATTGAATTAATACAAAACGCCATGTCTGCCATTGAAATATGGTTTAGTAAAAACAGTATGAAACTTAACACCAATAAAACACAAGCAATTAAATTCGGAAATTATAGTACCAATCTGTCACTGGCTAGTCTAACTTTAACGAATGTTGAACAAATACCACTCGTAGATAATGTTAAATTTCTGGGTATGAACATTGAAAATAATTTAAAATGTTTATAAATATTAACAAATTGGCAAACAAAGTAAACAAATATGTCCATATGTTGCGTTATTTAAGAACATTAGTAAGCACAGACACTTTGCTCAGTGTTTATTACGGTTACCTTCAGTCCAATTTTTCATATGGAATTATTTTTTGGGGACTTTCTCCTCATGCAGAAACTATATTTAAAATACAAAAAAAGTGTATCAGAATAATTTTCAATATAACATCACGAGATCACTGCAAGCATTGGTTTAAAACTTCAAAAATTCTCACCCTACCATGTCTGTATATTTTAGAATGTGCTGTATTTGTTAAAAAGCACGAATATATGTTTGAGGATATGGTGAGAACTCATCATTACAATACAAGAAACAGAAATGAGTTTATTTCAACACAAACAAATTTAACTGTAGTACAAAATGGTGTTCACAATGTTTTGATAAAAATATACAATCATATAGAACAAGAAACTAAGGAATTGCCACTAAAAAGTTTTAAAAAATCATTAAAAACCTATCTCTCAGACAAAGCATACTATCATATAAATGAATTTTTTGAAAAATGAGTTGTATTTACTTAATTAGGTATTGTAACTTTTTTTTCATATGTACCTACCTTTGTAAATTGTTTGGACTTGTTCTTTGTATACGTTATACTATTTTGGAATAAATTTATTATTATTATTATTATATAATAGAAAAATATCTGAGAAATCCGATTTTTAAATCCGGAAGTCGATATTTTAATTCGTTAAGAAATTACAGTTGATTAAACACAGCAAAACAAAAAAAATATTAAAATTTAACTATTTTCGCTTGGAAAAAAACTTGAAATTTAAGACTAACCAAGGCCTTTACAAATCTTTAGTATAAAGTATCTTAAAATGTTCAAGAAATCCAATGCCGAAAACCGGAAGTCGATAACTTGATTCGTTAAGAAATTACAGGTAATTAAACACTAGAAATTTAAAAAACTGCAGTTTCTCTTTGAAAAAAAAGTTTAAATTTTGACCTTGTTGAGGCCACTAAAACTTTTTAAAATAGTGTATCTTAGTACAAAATGTCAAAAAAATTACATGCTGGAATCCAGATGGCGATATTCAAATTCGTTTAGTATTTAAAGTTGATTAAACACAAGAAATTAATAAAATAAAAATTTCTTAATTTTCTTTCTAGAAATTATGGCTAATCTATACTCCCCCAAAATGTTGTTAACAATTTTTTTGATAGATATATGTTTTTGTGTCATGAAACAAGGTTATGATATTATTGCAAAAGCGTTGTACTATGTACACTAAATGGTGTGGAAAGTAGTAAACCTTTAATAAATTAATAAAAATACTTATTTAAAAAAAAATTGGTAACATAATGTTTGTGTTATCAATTGCATATATTATTATAATAACATTTTATGTTATAGTACATGTATTCATGGTTTATTCAACAACAATTACACTGACTGCGAATTTAGAAGATGTATTTACCCATTTTTCTCGCTTACCGTTCATGGTACGTGAAAACTGTAAGTGTTTTTTGTAGAGAATTTTCTGCTCCTACAATTTATTAATTTGTAGAGTTACACCCTAATGAGTAAAATGCAAAAAACTGAAAACGGCGGCCATCTTTCCAATATGGCGGCTGACGCACCACTCGGATTGTAAGGGACTTTTAGTATGTTAATAAGAGAGGTAATGGGAAGCTATATACCAATTTTCAGCTTTATCGGAATTAGTTCCCATTTAAAACCTAATTTTACTGTACTATAAATATGAATATAATTGTGAGTAAAATGCTAAAAAAGTTTAAATTACAAATAATTATTGTAAATAGTGCTGACATCTCATGTTTAATACTGACACTGCACAACTTCACTGAAACTGAACGTAACCTCAAACGTTGAACTAATAACAATAGGCGAATTCTGGCGAGTAACACAAGTTCCTGGGAAACACGGAATATTTAAATTCTTGTGACAAACTCGTGACGTCATAAGTGACACTAGACAAGGAATTATCATGGAATATTATCATTCTGGCCAAAAATTGGAAACATGACGTATGCATGGATTTGTGACGTCATTGTTAGGAATAAGTTTCACGGATTAATGGATTTATGTTACTCACCAGAATTCGCCTAATGTAAGATGCAGTGATTTGTGTTACTGTTACTTATGTTATGATATTATTACCGAACTTAAACATCTAGGAGGTCTCGTTTTTTTGTTATGAGATTTGAGGCATATTTGAGGTCGATATAATAAAAGTATTTTTTTATTGATGCTGTAATAATTATTGGTTTATTGAATTTAGATCATTTAGATAGATTCGTCATCTGAAGAAAATAAATCGACAGGAATAAAAGTATAGAAGAATTGAAAACAATTCTCCGAAAAATGGTTAAAAGATTAAAATTTTAAAAACTAAACCAATAAAAATAACATCAAGAAATGTCGATGTAAATTATGTAATGTGGAGCTTGTCTGTGGCAAGAGTGAATTAATTAAACATTCAGAAGGTAAAAAACACAAGGCACACATGCAAGCCGTGAAAACAACTCCTAGTGTCTCTAACATTTTACGAATGGGTAATGAAAATATCATCCACGAAAAGAATGTAAAAAAGGCTCAAATAAAATTTTCGGTTTTTTGCGGAACATAACGTTGCTACTCAGGTTGTTGATCATTTGGTATCGCTTATCCAAAATATATTTTCTGACTCGAAAATTGCACAGGTCATAAAACTTGGTAGGACTAAATTTACCGAAATTATACAAAATATTGTTCCCAAAGAAGTTACAAATGAACTTATTTAAGATTTGCAACAACGACAATTTTCTATTTTTGTAGATGAGAGCACAGGCATCGGGGACAAAAAGTCTATGTGCATTCTTGTACGATAGGTACCTAGTTACTTAAAAACGAATTTTCATGTAGAAACAAAATTGCTTAAATTGTTTCCTTTGGATGGTAGTGACTGCAGTGCCAGAAATATATGCAGTTCTTTAAAATATTGTTTGGACAATTTTAAAATACCAATAAATAATATAATAGGTGTTGCATCCGATGGAGCAAATGTTATGGTTGGGCAACATAATTCTTTTTTTTCCCATCTAAAAGAAGACGTTCCCGAAGTAATGTTAATGAAATGCAATTGTCATTAATCAGCTCTAGTAGCGAGCAAAGTTTGTGAACAATTGCCTAGATCTCCTGAAGATTTACTAAGAAACATTGCAACATACATTTCTGGAAGTGCTAAACTTCAAGATATACAGGAATATTTTCATTTGGAAATAATAAAAATACTAAAATTGTCGACAACAAGGTGGCTTCGTCGCCATCAATGTATTGTGCGAATAATAAGTAACTGGGTTGCTTTAGAACATTATTTTCGCTTGGCTAATTTTGAAGATAAATTGAAATCCTCTGAAAATATTTTAAATGAAATGCAATATATATATATATATATATATATATATATATATATATATATATATATATATATATATATATATATATATATATATATATATATATATATATATATATATGTTGATCTTGATATTTCCGCGAGTGTTATTGATGCAGTTTGAATTCTTCCGGGTATCTTCTCGCGTTGGTCTGGTTTGGTTCTGAGAAGAACCGTTGTTTAGACGACGTTTCGGCAAGGTCTCACTTGCCATCTTCAGGTCTTGGATTGATTCCGTGTTCTCGATCTGGTGTTAGGTCTTGAACTGACGTTCGTTGGAGATGTAGCAGGCTTATATGTTGTGCTAGTAGTCCTGGTTGGATGCTTCACTGAGTTGTTCCGGGTTGTTGGTCCTGGTTGCTTGGTTTGGTATTCCTGCGTCGTTGGTTCCATTGCTGGTGTGGCATTCGGTGTATGTTTCTTTACCTTTTGTGCTTTACCTTTTTTGCTGAGTGCTGGTTTCCATGTGGGTGGTAATCTTATTGTGTCAGGCTGCCGTCTGTTCGTTTCTTCACAAGTACATCTAGGAACGGTAGTTGGCTTTCTTCTTCTACTTCCATGGTAAACCGTTCCTAGATGTACTTGTGAAGAAACGAACAGACGGAAGCCTGAACCACACAGTATACAGGAAAGCAACACATACTAATCGCTATTTAAATGCTGACTCTCATCACCATCCAGCCCAGCTACAGTCAGTAGTGAAAACACTGATCACAAGGTCACAACGATTAGCGGACAACGAAAACCGACAAAAAGAAATGGAAACTATCAAAGTCGCACTACTTCAAAACGGTTACAGTCAGAGGAACATAAAATTGGCTCTTAGACCACGAAAAACAAGAAATACAACTGAAGAAGAAGAAGAAAAACTACCTACTAATGCCTACCTGCCATACGTTAAAGGCACCACCGACAAAATAAGCAGAGTTTTGAAGAAAAACGAGATCGAGACCATCTTCACCACAGACAAGAAAATCAATAAGATTTTGCCAAATCCAAAGACCAAGATTAACCTTGAGAGCCAAGGAGTGTACGAAATTCCTTGTCAAGACTGTGGTAATACCGACATCGGTCAAACGAACAGAAGAATCATCGTCAGAAGAAATGAACATCAAAATTCTGTGAAAAAGGACGAGAAAACCTCATCTCTGGCTCAGCATGTGAAAACAACATCACACACGATCGATTTCGAGAACACAAGGATGATAGCTAACATCGGACACGCAACTACAAGAATAATCAGAGAAGACATAGAAATCGAAAAACGACCAAATAATCTGAATACGAGGGACGACACAATAAGATTACCACCCACATGGAAACCAGCACTCAGCAAATTGGCACAAAAGGTAAAGAAACATATACCGAATGCCACACCAGCAATGGAACCAACGACGCAGAAAGACCAAACCAAGCAACCAGGACCAACAACCCGGAACAACTCATTTATATATATATATATATATATATAAAATTTAATAAAAGAAAACGGATTACAAAATTTTAATTTGTTTAGAAGTTACAGATCATTAAATACAAAAATTATGAAAAAAGTAAAAAAAAATTCAAGTTTCTCTCGAAGAAAATTTTGAACGCGTGTATCTCAGAAACGGTTAATCGGAGAGAGCAGTTCAAAGTGTAATTTTTTTGGAAATTTTATTCTCTACAAAAATGCACTGGACAATCTTAAATGTAGAACTACCCGTTTAGTAGTTTGGCAAATAACCAAAAAAATCTGAAAAAGACTGACTGCCGGTGCCAAAAGCAACGGAAGTCACAGTTTGAAAAAGCTGCAGCGCCAACTTGAAGAGATGAAGTTACAGCTGTGAAAAGGCGCGATAATTTAAAAAATTAGTTAATCAAATCTAAGATGTTCTGGTAGCATTTACTTAGAAATTCCGTATCTGAACGGTGATTGATAGATGATGTTTTGTGTCGTGAAATTGTTAGAAATAAGTTGCCGTGGAAACGACAAAACAATTCTCAAAAAATTACAATCTCTTATGGTATTACCACTGAAAATTTAAATTTTTGTAGCGAGATCCCGACAACTCGAATGAAAGATTACTTAAAAGTGTGTTTTTCTGTTGATGTAGTGTCATGTAACTTTAATCAATATGATTAGTACAAATATTGTGTTTCAAATAATGTTTTAAAATTATAATTTTCAGAATTGAACCGTCAAATCATTGCGAACTTATTTAGAAAAATAAAAAACTGTTCGCATCCCTGGCATCTCTTTTTTACATCGCAAGTCGGCAGAGACGGTATAATAATTGATATGGTCTATAGCCATAGCTGGTATAGTACCTACCGTAGCATGCCTGCCGGCCTAAAACCACTCCGCCTAAAATCCATTACGTCTAATTTTACCACCACCACAATAGAAGTTGACTACGACAAACCACTCCGCCTAATACCACAACATCTAATTCCACTACGCCTAATGTTCATCCGCCTAATACCACAATGCCTAATACCATAACGCCTAATTCCACGCCACGTAATATTCATTCGACCTAATTCCACCCCGCCTAAAATCCACAACGTCTTTACTACCACCACTATGTCCACGCCGTATAAACTCGTGAGAAATACAACACACAGAACGAGTTTATACTACGTGGACATAGTGGTGGGGATAAAATTAGACGTTGTGGATTTTAAGTAAGTGAAATTAAAGTGAGTGGAATTAGGCGTTATGGTATTAGGCGGAATGGACATTAGGCGGAATGGACATTAGGCGTTGTGGAATTAGACGTTGTGGTATTAGGCGGCGTGGTTTGTCGTAGTCAACTACTATTGTGGTGGGGGTAAAATTAGACGTTATGGATTTTCGGCAGCGTGGATACCACATCATTCCATGACGTCATGAGGCCAACTTAATACAGAGTTTCATACGTTGATAACTTAAATTTGTATTGTGAATTGTCTTTTTTCTGCAGAATAGAATATTGACTTATTGACTTACAACGAAGCGTTATTTAAAACATAGGATGGACGAACATCATAGATCCTGCAGGCAAAATGTAACTACTAATCCTTGTACGCTCGCAGAATATGCTATACAAAATAATCACGTGTTCGACCTGGAAAACGTTAAGATCTTAGAAGTAGAGGCAAACTGGACTAAACGTTTATTTCTTGAGATGCTACACATCAGAGATGACACCAACAATGTGAACTCAAGAAATGATGTTCAAGGGCTAAGTAATATCTATTATAGAGTTTTAGATTTGTTCAAAAAGGGAACTTGACACAATTTTCAAATAGTTTTTTCGCGCTTCTTTTGGGTAGTTTTTACCGCCAATTTTTCCTATTTCAATTTGTACAAGTTTCCCCATGTCTGTAAAATCATTAAAAAGTTCGCCATTGTTCTATGTGATGCGGTGCATGTTAGATGCAATTTCTAAAACTTTTTATAAGGAAAATTGTAACGAAGTTTCACACTACATTGAAACTGATTTTACCATGTTTATTTATATTGCTTAAAAATTTTCACCATGTAAGTAACAAAACAAGTTCTCTTAGATTTAGTTTTTTATATTATGGTTACAATATTGTAATATAATGTTGTTGCAGCCCTTGATGAAGGCATAAGTGTGTGCCGAAACGTCGGATTCGTGATTAAAGAATATAATTGACTGCATTTCGAGTAATTTTCTACCTAATTAAATATTGATGTTGTTTGGGGTACATTAGCAACAGGCAGTACTTATGGCCACTTTGAAGGATTTTTGAGATTAATTGATGTGCCTCCAGTGCCGTATTATAGTTTTTCAAAAATAGAAAAACAAGTAGGCGACGTAAGTTATAATATTACATTTTCGTTAATTATTTCTTTATGTTATTTACAAATATTATTAAAATAGGCGTGGAAAGATAGTTTATGGAATGAAATGGAATTAGGTGGTAAGGAAGAGAAAGAATTGGCTATAAAATACAATCAAATTAATAAAGATGGTGTGCCATGGATAAAAGTTCATACCGATGGTGGATGGAGTAAACGCTCATATGGCCATAACTACAATGCATCTTCAGGAACTGTAAGTATCATTGCCACACTGTGGTTATTATAATTTATTATAATTATTATACAATAAATTAAAGGGTAAATTTTTCTTGTATATTAAAATAATAACAGGAACACCTACATTGAGAATTTAAGTTGCCTTATGCGTTGTTTAAGTATCTGAACTTGTGTTATCTCTTGGTGTTATGTCTTTATTTATTCTTATTTCTATGAATAAAAATGAAACTGGAATAAAAATTTCTCTATTTCGATATTTTGTTAAGCATTTACTAATGTATAGCAGTTAAGTATCACTGAAATTTTAAGTAATGGATCAAAACAAAGGCCACAGAAGACATTTAATGCAAGTTCAGATGTCTGAAGCATTAACTCTGCTACAAGAAAGATGAAAACAGCGACCACGAAACCGTATTATAACTAGATGTACTGAGCAAGTCCGAGGAAGAGCAACAACTGCCAAGGAAGGCCGATTTTCAAGACTTGAAGTCCTCCGTAAGAGCTTCGCTACAGCTTTCCTTTTCCTTTTGGCGGAGGTTTAGTTATGGTCTGAGGTAGTATATACATCAGTGGTAACACCGAACTTGCCATCATTCGAAACGACACATAGTGGGAAATATGACCAAAAACGTCAAACGTCTAACACGGAACTTTTACGTTTAAAATAAAGTTTTTACATTAGACAAAATATCTAAACCAAAATTAGCCAAATTTACTTTCTCCATTTCGATTACTGTTGAAAAAATCACTTTTTTGTCAAAAAATGCTTTAAAAATATGAAGATGAGTATTTTTACCCACTAACAACGAATTTTTTTGTAGCAGAGGGTTACAACACACTTGAAAGAATAGAAATTGCGGAATGTGCCTTTGCAGACGACATACTAATAATTGCAAAATCTGGAAAACATTTGCAGTTCAATGTAAATTTGTGGAACGAAACCCTAATAAAGAGAAATATAAAGAAAAACGTAAATAAAACCAAAACGATGACATTTACGAAGGAAGAGAAATACGTAAACATTCAAATAGAAAATAAAACCACAGAACAGGTAAAAACTTTCAAGTATCTGGGAGCAATAATCAAAGACACGGAGTTGGGGGGTGAGAATGAAGGAGAATTAAACTGCAGAATACAGGCAGCAGCAAATACATTCCATGCATTAAACAAGACAGTAATTTCTAATCAACACGTATCCAAGAAAACCAAAATGACAATATATAAAGCAATTTATCAACCAATCTTAACACACGGCAGCGAATCATGGGTATTAAGATTAACACAAAAACTTGAAAACAAGGTCAAAACTATGGAGACGAAGTATCTAAGAAAAGTGGAAGGAGTAACAAAGATGGATCGAATAAGGAGCGAAGAAATAAGGAAGCGGCTAAACGTCAAACCTATAAAAGCCAAACTAGAAGAAAACAAACTAAAATGGTGGGGACACCTAATTAAAATGAGCAATAATAGACCAGTTAAGAAGGTGTGGAAGGCAAGACCACAAGGATGTAGACCAAGAGGAAGGCCGACAAGAACATGGGACGAAAAAGTTGAGGAAACTCTAAGAAAGAGAGAAGTAAACAAGACCCAGGCAATAGCGCTAGTAAACAACAGGAATGAATGGTGCAATTTCGTTGAATCCATATGAAACAAAATAATTTGTAATTAATTAACCTTTACACCCTAAGGGTAAAAAAGGCCAAGATTATATATATACTCGTATATATATATATATATATATATATATATATATATATATATATATATATATATATATATATATATATATATAAATTATATGATCGTGGTCGATATATAATAAAAAAAATCTTTTATTTTAACAGACGTGTTTTATTAGTTACACCTTTGAGTTTACACAGAAGAATCATGATATTTCATTGTCTTACTCATATTTATAGCAAAGTTTATCTTAAAGGACTCTTGTTACAGCGTGAGACTCTGTTAGAGAGTTCTTTGCTATTTGTTATGTCATCATCTAGTAAGGATACATAATACGTCCCCTCGTAGATGATGGCTAAGAAATAGGGGATGGAGAAGAAACCTGATGTTCTGTATTATTAGTTGAAATAGGAAATTGAATAGTTTTTGTTTCATAAGATGTCTTTTCCTTACATATTTTTATCTTATATTTATTTATTAATTTATAACATATTAAAATTAGAATAAAGGGTTACCATTTACCATTTTTTTTTAAATTTATTTTACAACAGGTGAAAAACTTAGTTCTAAACTTATATAATAGGACAAGACATATTATTACTAAGAATAAGAAACTATAAATAATATAGAAATGATGATTGTGATCTTAATTTTGTTTATTGGATTTATGAATTTTTAATTTATTAATTTGATTTTCTATATTTTCGTAAATCATATTCATTAATATGAGTTTTACCGAGTTCTAATAATTTATATCCATTGTTCTCGGGAATATCTAGGAGAAATTGACCTTGGGATAGGAATATGAATTTGTAACAAATCATGTTTTTAATTTGTCAATTTTTACTTTCCTTTTACTTCAATAGTATGGTTTTTATCATTGTAGTTATCAATTTTTACTTTTTCGAATAATGGTTTTTTGAATTTTGTTATCAATCTAGGATTTTGTTTGAGAAATGCATGAGTGGCGTTTTTAAATTTTGTATGGGTAGTATTTGGTTTAAAGCGTTTTAATTTTTCGTTGACAATTTTATTTCGTAATTTGTCATGTTCATTTTGCTTATTTTTCAAAAATGTTTCTATCTGTTGTTCGTCTGTTGAGGTCATTCTTGGTCGCATGTGTGAGTAATCTCTACCGTATAGTATTTCATTTGGTGTTAGTTTCGTGGTAGAATGTATACTGTCATTGTACGCTAATATAGTTATTGTCAAGATTTCATCTAAATTTTTTATTTGGATATTTTTGAAATAATATTCGCAAATGTTCTATTAGGGTAGAATGTAGTCTTTCTATTGCGTTTGACTTTGGATTACCGACAGATGTAATATGTAAATTTATTTGATTATTATGGCAAAATGTTTTGAACGCTAAATTATCAAATTCCTTTCCTGAGTCACAAATGATTGTTTGTGGTTGTAATCTCTCTCTAATAAAATTTGAAACTATATTAATCACGTTATTACTGGTTTTATTTTTTATAAAATATATTTGAGCATATTTTGAAAATTGATCAAATATTGTTAAATAATATTTTGAGTCAAGTGTTACTAAATCTAAATTTATAATTTCAAAGGGTCGTTGAGGGGTTGGTGTAAGATGGTCTTCTAATTTCGGGGGTTGTCTGTCATATTTACATTTTTTACAAATTTCACATTTGTTTATGAATGTCGTTATAGTTTCTAACATTTTTGGCCAATAATATTTTGTTTTTAGTTTATTATAAGTTTCTAATATGCCGCGGTGGTTAGTTTTGCCGTGGTGGTAATTGAATATTGTTTCGTCTTGTTCATTCTCGTTTTCTATGTCTTCAACTTGTTGATTAACTCTTATTAAATTTATTGTTCCAAATTCAAACTTTTCTTGTATTATTTTATTTAAGATATTAGCAATTTCGTCTGTGCAGATACAATAATATCGTATTTTAGGTACTATATAATTTTGAATAAATTCAAACATTTGTGTTTCTTTATTTTCTGGCTCTAATGAAAGTATAATTCTTAATTTTTTACGATCAAATAGTCTTTTTATTTCTACATTGTTTTCTTCGTCTTCTTGAATTATTATTTGATTGTCAGCTACATTAATTCGATTCTCTAAAAATTTTAAACCATTTATAGGTGCTTCTGGGGAGGAATGAACAGTATTGTTTGTGGAATTTTCTAACCATCTTTCTATATCTTCCGCGTTATTTAATAAACTCTCTACTGAATCATTTGAATGATTTTTAAGAAAATTATCGATTTCCTGTGCATTTGCGAAGTTTTGTGGAAGTTCGTAAATATTAATTTGAATATTTGTGTCTTTAAAAATATTATTTAATAATTGAAGTAATTTAGATTTTTCTAAATTATCTAGCCCGCATGATAGATATGGCATATTAATTTCGAATAAGTCGTTTTTGATTAAGTAATCTCTCAAAGTAATAAGGCAAAGTTTTAGTTGTTTTAAATTGACATCTTCTTTATAGGTGTCTTTTGTATACAAATGTATGATTACTTTGTTTTCAAAATTTTGAATTATCATGTTTTGATTTTTATAATTATTCTCGCAGTATTTTTTACTTGTAAATTGTTCATCTATTTGTAAGGCTAATCCTTTACCAAAGCGATTATCTTTAGAAACGCAATGACAAAATATATCTGTTTCGGTTACATCTCCAATTACATAATTAATTTTGAAAGGTTCTCTTATTCGTGATAAGTAATCTGCAATTTTGTTTGTTTTTCCGGGTAAATACTCTACTTCAAAATTGTATTCGTTAAGCTCAATTTTCCATCTCATGAGTTTTTGGTTTCCGTTTTTCATATTGAATAACCAAATTAAAGGTCTATGATCCGTTCGAATGATAAATTTTCTGCCGTATAGATAGGGTTTAAAATTTTGTACTGACCAGACGATGGATTTCAATTCTTTTTCTACTGTAGAGTAGTTTTGTTCTTGACTGTTAAAAGTTTTAGAAGCGTATGCTAAAGGTTTTTCTATGTTATCTTGTACTTGCGAGAGTACTGAACCCATGGCGTAATTTGATGCGTCAGTTGTTAAGATAAAGGGTTTAGAAAAGTCAGGGAAGCTGAGTATAGGAGGATTACTAATTAATTCTTTTGATTTCTGAAATGCATCTTGATAATCATTATTTGTGATATCAATTGTTTTATTTTTCTTAAGGCATTCGGTAAAAGGTTTTGTTAATTTTGAGAAATTTGGAATAAAGCGTCTATACCATGATAATTTTCCTAAGAATGATTTAATTTCCTTTTGTGTTTTCGGAATTGTAATTTTATTAATTGCTTCTATTTTTTTGGAATTTGCTTTCAGACCTTGTTCTGATATTACAAATCCTAAATATTCTATTTCTGTTTTCATAAATTCACTTTTATCGATTTGTATTTGTAAATTTGCATTTTTAAGTTTTTCGAAAACGAGTTCTAGATTTAGTAAATGTTCTTCTTCCGTTTTGCTAAGAATAATGATGTCGTCCATGTAGACGAGACAAATTTTGTTTATTAAATCACCTAAAGCTTCATTCATCATTCTTTGGAATGTAGCGGGTGCATTAATTAATCCAAACGGCATTCTGACGAATTCATAATGGCCTGAAGGGGTACTAAAAGCTGTTTTCTCTATATCATTGTCTTCTACCGAAATTTGATGGAAACCCGAATGTAGGTCAAGGGCTGTAAAATATTTGGGTTTGCCGATTTTGTCCAATAATGTATCAATGTTTGGAAGGGGATATTTATCTTCTCTAGTATTTGAATTTACTTTTCTAAAATCTATTACAAGGCGTGTTTTTCGTTTTCCTGATGCGTCAGCTTTCTTTGGAACGATCCAAATGGGAGAATTGTAAGGACTATTTGATTTTCTTACTACACCGGTTTTTAGTAGATTTTGTACGTGTTCTTCAATGTCATTCTCATATATCTGTGGAAGTCTGTAGTTTTTCGTATGTATAGGAGTATTGTCTTTAGTCAAAATTTTGTGTTTAGTATGAGTAGTACATGATAAATTTTCACTTTCTTTTGGGAAGAGTTGTGGATACTGTTCTAATAGTTTGTTAATTTTTTGTTTTTGAAATTGATTTAAATGTTCTGAACGAAAATTTAATTTGCAAAAGTTTGATTCAGTCATTGGGACGAATGGAAATTCTATATTTTTTATTGTAATTTTTTCGTTATCAAAATCTATTTTACATTTCAAATCTTTTAGTATGTTTATACCAAATAATAAATCGCAATCTTTATTGAATGTATGGATGAAAAATTTATGGGGTTGGTCAAAGATTTTTAAGGTTACGGAATTTTTACAATGTACTTTTGAATTTGCTGTTTTAAACGTTAAATTCTCACTTACGATTTTTGATTTGTATAATATTGCTGTATTTTCACTTATAAGATTTACATCTGATCCTGAATCTATTAATACTTTGTAATTTGATAACTTAATGACTGGAATTTTGTTAGTAATGGACGTCATAACTATGTTTCTTGGTCTGGAGGCTCTATGGACTCTAAAAAATGATTTTTGTTTGAATCATCGTTTTCAAAATCTGGATTTTCATCAAGGTTTAGGTTTTCCTGGGACGATGTTTCGAAATTTTCAGGTTCATATTCAAAATTTTGTTGTAAATAATTTTGTTTTATTGTTTGTGTACTCATTGGGATTGTACTTTTTGTTATTCCCGACATAGGTTGTGGTTTAAATTGTTGTCTAGTTCTGACAGCATTGTAAGCATTTTGCTTGGATGCGAAAGCGGTGTTTGGTTTGTTAGAGTTTTGCTGAATATTTATAGGTTTTGAGGGAAATTGTTGTGCAGGGAATTTTTGTGGAGGTATATGAAATAATTTTTGTGATTGTTGAGGGATATCTGATCTTAACAATGGACTTTTAGAAGTTTGGAGTGCATAGTTATAATCATTTGTTAATAGATTTTCACACATTTCTAATGTAGTGGGATTGTTGTTAATGAAAGGTAGTAATTTAATGAAATGTCTTACGACTAATTCTTGTATTTCATTTATTAATATTAGTCCAGGCAACGAATGCTCAAAAAAAGGTATAGAGGGAAATGCTTGGAACACAATTTTTGACTTCGTAACTTTGTTTGGACTAGTTAGGAGGTGAACATATCAAAAGTCCCCGCCCGTAGCCCTTAAGCCGAGGTGTGGCGGAGGGTTTGAAAGTATCATTTTTCGGTTTTTTGCTTATATCTCGGAAGTTATGCGTTCCACCGACATGACCACTCTATACAATGAAAGCTGATTAAATTTGCAACAATTTAAGCCCAACCGCAGATCTGTACGTCCTTTAGTTTCCGAGATATGACACTTCTAAAATTAGCAATTTTTTCAAAAAAATGAAAGTTGAGAAATTTTAACTTTTTTCGTTATTTTTGTGTTTAATTAACTGTAACTTCTGAATAAATAAAAATATTGTCTTCCGGTTTCTTTCATTAAATTTCACGAACATTACTGTATAAAATACGTTATTTTAAAAACTTTTTAGGGCGTTCATTAAGCCAAAATATCAATTTTTTTTGCGACAGAAGTATTCAAATATTTTGTGTTTATTGTGTTTAATGAGCTGTAACTTCTGAACGGATAAAGTTATCGACATCGGGTATGATGAGCGGTATGATATTTTAATAAATGAACTTTTGATTTGTACTTTGCAAAATCATTTTGAATTGTATTAAAGTTTCGTGAATTTTATTCGTGTTTTTAACATTTAATATTTTTAATGAAATGGTTTCTTTAGTAAGTTTGTCTTCAAAATTTTCTGATAAATATTTATTTAAATCAGACCAATTTTTGAAAGTGTTCTCATTGATTAGATTTATAGCTTTGTCTGTTAATTTACTCAAAACTAGTGAGAAAGCGTATTTCTTTTGCAACTCGTCAAGAGTTGTTGAATTTAAAATTTCGTAGAATAGATCTACTTGAATTATGAAATTTGGTAATCTATTTGCATCACCATTATATTCAGGAATGACACTAGCAAGATTTTTGATCTCTGCATAAGTAGCGGTCATTTTGGTTTCTGAATTATTTGTTGTATTCGTATTAGGAATCTGAGGAATATTTAACCTACTTGGCGTTAAAGAAATATTCCGTACTAAAGTACTTATGTAATCAAGTATTTCACTTGTATCAGATGACTGTGATTCGTTATCTGACATGAATTTGTTTGTTGGAAAGAAACAACAATGAGACTTACAGGTTTATTGTGAGTATCTGTATTGTTGACATCTCAATTGTTGCGAGGGGCTGATGACGTTCAGTTGACGGATATCTTCTACTGTGAACTGCTTGGATTGGTAAACTGCTGGGCCTAGTGGACTGCTGGGCCTGGTGAACTCGATGGGTCGTACGAATAGACCTCTGATGGGTCGTATGAATAGACCTCTGGTGCAACCACTGTTTAGGTTGATTGTTGATAAAAGCGAAGGCTTATTGGTATAGCTTTGCTTTTACGAAGGCTTCTTGCGTGTTAGGCTTTGAGTTTCTTCGTGGTGTTGATTATTATTGGTTCGATCACACGTAGCAACAATTGAAATTGTTGAATAAAGCACTGTACAGATTTACGGCGAATTTTTCGAGCACACTGACTTCTTTATTTGTGATCCAAGCAGACTGCGCCAATTATATGATCGTGGTCGATATATAATAAAAAAAATCTTTTATTTTAACAGACGTGTTTTATTAGTTACACCTTTGAGTTTACACAGAAGAATCATGATATTTCATTGTCTTACTCATATTTATAGCAAAGTTTATCTTAAAGGACTCTTGTTACAGCGTGAGACTCTGTTAGAGAGTTCTTTGCTATTTGTTATGTCATCATCTAGTAAGGATACATAATATATATATATATATATATATATATATATATATATATATATATATATATATATATATATATATATATATATATATATATATATATATATATATATATATATATAGGACATAGGACGCTTCGCAGTTGCTATAACGCCTAATTCCACGCCACGTAATATTCATTCGACCTAATTCCACCCCGCCTAAAATCCACAACGTCTAACTTTACTACCACCACTATGTCCACGCCGTATAAACTCGTGAGAAATACAACACACAGAACGAGTTTATACTACGTGGACATAGTGGTGGGGATAAAATTAGACGTTGTGGATTTTAAGTAAGTGAAATTAGGGGGAGTGGAATTAGGCGTTATGGTATTAGGCGGAATGGACATTAGGCGTTGTGGAATTAGACGTTGTGGTATTAGGCGGCGTGGTTTGTCGTAGTCAACTACTAATGTGGTGGGGGTAAAATTAGACGTTATGGATTTTCGGCAGCGTGGATACCACATCATTCCATGACGTCATGAGGCCAACTTAATACAGAGTTCCATACGTTGATAACTTAAATTTGTATTGTGAATTGTCTTTTTTCTGAAGAATAGAATATTGACTTATAAAAGAAATAACCGTAGATTTGCAGTTTACTCATATTACTATTTCTAATTAATTTGAGATTTAAAATACAAAACTAAGACAAATCTGCTGCGCCTTCAAACCGATTTCTCGTAAATAAGCATCATGCGCTCGCCTGTTTAATATACAGCATGTTTCTATACCTACGTATAAAACTTATAGAACAAAATTTGTAAAAATGCGAGTATACATGACTTGAATATTTTGGTAGTACTTAAAAAGTGATTACTTTTTAATTTTCCTAGTTTTATTTTATTACTTACATCAGTTACAACAGTTAAGAGTACGTTTCGAATGTAACATCACGAAGGTGCAGTGAGAATTTAATGAACTAAAATGAAATTTAGTACCGTCATGAACGGTATATCGCAGCACATTCAAAATCGCAACTACTTGACTACAGAGGCGCTAATATTCGAAATTCAAATATTTACTTTAAAAAATATAAATAGAAATTTTAAAATTTATAAAAACCATTGACTTGGACTAGTTTGTCGAATTTTACTCAAATGCCATATTTGCGATCAAGAATTTTCTTTCCTTACCGGAAATTTTAAATTTAAATATTGATGAATGAGGATAATTACTCGACTGGATAATGATAATTAGGTAGAAAATTACTTGAAATGGAGTCAATTATATACTTTAATCACGAATCCGACGTTTCGGCACACACTTATGCTTTCATCAAGGGCTGCAACAACATTATGTTACAATATTGTAACCATAATATAAAAAACTAAATCTAAGAGAACTTGTTTTGTTACTTACATGGTGAAAATTTTTAAGCAATATAAATAAACATGGTAAAATCAGTTTCAATGTAGTGTGAAACTTCGTTACAATTTTCCTTATAAAAAGTTTTAGAAATTGCATCTAACATGCACCGCATCACATAGAACAATGGCGAACTTTTTAATGATTTTACATACATGGGGAAACTTGTACAATTTGAAATAGGAAAAATTGGCGGTAAAAACTACCCAAAAGAAGCGCGAAAAAACTATTTGAAAATTGTGTCAAGTTCCCTTTTTGAACAAATCTAAAACTCTATAATAGATATTACTTAGCCCTTGAATATCATTTCTTGAGTTCACATTGTTGGTGTCATCTCTGATGTGTAGCATCTCAAGAAATAAACGTTTAGTCCAGTTTGCCTCTACTTCTAAGATCTTAACGTTTTCCAGGTCGAACACGTGATTATTTTGTATAGCATGTTCTGCGAGCGTACAGGGATTAGTAGTTACATTTTTCCTGCAGGATCTTTGATGTTCGTCCATCCTATGTTTTAAATAACGCTTCGTTGTACCGACACCTTCACTGCCGCATATTGAAGGTTTAGCGCTACATTTGAATAAACTTTTTAAAACAAAATTAAATATTGACATCGCTCTCAGGCCAATTAAAACGGTAGGCATGCTGTACAGTCGGTTATAAGATCAAATCGACAAAAACCAAATGTCAAATGTAGTTTACAAAGTTAAATACGCACACAGCAACTGCGAAGCGTCCTATGTCCTACATATATATATATATATATATATATATATATATATATATATATATATATATATATATATATATATATATATATATATATATATATATATATATATATATATATATATATATATATATATATATATATATATATATATATATATATATATATATATATATATATATATATACGAGTATATATATATAATCTTGGCCTTTTTTACCCTTAGGGTGTAAAGGTTAATTAATTACAAATTATTTTGTTTCATATGGATTCAACGAAATTGCGCCATTCATTCCTGTTGTTTACTAGCGCTATTGCCTGGGTCTTGTTTACTTCTCTCTTTCTTAGAGTTTCCTCAACTTTTTCGTCCCATGTTCTTGTCGGCCTTCCTCTTGGTTTACATCCTTGTGGTCTTGCCTTCCACACCTTCTTAACTGGTCTATTATTGCTCATTTTAATTAGGTGTCCCCACCATTTTAGTTTGTTTTCTTCTAGTTTGGCTTTTATAGGTTTGACGTTTAGCCGCTTCCTTATTTCTTCGCTCCTGATTCGATCCATGTTTGTTACTCCTTCCACTTTTCTTAGATACTTCGTCTCCATAGTTTTGACCTTGTTTTCAAGTTTTTGTGTTAATCTTAATACCCATGATTCGCTGCCGTGTGTTAAGATTGGTTGATAAATTGCTTTATATATTGTCATTTTGGTTTTCTTGGATACGTGTTGATTAGAAATTACTGTCTTGTTTAATGCATGGAATGTATTTGCTGCTGCCTGTATTCTGCAGTTTAATTCTCCTTCATTCTCACCCCCCAAAACAACAACAAAAAAGGACAACAATGTTTCAATAATCAAACATCTAACCACGCTGTTACTGTTCGACCATTTTTGTGTCTAAATACCTCAAAAATGATTCTGTTTGATCTAAACTATTATATAATATTGCTTTATTTTTCACATTATTGTGTAGTTTAAAAACGTTGACGACAATTTGTCCTAATCATAAGATGCTAGTCTTAAACTAACCTCAACACTATTGTCCTGATGAAGATTTAAAATAAAATCGAAAGCTTGACAAATTTTAAAGAGTCTACTTTAATATTTTGGCCAATTTACTGACTGTCACACCCACTACTGTTGCTTCTTTAACTAATTGCAGTCATGATACGCACACAGCAACTGCGAAGCGTCCTATGTCCTATATATATATATTCACATTATTGTGTAGTTTAAAAACGTTGACGACAATTTGTCCTAATCATAAGATGCTAGTCTTAAACTAACCTCAACACTATGTAAGTCTGATGTTACATAAATTGTGTAAAATTTGTATTATAATATCAATATTGTTACAGTGTCCTGATGAAGATTTAAAATAAAATCGAAAGCTTGACAAATTTTAAAGAGTCTACTTTAATTTTTTGGCCAATTTACTGACTGTCACACCCACTACTGTTGCTTCTCTATATATATATATATATATATATATATATATATATATATATATATATATATATATATATATATATATATATATATATATATATACAGGGTGAGTCATCGAAATGCCCGTCGTCGATATCTCCCTTGTCGTTACAAATACACCATAAATTTATTAACAGAATTTTTCTTCTACTCAAGGAGCATAACTTAAAATTATTTTCACATATACAGGGTGTTGCATAACGACTTGGCAATAATTGTTCGTCTTTTTTTAAATGAAACACCCTATATATTTTTATATATTTTGAATTGCATTTTATTTACCTATACGAAAATATAAGTTTCATTTTAGTTTTCCGCGGCGTTGCCAAGTTATTAAATTTTTTCTTTAAAAAAAGCCGAATACACGTATTGTTTTATAAAGGCGTACTGAAGTTATTTTAATAGTAAAAATTAAGAATTTTATTTTCCGTACAGCTGTAACTATACTCTTTGTTCTGACGTAACTTTTTTTAAAAGTTATTATACAGAGTGTTCAATACAGAGAATCAAATTTACTCAATTTCAAATGGCTATAACTCGTCATTTTCAAATGGAACACCCTATATTTTATTGTTCTGCTGTGTGTATTTTTGCATCTTCTTATGTTATAAAATGAATTTTTACGTTTACAATAAAATTTTAAGATGAGATAAATTATTGAAACCAAAATTAGCCGAACTTACTTGCGCTTTTTTTATTAGGTACTGTTCTTTTTTTAGTCAAAAAATGTTTTAAAAATATGAAAATGAGTACTTTTACCCATTAACAACGAAATTTCACGTTTACAATAAATTTTTAATATAAAGTAAATTATTTAAACCAATATTAGCCAAACTTACTTGCGCCCTTTTTATTGCTGTTGAAATAATCACTTTCACATTTTTTAGGCATTTTTTAGACTAAAAAAAGAACAGTAATAAAAGAGGCGCAAGTAAGTTTGGCTAGTTTTGATTTCAATAATTTATATAGATGTGTGTAATAAATATTGTTCCGTTTGTGCTAGGGCAGCAAACAAACAAAAAATATCTGTTGGAGAACATAAATGTTTTAGAAATTGGAGTGCATCCTCATGTGCTATCGAAACAGATATTTTAGTCGAAGGATTTAATCTTAGTGAAGATATGCATGAGGTTCAATATTTAGAATTGATTTCTGATGGCGATTTCAGTGTCTACGCCAATATAAAACAAATCGTTTTTTACAGGCGAGAGGTGAATAAACAGGACTGCACTAACCATTATATAAAACCTTATGGCAAACGATTAATTAAAATTAAAGACGACACTGGAATAAATATATACGTACGCAAATGGCTTACAAAAGAATACATTTCAGAATTAGAAAATATAGCACAACAGTCGTTATATCAAAATGCGAATGGAGACGTGAAATTATGAAAAACTGATTTACAATTAGGACAGTTACATGTTTTTGGATATCATTTTAATTGTAAAAATTATTTTTGCGACCAGATCAGTTAAAGTTCTTCGGCAACACATAATGTAGTCAATAAACTAATTTATATTCATGTAACTGGTGCAATTGATATTTAAATTATCTCAGATGAAACAAATAACAATACAGAAACTTTTATGGCTGTGGTGGCTTCATTTAATGCTGGAAAACGGTTAAATCTGATTCAACAAGGATCTTACGAAACAAGAGTGCGTGTATCAGGTTTAAGATTTTTTAATAAAGGTTATCAGTCCAAGTCCTGTATGTCCCGTAAAACTAAAAGCAAACAACTTAGTTATAGTAGAAGGCTAAATTATCAAAGACTAAATAAGAAAAAAACAAATCAAAAGCTCCCAAATATTGATTATGGTTCAAAACCAACAAAACCAGATTTATCTTGTAGCGAGCTACAATCGAAAATGAAGAGAATTATACAATCTCTAGAAGTAACGAAAGAAGAACAAATTAAAATTACTTTCGACACCATAGGGCAATTCGGAAATCCTAATTATGAATACGAAAGGAAAAACCACATCTTATTTGGGTAAAAGATTATTTCACCAGCAATAAAATATGGCAAAATGCGTGAACCAGTGGCAATAAAAAAATTGAAATTTGCTGGCAACAAACAGTAACATCTGCGGAGTTGTTCATAGATATACGGGTGTCCCGTAACATGAAGCACTTATTAGAATGGCATATAGTCCTTAACGTACTGATCACGAAACAAAAAGAATTTTTTCAAAATTCGAAAATTAGTTTTTGAGGTTTGTCAAGAAAACAGTTTTGGGCCACTGGTTGAATACGTAGTTTTAATATTAAATATTACATTGTACCTATAACTAATGTTTGCATAAAAAAATAATTAAATTTAGTTTCAAGTAGCCGGTCACATAACACTTTCAGTTTTGCTATTAAGGTGGTGGTGGTGAGTTGTTCGATTTGTTACGTGACATTGTTTATTATTAATCTAGTCTTGATATCGCTCTTGTGATTGTTGCAAAAATGAATGATTACAGTAACAATGAGTTAGTGGATATGTTGCTAGTGTATGGCGAAGCAGGGAAAAACGCTAGATTAGCCCAGCGCTATTACGCCGAACGTTTTCCAGGACGACGGCATCCGTATCCTCGCACATTTGTTAATCTTACTCAACGCCTTCGCGACACTGCTTCTTTGCGACCTAATCGGGGAAGAGACGGTGGAGCTCGTCAGAGACCAGCAAATGTTGAAAATGCAGTCTTAGATTTGGTACGCAATGACCCAACAATGAGTACAAGGAGAATATCTCGCCAACTACCAGGTGTGCCGCGAATGACAGTTTAAAGAATTTTAAATAATAATAACTTATATCCTTATCATTTTCAACGGGTCCATGCGTTAATTGAACCCGACCATATTCTTCGAGTAAGGTTTTGCGAATGGCTTCTGCATCAACATGCCGTGGATCCTAATTTTACGTTAGAAGTAATATTTTCTGACGAAGCAATATTTACTCGTGATGGCATACACAATATTCATAATTGTCACAACTGG
Organism: Agonum fuliginosum; assembly: GCA_947534325.1. Taxonomy (NCBI): domain Eukaryota; kingdom Metazoa; phylum Arthropoda; class Insecta; order Coleoptera; family Carabidae; genus Agonum; species Agonum fuliginosum. Next base: position 1,974,841 of record OX384044.1, read on the forward strand.
GCTGAAGAAAATCCGAATGCTGTTGTCAGGAGTCATTTTCAGCATAGGTTTTCGCTAAATCTTTGGGCTGGGATGCTGAATGGATCGTTACTGGGACCATACATACTTCCTAACAGAATGAATGGCCTGGATTATTTATTATTTTTGCAGAATAATTTGCCTGAATTATTAGAAGAAATTCCTCTGAATGTACGTCAAAAGGCATGGTTTATGCATGACGGTGCACCACCTCATTTTAGCAGAAATGTTAGAAGTCACCTAGATAGAGTATTTGAGGGCAAATGGATTGGTCGAGGAGGTCCTGTACCTTGGCCTCCTAGATCTCCGAATTTGAATTCATCGTCTATGACAATCAAGAGGTTCCGGAAACCCTTGAAGAATTAAGGCAACGAATTGAAAATTGCGCTGAAAGAATTAGACAAGAACATGCATTTCATCGGGCTTGTACAATTTCTTTAATTCAACGTGCTGTGGTATGTTTAGCTGTTAATGGAAATAATTTTGAACAGTTTTTATAAAAATAAAGTAAGTATTTTGAAATATTTTGTTTTCTTTACCTACGCATCCCTAGAACACAGATTAATTAATATTGATTTTATGAAGCTTTACGTAATAGCATAAATTAATTTCAATTATAAATTACTTTACGTAATGACGATAATTAATTTCTTTATTCAAAATAAATATTGTCCAGTGATACTAAAAATGTTCTCCTTAAGTAAACTACCCTTATTTGTAGGAATTTTGAAAAAAAAAATTTGTTTCGTGATCAGTACGTTAAGTACTATATGTCATTCTAATATGTGCTTCATGTTACGGGACACGCTGTAGATAACAGTTTTCTTGGTGCCGCTCCCGATGATAAATTATTCGATATTTAAATTTAAATTAATTTAATATTTTAATTAACATCATAAATAATGTAGAGAAATAATTGATAATGACTACATTACTAAAGTTAAATGCTTATATAAATTCCGAAATTGGAAAAAATACTATTTAGGGGGCAATACACAATATTAAAAATACTATATTCAAGAAATAAAAATGGCGACGTGCAATTAAAACACACCCATAATTATTATTATCAAGTAACATTTTCAACATAAGTCCTCATTGTTAGAAATTACATGTGTTATCTTGTAGGTTCAGGAACAACTCTATATTTGTAAAAAAATATTGTTATTTTATTGTTTATGCATACAAGGAAAGCGACTTGTTTGTAGAAATAATAGAAAGAGATGACGAATTATGGAAAAATATTATGCTTCCAAAATGAAGCAATTTTTACACAAATTGTATATTACCAGAAATGCGACAGCAAGATAAAACGTGGAATTCGATATAGAGTAGTAGTACCTAGTATAGAATTATTATTGTATTTGGATTTGTTTTGTTGATAATTTTACTGTTTATTGTTTGTGTTATTTATTATTGTAATAAGTATTAGCAAACAAAATAATATGCACTCTCAAAAAGTATTTTTTATTACCTTACCTTCTTATTGTATATAAATTTAAATCATACTTTACTAAATATTTTAAAAATATATTTTTGTTATTTTTGTTAATTGTATCATACATATTACTATTATTCAATATATTTTTAGCTGTATATATTTCTTATTGTAAATAAATAACAAATATGTATTACTAAATTATAAATATTTTAGAGATGATATCATTTTGATATTTTATTTATTTCTTCGTATATACAGACTCTAGTACGACAAAGCATATAGCCGCTTGTGAACCTACGACCTACGATTTGGAGGCAATATGCATTTAGATTGGAGGCAACCGGAAGTGGCGCGGCGATTACAATGATTTTACCGTATGCTGAATTTAACCCAAAATATAACATCTACACATTTTTGCTATTTTTATCTGTGAAATCCCATACTTCTTGTAAAATAGTCTTATGCCTCGTACACACTTGCGCCGCAAACAGCGCCCCGAACCGCGCACTATAGTTTGGACGTTACGACGAACGCGTTTGTGCGCCTGATAAGTATTCGCCGAATGGTTCGCGCTGATCCATCGCTTGTTGGTTTTCTGGCGTCGGATCAAAGGAAGTGAGTGCGATGGTGTTAGACGATAAAATAAGGAACAGCGAATGCGGCCGTAGCAGAACAAAACAGATCAGGTCAATCTATCTTGCACCAGAGATCGCTTTTCGAAATGTAGTGTCCTGTTTATTAATTTTTGGCGCAATTTTATTTAGTAAAAATTCAAAATCAGTAGGAGCCATCCTTATAAAATTTTTGTATTGGCCACTCACATGCTGAAATTTCAGATCCGTAAGTAGATCAGAATTTCGATTACGATATAATTGGGTTTGCCACCATCTTCTTCTTTTCTGTTTTTTTTGTCACAAGCCCATAATGTATATAAATGTTCACAGCAGCTACCTCCATGGAATTCGCGATTAAAAGTGGGAATAACTCAAATGCGTTCTGTTCTATGTTCGGCGCGCCGAAATTAAAAACACCGATTTGTCATTCTGTTCGGGTCGCTGTTCGTGGCACAAGTGTGTACGAGGCTTTATATACGTCGTATATCCTGAACTAACAGTAATTATTATGGCTGGTACTAAGTACTAGAATGGCGGTAAAACTGCACGCACTGTGCCCGGATTTAAATTACACAGATTACCTAAATATTATTATATTTGTCTAAAGTGGATTATTAATTCAGGTGAGATTTTGAAAAAACAAACCGTGTATCATTACATAACGAGTTTTACAATGAACAATGTCGTAATATTTTTTGCAACATGTTATATAAAATTTGACATTTAAAAACTGCCAACAGCAAGTAATGCTATTGTTTTTTGTAAACTGTTAAAAGAGGAAATTATATGCACGGTCGTATTATAATTTGACGGTTATACAAGAATTACTTCTACATAAACGTCATTTCAAAGCTCTCAAACAACTTTATAGCGCAGTGCGCCATAATGAAACGTCAAATTAATACAAACAGTTTAGATTTCCAATTTTCCTCATACTATAAACTACTAATAATCCTATAAAAAATAACCATTCTCTATAATTACCTAATTGTAATTTTTTTATTTGAATAGCATCATTTTTACTTATATTTAACATAAATTATCTTGGAAATGTTAAATTCAGTAATGACAAATTTGACATTTCAGTGAGTTTGACAGTCCAAGAATTTAGTAATTTTGCACACTCATTTGTATTGCTCATATTTTCATTTAAAAATTTTAAATCTCAAATTGACAGATAGTTTGACATACAGTGATAGGAAATTTTTCAATATTTTTGTTTTTATCAAATAAAAAATGACCGAATGTATTGCGATTATTTTAATTGAAACACAAATAAATTTATATTATTTTTTTCACGATTGGTCTTTTTATTAACTTACCATGTCGGTTTCCAAGACGGTATGTTGATCTTACTGGTTGCTAGGCTAAACAGAACGGTAAGTAAATGACCGACATTTAATATTAATGATTAGGAATTTCATATTTGTATATTTTCAAATAAATTTTGCTAATTCCAATCGTGCAAAAAATGATATACCTAAGCCTCACGAACGCTGAAAATGTAAGTTTATCTCTTCGAGAATATTGATAAGATGATTGTAATTTTTGTCCTGCTGAATTGTAAACATAACAATCACAATTCGTTGACGTCTATGGTAGTTACGATTTTACACATGTTATAACTGTTTCCCCGTATGTTTCGTTAATACGCACCGAATTTTATTACTTTAATATGCCATTAAATAAAAAGGTAACAATAAAATAAAAAGATATCCTTCAAAAATGCTACTTTACACAATTTATTTATTAATTTTTAATATGACATGTATTGGAGACATCTCATGCCGGGTCCACACCGCCACGAACATTGTTAGCTAACACTTTGTTAGCTAACAAAATGTTCATGAACAGTGTTAACGAACAATTGTTCCTAAAAATGTTAGTTAACATATCTCGTCCACACCAATTTTTGTAATGTCAATGTTCGCTAATACAAATTGTCATGATTACTTTTGTAATTGTTCGCCAGTACGAATTGTCATGATGCTTAGTAGCAGTGAGGACGACCTTATTTTGTGTAGTGCCGTAGCAGTTGTACTAAACACTAAAACAAAGAAAAGTAAACGAAGATGGTGGGTTAAAACTACAGACCACTCCATTTTCAGTATCACATGCGCATTGCACAAAGCACAGGAAAACACTGGTTTACTACTAAAATATCAAAATAACTCCTAATAACATTGTTTCTTTTGAAGATTACCGCCAATGTAGCGAACATTGTTTTTTGTTAGCGAACACTGTTATTAGCATGCGAATGTTAGCAGAAATGTTATTAGGATTCAGTACGTTGCAAAAATGTTAGCGAACAATGTTAGTTAACAATGTTTGTGGCGGTGTGGCAGTTGTTTTAAGGCTATTTGACAAAAGGAAATTTTCGTGCAAATGTCAAATGCATCTCACTTAAGTGTCGTTTACCAAAATGACCAAAACATGCTTCACACAAGTTTGAGATTTATTTAACAGGAAGATACTTTCCTGTCTATATTTATATAAATTAATAAACGGTCTCATTTATGATCCTTGCACACTAGAGCGCATACCGTTTAAAATACTACTTTTGCCTGCAAAACAGTCAGAACAAACTACCAGATTAAATGTCTTATTAGACAAATGTGTGATGCATACAATAATGTCACATATAATATTGACTTATTTGGTGAACCATTACTCAAATTTAGAAATTTACTTTTTGCTCATATTTAATTATTCATTTTCTACTATTAGTTTATATTACTTATGGATTATATAATTATGTACATAGATGGTTGATTTATTTCTTGTATATTTGCCTTAGCATCTATTGTTTTATTTAGATTGTACATCTTTTTTTTGTAATCATATTGTAATTTTATTTCTATAATCGTCCTGTAATTGGGATCTTGTATCCTGTTGGATTGATTCAATAAATTAAAATTAAATTAAACTGTATGCGAGGAGCCATAAAATACGCAACAGCAACAGGCGCAATATAAATCGCAGTAGTATAAACTATCATTAAGAAACTTCTTCGATGCGCTATACATGGAGAAGATATATCAATTAAATATTACTACGAATACAACAATAAAAGCAGAAATAAAAGAGCTAGCCGTACAGAACTTAAGGAAGAAGAAAGTACAAACAAACAAATAAACACGAAAAGAATGAGACCAACAAAGAAAAAGCACAAAGCACCAAAGACAAACGCAATAGTTGTCAAAAAAAAGGAGAAGGTAAGACGTATGCAGACACCCTCAAATGCATGAAGCAGATGAGAGACGAACTTGTAGCATGTTACATTACTTAATTTAATTATTTTATTTATTGCATGGCTTACTTATATTATTTTTATTGTCGCTATGTATTTTACTTTACTTTGTTTATTATTATTTATTATATATTTTGTTCGAACGTTTTAGATCTACAAGTATAAATTTTAAAATAAAGTATTTATTGATCTACACACATTTTATTATTTTATTATTATGTACAAGTGCTAACTTCTACAATTGGTGACCCCGACGTGACGTACAAACTCACAAGACAAAACATAAATATTAAACAAATAAAACCAAGTAGAATGGGCGACATGGTAGTAGTCATGGAAGAGGGATGTGACAAACAAGAATTGAAAGAACTTATGGTTGACAAAATAAGTGGGAGCGGGAGTATCCTTAAAAGACCCGCTAACAATAGGATACTAATAATGTCTGGAATGGATCTAATAACTACACCTGAAGAAATAAAAGAGGTAATCTATAAAGCACTGTAAATAACAGAGGCTAAGATATAAATAGAAAACCCCAGAGAAACTTATGGAAATAAAGAAGTACAATGATTAGAGCACCGGACGACATAGCTAGACAGCTAATAAAAATAGAAAACATACAGATAGATTATAACAGATGCCACATCAGAGAGAGAATCAGTATACAAAAATGCTTTCGATGCCAAGAAATAGTACATGTGGCATCAAGATGCCCAGGCAAAGATAAAACGCATCTATGCGGGCAGATGCGGTGAACAAAAACATGCGGGAAATCCCTGCACCAATAGTCCAGTCGGCAGGCACTTTTACCTGGAAAGTATTCCGAACTTACTGAAATATTTTGACACGTTATTTAGGGATACTCTGGGATGTCGAATCTGAGTTTTCGACCTCGAGGGCCCTGTGCTAACTTGGGGAGGGGGTAAAAACCACGATTTTTATTACCTTTTTTCGGTTTTTTTTCTAAAACTATGGGCCCTACGAATCTTTTGTTTTCATTTTTGGAAATTTCCTTCAAATTTCACTGGTCGAACGTATTTTTTGACCCAATAGGTACCGAGAGACAGGCATTCAAAATTAGGAAATGTTTCTCAAAATGACATTTTCAGCCACACATTGACATTTAGCAGGATATTGCAAGTTTTTGGCTCATAACTTTAGTTAAAATAAACTTATCGACTTCCGGTTTCTTTTATTAAATTTTACGAACATTTCTCTATAGAATATGTTATTTTAAAATTTTTTTGGGTCGTTCATTAAGCCAAAATATCAATTTTGTTTTTTTGAATACTTTTCAAATATTTTGTTTTTATTGTGTTTAATGAGTTGTAACTTCTGAATGGATAAAGTTATCGACTTCCGGTTTCTTACATTAAATTCTACGAACATTTCTACATAAGACACATTATTTTAAAAACGTTTTAGGGTGTTCATTAAGCCAAAATATCAAATGGTTTTCCGAAAGAAAATTGAGAAATTTTTAATATTTATTGTATTTAATGAGCTGTACCTTCTAAACGGATAAAAATATCGACTTCCGGTTGCTTTTATTAAATTTTACGAACATTTTTCCATAAGAAACATTATTTTAAAGACGTTTTAGGGTGTTCATTAAGCCAAAATATCAAATGTTTTCCGATCGAAAGTCAAGAAATTTATAAATTTCTAATATTTATTGTGTTTAATGAGCTATAACTTTTGAACGGATGAACTTATCGACTTCCGGTTTCTTTTATTAAATTTTACGAACATTTCTCTATAAAATACATTATTTTAGAAACTTTTTAGGGTGTTCATTACGCCAAAATATCAAATGTTTTTATAATAAATACGAAAAATTTTAATACTTCTCAATTTTCTCTCGAAAAAAAATTGATATTTTGGTTTAATAAACGCCCTAAAAAATTGTTAAAATGATTTATGTTGAAAAACTAAAGTTATGAGCCAAAAATTTGCAATATCCTGCTAAATGTCAATGTGTGGCTGAAAATGTCATTTTGAGAAACATTTCCTAATTTTGAACGCCTGTCTCTCGGCACCTATTTAATCAAATTCGTTTGACCAATGGAATTTGAAGGAAATTTAATGTTCTTTCCAAAAATGAAAACAAAAAGTTCGTAGGGTCCATAGTTTTAAGTTATAGGCGAAAAACCGAAAAAAGGTAATAAACGTGGTTTTTACCCCCTCCCCAAGTTAGCACAGGGCCCTCGAGGTCGAAAACTCAAATTCGACATCCCAGAGTACCCCTAAATGTCGTGTCAAAATTTAATTAAGTTCGGAATACTTTCCAGGTAGACGCCTTTTTTTCGTTCTGCCGACTGGACTACAAGGAGCCAACATACTTCTTATGCACAATAAACATAGAACAGGGACAATGGCATGCCCGATATTTAGGACCCAAGTTAGAGAATAAAGAATCACGCCAAATACGCGGATCACAAAATCGCAACAACAATGACAATCAAAATAATACAAGCAAACTTAAACCGGAGCAAGGATGCCCACAACGCGGTAGAATGGAAGGCAAGGGAAACCAATGCCAACATCATTCTTGCTTCGGATCCCAACTACAAAACCGTAGGAAACCAACGAGGGTGGATCACTAGCATAACAAAAGAAGAACGTAACACAGCAATAAGAGTCCTCAACACCCAATAAATAACTATCAATCTATCAAATATGCGATATGGATAGAAATAGGCTACTATATACTTATAAGCTGTTATATCAGTCCAAACTGCACGAGGGAGACTTTTGAAGAAGCTCTTACCGAAGTAGAACACATCATAATGTCTAGCCAAAAACATACTATTTTGACTGGGGATTTCAACTCGAAACATATAGAATGGGGGTCCCCAATCACAAACCCACGTGGGACAATGCTCTCAGAAATGATGTATAGAAACGATCTATGTATATGCAACGTAGGCAATACTCCTACCTTCAGTAACGCGAATGGAAACTCATACATAAATAATAAATAAATAAATAAATAAAGAAGCAGCATGCAAAATGAAAAACCGCAAGGCACCTGGACCCGATGGAGTGCCACCGGAAATTATAAAATCGTGGCCAAAAATAGGCCCGAACTTCTAACAAAAGCTCTAAATAATATGCTACAAGCTAGCATTTTCCCTGAGATATGGAAATCCGCTGACCTAATACTCATCACCAAGCCGGGAAAGACAGATATGAAGGCTCCAACCACGTACAGACCTTTGTGCCTGCTGGGAACAGTGGGGAAGCTTTTTGAGCAAATTATTGCCAGAAAAATAACCCAGCATCTAGAAAACAAACACCAAATCTCAGATAAACAATATGGCTTCCGCCAAGGCAGATCAGCACTGCAACCGATGGAAGTCATCAAGAGAAAAGCATTCGACGAAATACAGAAGAGAAGGTCACGTGGTTTGTGCACAATTGACATACGTAATGCATTTAATACTGTCCCATGGCAAAGGATCGTGGAAGCAATACGAAAGAAAGAAACTCCAAACTACCTATTGAAAATAATAGGACCATATCTAAACAACAGAAAATTAAGATATAAAGGATAAGAATATAAGATGACATGCGGCGTCCCACAAGGATCAATATTGGGACCACTCCCCTTCAATATATTCTATGATGGAATACTGAGACTATATGTACCCAACAACATAGAATTGCTGGCTTATGCGGACGATCTGGCTGTGCTAGCGACCGCTACAGATGAAGAAAACTTAATGAATAAATTAAACACTACACTGGCTGAAGTGGTGGAATGGATAAATGAAATTGACATGTCACTTGCTCCGGAGAAAACTGAAGCTATATTGTTAATAGGAAGAAAAAAGCACAGCAATGTGGAATTCCAAATACAAAGTACAACAATTCATCCAAAACTAAGAATAAAATACCTTGGGGTCCTCTTTGATAAAGGATGCACTTTCATCCCCCAAGTCAGAGAGGTAACAGGAAAAGCAACTATAACTATAACATCACTCAGAAGACTATATCCAAGGATATTATATTATACGCTGCCCCAATATGGACATCAGCACTTAAATAAAAGAGCTGTATACGGCCGCTGAACTCCATAAACAGAAAAATAGAAATAGGCATATGCAGGGGCTATAGAACCATCTCGACCGAGGTTGCACAATTATAGGCAAAACTTGCACAAATGGATCTAATCATCGAAGAAAGAATACTGACCACAGGAAAGACACCCGTAGAAAAAATGGCCATACGTCTGGCAAGACCAGAGAAATGGAGCATAGACACGGGAAACATTTGGGCACACGAACTTATACCGGATATAACGGAATGGGTGAATAGGAAACATGGAAACATAGACTACCATCTTACCCAATTCATAAGCGGACACGGCTGCTACCAGACGTATATCAAAAGAATAGGTAAAACGCCAGATAACCTATGCAATTATTGTATGGAATCGCCAGATACACCGGAACATACAATAATAGCATGCAAGAGATGGGAAGATATAAGAGAAAAGACAAGGAATGCTATAGGAACTCAGATCAATACAGGAAACATAATAAATACCATCCTAAGAAGCGAAGAAAACTGGAGTGAGATAATGGAACTAGTAACCCACATTATGTAGACTAAAGAGGAAGATGAACGAAGCAATGAAAGAAGAGAAAATATAAATATAGAATAAACAGGGAAGACAACATGGAATGGTGAAGTAATGCAAATAGCGGTGCCACATTCCTATGGGCTAGGGGACGGGAGAGTTTAGTGGGTTAGAGTCCCACACTACCTCTACCCTTCGGGGGATATGCGCTGCATCGGCATCATATCAAGTGTGCATGATGCATTCTCTCCTACTCAATAAAAAAAGGTAAACGACACTCTTAACCTCATAGAAAATACGATATTTTAAATAAATAGGTATGTCGGCCAGAAAATATAATACATAATGTGTGTGTTAGGTTTTTGTACAACTCTCGTTTTTAATAAAGCACTCGCGTTGTAAAATGAACCCTACCACACTTATAATGTAAATAACTATTACATTATAAGAAGTGTGGTAGGTTTTATTTTACAAACGCCAGGTTCTATATTAAAGTACGACGCGAAGCGGGGTGTTTTACATAAACCGAGTTATATGTACAAATACCTAACTGTACATTATGTATTATATTTTTTGGCCGGCGCACTTATTCATTAAAAATCAATTGAAGTTTGCAGAATATGATATGAATTTGAAGTGTACGCGGTAGTAAGCGACAATGCTGCCAATATGTACAAAATGGATCGGTTAACTGATTTATGGCACAGTACTTGTAGTAGCTATACAGGAAATTTACTCTCAAAGGATCGAATTTCCCAAAATAAGAAGAGTATGGCAAACCTTAATACAATATTAAAGAAATTCAAACATACTGATCTAGAAAATTTATTAGTAAAAACACAATGTTTAAGGATTTTACTAGCAGCATAAACTAGGTGGTGTATCCATAGAGAATCTTGTGTATACTTCATTAAAAAATTGTCAACAATGAAGAAAGTTATTGCAGATGCAGGTGATTCTATAAACGGATATACAAAATGTAATTCAGTTACTTAATTATGTATGTGAATTTATTAATAAATGTCAACAAAGTAATTTTTCTATTGCAAACAAAGCAGAATTGTGGCTAAATTTAATAATTAAAATGCCACAGAACATAAGTTTACCTACATCAACTAATAAATTTATAAGCAATAGGATAAAAATGGCTACTAATATTTACAGCCTCGTTTCAAATTATTATCAGACATTAAATCCCTCCCAAATCAGTTCAGCTCAAGATTTTTTATATGATAAATTATACAGGACTAGATGGTTTAAATGCATATGAGAATAGTACTGACATTTATAACAAACTTTTTGGCAAAAAAGTAACATTCCAACAATTTTTTGGGTCTTGTAAATATGAAGAAACCAAATCTAGATGTTCAAGCTCAAAAATTATTTAAAATTCTTGCGTCCTCACATCAGTTGGAGCGATTTTTTTCGAATTGGTTGTTTGTGCATTTCACACTCAAAACCGCTTGACAACGGACAAACAAAAAGTTGCAAGATACCAACAAATCTGATCAATATTAAATTTTAATAATAGTACTTGGAGTACTAATTAAATTATTGATAAATGAATTTAAAATTTAATCACAGTCCCTTATTGTACTCCAAATTATGTTGAGGAATTTTTAGAAAACTAATAGGTATTGAAATTTAAAGCAGATTTGACACATACTTAAATTTTAGTAATGGATTACATGATGATATGCCATCTCTATTTTAAATTACGGATACCAAAGACTGATGGTTATGATATGTACGTAGCGTACGCTAAAAATAAATTATTATGAAGCATCAATTTTTTTCTTATGTGACCACAAACGTATCCATGCAATTTAAGGAGGAAGACTATTTTTTAAATTTTGATACAACTAATCAACTCAGCAATCAAAGTACAGAATTAGAATGTCTTCATTATTTAGAAGATAGTAATACGTCGATTTTAAATTTAAATCAATATGAAAATAATAAGAAAAATATTTTTAAAATACAATATTCCACTTCCATCATCAGCGGCAGTAGAAAGGCTGTTGTCATACGGTGGAATGATATTTATAGCTAAAATCTAAAATTGAATTGATTAATCATAACCATAGTTATTTTTGTTTTTAAATTTAATCATTAATTTATTAAACTATTCAAGTTAATCTTTGCAGCTCTGACAATTTATAGGTATATTTCTAGCTATAAATAATTATATGTGTGAAACATCCGTTAAGAAGGATTATGGCAACATATAGTACTATTTTATATATTATTTATTTGTAAATAATTTATATGAGTTGCTGATTTGACTGTCATACCAACTTTTAAACATAAAATATATAAGAAGAACGATTCTATTATAAAGATCATTTAAGTTTTAAAAATATTGCAAACATTATAAATAGATGAATAATCGATGTACACATAAATATACTGTAGTTTTTGTTAGTAATATATAATCTAATATAAACTTTAAAAAATAACATTCTACGTCTGACAATTGACAACATAGCATCAAATGTTAGCTGTCACTTTGCTGTACAAAGTGTCAAATTCTTTAAATAAGAACAAAACTTACAATTATACTGGACGGTTTACTCCATATTATATTATTTAATAAGAAATTAAATACGAAGGCATACAAATTAAAACCTAATTTGTCAAAAAATTTTAATTTCAAATTTATTTCATTCCGTTATTTTTTTGAAGTTCGTAACATAAAATAATTATTTCTAAGTTAACTAGGCGGTCAATTTTGATAATATTTCCCATACGAATTCATAATTATATAACCACACATTAAATTAAATAGTTTTTTAAACAAAGTTTATGGGTTTGAATCAATAATTTAATGCAATATATTCAGCAAAGTATCATTTTTACCTTCCGCTTACCTGTAAAGGAAGGTATTGGAATCATGCAAAAAATCGGGTAGTGAGTTTTTAGTGGATGAGCACGAATTAGGGTCCTTACAACTCATTTTTGATAGTTTCCCGATGATGTCTGTATGTATGTGTGTGTGTGTGCGTGTGTGTGTGTGTGTGTGTGTGTATGTGTGTGGTCCGGGCCGATGCCGTCTGTTGGATAACTCAAATACGAATTACCCAAAAATTTTGATATTTGGTATTTTACAATTGTATACGAATAGGAAGAGCTCATTAGATTTTGGTACAAATATCTTCACCGGAAGTGATATTTTTTGAAGATTGAAAAGATTAAGTGTAAAAAATTTCTATAAATTTTGATAAATACAGTATTTATTTGTAATAAGAATAAGAGGGAAAGTTATTTGCAATCCACGTCATAAAAAAATTGTCTTTATCTGGTAGCATTAAAGAACTGCAGTAAAATTTAAAAAATAAATTTATCAAATAAAACATTGAAATCTTGTAATCCATGTTCGGTTGATTTTTGTTTTTGTATAAAAAATATTGACAGATGTGACGGGTGACAAGTTGGCATACTAGCGCTATATAAGTCATAATTAAGCTATTAAATGTAGTTCCTAACTGAACGTAGGATTGCTTCAACACAGAAGAGTTTTCGTGTGAATGAATCTTTTGATTCAGGTGATACTAATTTCTGTGTTTGAATATTTTAGATTTTTATTTGTATATTTTAAATAGGCACCAGATTGTACGTATACATTTCTGTTTAAAGTCTAGATATGGCGGAAGGTTGTGTGATGGCCACGTCAGATTTTTCCTATAACCACCATGTTAAAAATGTCATATTTAAATGTTAATATCTCTGGATAGAGACGGTCAAATCGATTGAAATTTGAAATGAATATGGAAAACAGTGTCAACAACTGATGTTTTCATGTTTTATTAAAAGTTTATGGATTTGTTATTACGCTCGAATCACCTTATAAACGAAGCGTTTGCGAGAAAATCTTCAAATGCATTTTTTTCTTGTTTTAATGTCCTATATTCATATTTTAAGTTAAAGCTACTTAACATTGAAACATCCTGTATAACCTATTAAAGTTTCGTTCAGAGATATGGAAACATTATTTCTGTAAGGTAAAGATATATGTGCTAACTTGCGGTTCTAGACATACTATGATATGGATATAGTTAAAATTTTGATAATCTAAACATTATAAGTGAAAATATAAATAATCTAGTAACTACATCTAATCGATTATAAACTAAAATACTTTATTTTTGTTTTAGGTCTACTACATCATCAACATAACAATAATACTCCACTCCCTAGAACTTCTCACATACTTCCCATACTCTTTTTCTTCAAAATGCGGTACCAACATTCTCCCAACCTCGTTGGGCAACTGCACCACAATCCGGCAACCTTTTCCCCCCAAAATCCCCCAGGACATGAACTTATGTCCCATCAGAGTCATTATGAACTGGTACCCACCATTCGTGTTAGATCCGTCCATAACAACAGAAGACGCTGGTTTAGCCGGATTTGATCTTACAATCCTAAACTCGTTCGTGCGGAGTTACAACATGAGTAGCTCTGTGGTTGCATTGACAGGAGGATTTGCCCATTTTACCAACGGAGAGTATGGCGGATCGTTGAAGTATATTGCGGAGAATAAGTCAGATATTGCTTTTGGGACTTTGTATCCGAATGTATCATTTTTTATTGATCTGGATACCAGTTTGTTGTATCACTATGTTTATTTTAATTGGGTAGTTCCTAAAGCTACTTTGGGAGAACAGTGGAAAAATTTGGTTTTTATTTTTGATCGTGTTTTATGGATTATAATACTTGTGATACTATTTTGTTACATGATAATTTGGTACATTTTCGGACGCATCAGCAATGTCAAAATAAGTATATTAGATTGTTGGTATTCATTTTTACAAGGTAGTATTCTGTTACCTAAATCTTTTTTAATGCGAATTCTAGTAATATTTTGGGTAATTTTCACCCTATTATTGGCAACTCTGTATCAGTCACAGCTTCTGAGTATTCTTCTAACACCTGTTTATGAGCATCAAATTTCAAACGCAAAGGAATTAGTCAATTCTAAAGTAATAACCTACGTACCGAACAGTTTTTATGTAAGACTTAATAACTCAGCAAGGCCTGTAGATCAAGAACTATTTCAGAAGACAATTCTTGTGACTTATGATGATCTGGCGATCATAACCTCAAAGTATTCGGATAATGCAGCGTTTTTAGGTAATAAATTGACAACACTGTATTTCATGCCGAGGAATTATAGCTCGGAAACTGGGAAGCAAATGATGTATATGTGCAAAGATGAAGAGTTTGGAAACCCGATTACGATGTATTTTAAGAAGGGGTACCCGCTTGTCGGAGTTTTTAATAGGTAAATATAACACGTTTTACGACGAGTAAAGTACATTCCTCTGGAATCAGAGGTGATTGGTTCGAATCCGCGTATATTTATACATTTTTTCTGTCTTATGCCTGAATTAAAACGACTCATTTTATTGATCAATAAATTGTTCAAATTTAATTTGAATTTCTTAATTAAATTTTTTTACTCACATCAAGCTACAGGATCTTAATTTGGCGACATTTTCGTGGTTCACACTGCTGCGCTGTGATTCTTTGTGCATTGTGTTTAGCAGGTCCGGGGATATTAAATATGGAGCGTTAACACAGTGCAACAGATTGACTGTATTATGCTGTGTTTCTATGAAAGTAATCGTCATTATTTTGACCGAAAAGAGTTTTCGAATTTTTTTTACCTTTTTATGGCCAGAATTGGACAATGTTCACTTCACTGACATGTGGTTTCAGCAAAACGGCGCGACGTGCCATATAGCGCGTGTAACCGTGGCTTTACTACGCGAGAAATTTCCCGATCACATAATCTCGAGAGATAATAATAATAATAATAATAATTTTTTATTTGGCAAAATAAATAAAATGGTGATGTGTACTGGCCTCCAAGATTGTGTGACTTTATCGCCTCCAGATTTTTTTGTGGGGTTATCTGAAGGACAGTCCCACAACGAGAAATCGCCGCAATTCTGTCCCAAATGCTAAAAAATGTGATTTTCTGCAATCATATGCAGGTGACTTGAATTAGTGCGTTATTAAATTAGTGTATCTAAGCCAGACGACAAATTTGAACGAAAATGTAGTACTTTTTTTCTATATATGTAATAAAAAAAGAGATAATTATTGATATAAATATTTTTGAAGTTGGAATTTACTTGACTGGAAGTTTTATTATAAGGATTGAAGTAAATGGGTTGCAGCCAAAAAATATATTTTATAATACTCTACCGGTTTCGGCCCCACTGCGAATTTGTGTAAGAGAGCACTAGCACTTACTTACATTGAACATCAGGACATGGTAAAAACACTATAAATAACATTTTACTGGTTAATAGGTACCCAAAGAGAATAATCAATGGAATCGTAAACAAAGAAGTCAGCAAAATCAATAACATCAATACACACATACAAAATAGAAATTCCAACTCAGATCCAAACATAAACAATAATTTGACAACTAAAACGTATTTCGCACTAACGTATGTAGATGAAGTTGCTTTGCTATGCAACTCAAAAAATTGTTGAATTCAAATTTAAATGTTAACATTGGTTTCAGACAACGAAAAACAATGGGTTTATTATTTTCTAAGTTAAAAGATAATATTAATAAAAATATAAGATCTAATGTCATTTACAAAATAGCATGTCATGATTGTGCAATACACGGGGCAAACGAAACGTTACTTGAGAATACGAAAGGATGAACATCGAAGGAATTGCGCTAAAAGAAAAAAAACACGGGTAATTGTGCATTAGTGGAACACACTTTACAATAAATTAGTGCATAGTTTTGAAAATGCTAAGATAATAGACACAGAATGCTACTTGCATAAAAGGCTTACATTAGGAATGTTACACATAAAATCAAATAATAACAATATCAACTTAAAAACGGATAGTACAGCATTAAGTACTATTTACAGTAACATATTTAAAAACCACATATAGAATAAATATACTCCTTAAAACATTAAAATAAACATTAAACACAAATAATATTAAAAAAATTACTTATACTAAAATAAGCCAGCTTAACATGGTAACTTAAGTAATATAGACAAAGTAAGACAACTTATTATTTGTTAGAAATAAATTTTTAATTATTGCAATAACGATTTTTCCGTAGTATTGGATCATTTCTGTTGTACTTTTTGACTATAATTATTGTATAATTATTTTAATGTATTTAATTATAACAATCTTTAATGATTTCAATACAAATTGTGATAAATAAATAATACCGTAAGTTTGTCATCAATAAGTTTTTCTGTAAAATGTGACTATATGGGCGATATTGAGACCGGCGTTTTGGACCCTCTATTATCAGACCATTACGGTCAGTTTATCAAATTAAAGAACATTAACCAATCTTCAAATTCTAACGTTGATATTTCTTATAAAAGATTTTATTCCGCACATAATCTTGAAAAATTTAGATATTCCTTAATAAATTTTGATTGGACTTTGTTATTTGAATCTAAAAAGAATGCATCGATGCTGATGAACGATTTTATTCAAATATTTACTACCCAAATTAAAGAACATTTTAAGTTAACGAGAATATTAAATAAATCTAAAACTCCAGTTATAAACTGGTTCTCAGAATCTCTCTTAAATATGAGAAATACACTGAAATGTTTGAAAACCATTTCAGATTGTACCAACGATAATATTGATATTAGTAACTATAATAAATACAGGAAAATGTACCGTAATGAAATTGTTGAATGTAAAAATTCTTACTATAGTAACTATTTATCTAATTCTAATAATAAAATGAAGAATTGTTGGAGATTGATAAATGGTGAAAGAAACAACGAAACAAGTACACATCTTCGAGGCCCGACTCTAGTATCTCTTGCGATGATTTGAACGCATTTTCACGTCCGCTTCTGAAAAAATGATAAAGGATCTACCTATTGTGAACAGTGATGTGAGTGATTTTTTTTTAAACATCAATAACAGTCAAGCTCACTTTCAGTTATCAAAATTTTCGGAACACGATGTAATTAAAGCAGTCCTATCTTTAAATAATTCTAAATGTCGCGATATATACGATATTGACATTAAAATTATTAAGGAATGTATTTATGAAATAGTTTAACTACTATTTTTAATAAATGTTTAGAAGAACGTGTATTCCCAAATTCTTTAAAGTTCTCTAAGGTGATTCCTTTGTATAAGGAAGGAGATAGGGAAAGTGCGGAAAATTA
The DNA here is from genome assembly GCA_947534325.1 of Agonum fuliginosum. Classification (NCBI taxonomy): domain Eukaryota; kingdom Metazoa; phylum Arthropoda; class Insecta; order Coleoptera; family Carabidae; genus Agonum; species Agonum fuliginosum. Next base: position 1,992,947 of record OX384044.1, read on the forward strand.
TCGTCCTATATCTATAATACCCATGTTTGGCAAGATACTTGAAATGGTTATTAAATGTAAATTGGTAAATTTTCTTAAAAACAACCAATTGTATTGTAGTTCACAGTATGGTTTTCGTAAAAATCGTTCAACGATACAAGCGGTGTCAACCATTGTGCAGGATATTGTAGAAGCCTTAGAGCTAGGTTGCCACACAGCTATAACGCTTTGCCATTTATCCAAGGCGTTTGACTGTATCTCTCATGATGTTCTAATCAAGAAATTAGAACATTATGGTGTAGTTGGTTTAACTCTGAATTTTTTCAAATCTTATTTAACAAATCGGCTACAGTGTGTTTCTGTAAAGGATAATTGTTCAGATTTTTTACCAGTAAAGCATGGTATTCCACAAGGTAGCATCCTTGGGCCTGTCCTTTTCTTAATTTATGTTAATGACTTTTACGATTTTATGTTTCCCATCAAATCTGTTCAATTTGCAGATGATACCAGTATTTTATGTACTGATTCTGACAGTTTTCATTTGAAAGAGTTTGCTCATACCTGTCTATTAAAAGCGGAGGAATGGTTTCAGGCTAATAAATTAAAACTTAATTCGGATAAAACCCAGATTTTGGTTATTTCATCTAAAAATAACAACAATGAATGCGAATTTGTTAAAGTTTTAGGCATGTATCTTGATGACCGATTAAATTGGCATTATCATGTACATTTTTTGTCGAAGAAACTTGCAAGTGTTATATTTCTACTTCGAAAGTTGCGTAATTTTGTAAATTTAGAAACTCTTCTTAGTATTTACTATGGGTTATTTCATTCTTTGATAAATTACGGAATTATCCACTGAGGAAACTCATCAAATGCTCCCAGTATTTTTCGGCTTCAGAAGCAAGCGTTGAGAATCATTGCAGGAGTGGGAAGCAGGGAACCACTGCAAACCATTATTTATTCGGTTTGGTATTTTGCCACTACCATGTCTGTTTATTTACTCTACACTTATAGAGATCCATGAACATAAAAACTATTTTCAAACTTCATCGGATCTTCATAATCATGCTACTAGAAATTCTAACTTAATTCGCTTACAACGTTTTAGATTATCTAAGTCAAAAAATAATTCTTTAGATGCAGGTTTATACAATTATTTGCCAACAGTGGTAAAGAATTTGAATAGTTTTGCATTTAAGAAAATAGTAAAGAAATTCCTACTACGTCATTGCTTTTATTCAGTATCTGAATTTTTAAATTACAAATGTCTTGATGAGGATTGGACTTAGATGTTTTTAACATCTAAATAGAGTAAATAATAATAATAATTATGTAACAAATGACTTGCTATAAACAATGTATTTTGTATAATAGTAAATAAATACTCTACTCTATTATAATTGATTAATTTTTATAATAAATACAGAACTCCTGAGAAGGGCTCATGTAGGGCCGAAACCGATAGAGTGGTATAAAATATATCTTTTTTGATTACAACCCATTTACTTCAATCCTTATAATATATATTTTTAACGAAATACTAATAAGGACGCTTTTTACTGTGTAAAGACTGTAGTCTATTTTTTACATTTTTTGATTGGACTAGATAGAAAGAAAATAAATATAAGTTTAACAAATTCAAATAACGCTACATCACATTGTAATGTATGTTTGGAAATTGGCATTATACCTACTTCTAATATTAGTAATATCTTTTGTGGTTCTCACCATTAAAGTATACTGAAACTCTATTCATAATTTAATTCGACGAATTATTCTGGCTTATTATTATTAGGTACACTTTGTCTAAAATTTAAGTATTTCTTTTTTTTGACCTGTCTAGTTTGATTTATTTTCTAAGGTAGGTACTTACTTTTTAATAGCTCAAAGTTAGAAAATTGAATGTATCCACGTTCTTGTGACAGGAGCGTTTTATATTATGAAATAAAGGCGTGCTAGGTGCAATTTTTTATTCTAAACATATTGTTTTTACAAATTTGATCTAATAGGTAAAAGACGAAATTAAATTTTATATTGAGACAGTTTATACAGAGATATTATTTAAATAAATGTTTATGCCTTTCGCGATCAATATGCAAAAATAAAGAAAATATTAAAAAGATAATAATTTTTTTCAATTTATATCGTGTTTTACAAACAACCATGATTTTTTCTAAACTCTGTTGAATATAGAAAATATTGTTTTATATTTGCAAGAAAATCGTCTGTTTTATAAAAATATTATTTTACTTTAAAGTTTTATCAATCAATAAAGTTTTTACTATTTTATCCTCTTCATGAAGCCTAGAGTCCGATGTCGCTAGTTTCGTTGGACAACAACCGTAATAGGAACAAATTTTCAAACCGCATATTTATATTATTAAAGGTTTGTGAGAGTTTTAAATAACGAGTCCATTGACCGAGAATAAATTAAGTATTGCAAAGGAAACAAATATTGAATAGCCAAATATAATATGAGCTGTTGAAAATTGTACAAATTGCGTACAATTACTTACTTTCCGAGAATAAGTTTGCTGTTGGAAAATCAAAATAATAACAGATTTAAAGTGCGTGTTTTGTTGCAGTGGTAGTTGAATGATATCTCGTATTAAGGTTCACAACTTGATTTATTAAAAAAAAAAACATTAAATTCGAATCATAGTAAAATTACACACTTATTTAGTTTAGTTATACAGGCTACTTCAGGGTTAAGTATCCAAACTTAAAATATGAATGTAGGACCTTAGAATAAGAAAAAAAATTCATTTGTAGATTTAAAAACAATATGAATTTAATTTCAGCCGCTTGCAACTATCCCTCAACATTTATGATTTATTTCCGATGATGAAAAATAAAAATAAATTAAAATTTCAGACTAATTAGGTATGTTTAACCTGGGATTTGCGAAAAATATTGCTTTCCGTTTTCGTAAAATTTATAAGAAATACACAAACTAAACTACATAACCGTACACATAATATGTGTCAGGCTGGCTCGACCGACTCCTGTTGGTATGAAGTCAAACGCTACTCTGTCACATATTAAATATCTCAAGAAGTATCCCCTAGCGCCTAGCAAACTGAGATTTTAATTTTTGCTTAGATATTTTTTTTTCTATTTTTTAGTGCAATGTTGTTGTTTTTTGTGTATACCCTCTTTGTGTCAAATTAATTAATATGTGTCATTCTAGATGGCTGCAGCACATGTTGGATGCAGGCCTAGTATCAAAATGGTTGAAAGATGCTACATACTTTATACCCCGTATTCGAGATGAGAATGGACCCAAACAGTTTTCATTAAATCAATTAAGTGGAGCATTTTTTGCACTTTGTTTAGGGCTAGGTGGATCTGCAGTAGTTTTTTTAATGGAATGGTTTTATTATAATTGTATTAAACAGTTCCTAATAACTAGGTACTTGTAAATTATATAGTGATTAATGTTTAATAATAGCTGATAATGTGAAACGCACAGCAAAAAATAATGTGGTTAATTTAACACCATCCGGATCCTATATGCAAGCGCCACAAGTTTGGTATTACTTTTTTACAATGCTCGGGGTTAAGTTTTTAATTACGAACAATGTTAAAATAATTTACACGAATCTAACACTATTTGAGTGGTAATTTAACTCTACCATATTATTAATTTTACTGTTTAGGTGTTCTTCAACTAGAAAATATGTAACTTTTACTCTGTATAGGTATTAAATAAAGTACACCGCATGTGGTAATTATTTATTAGAAAATATATTATTAACCATAGAATTGTGCAATTATTTTTACCTCATTACCATGTTACTTAACACTGTATAAAACACTCATTTTTTCCAAAATATAAAAAAAAAATAGTACATTAAGTTGATAGGTTGGCGTAAGAATCATGTTTAATAAAAATTTTTCGTAGACATATGTATACACAATTAGAACGTTTCGGAATCCATGTACCCCATCATATTCAAATTTGTTTTATATATTTGTAAATCACGAAGCTTTCAATATTTTTTTTTGTAATACAACGTTGTAAAAAAGGAATTGAATTCAATTACATTTTTTGCTTAAAATAATCTCAGGAGTAAGCTGTTAAAGTTTGTTACGATACATATACATATATAAATATATGTGCATGTGTATGTGTGAAGTGTGAGTGTGTGTATGAGTGTGTGAGCGCGCGCGTGTGTATGTGCGTGTGCGCGCGCGTTTGTGTGTCTGTGTGTGAAATGCGGTAAAACAATGGTATTGAAGATAACTAGTGTATCCCATATTGTGAAGCCGCGTACTGACTTGAGCACTTTTGCACGCACGAACATTTGCGCGTACAGACTTATGACTTTTAATAACAATTCTTTACGTGTGCGCCATTCGTTCAAAAATGTCTGAGACGGCAACAGCATGTGCGACCTATAAGTATTGTTATGCATTTCATAATAAAAATAGAAGAAAAAATCAAAACGATGGTGGGTTTCTCAACTATATAGAAGCAGAGAAAAATATGGCGGGAACAACTTATTATGTGACAGTGGACATTTCCGAAATTTTGTTCGTATGTCGTCCGAACATTTTGAATTTCTACTGAACGCGAATGGTGCAAAAATTAATAAAAAAGATACAAAACTTAGAAAAGCTGTAGGGGAAGTGTGGGAACAGTGTTACACTTTTTTCCGGATTTTTTTAACAAATTCTATAACAATTACAACTATTCTACATAGCCCTAATGAATCCTTGTGTTTTTAGGTACCAATACATATTTTTAATTAATTGTTTGATTTCGTGGTTAACAAAAAAAAATTAATCAGACAGGCGCAACTTGTAACACTGTTGCCTTATAGAAGGGTACAGTGTTACAGAGGGAAGGGAACAGTGTCACAGGTAGAATATTATAATGAAAATCCGTACTTTTGAAATTGAATATGATTTTCACATTTATTTAAACAACATAAAATATATTTTATAAATAATTGAGTAAATAATATCAAAAAGGTATAATAATAATAATAACTTAAACCAAAGAATTTGGTGGTTTGTTGAGCGATTCAAATTTTGAATAAAATATGAATTCATTTTTTGATGTACGAGTACTAACGGGGGCTGGTATTTTCCTATAAATTTGATTTTTATTAAACGAATAGACCTTACAAGTTTTCCAAAATTTATATGGAACTACGTGTTTGTAATAAATAGCATAATACGCCTTTTCTTCTTCATTGTATTTCTTAATTTCTTTGATGGAAAATACCACTTTTAGAGTTAAATATGCCTTCCCGAACTACAACGAAATCACCAACTGCAAACTTATTAACACCAACACTTTCACTGCTACTTATCACATATTCTTCATCACTCGATTCTGAAAATTGCACAGAAGTTTCGGAATCCAATGATAAATCATCGTACAACTGTTTCGTAGCCTTTTTCTTCTTGAACTTTATTCTTCTTTTTCTTCTGATATCTTTCATTTAATTCCTGAACGATTTGATTCTTCACTGGTGTATCAGTTAATACTTTACTTTTACCTTGTCGACTTCTTTTAGTCGTGCTTTTACGTGGTTGGGCTGTCGGATACGGCCTTATTTGTTCAGGTGTTTTTATCTTGAATCTTGTTTTTCAGGTGTGCTTGCAACTGGTTTTTTTGAAGGGTTAAATTGCTTTCATTTTCTTCAAAAACGGCATTGTCTTGTCATCATTTTCAGTGGCTACGACATGTCTGCCATATTCTTCCTGCGGTCTATCCGTGACGTAGGACGCCAAAAACTCACCACCAGTAAATATGTTACTATTCATGGACCATATTCCTGTGAATTTAAATCCAGTCATTACAAGCAATGTTGTAATATAGTTTTAACGATTTAAATACTGTCCGGTCTAATGGTTGAAGTTTTCCGCTGGTATGTGGTGGTAAAGTAAGCAGAATGATTCCGTTTTCTTTTGCGTAATCTAATGAACCAATTGTTATGTGCGACTCATGGTTATCCATTATTAAAATTACAGGTTTATCTTTAGTACATTTGATATATGCTACAAAATGTTTTAGAATTTCTACAAACATATCTCCGTTAACCCAGCCACTTTTTATAGCATTCCCCCTCGACCCAACAGGTGCACCATTGAGCATATGTGTCTTAAAGTTTACTCAAGGAAAAATTAAGTAAGGTGGAACGGACTGACCTGCAGCATTAATAATACAACAACAAGTCGCAAGAACGCCGCGTTCTCCGGGTGTGCAACTTGCTTCATACCTTTCTCAGCCATAATTTTTGGTTGCTTATGGACTGTAGTATGCTGTCTCGTCTAAATTGTAAATATTATTTGGCTGGAGTTGGTTAAATTTCACGTACGCTGAAGATAAATTGGTAAAGAACTCTGACATGTTGGTACTGTTAAATGCCGTTGCCCGGGACAGGCTTGTTCCTTCTGGTTTTCTTATTGCAATATCAGGATTTCTTTTACGGAAACCATTCAGCCAGTCTTCAGGAACTTTAATATTATTTTTCATAGCAAGTTCGTAAGCAAGCTTCATCGTATAGTTTCTAGTCAAGCCATGATATAATTTAGCCGCTTTAATAAGATAATATTTTAGAAGTATTTCCATTTCTGCTGTAAATACCTTATTAACTACATAATTCGGCTTGTAATAAACCAGATGTTCTTCTTCTTTCGGGGTGCTTTTAAATTTAGCTACATATCGTTTTCAAGTTTGATGGCAAATATTTTGTAATGCAACACTTCGAATAGAACAGCCATTTAATACTTTATTTACGGATTCCTTCATTATATATTCTGGTATCTTTTTTTTTGTAGAATCCTTTTTGCGTGGCATTGCTGAAAATAACGTGTAAATGAAAATAAACGTACTAACCGCATTAAAATAAAAATTAATGTAACCCTGTTCCCTCCTCCAACTTGTAAACACTCTTCCCAATCCCCTCAAAAAATATAAAAATTGATTTTATTGGTAACCTAACATTTTAAATGTCAAATAAAATATATGAAACAGAAGCTAATAGAACCTTAACAAAACATGTACAATAAAACATATGTACATGATCATACAAAGGAGTAAGTAAATAAAATATTTTTCAGATTTCAACATAATAAAAATGAAATTTCTTACCTAAATTTTCAAATGAGCGCGCACAAATGTCAAAACACATATGAAGTTAGCCATATATAAAATCAGAAAAATAAAAGATAAACAACTAAATTCACTCGATTAGTATACGAGAAAATTTGAGAGTAACATTGTGTTTAACCATTACCCTACGATTTTTTGCAACGGGGGATTCTTATACAAGTCTACAATATTTGTTTAAAGTATCAAAACAACTTATATCAACAATCATCCCAGAAGTTTGTCAGGCGCTTATTGAAGTTTTGGAAGAATACATAAAGGTAATAATCTTTGATATTAAATATTTATTCATGTAATTCGAATACACATTGAAAATATAAAGGGTACAAAAAACATTGGTATGAAACAAAATCTGTATTTGTAAATATTATAAAAAATCTGACAAAAATATTTATAAGTTCTCATAAATCATATAGCTATTAGTAGGATTACTATGAGAAAGTGTAGACGGTATTATACTAGTCGAATATACATCAAGGTAATTATTGGCAACAATGGCCGGATATTGGAAAGTTGCGGTAGAAGTAGTATTTAACTTTTGAGATACAGTATCATATTTTCCCATATCAGCATTAAATAGTATATCATTTAATGCACGTTCAACTTGTGCTCGTGTACGTTTGTCGTAGCTTCTTAATTTATTTGCAACATGTTGCGAATATATCGTACACTCATCAGACGGTAATTCTCGTAACAGATTGTTTTAAAATATTAAAAGCTTCGTCCAATCTGGCGTCCTCGGTTTTGTCAGATCGATTCCGCCTTTTCTTTGGTCGCACTGGTGTAGTAAACTGTTCATTTATGTTTTAATTTTTGGTTTCCTCAGAAATTTCAACTTTTTCATTTTGACCTGTGTTGTTAGGATCAGGAAGGTCAGTATCAGTATCTGTTTCTTCGTTACTCAACTGTAGACTGTCACTTTTTCAAGACATTCGGATGCATGTTGATTACGTCATCGAGGACTGTTCCGGGATGAAACAGTCTTAACCCATTATCTGCCATATTTGCCAACTGTGAAAAAAAAGAAATTTACCTTTTTTTCTTCTTGGAAAAAAGTCAGTCCAAATTTCTCAAGTGGTTCAAGCATTTCTTCGAATGTAAATTCAATGGTGAACGACATCAAGCAGAATTTGAAAGGGAAATTACAGTTGAAATCTTCGAAGAAATTTTTGATGAATCTTTATTAGAGTACCTATATTGTTTCTCAAAGTAAAATATTTGCAGAACAGAAAAACTGTCACAATTTTAATTTATCTCCTGATTGTCTCCGAAAAAATATTGGAATATTTTTATTATCTGGATATCTCTTTACCCCAAGAACAAATGTACTGATCTGAAGACAAACATCGATATGAAATCTGTTCGAAATTGTATGACTAAAAATAGGTTCATAGAAATAAAAAATATCTGCATTTTAATGATAATTCTAAGATCGCTCAATCAGATAAGGCAGACAAATTGTTCAAATTTCGACCTATCACACCTAATATGTACAATTTGAATAAAATAAATTCAATATTACGTTATACTTGTATTAAATTATTAGAAATATACCTAAACTTCGAATTCTGAAACATAATTATTGCTTGCATACTGGCAACACATACCATACACTGTAAATGCCATGGGATTCAAATGACTACCAAAAATATAATGTAATTTTTAATAACATATTATGTATGACTTATATTTTTTAAACATTTTTTAGAACATATTTGAGACTATATCTAACCAAATATTACAAAAATTCTTAAAACAAAAATCTGGCAGTTAATGGGTTCTATGTAACGAGCGGCGCCCGGATGGCGGTAACCAAGCGACCTGCACGGACCAGCGCGCTTAGTCTAGCCGAGTACATATCAGAGTGTCGACAAGTCGTAGTTCCGACAAGCCACAGCATCTAAAAGTCATAGCGTATAAATGTCATAGCATCGACAATTACCCCCACTCCTGAGTTCATAGCGTTTAACTGTTAAACAGTCATAGCGTATAAATGTCATAGTGCCGACACTTACCCCCACTCCTGAGTTCATAGCGTATAACAGTTTTAAAAGTCATAGCGTATAAAAACCATACCGCCTAATAACCACACGTCCGAAAAACCACAGCGTATAAAAGTTCCCCCACCACAATGTCCAGCTACGCATATACCAATTTTCACACTTCGATTTGCACATTTGTACCCAAACTAATCAATACTAACAAAACCCTAATTGAGTCCAACAGATCTCCGTTTTTTTTTTTAAATAAACAAATCAATACTAACAAAACCCTAATTGAGTCCAACAGAACTCCGTTTTTTTAAAAATAAACTAATCAATACTAACAAAACCCTAATTGAGTCCAACAGAACTCCGTGGTGTGGCATTTATTCGATTCTATGACATTTATACGCTATGACTTGTTACGCTCAATTTTAGGTTTAGTTTCCTTTTGCATTCATGTTTCGTGTTAATTTCATTTTGTCATTTTCATATGCACCGTTTTAGTCATGTTGTCACCTAAAACTTCAACATTATTAGTCTGAGTCATGCTTTAGTTAAAACCTTACCTTAAGTGGCGTAGTTCGTCTCATTGTTGTTATTTAATTGTCATACATCTCATCTTATTCATTTATTTCTGTATTTTTACTTCAACTTTCCCGTTGTTGTTTATCGGCGTTGACAGCTCTTCATTAATTAATAAATTCTTGAGTACGTTCGTTTAGCTTTACGTAGTTTATTCATTGTTTTATTATTTTATTTCAAAATATTTACATTTAAAATTATTACACAATTATTGTCACAAACTCTATATTTAGCTAATTTTTTTTAAATACTCTTCATAGTTTATTTTTCTGTACAACGAACGTAGTTTTTGGTCTATTTTTATTTCTTCATGGTATGCCCCTTTCCGGTAGGCCACTAGATGAACTCGTAAGCAACCCTGGTCTACGAGACACCCCAATTAATGGATATTAATTAAAATGAAAGCTAATTATTAGCAACCTTGGCTTGATTAAACGACTTAAGTCAGTTCTTTAGCGACCGTTGAGGTGTGAAAAAATTGATTTAGCAACCGTTAGTTATTGGCTCTGGGTTTTCGAAATTATTTATTTATTGGATTTAAGAAGCTCTTTAGCTACCCAAACTTGGGGATTTGTGCTACAATTTTTATTAGGAATTTATTTCCACGGGATTTTCCCGGATCGTTATACACCAGTCGCTCCTTTGTCACTTTTAAGCCACACAACATCTAAGGTAAAATTTAAGTCGTTTATTCTCGCCAATGGTTGCTTAATGGTTGGCTGAAATTAATTAATGCATTATTATTGCCGGTAGTTTCATAGTAGACATGTGGATTGCTAACGATGATTCTTTCAGGCTTTTTATTTTCCGTTTTGATTTTCCGTTTTTGCTGTCCGTTTGGTTTTCGTTATTGCTCAGTGCATTAACGGTATCTGAGGCTTTTGTGGACGTCTTCCTGGGTAGTACGAGAGTTTGAGGTTCGGAGAGGGCTGGAGAAGCGTACGAACGAGCATTCAGATTGTGTCGCCATTTTCCTTCCACCATCAAGGACCAAACTCGATCTGCCGCCATTTTGCCACTCCCACGCCACTGTCTGCCTTCAGGACTACAGATAAGCCACCTGTTTCATTTATTTTTTTATGTTATTTGAAAGGAAATATTTTTCATCAGTTTAATGTATATAAGCCTTACCTTAGAGTACTTAGTATTCGTTTTAACGTAGCCGATCACGTGTGAAATCCGATCAATCGATTTTCACAGTTTTAATGCGTGTTGTTGACGCAACCTTTCCGTAGCTCGTGGTACGTCGGTTTAAGCTTTTAGGGCCCTCGTATGTCACTTGTTTAGCGCTGTACGTCATCGGAACGCCCTTGGTCGACCAACGGAATCCCCCCGTGACTTTGTTGTGCGCCTGTCATATTTTACTGTTTGGCGAAGCCCTGGTTAGCTTGTCCTGTGCACCTGCTACGCGATTTAGATAATTCTGTTTAGTTTACTTCATCGTTTGATCTGATCCCCGATCGTATCTAGTTACGTAATTTTGTGTGCTCAGTTAAATATCGTTTTTCTTTACTATATTCATCATTTGTCGAATCAATGCAAATAAACCTTATTTTAATTCAAGCAAATTTAACTCGACTCACTTCACATTATCTTATAAGATATTTATACTCACATTTATTCTGAATAAATTCTCAATATACGATTTTGTGTTAACCTAACCTGCTAGCAATTTATTTTACGTTTACCTCGTACCCGTAGTGTTTGTTAGTCAACCTTGGGGGTTGAACTATATGGCGACTAACTGGCGCCCTTAAAAATTTAGTGAATGCACCTCCTTAAGACCCATGCCGTCTTCGCTGAGCATTTAGCCGTGGTATCCCCCCTACTTGCGGTACAACGTCCACCAGGTACGTAGCAAGTAATTGGCGCCCAACTGTAGTGGCCAGGAAAAGGTGTTTTTCTTTTCAATATCGTATTTTGATTTCCTTCTTACGTCTTATTAGTTTATTTAATCAGTTTGGTTATTACATTGTTTTGAGCTTATCAGTAGTAGATTAGCTAAAAAGTTAGGTTAGTTAGGTTAGATTTTCTTTCATTTTCATTTCATTTCATCTCACCGTTAGTAGTAAATTGTAGTTTATTAAGATGGAAGTTAGGATGGATGCTCACCGTTTGTTAGGCGACGAGTTGTCCTACGAATTGATGCTTCGTGGACTTCCTTATGACGGTATAGTTGCGGATAAGCGAGTTCGGCTTCGCGAATCGTTGAGCCGAGAATATAGTAGCGATAAGCCTGTACAGCATGAGAAATTATTAGTACTCCCCGAATCCGAAATTAAAATTACAACTAAGAAATTAGATGAGTTAGAGAAACTACTCCAGAACTTTGACATTGACAAATACCAGAGTGAATATGTCAAAATCGGTACTCGGTTAACACATGTGCTCTTACGGTTAAAGCGTATTGAATCTGCAGACCTAGATCAGAAAGCGACCGTAAACTTACTTATTGAACGTTGCGAAAAATACTTACTCGAGTCAAAATTAAAATATTCATCGAAAGCATCAGCCATTTTACTCGCGGCGCATGAGCAGTCACTGATTGAACCAGATAGTGAATCCGATGACGCGGAAGTGGTGCATCAGTCTAGCCCAGTAGAATCGCGTAAGCCAGCTGCAAGGAATAACATAATTAATCCCACAACACTTAATATAAGGTCACGTGACTTACCTTCGACTCCGCATAGATTTTCAGCAGCGCTAGGTATACCAGATGCTCATGAAGACTTTTCATCCCGCACGCCGTATTGTGCTCTTTATAAATGGAACCTGAAATATGAAGGAGACGCAGGAGTATCAAATTTTCTAGAACGCGTCGAAGAATTAAGATTAGCTCGCGGCGTAACCAAAGCGCAATTATTTAATTCAGCGGTTGAACTTTTTTCCGGTCCAGCCTTGACTTGGTATCGGTCAAAAAGAGAATCGTTTCATTGTTGGGAGGAATTAGTTAGTGCGTTGCGTAGAGCGTTTTTGCCGTACAACTATGACTCCAGTCTTAGAGACGAAATTAGGAACAGGGTTCAAGGGCCAGAAGAAAGGGTGACAGTATTCATAGCCAACATGCAAGGCTTGTTTAACAGAATGTCGCATAAACCATCGGAGAGCGAACGCATTGAGTTGATCACCTGTAATCTACATCCATATTTACAGCTTAGGCTCGGTAGGGATCATTTTGATTCAGTAGATGAGCTCGATGAAATGTGTTGTCATCTTGAGGCAATTAACTTGCGCACACAACGACTCAAACCACCACCACCTGCTAGTCACGCATTGGAGCCGGATTTAGCATATCATAGGCCGCGATCTCATTACGCAAAAATCAGTGTAGCTCAGCCACAACTGGCATCAACGACCGCAAATATTGATGAAGTCAGTCATCCTCCTGCACGACATCTTGGGCAATGTTGGAACTGCAGAAAATCTGGACATAATGCTAGGGAATGTAGGGAACCACCGCGGTTACATTGTTATAAATGTGGGGAAATGGGTGTAACTTCGCGAAACTGTCAACAGTGTCAGGGAAACGGAAAAAGGAGACGTTAAGTGACCGTTCTCGGTCTCCTGCAGTAAATTCGGTCATAGCGATAAATGATTCGCGAGAAAATTTGGATCAAACGGCAGTAATTTTGGATTATATTGTATCACATTTAAGTGGGGATGAGAGGCCGTACCTGAAGATATCTATTTTGGGAATGGAGTTAATGGGATTGTTGGATTCAGGAGCGTCTCGGTCAATTATTGGGAAAAAGGGATGGGATATAATCCAAAAATTAAATTTAAAATTAATAACCAGCGATTCACCAAATTGTGTTGTAGCTAGTGGAGACGTATGTCCGAGTATTGGTTCGTTGAGTGTGCCTGTGCGGCTATTAGATAAAATTAGCTTAATAAATATTCTGGTTGTTCCATCTGTGAGTCACACGCTAATCCTAGGTTTAGATTTTTGGCGCGCGATGGGTATTGTTCCGGATTTGCGTCGTAACGAGTGGTATTTTTCATCGAATGAACCAGTTTCTATTATTTCTTGTTCACGCCCCCTTGTTACGTTGCACGATACGGAACAAGCGCAATTAAATAAATTTTTGAAGGAAAAATGGGACCTTATGGGTTCATCGTTAGGGTGTACTCACCTAGTCGAGCACGAGATCATAATTGAGGGTTCGAGCCCCATTAAGCAGAGGTACTACCCTGTGTCGCCTGTGGTACAGCAGCACATAAATAGCGCGTTAGAGGACATGTTGCGAGATGGGATAGTGGAGCCGTCTACAAGTCCTTGGTCGTCCCCTATTTTAATGGTCCCCAAGAAGGACGGAACCTACAGATTTTGTGTAGATTTTAGGCGGGTGAATCAAGTCACAAAAAAGAACGCTTACCCTATCCCATACGTGTCGGCAATTTTGGATAGACTACGTGGTGCGAAATTTATCAGCTCGCTCGACATCAAATCCGCGTATTGGCAGATTCCTGTTAAACCGGAGAGTAGGGAGATAACGGCGTTCACGATACCTGGACGTGGGTTATACCAGTTCACGAGGATGCCGTTCGGGTTAACCAACGCCCCCGCGACGTGGCAGCGTCTGATCGATACCGTGCTGGGAAGTGACCTAGAGCCCTACGTATTCGTGTACTTGGACGACGTGGTTGTTGTGTCAGATTCATTTAGTCACCACCTCGACATTTTAGATAAAATCTTTTCACGACTCCTAAAGGCCGGGTTAACGGTGAACCAGGAGAAAAGCCAATTTTGTAGGCCGCAGATAAAATATCTGGGGTATATTGTGGATCAATTAGGGCTTAGGGTTGATCCGGAGAAGGTGGAGGCCATCTTAAAGATATCAACTCCGAAATCAGCACGCGAGGTGAGGAGCTTTCTGGGGATGGCGTCGTGGTACCGCCGCTTTGTGCCAAACTTTTCGGAGATGGTGGTACCATTGACACAGCTGACGCGCAAGGGTAGAAAATTTGTGTGGTCAGAGGAATGTCAACGTGCGTTCAATACCCTCAAAGAATGTTTGGTCTCTGCTCCCATCCTTACTTGCCCCGACTTCTCTAAACCATTTGTCGTGCAGACAGACGCGAGCGCTTATGGGTTGGGAGCCGTGTTGACGCAGACGTTGGACGGTTCTGAAAAAGTGATCTGCTACTTAAGTCGTTCTCTCACCAAACCAGAGCAAAATTACCACACGACTGAGCGCGAGTGTCTTGCGGTGTTGTGGGCATTGGAAAAATTACGGCCATATTTGGAGGGTGTGAGATTCACCGTCATCACAGACCATCACTCGCTGCAATGGTTGATGAATTTTAATCAGGCTACTGGGAAATTGTGTCGTTGGGCAATTAGGCTGCAACAATTTGATTTTGAGCTCGTGCATCGCAAAGGAAAAGACCATCTAGTACCTGACTGTTTGTCGCGATCCGTGCCAGTAGTTAGTGCCGCTGCGATAGAGCCGATTAATCTGCCGGTTGCAGATAAGTGGTACGTCGCGATGATGCAGAAAGTGCAGAAACAGCCTAGGAAATACAAGTCATGGTGTATATTGCATGGGAAATTATATAAGTTTGTTGACGTAGCTGTACCTGATTGTGGTGAACCTGATGAACGCTGGAAGGTAGTCGTTCCGAAAGAACAGCGTCGCGACATACTTGCGGAGGCACATAATGCTCCTACATCCGGACATCCAGGAGTGGCTAAGACGTATCGTCGGTTAGGACAAAAATACTATTGGCCTAAAATGCGTGCGGACGTTGCGGCGTATGTTAAACGCTGCGTTGCATGTGTCGAGCACAAGGCTGTGCAAAAAGCTCCACCAGGTCCCATGGGTTCGAAACCCCGTGCGTATCGTCCATTCCAACTAATAAGTATGGATTTGATGGGCCCATTGCCTGCGTCCTGCAACGGCAGTAGATTTATATTAGTTGTGTGCGACTATTACAGTAAATACGTACTCACGTTTTCGTTGAGAACTGCTACGGCGTCGGCTATCATCAAACACGTGGAGAATGACGTATTCTTGATGTATGGCGTGCCACAATTCATTGTGTGTGATAATGGAGTACAGTTTAGAGGCAGGGAATTTCGCGATCTGTGTAGCCGTTATCAGGTGAAAATTTTATTTAATGCGCTTTATCACCCACAGAACAATCCCACGGAACGCGTCAATCGGGTCATTAAGACAATGCTAGCGTGTTATGTAAAGGATAACCAGCGAGAGTGGGGAAAATATCTTCCAAAGGTTACGTGCGCCGTCCGGACGCTTGCTCATGACGTCACTGGGTTTACGCCATTCTTCGTAAATTTTGGTCGCGAGCACGTACTATCGGGCGAAGAATATTCGAGCAAGGCGATCCAGGACGACGGTAAAGTAGAGTACGACCGTGATAATGTTGCGCTACAGCGGCCAGCAGGTTTCAAAAAAATCTACGAAGAGATTAGAAAGCGCTTAGATCAGGCTTACCTTCGTAGTAGCGCGCAGTACAATCTTCGTCGCCGTGTAGCTCAGTTTCAGGTCGATGATAGAGTTTGGCGTCGAAATTTTCAGCTGTCAAACGCAGCTGAATATTTTACCAGCAAGTTAGCGCAGAAGTATGTAGGACCCTTCATAGTAAAACAGAAAGTTTCTGATCTTATTTATAAGTTGGTTGACGCTGAAGGCAAAGATTGCGGCACTTGGCATATAAAAGACCTAAAAGAAGGACCACCGCCGGACAACGACAGCATCTCCATCCATGATTAGTTAATTTTTAGCAGTTTGTTTACGTAACAATTTTGAGAAAAAATTGGGAATTTTTCCTCATGGGAGTAAAGGGGGGATTTGTTACGCTCAATTTTAGGTTTAGTTTCCTTTTGCATTCATGTTTCGTGTTAATTTCATTTTGTCATTTTCATATGCACCGTTTTAGTCATGTTGTCACCTAAAACTTCAACATTATTAGTCTGAGTCATGCTTTAGTTAAAACCTTACCTTAAGTGGCGTAGTTCGTCTCATTGTTGTTATTTAATTGTCATACATCTCATCTTATTCATTTATTTCTGTATTTTTACTTCAACTTTCCCGTTGTTGTTTATCGGCGTTGACAGCTCTTCATTAATTAATAAATTCTTGAGTACGTTCGTTTAGCTTTACGTAGTTTATTCATTGTTTTATTATTTTATTTCAAAATATTTACATTTAAAATTATTACACAATTATTGTCACAAACTCTATATTTAGCTAATTTTTTTTAAATACTCTTCATAGTTTATTTTTCTGTACAACGAACGTAGTTTTTGGTCTATTTTTATTTCTTCATGGTATGCCCCTTTCCGGTAGGCCACTAGATGAACTCGTAAGCAACCCTGGTCTACGAGACACCCCAATTAATGGATATTAATTAAAATGAAAGCTAATTATTAGCAACCTTGGCTTGATTAAACGACTTAAGTCAGTTCTTTAGCGACCGTTGAGGTGTGAAAAAATTGATTTAGCAACCGTTAGTTATTGGCTCTGGGTTTTCGAAATTATTTATTTATTGGATTTAAGAAGCTCTTTAGCTACCCAAACTTGGGGATTTGTGCTACAATTTTTATTAGGAATTTATTTCCACGGGATTTTCCCGGATCGTTATACACCAGTCGCTCCTTTGTCACTTTTAAGCCACACAACATCTAAGGTAAAATTTAAGTCGTTTATTCTCGCCAATGGTTGCTTAATGGTTGGCTGAAATTAATTAATGCATTATTATTGCCGGTAGTTTCATAGTAGACATGTGGATTGCTAACGATGATTCTTTCAGGCTTTTTATTTTCCGTTTTGATTTTCCGTTTTTGCTGTCCGTTTGGTTTTCGTTATTGCTCAGTGCATTAACGGTATCTGAGGCTTTTGTGGACGTCTTCCTGGGTAGTACGAGAGCTTGAGGTTCGGAGAGGGCTGGAGAAGCGTACGAACGAGCATTCAGATTGTGTCGCCATTTTCCTTCCACCATCAAGGACCAAACTCGATCTGCCGCCATTTTGCCACTCCCACGCCACTGTCTGCCTTCAGGACTACAGATAAGCCACCTGTTTCATTTATTTTTTTATGTTATTTGAAAGGAAATATTTTTCATCAGTTTAATGTATATAAGCCTTACCTTAGAGTACTTAGTATTCGTTTTAACGTAGCCGATCACGTGTGAAATCCGATCAATCGATTTTCACAGTTTTAATGCGTGTTGTTGACGCAACCTTTCCGTAGCTCGTGGTACGTCGGTTTAAGCTTTTAGGGCCCTCGTATGTCACTTGTTTAGCGCTGTACGTCATCGGAACGCCCTTGGTCGACCAACGGAATCCCCCCGTGACTTTGTTGTGCGCCTGTCATATTTTACTGTTTGGCGAAGCCCTGGTTAGCTTGTCCTGTGCACCTGCTACGCGATTTAGATAATTCTGTTTAGTTTACTTCATCGTTTGATCTGATCCCCGATCGTATCTAGTTACGTAATTTTGTGTGCTCAGTTAAATATCGTTTTTCTTTACTATATTCATCATTTGTCGAATCAATGCAAATAAACCTTATTTTAATTCAAGCAAATTTAACTCGACTCACTTCACATTATCTTATAAGATATTTATACTCACATTTATTCTGAATAAATTCTCAATATACGATTTTGTGTTAACCTAACCTGCTAGCAATTTATTTTACGTTTACCTCGTACCCGTAGTGTTTGTTAGTCAACCTTGGGGGTTGAACTATATGGCGACTAACTGGCGCCCTTAAAAATTTAGTGAATGCACCTCCTTAAGACCCATGCCGTCTTCGCTGAGCATTTAGCCGTGGTACCCCCCCTACTTGCGGTACAACGTCCACCAGGTACGTAGCAGACTTTTAAAACTGTTATACGCTATGAACTCAGGAGTGGGGGTAAGTGTCGGCACTATGACATTTATACGCTATGACTGTTTAACAGTTAAACGCTATGAACTCAAGAGTGGGGGTTATTGTCGATGCTATGACATTTATACGCTATGACTTTTAGATGCTGTGGCTTGTCGGAACTATGACTTGTCGACACTGTGGCATGTTCCCGTCTAGCCAGCGCGATATTGTGTTGATGGCGCCGGAAGTGGATGACTCATCGTTTACGCGATGCGGTAATTAATTTAATGACATTCTGGAATGAATCTATGGAATTCTTCTCGATTATCGGCTACCGCTACCCGATCGGACGGTGAGTCTATTGTACGTTTGAATGGTGACATAAATAGAACTAAATATTTTAATTTTATTTAGTTTTATAAATAAATAATCGTAGTAGTGTTTAGTGTGTAAATAAATATTCGTAGTGTATAATTAGTGTTTTAAGTTTAATTAATAGTGCGTGTTTATTTAATTATCATTAACTTCTATTTTTAATTTAATATTTAATTTAATAAACTTGTTATATAAATATTCGAATTTTTCTGATTTTACACTTCACCTAGATAAATAAAAATATTACAATTAGTATTATAATATTCTACTATTTAATTTTATCTAACTTCCCACACCCGACAAATAGTTATATTTAGTGCAATAACTTCTTTTGCACCACGCACCAGCAGCAATATCTAATTATTGTGCTTTCACTATTATTATGTATGTATTCTAAATCTTCAAGTGAGCATATTTGTAATGTTGTTGTCGTTTAATCAAATTCAAGTGTAATAGTATTATTTGAAAGATCCGAATTTTCATTTCCATGGACGTGCTTAAATAACATAACAATAATAAGTATACTTGCAGACAAAAGTTTTTGACATTCTTATTATGTAATAAAAAATATTTTTCAAAATTCGTAAAATAACACAAACTTACTTCAGTGTTTTAGCCATTATATTTTTTAATAGTACCTTTCTTAGATTTTTTTTAGAAGTCAATGTAGGATGCTTCCTATACCCACTTCTTGCCATAATTAGTAAAAAAGAATCACAAACACAATAATTTATTACAAATACACACAAAACAAACGTTTGATGCAAGCGCAGAGATGCAATAACATAATTATATAGTTCTAGTTCCAAATATTTATACTTCCTTATTGCTGAAAATAGATTAAAAATGCTCATAATCTCATACGTCTCTAAATGGCAAGTGAAACGAAAAATTCACGTTCAACGTCCACCCATATCTTCTAGAAAAGTAATGTAATTTGTCTGTGTCTAACAGTTCTGTCCCTTCCCTTCTGATAAGGAATTGAGAAGTATAATAAAACTCAGCCCTCACATAATTATCGTCAACAATGCACATCAAAAATAGATATTACTAAATTCCTTATGTACACTATGTTCCAAATGTTCTGCCCCAGCCTTAGAAAATCCCCCAGTGATCCGCAACCATTGTAGCACCATTCGTCAAAATATTCGAAATACGGCCTTCTTAGGTTGTAGAAAAAGACAGCATGCGAAAGATAGAAGCAGTTCTCGGTGAATCATTACTAAGTCAGGTAAAGGAAAAGTGTAGAACGTTTGCTTTGAGCTTTAGTTTAGAAACATATTTTCCTTAGTTGTTTTCATCACTGCATTACATTTCTAAACATAAATTGCATTATTATGAAATGACAGTAATAATTTTTCAGTAAATTAAATGAGAATAAAACATATCAAACTGTTTTATTGAAATGCGTGTTCCAAGATTGTATGCATTAGGCATAAATTAAAAGTTTTTTTTAAAGAAGCTATGAATTATTGTCCTAAAAGTTACAATTATTATCAAGCTTCGTTACTATCATGTTTCCCGTTCCTGCCTAAATTATTGCACTTACGTATAAACATCTATGTGTTAAAAATGTATCCGTGAAAATTACTACTTTACAATCATTGTTTTCTAAAATATCTACATAAACAATATAATTATTTGTATTAGTCTTTGTTTAAATAGGTATATAAAAGCAACTAATGTTATGATCGATTTGCGACGTTTCCGAAACGTCGTATAAATAATAAATATAAATATACAGAACAAAACCCAAACAAATAATTTATAAATAAAGACAGTGAGAGTAACAATTTTAAAATTTTTATACAAGTAAAAATTTTAATTTACTTAAAACAAAACAATAAATTCAAATAATTTCAATTGTGGCATTATGGTAAACATAATGTGGATGCGTGGGCCGCCACGCCACGCCGCCGCCGCCGGTATATATTTCACGCCGACGCCAATATTTTTTACGGCGCGCCGATATCAATATTCTAAATTAACAAAAAAATTCGACATTGTTAATAGGAATTTTAATAGTTCATATTAAAAAAAATAAAATTGTATCATATGTGGATGGCATCTAATAAGATATTTTCCATTAACTTTGCTACACATGTAGATATTACGAAGTTAGATACAAGTAAATTTTGATGTGAATACGCCGGCGTACACCGGCGCGCTGCCTAAAGAAAAGCCACTTAAAAATTAAGCGTTTATTTTTAATAATTCGCCGCCGCCACTATCAACCTCAACGCTGCACAAGTCAAATTGTGTGTTAATTAATGTAGGTACTGATTAAACATTCAAAGACTTACTGTGTATCGGGTTATGAAATAAAAAATCGTGTGGTGATCATTTTTTATAATCTTGTAATTTTGCCCGGGAATTATTGCTAAAAATGATATTACTTGGATTTTTTTCTATGTAACTTTTTATCGTACTTAATTATATATTTAATGTAAACTAAATTAAAATATTGAAAATGAAATTACTAATCATAAAAATAATTAACAATTATAATTCTGCATATTTTTGTATTTAATTTTATTAATTTAATATACTTACTTAGCAACCCCGTACAAAAATCATTCGTCAAAATGTTATCCATGTTATGCTACAATTAGATTTTTTTACTTTCAATTTTTTCGGTCAGTTTAGGATAGGATCGCCTTCATTTTTAAATTTTACGTTTTGTCAGTACCAATAATTATCTTATGTATTTAATATAAAATTTGGCAATAAGTTAATTTTTTAGTTTTAAGGTATTGTGGCATTTTTAAGATACAAATTTTTATAAAATTGTTAACTTAAAATAATTTTTTCATTTCATAATAACGCAATTTTTGTGTAGAAATGTAATGAAGTGAAGAAAACAAAACTATGGAAATTGTATTTCTAAACCGAAACAGAGCTCAAAGCAATTATTGTTCTACACTTTTCCTCTACCTGGCGTAATCCGCAATGATTCACCGAGAACTGCTTCTATCTTTCGCATGCTGTCTTTTTCTACAACCTAAGAAGGCCGTATTTCGAATATTTTGACGAATGGTGCTACAATGGTTGCGGATCACTGGGGGATTTTCTAAGGCTGGGGCAGAACATTTGGAACATAGTGTACCTCATAGTTGGCTATGACCCGTCTTATTAGAGATTTTTTCTTTCTTTTCAACGATATAAAACACAAGTACCTACATTGAAATTAAAATAACGACCGAAATTACATATAATCGTTATTTTTAAAATTGTTTTTATCAAGAAAAACAACGAATATCGATAAAATAATTATTATAACACATTGGATTTCGAAATTTAATTAGAAATAATCCGCTAATTTAAAAAAAATTATAATTTTCACCCAAAAGTGAATAACAATTTTTTCGATATTGAACCTTAATTTTGAACGTTCTTATCTCGGAAACTAAAAGAGATTTCTCGTATATAAATTTCTCCAGAGCAGGGGCCTGTTCCACCAAACACTTTGCAACTTTACACTTTTCACCTTTCCTTTGCTAATTTTGTTCCACCATTAATAAATTATTTTGCAAATGCAAAGTAATATGCAAAGTGCAAACTTTTCATTGACAATTTTATATTTTTGTTCCACCAACAAAATAGAATTTGCATTTTGTTTCTGAATAATGTAAAGCCCAATTGTTCTGCAAAGAAAATTTTTGCTTTGCGAAAAGAAAAATGTTGCGAAGATTTTTAAATTCTACTGATAGTGAGAATGAAAGTGATGACGAAATGAACAATAGAACAAGGAAAACTAGAATAATTTTTTTTATTGACATTATGAATTTTAAGAAGCATTTAGAATGAAAGCTATTCAAACAGATTATATTTTGGACCATATTGGTAGGTTAATAGAACTAATTAATAACAAAAATAAGGCTTTAACTGCAAGGCAGTAACTACTTTTATGCCTTCATTGGCTTGGAAATGGAGTCCAATTTCACGGAATTGGGAATATGCATGGAGTAAAGAAATCTACCGTCTCCCGTGTTGTGGAAAAAATAGTAGGTATTGTTATAGATGTAATGTTACAAAATACAGTTTGTTGGCCTGATAATGTGTAAGATATAGCTAGGTGTTTTTTTTTTTTTTTGAAAAGGAGGTTTTCCATCAGTTTGTGGCTATGTTGATGGTACCCTAATTAATATCGACGCTCCAACAATACATGAAGAAGTGTTTGTAAATAGATATGGTGATCATTCCTTGAATGTTGTGTGTATGTGTACCAAACCATGTTTTTTATACCGTCAATCCGAATTGACCTGGAAGCGTACACGATTCCCGCGTTTTCAGGAACACAGCTGTTTTCAGGAGATTTGAGGGTGGTTACATACCATTTCCTGAAGCTGTAATATTAGGAGACAGCGCATATCCGGCTATAGATTGGCTGATTCCTCGTATACGAAGAAATCCTGACGTAAACATTGAAAGACGTTTTAATCGTGCGCATAAATTAACAAGGAAATTAATCGAGGATAATTATGCAATACTAAAAGAAAAATTTCCGTGTTTAAACCATCTTAGAGTCCAGCCAGAAAAGACTTTTCCTTGTCACTATTAATAATTTTGTTCCCCGAAAATGTTCCAAACAGGATTAGTTTCGTTTCTTTTATAGTATGCAACAGTGCAAGCTTTTTAAAAATAGTTTCTTGCTTTTTAGTACTCATCATAAGTTTTTATTAAATTAAATTAAAGTTTGACATCCATGGCTAATGACAATTGACTTTACAAAATTTGCAAAGACAAACGAATTTTTAAAACCGCAGATAAATGGATGATGGAACACTTTTACATTTCACTTTGCAATTTTTGCAAAATGCAAAGTGCGAAGTTGAAAAGTTGCAAATTTTTTGGTGGAACAAGCCCCAGATTGCATTTTTAATAATGTTTAGGAGTGGGAGTTAGCAATTTGAATTTTAAATTGATCAATTTAAGTACTTTTGACTATCAATTTCGCTTTTATTAGCATGCTCAGGTCACAGCTGAAATTGTACATCAATTTATAAACATATGTTACATTTAACATTTCTTCTATAGATATATAAATCTATGCAAAAAATAATAGAGACTCAAAACATATATCAATCCACAAAAAAAAAATAGAAAAAGCACATGGCAAAAAGTTAGGTTAAGAAATTTTCACAAGCACATATTATTAGAAATATGAACTAAATGTCAACTAAAGATAATAAAATACTAACCGTCAATTATAAGTTTGTTGAATACAGATTTGGTATATTATAAAATCATTTAAACCAGTTACAAAATGTGATGTGTTTGTCAGGAAAATGAAAGTAACTGAATTATTGTAAAGGGAGTCATCATGGCATCTATTATTTAATAAAATGCGGTAGATTCAAGAAAATGTGTTGTTCTGGGAAGTCTACGGTTTCATTTATGAGTTTGTGATTTTCAAATATATGCTTTAAAATTTCGTACTTTTCTAATAGGATTAATTTAATGAAGTTGTTTTCTGACCTGAGTGAAGCAGAGTTAAGTTATCTAGGTTTGCGTTATATTTAAATTGTATCAAATGAAAACCGAAAGCTGAATTGTTTTTAATGTGTTCTTTAAATAATAATAATAATAATAATAATATTTTTATTTATTTCATTTGGCAAAGTTCAGCTAAAGCTGTTCTTACACTTAACCAAAAAGCAAGTATTACAAGAATTCAAAAAATGTTCTGAGACATAATAAAAGAAAAAATATTATGTAGACAAAATATATGTACACATATACCAAATATAAACGTACATTTAAAAATAGTATATATATATATATATATATATATATATATATATATATATATATATATATATATATATATATATATATATATATATATATATATATATATATATATATATATATATATATATATAGTCGATGGTAACCCTTTTACCGTTAAGTGTAGGGTTTTCTTGTCTTTATTCGCACACAAACTTTTTCCACTGTAATCTGTCTCTTGCGCATATTTTTGCTTCTTGTATTGTCATTTCTTTTTTCAATAGTAGTTTTCTTACAATTCCATCCCAGTCTTCTCTTGGTCTACCTCGTCCTCTTCTCTCTCTTATTTTGGCTGTCCATATCTTCTTTACGGGTCTGTTGTCGTTCATCCTTATCAGGTGTCCCCACCAGCTGAGTTGTCTTTCCTCTATAAACTGTAGTATCGGTTTTGTTTCTAATTCTTTCCTAATATCTTCGTTTCTTATTTTGTCTATCATTGTCACACCTTTAACACTTCTCAGGTATTTCATTTCCAAAGCTTGGAGTTTACTCTTCATTCTTCTGGACATAACCCAAGTTTCGCAGCCATAGGTTAATATCGCACGATATATTGTGTTAAACACTGTAATTTTTGTTTTCTGCGATATTTCTTTTTTGCCTATGAGACTGTTTTTCAGCATGTAGAATATTTTTGCTGTCTTGTCTATTCTTCTGTTTATATCTTCATCTTGGACTCCGGTACTGTTAATTAACACTCCTAGATATTCAAATTTCGACACTTGTTCAATTCTGTCATGTTCTATTTTTATGTTCATAGTTTCGTACTCATTTGATATAGCCATTACTTTTGTTTTATTCACGTTTACTTTCATATCAAATTCTTTTAGTGTTTTGTTCCAAACATTTATGTTGTGTTGGAGATTCGTTTCGCTACTTGCTAAAAGTACTACGTCATCAGCAAATGCACATTCTCCAATTTCTATCCGTTGTAGGCATCTATATCCTATTCCTAGTTTCTTTATTTCTGGCTTACATTTCTTGATGACGTCATCCATGAATATTGTGAAGAGAACTGGACTCATAACTCCACCTTGTCGTAGTCCTCCTGTAGTTTCAAATACTTCCGATGTTCTGTTCTTGCTGATAACATAATTTAGATTTTTCTTGTATAAGCCTTTGATTGCATTAATTAATCTTTTGTTCACTTTTCTTTCAGCTAAGCTGTCCCATATCTTCTGTCTCTGTACTCTGTCGAACGCCTTCTCTAAATCAATAAATGCCATAAATGCTTTGTTGTTGCTTACTGTGGTCTTTTGTATTATTTGTTTAATCGTAAATATATGGTCTTGTATACTTCTTCCCTTTCTAAATCCACTCTGAGCTTCCTCAAGCGTAGGTTCTATTATTTGTCTCAATCTTCTTTCCAATATTCTTTCATATACTTTCAGTGCAGTGCTTAGTAGTGAAATTCCTCTGTAGTTGTTGCAATCTTTAACATCTCCTTTCTTATGTACTGGTGTAATGACAGCTATTTCCCAATCTTTCGGTAATTTTCCTTGCTTCCAGGCTTCATTAAATATATCTAATAGTAGTACAGTTCCTTCTCTTCCCATATATTTAAGCATTTCTCCGGTTATTCTATCATGGCCTGCCGCTTTTCCATTTTTTATCATATTTAGAGCTTCTAGCATTTCTTCCATAGTTATTTCCATTATCTCGTCTTCGTCTTTCTTTGTTTCTTCTATCGTTTCTATTTCCGTATCTGCCTTTTCTGCTGTTACGTTTATAGTCCAGTCATTAGAGACTTTTTGCATGCAAAAGGTTGAGGAGTTTTGAAACTTGGTAGGATTGTAGACTAGGTAGCCCTAATTATGCCCCTAAGTTTGCGACCTCGAGCGACCGCCGCTCCCGCCGCCATCTTGGAAAAATGGCGCCCAAAATAAGTTTTTGGTATATAGCTCCGTTCCTGTAGGTTTTAGAGAAAAAGTTTCTATACAAAAGTTGTAGAGGACTAAATTTGCTACAAAATTGTTTGTATACTTTTTTTGTCAGGCTAATACTTTAGGAGTTACAGGGCTGAATAATAGACTGGATTTTTAAAAATCACAGAAAAGCAGCATTTGCATGCAATTTTTTTCCAATTATGTGCCAATTAGTGTACCTAAAGTTGTTTCTTGCAATTAAGTAATGAAAACTCATGCTTTTGTCAACTCGTTATCACACCACTCCTGATGATTAAGCCTACTAGATCGAACGCTAAGACCAAATAAGATGGGGTACTTTGCATTTCATGATTAAAGCATACCGTTTAGCATAATATGTGTTCTTTAGATCATTCTCTACCAAATCGAAATTCTAGCAACCCCCGGAGTCATACAGGGGATGTGTATTGCGAATCGCATATCCATTTCTTGAATTTTTCACGTTTGTCTCGTAAACGGTTATAATGAATTTTTTCAGGTAAAAATATCGACTTTTGATTTCTAGCTTCGATTCCAGAGACATTTTTCTATCAACATTATTATTATCAACATTTTTCGAACCCTGGTTTCAACACAATTTTTTAAAGAAAGAAAGAAAAATTGTGTTTTTAAAATTTCTTGTGTTTAATCAACCTTACTATGATCTATAAAAATATTTAAAATAATGTTTCCAATAGAAAAATGTCTAAGAAATCCAATGCCGGAACCGGGAAATCGATATCATAACCCGTTAAGAAATTATAGTTGATTAAAAACAGCTAAAAGAAAAAATAATAAAATTCTACTATTTTCTCCCAAAGAAAAAGTCTCAATTTTGGCTTAATCAAGAACTCCAAAAAAATTTAAGATAATGTATCTGAAAGAGAAATTTTCAAGGAATCCAATGCCGGAAACCGGAATTCAATATCATAACCCGTTAAGAAATTATAGTTGATTAAAAACAGTAAATAGAAAAAATAATAAAATTCTACTATTTTCTCCCGAAGAAAAAGTCTCCATTTTGGCTTAATCAAGAACTTTAAAAAAATTAGGATAATGTATCTGACAGAGAAATTTTCAAGGAATCGAATGCCGGAAACCGGAATTCAATATCATAACCCGTTAAGAAATTATAGTTGATTAAAAACAGTAAATAGAAAAAATAATAAAATTCTACTATTTTCTCCCGAAGAAAAAGTCTCAATTTTGGCTTAATCAAGGACTTTAAAAAAATGAAGATAATGTATCTGACAGAGAAATTTTCAAGGAATCTAATGCCGGAAACCGAAATTCGATATTTAAATTCGTTTAGAAATTAGAGTTCATTAAACACAAAAAATAAAAATATTACCAGAATTTAAGTATTTTCTCTCGAAAAAAAAACCTTAAATTTCGAACTTAGTAATGCCTTCAGAAGTTTTTCAAATAATGTATCTAATAGAAAAATGTTTGGGAAATCCAAATCCGGAACCCGGAAGTTAATATCTTAAATCGTTTATAAATTACAGTTAATTAAACACAAGAAATTTTAAAAACACAATTTTTTTTTCTTTCTTGAAAAAATTGTGTTGAAACCAGGGTCCGAAAAATGTTGATAATAATAATGTTGATAGAAAAATGTCTCTGGAATCGAAGCTAGAAATCAAAAGTCGATATTTTTACCTGAAAAAATTAATTATAACCATTTACGAGACAAACGTGAAAAATTCAAGAAATGGATATGCAACTCGCAATACACATCCCCTGTAGGACTCCGGGGGTTGCTAGAATTTCGGTTTGGTAGAGAATGATCTAAAGAATACATATTATGTTAAACGGTATGCTTTAATCATGAAATGCAAAGTACCCCATCTTATTTGGTCTTAGCGTTCGATCTAGTAGGCTTAATCATCAGGAGTGGTGTGATAACGAGTTGACAAAAGCATGAGTTTTCATTACTTAATTGCAAGAAACAACTTTAGGTACACTAATTGGCACATAATTGGAAAAAAATTGCATGCAAATGCTGCTTTTCTGTGATTTTTAAAAATCCAGTCTATTATTCAGCCCTGTAACTCCTAAAGTATTAGCCTGACAAAAAAAGTATACAAACAATTTTGTAGCAAATTTAGTCCTCTACAACTTTTGTATAGAAACTTTTTCTCTAAAACCTACAGGAACGGAGCTATACACCAAAAACTTATTTTGGGCGCCATTTTTCCAAGATGGCGGCGGGAGCGGCGGTCGCTCGAGGTCGCAAATTTAGGGGCATAATTAGGGCTACCTAGTCTACAATCCTACCAAGTTTCAAAACTCCTCAACCTTTTGCACGAAAACACCTTTTTTATGTCTCTAATGACTGGACTATTAGTAGTTCTTGAAAATATTCCCTCCATCGCTTCATTACTTCGTTTTCTTCCGTAAGAGGGTTCCCTGCCTTATTTTTAATTGTGAAGCTTTGGGCTGGTTCTGATTTCCGTAATGATTTAATCGTTTTATAAAATAGCTTTTGATTTTCTTTGCTATTTTTTTCCATTTGTTCACCAAATTGTTTCCAGCTTCTCTCTTTCTCAGTTTTCACTTTGTCTTTTACTATCCTACGTTCTTTCTTGTATTCATTGTAGTTTGCTTGCGTTTTGTTGTTCAAGTATTTAAGCCATGCTTTCTTTTTCTTTTTTGTTCCTTCTTTTATTTCTTGAGTCCACCATGCTGTTTGTTTTTTATTATTTCTTACTTTTGTTGTTCCACACACATCTTTTGCTGCATTTGTTAGGAGCATTTTGAGTAATTGCCATTTATTTTCTATGCCAATCTCATTACTTACAACAAGCATTTGTGCTTGTTTTGTTACTTCTTCTTCGTATTTTTTTGCTATTTTTACGTCTTTAAGTCTATATGTTCTGATTGATTCGTGTTTAATTTCTTTCAGTTTTCCATATTTTCTTGTCATATCTTCCCTGAAGAATTGTTTCTTTATTTTCGCTTCAATTAGGAAATGATCACTGAAAATTTCCGGTCCTCTTCTTGCTCTAATATCATTTATGATTTTTCTATTTTTTCTTTCTACAAGAATGTAATCTATAAGTGATTTGTCTTTTCCTTCTGGTCCTTGTCTTGAATACATATGTATTTGTTTGTGTTCGTAGAATGTGTTTGCTACTATCATATCATTTAGAGAGCAGTAATCAATCAACCTCAGTCCGTTATTGTTTATCCTATCTTCTCCAAATTTTCCTATAACATCTGCTGACCCTTCTTGTTTTTTCCCTACTCGTGCGTTGAGGTCTCCTAATACGATAATATCTCCTCGACTGTTTTCAGTTTCTATGTGTAGTTGTTCCCAAAATTTATCTTTATTTTCTGCAGACTCATCTTCGTTTGGTCCGTAAACAACTATAAATGTTTTTTCATTGTTATTTCTTTCTTTCATTCTAATTTTTAGTATTCTTTCCGAGCAGGCTTCCCATTTATCTATTTGGTTTGCAAATTTCTCATGGATTAGGCATGCTACTCCTGCTGCTGCTCTTTTGTCTTGTGATACTCCGCTATATATCAGTAAATGCCCATCTTTGATCAATTTTTCTCCTATTCTTTTTTCTTTGTTTCTGTTATGGCTAACCTATCCAGTTTTGCGTTATTAAATTCATATACAAGTTCTTGTTCTTTTCCATTTATACTTCTAATGTTCCATGTTGCTAATTTAAATATTTCT
The DNA here is from genome assembly GCA_947534325.1 of Agonum fuliginosum. Taxonomy (NCBI): domain Eukaryota; kingdom Metazoa; phylum Arthropoda; class Insecta; order Coleoptera; family Carabidae; genus Agonum; species Agonum fuliginosum. Next base: position 2,023,216 of record OX384044.1, read on the forward strand.
TTGTTTTCCGCTACGTTTTTCCGTTTCCTTTGCCTTGTCGTCTCCAATATTTCTATTTTGTGATTGTCTAATCGTTTTTTGGAACCTCTTCTTTTAGAATGACTCCATTTTCTTGTTTATCCCAGATGTAGTCTTTATCTCCTATTCTAATTTTTTGGTAACCTATTTTCACCCTTTTACCTTCGATCTTCTTTTCTCTTGCGATGCTTCTTATTTCCCATTGAATTCTTACTTCTTCTCGAGTTAGATCGTTGTTAATGTAGATGTCTGTGTTTCTCAATTTACTTTTTGTAGACATTACTTTTTGTTTCTCTTCCCAACTTTTCATTTCTACAAGTAGTAGTTCATTGTCTGTAATAATAGTAATAATAATAATAATATTAATAAATACTAATAGGAAACAGGTTTATATTAAATAAAGTTTAAGAGGTATTATATTATTTATAAAACATTGATTGAGTATTATATAGAAACAATAATACTGAAAGTGAAAGTTTTACAGAGAATTGGACAACAAAATGTGCTTTAGTTTTCGTGCGAAATTTATAACATCAAGTTGCTTAATATCACTTGGTAATTTATTATATATTGAGGCACATTGGAAACTGAAACTATTTCGAAATATAATCGTTTTGTGTTTAGGGAAATGCAACATTAACTTTTGTCTAAAAACACGATTATGAAGAGAATATCTGAATCTAATTTTATTAAAAAGTTACGGAGGATTCTGGTTTGTTAGTACCCGATGGAACAAACAAGCAGAATGAAAGTACCTTCTCTCTTGCATATTCAACCATCCTAACGAAGTTAAATGTGGTTAAAAGTTTAGAATTAATCTGACACATGAGTTCTGTACTTTCTGTATTCTAGTAATATATCTTGCAGATAGGAATGGTCCATAAACCGAGTCACAATAATTAAATACAGACAGTACAAGACTCTCGGCCAGAATTATTTTATTTCGTTTGGATAAAATAAATCTGTTCATATAGAGATTTTTCAAATTTTTCTTAATAAGGAGAGTGACATATTCAGAGAATCGTAATTTGGTATCTAATATCAGCCCCAAATCTTTACAGTGTTCCGAGATCTCAAGTTTAATATTGTTTAGCATTATCTGTATTTTATTTGATGTTATAAGATGATTTCGCTTGTTTTTATTTCCAAATAACATAACAGTAGATTGTTTTTCATTGAGAACAAGAAAATTATTCTCAGCGTATTTAGAGATATGTTTTAGGTCTGAGTTCATTTCTTCAATCGCAATATCTACTTCAGTCGGGGCAAATGGTAAATAAAGCTGAGTATCATCAGCATAAATATGCGTTTTGCACGACTGTATAGTTTTACAGAGATCAAAAATGTAAATTGAAAAAAGCAATGGGCCACAGATGGAACCCTGCGGAACGCCCTTTGACAGTTCCAATACCGTAGAAGTATCATCATTGTAACACACACTGTGCAATCTATTTGACAGATAATTAGATATCAAGGCTATGCTGTGTGAGTCAAAGCCCAAATACTTTAATTTTGCAAATAACAAATTGTGATCAAGTTTTTATTTGTCTGCAGATTAAGTCTATGTAGATGCTGTCCCAGTCTTTGCAAGTTAATTTGTAGACACCACTTTTGTGTATTGTATTTATATTTGGTTTACTATTGGCATTGATTCTGGTTAGGATTTATATGTTAGTAAGTTGTTATGTTTGTCTGTGATATGTTTTAAATTTGTATGAATATTGTTGTAATATGGTATGGAAATATAATTCTATTTATTCTTGAAGTAAAGGTAAATTTTCTGTTTTATTGTATTTTTGTATTGAGTATGTCGGAATAATGTTTCTATATATGGCTCTGTTGCATTATTTTTGATTCTATTAAGTCAATTTAGATGTTAGCTAGAATGCCGCATATGGGACTGCTCAAAGGTAAACCATCTTTAAGATTATAAGTTATATTCTGAAAGATGAAGAAATATTGATCAGTAGTAGTTTGACATAAACTGATTAAATTTTGTATATTTGTTTGATCAAGATTAAAGTTATTTATAAAGGTATTATTTGTTTTTAGAAGTTCTGATAGTATTTCAAATGTTTCTGCAACCGGAATGTTTGTTTATGTATATAGATTGACTATGTCAAAAGTAACCATAAAGAATTTCTTGTGATTTTGTGTAGGGTTAAATTTAGTTCTGTGATTAATTCTTTAGAGTTTTTTTTATGGAATATGTTGATGTATATTGAGAATCTTTTATTAAAATTTGGTTGAGGTTTTTAGCTAAGTGCTGTGCTGGTGAAGTTATGGATATAGTTATGGGTCTTATAGATTTATCTGGTTTATGTGGTTTGATTAAACTGTATAGAGCAGGGTTGAAAAAAAAACATGTTTTTTTCAATTTTAAACAAAACATTTGTTTTTTACTGTTTAAAACTGTTCTTTTGGTTTAAACATGTTTTTAACTCTGTACAAAAAAACATGTTTTAAACAACAAAAAAACATGTTTAAAACAGGGTATCTGTTTTAACTAAATATTGTTTTCATCAAAAGATGTCGCCAATGCTACTTTTTGTGCGAGGACGGGGATTTGCACCGCTCTAGCTGCGTAGCTAGTAGTCACCGATGGTCAGTGGTTGAATTTATTCACAATAGGCCTTAAGGGATAGTTAATAAGTTCATAGCATAGACAAGTGCACATTAAGTGTAGTTCTATTTAATATTATGTAATTAATATTTTTCTGACCTGTTCACACGAGGAAAGTTTTTACTAAAAAGTTTCTTGAAAGTAAAACAATTTCTAGGAGCTGTCATAAGAAAAAACTGCCAATGTCAATACCGTTCATACGGGGAATGTAATTATTTTTATTAAATATATTACACTTTGCTTGTGTGAACAGGGCATTATGTTTATGAATAAAAAAAATTCTCAAAGATATTTGAGACTTTTTTTATACTCTATAAGTACCAGCGAATGATTTATTAATAAATTTAATTAAACAAGAAAAAAAAACAGATTTTTTGGATTGTTGTTTTAAACATGTTTAAAACAGTTTTAAACAAACTGTTTAAAACACAGTTTAAAATATGCATTAAAACATTAGGCCGTGTTTAAAACAGTTTGTTTAAAACAAATTGTTTTAAACATAACAACCCTGGTATAGAGTAAGTATTGTTGGGTTTCTTTGAATGATATTGTGAGGTCCGATATTGAATTTTGTTAAGGTTGGTGTGCTATTATTTATTGTGCGTCTAATTTTAGTATTATATGTAGGTAGGGTGTTGATTTTGATAGGTTTAATATTATTATCATTAAAGAATGTAAGTGTTTTATTTTGTAATCTTCAGTATCAAATATGACAAGGCGAGCATTTTTTTCACCTTTAGTTATAGTTATGAGTTTTTGAGGTATTGATTTAATATTATTTTTCAATTGTATAGGTATTATTTTAAATGTGACTGTGTTTGAAATTTCTACTTACAGCTTTTTCTCGTATATTTGAAATTTGTTTTAGTTTGGTTCCTATGTCTGATTTAAGCTCTTTGTTGTCGGGATGGTATCTACATTGAGCCTCTATATCTATTGCAATTTTTGAAATGTTTGGTTTTCTTGGGATTGGTGCGAATTTGTGTCCTGAGTTGAGCGTTTTTTTCGGTTGGTGTGAAGTGGGTATGTGATAAGTTTGTTGTTCTCGGAGAAAATATGTGGCTTGAATCTCGTTTTATTGTGATTATTTTAAAAGTAAAAAAATATAATAGAAAAAATACATGGAAAAAGTTACGTTAAGAAATTTTAATTTGTAACTCTGCTTTAAATGTTTACCAAATATGTATTCAACAAACTTATAATTGACGGTTAGTATTTTATTATCTTTAGTTGACAGGTAGCTTCATATTTCTAATAATAAGTGCTTTTGAAAAAATTTCTTAACCTAACTTTTTCCATGTGCATTTTCTATTTTATTTTTTACATTTTTGGTGGATATCACATCTGTTTTGAGTCTCTACTATTTTATACATAGATTTACATATCTAGAAAAGAAATGTTAAATGTAACTTATGTTTATATATTGATATACAATTTCAGCTGTAACCTGAAAATGCTAATAAAAACGAAATCGATCAATTTAAAATTCAGATTGCTAACTCCGACTCTTAAACGTTGTTATACATATAAATCATTTAAGATTATTTCATTCATTAAAAGAAGGACCTAAATTAAATTTGAAATATCAAAACTCAGATTGCCCGTATTCTTTTAACTCGTATAGTGGACTCCGAAAACATCTCTCCAAGTGTTTATTTATCAATCAAGTTCCTAAAAGAAAAAATATTTCCAACCATGAAATCAATAACTTTGATATTAATATGTCAGTAACCGCAGAGGCTGAGTTAAGTGGTGAATGAAATGAAGATGAAGATAATTCGTTTTTACAAAAATCTAACTCTAAATAACTTTTATTTCAAATATATCTTTATTGAATTTTCCAGAAAAAAAGTACAAAACATTATTGACCATACAAGTGTAATAATGCACTCTATTTTTCATAACATCAACGATTATAATAAAGACCTAAATATTATTGAAAATTTATTCTCATCAATTGATATAGGTATCCTACAAAATAAATAAAATTCTACAAAATGATTTTGTCAAACCGGTAGAAATTTCAGTTGGTATGCGATACGAACAAGCATGAGATGCTAAATTGAATCGTAAGAAAGAAATAACTAAAACATGCTATTTCACATAATATATACCAATTTTAAAATCTTTAATTTTTGTTTATATAAACTGTATATCATAAGTATAAAGAAAACTGTAAAATGAATAGGAATCTGAATTTTTTATCTGATTTTTGTGACGACAGTTTACTTAAAAATAATATTTTATTTCAAACACATCCTGATGCTATTCAGATTCAAATGTATAACGATGATGTCAACACGGTCAATCCTTAACAGTAAAGCAATTTATTATTCACAAAGTAGGAGCCTTATATAGCAAGAATTTTAAAAAAGGATTAAAATTTTACCATTTTCTCTTCGACAAAAACTTAAAATTTTGGCTTAATCAAGGCCTATAATTTTGTTTTGCGAAAACGCACCACTTGTACATTGTATCAATCTGAGCCTGTACCTGCATTCACTGTTGACTTTGATGTGTGTCTTTGCCGTGTGCATATAAATATCGTTCTTCTGTGCTGAAGTTAGTGAAAAATATTTTTAACAACAAAGAACTAGAAGCTGCTTTGGAAGAAGTTGTAAATGATTTAGACAACGAAAGGCGTAAGTTATATTTTAGTTAGGTTAGGTACTCATATCTTACATAGGTAAAAGTGATGCCGTATATATTCCACCTGAAATTGTTCAACTAACAGATGAAGAAGATATTGATGATGATTTGACAAATATAAATTAAAATTTCGATAATGTCGATATTGCCGGAACTTTCGAACTTCACCTAAACGATGATGACATTTACGATAAATCTGATGACGCAACGTTAGCAGAAAAAAAAATCAAACTAGCTAGTACCAAAAAAACTGTTCAAAAAATTCCGTTATGGAAAAGGGGAGACGTTCTACTTAAATCTCAGCCAGTACCAAAAGAAGATAGTGAAGTCGAGCAAATTCGAAATAAACTAGAGGGAAAATCACCGTTGGAAATATTTTTAATGTATTTTCATGAAGAAGTCCTAGATGCGATTGTTGCATACTCTATAAAATATGCGCAGGATAACAATCGGCACGAATTTGATTTCAGTCGTGTCGATTTACTAAATTTTATTGGAATGCTAATTCTTACAGGTTATCACACTTTACCGCAAACGCAGTTATACTGGTCTACTGATGAAGATAAGGGAATAGATATTGTAAAAAAGTGTATGAGTAGAAATAAATTTTACAACCTCAAAAAAAATATGCATTCATCAGACAACACTAAACTGGATAAAAACGATAAATTTGCTAAGCTTCGTCCGTTCTTTGATATACTATATAGAAAATATCTTCAGTTTGGTATATTTTTCTTCAGCCTATCTATCTATGAACAGATGGTTCCATATTATGGAAGACATTCATGTAAAATGTACATAAAAGGAAAATCTGTAAGATTTGGCTTCAAGCTGTGATGTTTATGTTCGTCTGACGGATATCTCTTCAAGTTTATACCATATGCAGGAGCCAGTAAAGAAAAGTATGAAGTGGGACTCGGTGGACAAGTAGTGCTGGATTTCTTATCAATTATCGAAAAAAAATTCTCGTCGTATAAGTTGTTTGGTGTACTGTGTGAAAAGGGATTTTATGCCACAGGTACCATACGAGAAAACAGAACAAGTGGCTGTTCTCTGTAACCAACAAAATTTATTTCAAACTCGAGAAGAGGAACATACAACTCAGCTTATGATGCCACAAGTACTATTTCTTTGCTTAGATGGAATGATAATTCCGTCGTGACTACAATTAGTAACTAGTTCAATTCGCAACCTATATCTGTGACGAAAACATACAATCGCAAAGAAAAGAAGGATGTCAACTTTTCACAACCTTATGTCATAAAATTATACAATAAGAATATAGACCAGTCGGGAAATCCGAAATTCGCTCTATTTCTAACGTCTAGGTGCATTTTATGTAACATTTTGGTAACATGAGTTCTAGACTAATTTGACCCCGCTGAATTCGAATCTGCCCGTTACCAAGCCAAATTTTGCATGCAACACCCGGAATCCAAGATGGCGGCCGTTTTTTGAATCTTCACGTAAAACACGTAAATATTGTTGTATTTTTGAGAATGATGAGTCTTTTTCTAGGTTTTCGGTGTCTCTGATTTCAATGAATCACACAGTTTTGACATTCAAGTGTAATATTCAAGATGGCGGCCAAAGAAACCGGAAGTTAAACCGTCCAAAGAATATACAAAAACATTTTAATCAACTTTTGGGTTATCAAGGGCCTTACAAAAATTTAATATAATGTATATTACGTAAAATTTACAAAAGAATCCAATGCCGCAAACCGGAAGTCGATATCTTTATCCATTCAGAAAGTAGAATTGATTAAACACAAAAACACATTTTAGATTCTTAAATTTTGCAATTTTCACTTGAAGATAATAATTAAATTTTTGGTTATCAATGGCCTTACAAAAAAATTAATTATAATATATCTTACGTAAAATTTACCAAGGAATCCAACGCTGCAAACCGGAAGTCGATATCTTTATCCGTTTAGAAAGTAGAGTTGATTAAACACAAAAAATATTTAAAATTCTTAAATTTTGCAATTTTCACTTGAAGATAATAATTAAATTTTTGGTTATCAATGGCCTTACAAAAAAATTAATTATAATGTATCTTACGTAAAATTTACTAAGGAATCCAACGCTTCAAACCGGAAGTCGATATCTTTATTCGTTCAGAAAGTATAGTTGATTAAACACAAAAAATATTTAAAATTCTTAAATTTTGCAATTTTCATTTGAAGATAATAATTCAATTTTGGGTTATCAAGGGCCTTACAAAACATTTAATATAATGTATATTACGTAAAATTTACCAAGGAATCCAACGCTGCAAACCGGAAGCCGATATCTTTATCCGTTTAGAAAGTAGAGTTTATTAAACACAAAAAATATTTAAAATTTTTAAATTTTGCAATTTTCACTTGAAGATAATAATTATATTTTGGGTTATCAAGGGCCTACCATAAAATTTAACATAATGATTCTTACATAAAATTTACTAAGGAATCCAACGCCGCAAACCGGAAGTCGATATCTTTATTCGTTCAGAAAGTATAGTTGATTAAACACAAAAAATATTTTAAATTCTTAAATTTTGCAATTTTCATTTGAAGATAATAATTCAATTTTGGGTTATCAAGAGCCTTACAAAACATTTAATATAATGTATATTACGTAAAATTTACCAAAGAATCCAACGCTGCAAACCGGAAGTCGATATCTTTATCCGTTTAGAAAGTAGAGTTGATTAAACACAAAAAATATTTAAAATTTTTAAATTTTGCAATTTTTACTTGAAGATAATAATTATATTTTGGGTTATCAAGGGCCTACCATAAAATTTAACATAATGATTCTTACATAAAATTTACTAAGGAATCCAACGCCGCAAACCGGAAGTCGATATCTTTATCCGTTTAGAAAGTAGAGTTGATTAAACACAAAAAATATTTAAAATTCTTAAATTTTGCAATTTTCATTTGAAGATAATAATTCAATTTTGGGTTATCAAGGGCCTTACAAAACATTTAATATAATGTTTCTTACGTAAAATTTACTAAGAAATCCAACGCCTCAAACCGGTAGTCGATATCTTTATTCGTTCAGAAAGTATAGTTGATTAAACACAAAAAATATTTAAAATTCTTAAATTGTGCAATTTTCATTTGCAGATAATAATTCCATTTTGGGTTATCAAGGACCTTACAAAACACATAATGTAATGTGTCTTACGTAAAATTTACTAAGAAATCTAACGCCGCAAACCGGAAGTCGATATCTTTATCCGTTTAGAAAGTAGAGTTGATTAAACACAAAAAATATTTAAAATTCTTAAATTTTGCAATTTTCACTTGAAGATAATTTAATTTTGGGTTATCAAGGGTATTATAGAACATTTAGTATAATGTATCTTACGTAAAATTTACTAAGAAATCCAACGCCGCAAATCGGAAGTCGATATCTTTATCCGTTCAGAAAGTAGAGTTGATTAAACACAAAAAATATGAATAATAATAAATTTTGCAATTTTCACTTGAAGATAATAATTCACACTTCTAGGTGCATTTTATGTAACATTTTGGTAACATGAGTTTCTAGACTAATTTGACCCCGCTGAATTCGAATCTGCCCGTTACCAAGCCGAATTTTACATGCAACACCCGGAATCCAAGATGACGTTTTTGAATCTTTACGTGAAACAAGTAAATATTATTGTATTTTTGTTGTATATATCGTAAGTTGATTATATATATATATATATATATATATATATATATATATATATATATATATATATATATATATATATATATATCGTAAGTTGAATAAATTGTTTGGTATATTCTTTGGACAGTTAACTTCCGGTTTCTTGAGCCGCCATCTTGAATATTACATTTATGGCAATTGAATGTCAAAACTGTGTGATTCAATGAAATCAGAGACACCGAAAACCTAGAAAAAGACTCATCATTCTCAAAAATTCAACAATATTTACGTGTTTTAGGTGAAGATTCAAAAAACGGCCGCCATCTTGGATTCCGGGTGTTGCATGCAAAATTCGGCTTGGTAACGGGCAGATTCGAATTCAGCGGGGTCAAATTAGTCTAGAAACTCATGTTACCAAAATGTTACATAAAATGCACCTAGAAGTGCGAATTTCGGATTTCCCGACTGGTCTAATATGGGAGGAGTGGATTTACACGACAATGGGGTAGCCAACTACAGAATTGGAGTAACTGAAAAAAAATGGTGGTGGCCTTTATTTATCAACTCAATAGACATCACAATTGTCAATGCATGGAAGGTATACAATATAGCCAATAGTAAAAAAATGTCACAATTAGATTTTAAGTCTTATATAGCACTCGGTTTGCTCAAACTACAAGATAATAAAGCGAAACCATCTTCATCAAGAGTATCCAACGAACAACGTTTTGATAATATTGGTCACATAATAACCAAAAGTGAACACAAATATAGACGACGTTGTAAAATTTGCCACAACCATACAATATTTTTGTGCAACAGGTGTAACGTGCATTTACACACCGATTGTTTCGAACTATATCACAAAAAATAAAAGTTGAGTTTTACTAATGGATTTTACCAAAACGCACCAGTATTTTTTTCAAACCTAAATTAGTTATAATAAACAAATAATATCACATTATTTCAATTATTTATACCTTTGGTAAAATATGGCTTAAATATGATTGGGCCAATTATTTGAGTTCCTAGTAGGTATGCCACACCATACATTGAAACCAAATCTAACTTGATGACGTGATTCTTTTATCAAATGTAGGTTTTCTGTAGACCAGTTATGGCTGTTGTGTTTATTAAATAAGCCATTATTTGAAATTTTGCATTCATCAGAAAATAAAATGTTGAATTTAAATTCTGCATTATTTGCACATTGATTTCTAAACCACTGACAATATCGTAATCGTCTTATATCATCACCTGGCCTAAGTCCTTGACAAATTTGAATTTATAAGGATGGTACTTGTGTTTTTTTTAAACTCTATGGGCAATAGATTTAGGAATATTATAATTTCGTTAAATTTTTCTCACTGATGTTTCCGGATTTTCTACTACAGCTGGAATCACAATGTTGTCTGTATCTTTGTCCGTTGGGCTTGCATTATTTTTAGGTTTAGTAAAAGATCCATATTAAATTAAGTTATGCCATAATCTTGGAAATATTTCGATGTTCGGTTGCCGCATTTCTGGATATAAATTAAAATACTTTTCTGCAGCATTAACTGCGTTACTTTGACAACGAATGTAACAACTCAACATATCATACTTTTCCAAACGACTAACATTCATTTCGATTACAAGTAAAAACTGCAACTTTTAAGGAGGTTCCCTAGAGGTCCGTGAAGGTGGAGTCCCGACATCAAAATTACAATATAATAATAATTCTATAATTTTTTGCTAATTTTGTGCTATTTTTTGCTATATTTCACAAATTTTGTGCTATGCTCGTTTTTGTTATATTCTCAATTTTTCACTTGGGACTCCAGGTTCACGCCTAGTCCCGAATGAAAATATATACATTTTTGGTATGTCTATAATTTTTTGCTAATTTTGTGCTATTTTTTGCTATATTCCACAAATTTTGTGCTATGCTCGTTTTTGTTATATTCTCTATTTTCACTTGGGACTCCAGGTTCACGCCTAGTCCCGAATGAAAATATATACATTTTTGATATGACTATAATTTTTTGCTAATTTTGTGCTATTTTTTGCTATATTCCACAAATTTTGTGCTATGCTCGTTTTTGTTATATTCTCTATTTTTCACTTGGGACTCCAGGTTCACGCCTAGTCCCGAATGTAAAATATTAAATATTTTATTATACTATAATTTTGTGCTCATTTTGTGCTATTTTTTGCTGTAGTAAACAAATTTTGTGCTCATCAAGTTTATTTGTTTCTTAGAGATAATAAATTGGAACTCCAAGTTCCCGGCTAGACCCGGGTGTTAATTGCTAATGTTTTGTTGCACTATAATTTTGTGCTCATTTTGTGTTATTTTTTGCAAAAAGAAATAAATTTGGTGCTCATCAACTTACCTTGTGTTTACGACAATTTTAATGGGACTCATAAGTTTACGTTGAATAGCGAAAATAAGTGACTGCACTGGATGTAATATGTATAGTAGTTATGCTATAATAATTATTTTTATCTCATTTTTGCTATTATGTTTATGTTGCTAAATGATACACATTAAATAATGTGTTATTAATTAGTTTACAATATGTACCTACCTATATACAAAATTTATTTTGAAAAAATAGTTATAAACAAACTAGGTATAGGAGTATTATTATTATTATTTCATCAACAATTTTTTTAAAATTTTATTTAATAGTTTAAAAAACGCTGAGCATAAGTATAAATGCAGTGCGAAAGTTATTTATAATATGCGAGATATTAATTTTTCAAAATCTTTAAATTATCCTAGTTCTTAAAGCTCAAACAATGGATTTTTAGGAGAATTATAATTATAATTTGTTTCATTAATGCGTGATTTTGAGACAAGTAAGACGATCTAACGAGTCCCAAACAAACATTTTATGTATGAATGAAAATTATTTTCTGTATTAGTCCGAGAAATGATTTACTTTTTATACAATCCCTAAATGACCTCATTTTAACAAAAAACAATGACATAATTACATCAAATACGTGGGTACTCGTGGCTAAAAATTATTAAACAATTTAAGACAGTACAAAAATAAAACAAATAAAAATATTTTAAACTAATACACAATTACCCAAGTAGTACAGGTGTATTATTGTAAATCTAAAATGAATTTGAATCGATTCGTTACGTATGATAATAACTGTGCAATATATTTTTAAAAAACGCTTTTGTAGTATAAAGTAATATATCAACTTTTTGCCAATAATTCACACTTTGATTTCATATTTCTCTTTTCTGTCATTCCGAATAATTTTACTTTTATTTAAGAAGAAGCTAATTTTGTAATACAGTTTTAATGTTCCTCCTAATTTTCTACCTGTAAAAATAAAGATGATTTACAATGTTCGGTCCTTAAAAGTGTTAATCTGCTTATGAAGAAAATAGAGATTATAGTTTCAAAGGAATATACCTACATCCTACAATGTTCTAATCCAACTAGGAACAGTTATATAGAGCTCTTTTAAGTATATTCGCATTTTTTGTCTTTCGTTTCGAACGAATTACATGTCCAAGCGTTTGTGTTTTGTGTCCTGTGATGCTAATAAAAATCAGTTAAACTGTTAACCTCCAGAATAAAAAACAAAAATGAAAAGGTCAATCAATGTTAATCTGCGGTACCTAATTCACAATTTTCTCTATACCGAAACAAGGAAAATGTAAGATTATCTGTTAATTTTAATAAAATTAGTAATGTGTTGTATGGAATTAATAGTTACTGTTTTTGTTTGGTCCACAAAATTAAACAATCTATTAGTTATGCTATATTACTTAAATGTACTTAAGTATGATATTTTCCAGTTCCGAATAAAGAAGCATAATAGACTATAAATTTCAAGCTCAATTCACAAATAATGAAAACATAATAAATAAATATACCTATTTAAAATAAATTTTTACCATTTCGTTTACCATTGATGAATTTTTATTTTTTTAAAAATTACATTATAGAGTATAGGTATTTTGCGAAGTTCAAATTGTACAATTATCTACAAGTAGGCAGTTGTAATTATTTAACGCAGAAAATACTAACTAAAATGTGAATTTTGTAAATTAAATTATTTAAAATTAATATCTCTTTTACTTTAATAAAAAAAATACAATCGTAGTTTCACTGATTATGGATTCAAAAATACATAAATTTGATAATTAATGAGAGGCCTATTACCAAGAGTCTTGTCGATACTCAAGACCAAGACGAGACTTACATAAAGTCTTATCAAGACCAAGATGAAATCCAAGTTGTCGCGACCAACTTAAGACCAAAACAAGACCAATGTCAAGTCTCGTCTTGTCTCGCCTTGTGGTAACACTAACAATTTTACATCCATCAGTACAGTCACCTATTTTCGCTATTCAACTTAAACTTATGAGTCCCATTGAAATTGTCGTAAAAACAAGGTAAGTTGATGAGCACCAAATTTATTTCTTATTGCAAAAAATAACACAAAATGAGCACAAAATTATAGTGCAACAAAACATCAAACATTTAACAGCCGGGTCTAGTAGGGAACTTGAATTTATTATCCGTAAGAAACAACGAAACAAGTAAACTTGATGAGCACAAAATTTGTTTACTACAGCAAAAAATAGCACAAAATGAGCACAAAATTATAGCATAATAAAATATTTAATATTTTACATTCGGGACTAGGCGTGAACTTGGAGTCCCAAGTGAAAAATAGAGAATATAACAAAAACGAGCATAGCACAAAATTTGTGGAATATAGCAAAAAAAAGCAAAAAATTAGCAAAAAATTATAGACATATCAAAAATGTATATATTTTCATTCGGGACTAGGCGTGAACCTGGAGTCCCAAGTGAAAAATTGAGAATATAACAAAAACGAGCACAGCACAAAATTTGTGGAATATAGCAAAAAATAGCACAAAATTAGCAAAAAATTATAGAATTATTATTATATTGTAATTTTGATGTCGGGACTCCACCTTCACGGACCTGTTCCCTAGACATGCAGTGGCGTACTCAGACATCAGCCTTGGGCGCGGATATGAAAATAAAAATATTTTTATTAATGTAAAACAAAATTCGGTCAACGGGTGTTAGTTGATATTGCAATTCGTTCAGTTGCGGTGATATATTTTTACAATAATTTCTAATTCACTAATCAAAAAATGCTTGAAGATTTTGAAATAAATACAAGTTTCAATCGACAATATGGTTACAACTATGTGGTCAATCTTCTTCAAATTTTGGGAAATTGATGTCCGTGCTTGCATACGTTTATATACCAAAAATTAAGTAAATAGAACATTTCTAACATCTTTTTTTTTAATCAATTAATGGAAAGCCATAAGAGCCCATGTAAAATATTAAAATTTAACAATTAATTTCGTTCAAACTACGTGGTAAAAAATTTCCAAAAAATTCAGGTATCATTTTTATTACACAGACAACATAAATTCAAAGTTTGGTTGCATTAGAACATTTTTCAAAATGTCTTGGGAACCTCCTTAACAATAATAAAAGCAATAAATTCAATTGTTGCACTTTTTGACAACTTCTAGTTTATTATTGTTCCCACAGCAACCTTCGATTTACTTTTTTCAATTCAATTTTATTAAAAATAATAATTTTCGTTAATTTTTCTGTTAATTATAAAAATAAATGAATACTATTTTATATTTATTTATTTATTTATATTTCACTACATTACAATTTTTATAAATTGTTTGAAGCAAGTCAGGAAAATACAGCACATTTAAAAACAATATTTTACAAATACAAATTCAAAGTAGGTAAGTATATTACATATCAATTATTTGCTTACAATTTAAATATTCTTCGGTAAAGCATTTCTTATTAAAAAAAATTTTACTGTACATTTAAACTTCTTAAATTCTAATGATTTAACATGTTCTGGCAAAATGTTGTAGAAATCAAAATTTAACGCCAGATTTTTAGACTTTTGGAGTCTATATGCAGGCTTACGTAACAAATTAGCAGACCTAGTATGGTAAGAATGGCAGTCTCCATTTTTCATGATATTAGATTTAGATTTATGTACTTCAAGTAAAGAATGTAGAACGAAAATAGAAGGTAAAGTTAGAATTTCTAATTCAATGAAAGCTTGTTTACAATGCTCTCTATACTTAAGACCCAACATAACCCTAACTGCTGACTTCTGCATACGGAAGATTTTCATTGTGTGCGGAGAATTTCCCCACAGAAGAGTACCGTAAGATAAAACCGAATAAAAGAGAGAGAAATAGACTATTTTTAAGGTTTGCATATCGATAAAATGCTTTAATCTACGTAACAAAAATAGTGTTCCTGAAAGTTTATTACTAATAAAAGTTATATGAGACGAACCATTTAGTGAAGGTTCCAAATGCAAACCAAGAACTACCACTGGTTTTTCCTTATTTACATTTTTTGTATTAGAAACAATTAACTGCTTCAGGTGTGTGTCAGACAAAACTTTTTTAATTTCAACAACAAAACGTTCGTTCAACAAGAAGGTCTTGCAATGGGTTCACCACTTTCTCCAACTCTAGCAGAGATTTTTATGAGTGAGTTTGAAGAGACATTGTTCGCTAACAAAAACATTAATTACAACTCAGCTAATATTAATTTTTGGTTCAGATATGTTGACGATATTTTATGTCTTTGGACTAGTAGTACTGCAGATTTACATTTATTTCATGATTACTTAAACAAAATTTCGCCTACAATTAAATTTACTTTAGAAATTGAACAATCAGAAAAAATTAACTTTCTTGATATCACGTTAGTAAAACAACAAGACAAATTTAGCTTCAGAATTTTTAGAAAACCAACACAAACCAGTGATTTAATACACAACAGTTCTCAACATTGCATTCAACATAAATTGTCAGCATTTAATTCTTATATCCATCGTTTAACACAATTTCCTTTAACAACTAGTGAATTTAACAATGAAATAGCAATAATTAAACAATTAGCAGTAATCAACGGTTTCAATTCAAATTTGATTAATAAACTACTCAACAAAAAACAACTAAAAATTAGAACAAGATTGGCGTACAATGTTTCTTCCAACTCAATCACCTCTGAAAAGTTTTACATTCCACTACCCTTCATCGGGGACTTAAGTTATAAAATCAAAAATATTTTTGAAAAACATAATTGTAACTTCAACCTAGTTTTTCAGTCTCTCACCAACCTAAAGAAAGAAATCTGCAAAAAAGTAGATCAAGTAAATATTTTAGATAAATGTGGTGTTTATAAAATAACTTGTAGTTGTGGGAAAGCATACGTTGGACAAACTGGACGTTCGTTTAAAACTAGATTTAAAGAACACATAGATTGTTTAAAACAAAACAATACCAAAAATTATTCTAGTTTCGCTGAACACATACTTGAAACAGGTCATGATTTTGACAGGAATGATTGTCTAAAATGTTTACATGTCAAATCCAAAGGTCATATATATTTTGAACACTCTAGAGAATTTAGAAATTTTAAAAATAAAAGAAGAAGAGATTCTAAATGAACACGTGAACAGAGATATATCCCCACTCATCAGAATAATTTTGGACCAATCAGAAACCCGCTAGATTTTGTTTATTCTTTAAAAACTTTGACAGACACTTGTTGTCACAGAATACTGTCGCATGTGGCCTGCTATGTTCACTTGCTAGAATTGAATCAAAATTGAAGATATGAAAAACAAGTATATTTTGTTTGTATTCAACTTTATCTATAACTTCTAGACCTGTACTTTTGTTTATTGTAAGTATCAATTCTACGCTATATTTATTTTTGTAAGTGTGTAATTTAAATTTTTGTTGTATCTACTTCTAGTCACCGGTACCTGATGATGAGTGTTTTAACACTCGAAACCGGTCGTACTATTTAATAAAAAATTTTATAAACGTGGAGTAAGACTATTTTCTCATCCAACATAATTAACTGTTGAGTTTTATCTTCGTTTAATAGCAATTTATTTGCAGAAAACCATTCTTCAGCTCTCTTTAAGTTCATCTTAATAATACTCTGAAGAGAAACATAATCACTGCTCTTACTAATAAGTGTAGTATCATCGGCAAAAAGAACACTACTGCAAGGCCAGACAAAGTCACTGAAGTCGTTAATGTATATAATAAAAAATAAAGGGCCTAATACAGAGCCCTGAGGAACTCCATGTTCTATAGCTTTATTTTCTGAAGCCACACCATCAATAATAACGCACTGTTCACGATCTTGTAAATAAGATTTTATAAGATAAACCTTTGATACCATAGTGTTCAAGTTTGGATAACAGTATACTATGCGAAACGCAATCAAAGGCCTTGGAAAGGTCACAAAGGGTGATTGCCATATGATTCCCCTCTTCAAGACCTTCAATTAAATTGTAAATAATATTTAAGGGGGATATAAAGTGAACTGAGAAAAGTTGCGAAATGACCTATCCTGCTGTCACAATATCTCAGAAACTATATGAGATAATGCAAAAATTTCTTCAATAGCATAAATATTAAACCTTGTACTTTCAAATAAGGTTAAAACATTATGAAAAAAGTTATTATTTATAATAAATTTTTAAGTTTAAACTTTACCAATTTTTGATCTCAATTTACACCAATTAGGAATCAATATTTTAATGAAATTTTAACCTTATATGAAACTATGAACCTTTATTTATTAGTATTTTAAAAGAAATTGCCAAAATTGTACTTAGTTTTTGAGAAAACGTGACATTAGAAAACATCAAAAATAGTAAATTTCGCTTCACATACTAAGAAAATCACAGCAAACACAGGTTCGCCTGTAGCAGCTTTAGTTCTTGAAGTTCCCGCTACGTATTCCAACGCATCCAAGTCGTTCTGAGTTTTGTTACCATCTGAAGGGGCGAGGGGTGTGAATTATTCCAGGAAGTGTAATTTGTTAGATTTGGCCGAGGATTTAGCTTTGGCTTTCAAGCAAGAAGTATAATATTTTGCTTTCAAGAAGTATATTTTGCATGAATATTCTTATTGTCAATTGACAAAAATAGTTAAATTGAGTAATACATTTTTAGAACCGATAATATATTAATTAGTATTGCAATTTTAGGAAAAACTAAAAAAAAAATACGGAATTCATAACTGCATAGGAACTAAAATACATAGTAAATAATATCACATCAAAACACAATTCTGTGCGACTTTATTTTTTCTTTATACGAGAATTTTATTTACTCTATTTCATGTAAAGTGATATCAAAAAATATGCAAAATAGCCTATCCTGCTGTCACAATATCTCAAAGACTATTATAATATAAGATATTACAAAAATTCTTTCAGAATCATAAATAGTAGACTATTTAGTTTGTAATAAGGTTAAAATATTACGAAAAAAACCATTGTTTATAATTAAATTTCGAGTTTTAATAACACCCATTTTTGAACTCAATTTACTTTTGTTTATAGGTAATTCATTTTTCAAAGATATTTAACCTTATTACAAATTAAAATTATTATTATGAACTTTAGTCACGGGTACTCATTCATTAGGTACTAGAGCTGACACTTTTATTCACTTAAAAATGGCAAAATATGCGCAAAAAATGTAAAGATAAATTTTTCGAAAATATGCATTAAAAATATCATTTTATGCATAATAAAAAAAAATTCTTTTCAAACAAAAAAGGAATTATTTAGGTACTATTTCTTCTTATGTCATCATACAAAAATATTACAATACTAATTCATTTTTTATTTATAGTATTACAATAAATAAAGGAGCATAAAACTAAGAACATAAATAAATTTGAATTCATAAAAAATATAAACAAAGAAAGGAAAGGAAAAAGAGAATAATTATTACTTATAGACTGCGGATAATATGCAACTCTTTTATGCTATGCAGAAAGAAGTACAAATAGTGAAATAGTATCTGAAACTTGTTTTGTCAACTGTAGATTTTATTTCTAATACCATATCAAAATATGCAAAAATTTTCTTTTTAATTTCTTTTTTTTCGACATGGTCGACGGTTTAGAGAGCACTGAATACAACACTTATTTTACGTTCCTCTATTTATTATTTTGTGTACATAATTATCAAAACGAAGAGATGTAAATAGCTCCTATTACGTAAGTCAGATTTTATCGTATGCAGCCAAACTTGAGTTGTCAGAACCATAGTCGGTGAAATTTCAAAATAACTATTGTATTGTAAAATTAAATACGAGTTAAAAATCTATTTGATAAGACATACAAGTTGGGAAGATTACGATTTGAGTAAAAATGCGTTTGGCAAGATTACGGTTATGCATAATTGCGATTTGATAAAAATACGTTTTGGATAAATTCCGTGCTGGATTATTCCAGTTAGATATAGTTGCGTTTTGGCTAAATTACGGTTTACCTGAGAACGATTTGACAATATAATATTAGTCGAAGTTGCGGTTTGGTTAAATTACGGAATGTGAAATTACAGTTTGTCTAGAATACAGTTTGGCTAAATTACGGGTTGGCATATTTACGGTTTGACAAAATTCCAGTTTGGCTTAATTATTTTTGGTCAAACTACACTTTGACAAAACAAATTGTGTGCTCCCCATTTTTAATTATTTTTTCCGCACCTCTAAATTATTATGTATACAGATCTTTGTGTAGGTATCATTTATGTTGCAATTTCAATTCTCGTTCACAAAACCATTCCAAAATAGACTTTTTATTTTAATTATTGAAAAATAAATAACTATTTGAGAAAACAAAATTTTTGTATGTACTCGTATCTACTTCTTGTCGACTCCGTCATTTCTTTGTAAAAGTTTGTAGTATTTGGATTTATGTACTAATTTTAAAATTTCTTCTTGACACATTTTCAACAGATCTAGTTTATTTGAATAAGAGAATAGGAGAATACAATGCTAAAGTAGTACATAAAAGTATTGTTAACAATTCATCAACAAAACTAACACAACTTATATTGTTCCACTATAACCAACCAATTCGCAGAATTTGACCACTTTAGCTAGGGTAGATAACTGGGGTACAATATTTACAGTCAGCCTAATAATTCTTTAAAACTTCTGAGGTTATTGATGAGCATAACTTGACAGTCTATCTGGATTATGTGACAGAGATAAAATATGTATATCTGACATTATATAAAATGAAATAGATAGATTCGATACAGGTCCGTCTGTGATTCGTAAATATTGGTTGACTTTACATTCCCCTTAACACAGCCTGAGTCGTAGAGCGACCACTACGAAAACCAAATTGCTGAGAATTAAACAGTTTATTCGTGTCAAAATAAGCTACCAACCTATTTTTAATGATAATCTCAAAGATTTTAGAAATACTCGCAATAATAGAAATTGGTCTGTAATTCTCTACATTCTCTAAATCACCCTTTTTGAAAAGTGGGATGACTTTAGTTTTCTTTAAAGTACTGGGATAAATACCATCAGCAAGACACTTGTTAATTAAAATGGTTAAAGGTTCAGCAATGAATTCAACAATATTTTTTAAAAAGTTGTTGCTCATGTTATATAAATCTAAACAGTGTGAATTATTAAGGGACTCAAAAGCTTGAAGAATTTCAAGTATGTCAGTAGGATGAAGAACAAATTCACAAGCGTGAGTATCATCTATACTTCGCAAAATATCATCAGCCTTAAGATGACCTTCAGAAATGTTTTTTATGATATTAACTGCAACCGTACTGAAATAGTCATTAAAGTCATCAGGTGAGAGATCTGGGTGAATTTTATTACTTGCAACCTTGTTACGTTCAAAATTTATTAGTCGCCAACTATCTTTACATTTGTTTTCAGAATTTTGTAAAAAGTTGCTAAAGGCAGTAACTTTAGCATTTTTAATTTCAGTTCTGTAACTCTTTAGTTTTGATTTATATAGTTTTTTAAAGTGTTCACTTTTTGTACTATTGTAGCAAATACTAACGGATTGTAACTCCTCTCTTGAATCTTTGACTGGAGTTAAACCAGTTAAGAGGAGGACGAGATGGTCTTATTGTGCGTTTTTCCATTGGAAAGTAGATCTCAATTAAATAAGTTAGCCAAGACATTAAGTAATTAGAATACTCTTCAGGTGGTAAACTGCAATTAATAAAAACATTATGAAAGTCAGTAAAATGTAAAGCGTACTTAAACTTAGCAAAATTTTGGGGAGAGAAACGTCTAACACTTGTAAACTTATGTCCCACATCACAATGACTATTTAAAAAAACAAAATACTGGCCATAATGGTCGGAAAGGCAGGGATCTATAACACCAACAGAAAAATTTAGAGCATCGAGATTAGTAATAATGTTGTCAATGCAACTACTGGATTTTTCAGTGACTCTGGTCGGCTCCGCAATAGTGACTCTCAGCCCAAAAGAGTTTAATAAATTAATAAAATCTAATGATTCCCTCTTCAGAGCATCACCGGCAAATTCTGTGTTGAAATCTCCAACAACAATAATCTTTGTATAAGAATAACTAAGTTTATTGAGCATTTCCTCAAATTTTAACATAAATAGACTAAAATTACCCAAATTACCCTGTATACAGTCCATTACTCTATAGGCAAATTTAACGTTGTACCGAATATACTTAATTAAACTGTAATTTAGACCAAATAAATCAAGCTATAGACATAGAGAGTGATTTTAAAGACAAAGATCCCTTTCTCAAACATAGATTTTACGCCGTGGGAACAATGGTGGATTGTTTAACAGACGGAATATATACCAGGTTCAGAGATATATATGAAAAAAATAATTTTGTATTTGCTACGTTTATTGATCCAAGATGTAAAATATAGTTTTTTCCTGAAACATTAAAAGTTGCCGCTAAACATTTAATATTAAAAGAAATAAGTAAAAGATAATATTTTAGGAGAAAGTAGCTCTAACTCTTCTACCGACGATAGCGATGATGAACCACTAGTTAAAAAAAAAACAACGATCATCAAATGATTATACACAACTCTGGCAATGTTACAATGATATTGCATCCACATCAAAGTCAAATGAACAGTCTAGCGGAGGAAAAGAGGATAAATTATTAATTCAAATAGAGTCATATGTTAATGTACTTTTAATAAAGAGAAACTCAGATCCAATTTTATGGTGAAGAGATCATGCCTCGCTTTATCCCGAATTAAGTTTAATTGCTCGACGATATTTATCTAGCCCTGCAAGTTCTGTGTACAGCGAGAGAACTTTTTCGGAAATAGACCAAATCTATGAAGATAGAAGAT
This sequence comes from Agonum fuliginosum, assembly GCA_947534325.1. Lineage (NCBI taxonomy): Eukaryota > Metazoa > Arthropoda > Insecta > Coleoptera > Carabidae > Agonum > Agonum fuliginosum. Next base: position 2,045,375 of record OX384044.1, read on the forward strand.
CGAGAATTACACCAGCAAATGCGCAGAAGTTATTATTTATCCACCATAATTTACAAAAATGTAATTTTGAATATTAATTAGTTTCTTGATTCAAACATGTTACATTATTATATTTACCTTTAATTTATTTGAATACTTCTTACCTATATCTAATAAAATAATTCAAAAATAATAATGATAAAATATCCGGCCGGATTTTATACACGATCCGGCCGGATTCGGTATCAAAGCCGCATCTTCGTGCCATCACTAATATTTATTAATTAATTTCGAGTATCACTATTTCCCAAACATGATTTTATGATACACTACCCAAACATAATAAGAAAAATGCGACCGCTTTGCTATCTTTGGGCAATATGATATAAAAGTAAACAGTCTTATTTCAAAAATTTAGTTCATACTTTCAAATATTTTAAAAATATTTGCAGGACTCTGTCTTTCACATATCAAAAAAATTCATTTCAACTTCAACGTAATAAACAATGAAATTCGTCACATGATAAATTTAATTTAGCTCCAATTACCCCAAAAGTATTTCAAAAAGAAACTTAAAATTGATAAAAAATTATACCAGAGTTTGTAAATCGATTTTGTATCCACAGCATGTAGCAGCTGTAATATATTATTTATCTTATGCTCCATATGTGTCTAGAATTATAAGACCTGCAGAAAAATTGATAAATATCTTCGACGTAGAAAATATTGTACCAACAATTGAAAATGACAGCGATGATGATGAGTAACCATGTATCGGTATATATAATTTCTGTAAAAATAAAAGAACGGAATGAAGAAAATTAAGTGCATTTGATTGCTAAAACATTGAAACAAAAAGTTAAGAATATTACATCTGTCAAAGCATGAATAAAAGTAAAAATTGAAAACGAATTATAATAATTATGAATAAATAATGCAACTTATTTTATAAGAATAAATAAGGACATTCTGTAGAATATTTGAGATTTTTTTCAATGGGTTTCTATTATCACGTGGGGAACGAAAAATACAGTTTTGGTATTTTGTTCGAAAGATTGCACCAATCGGAAAAAACTGAAAAAAGACCAATTATTCCTCCCTTGAAGAGTGTTCAGTGTTAAATTAACAATATTTAAATAGCAAAATTAACAAATTATATAATATGTATACACATATAAATTTATGTATGAAATTAACTAAAATTTTTGTCGATTTTATTCAATATTTTTGTTAAAATAACTACAAAAACAGTGTTATCATTAAACTCTTGTTAATATTTAACAAGAAATAAATGTAATAATTTAACAAAAAAAAATTAATAATTTAACGAAATCTTGTTGTTACAATTTAACAATATTTTTAAGTTAAAATAACAAAGTTTCTACAGAGCTCTATATAGACTATTTTTTTGTTAAAATAGTGGTAAATTAATACTTTAATATCAGTGATACTAAAAATGTTTACGTCATGTATACAACCCTTGATTTTTACGAATTTAATAAAAATTGTTTTTGTTCTATAATCAGTATATCAAATTACATAACTCGTTACGAGTTTCGTGTAGAGGTATAGAAACACCCTGTGTAATATATATATATATATATATATATATATATATATATATATACAGGTTGGTGGAGGTGAAATGCGAACATAGGGAACATACATGACAATCGAACTTTCATGCCAGGTATCTTGATATATTTTGTAGTAGTGTCACAAAACGAAGTAATATGAATTTGTGTGGCAAAAAGAGTAATAATAACAGAAATAATAATAAAATTTAAAAGTGCATGTAAACTTTCTCGTTCTGCTCGTACACATACATTATTATGCAAAGAAAATATTTTTAAGAAAATAAAAATTTCAATAATATGACAGCTACTTTGACATTGACAGTACTTATTCCACGTATATCAAAGTGCCTAGCATGATAACTCCATTGTCATATATTTCCCTATGTTCGCATTTCACCTCCACCAACCTGTATATAAAATTAATTAAAATGATTTTATCCCTCCCTAATCTTCCCAACACTAATTTATAGCTTTTAATTATATATTTTTTTATTTGTTTATCTTCACCTTTAGAAATATTAGGAACACAAAATGTAAGTAGTTCAATTATATTATACTCAACAAAATTACTTTTCAAATATACTTATTTCAATTCCCAGTAGATTTATAACGAAATAATAATACAAATCCAGAGAAAACCACTGACAAAACATTTTTTAATCTAAAAATGTATCAGTCTACCTTAAAACTTAATAAAAATGAGACTACAAATAATAGCTTTAAACTTTCTTCAATTTGTTCAGAGTTATCTGCAACCTCCATCCACAGTCATAAACCCGCAAATAAAATGTTTATTTGATCTTCACTTGTCTGCATTTGAATTCAACTATTTAATTCTTCATTTTCCGAGTACAAGGACCAAGGCAGATGAATTAATAAGTTTAACTTCACAAACAAATCCCGTTTTAAAAGTTGTTTATTTTAATGGAAACGAAGGCGAGTTTACAATGATTCCACAGAAGTTCTCTACGCATATTGTTTTGGTGTCGACGTCAGAGGAGTTTAAGTATTTTTTGAAGAAAATACATGGAACGGCAACTTGGAGCGCTGGGAGCAAATATCTGGTGGGATTTTTTGGAAAAGAAAATCCTAATGATATTTTGGCCATGTTTCATAGTTCTTGGGTAAGTTTAAGGTAATACAAATATACTATTTATATGCAGATTATTAATTGCTTTGAGGGTAAGCATATAAATTTCAATGTCGATATCGAAACGTGATTTGCGCCGTTTAGAACATGGGCCAGCCAACATTTGGGTATAATAATTTGGGGTACAAATATTCCTTTTAATTACAGTTATACAGAATGTGTCTGTACTTCGGGGAAAAAAATAAGCGTATATATGGTGACGTGTTTAACGTGAAAAAGATAGAATTTTTGGAAAATTTGCAAAATTAAGAGCGTAATTTATTAAAAGCAACTTATTTGAACTGAATTTTCAACATCAGACATTATTTGACATTGTAGTAGATCTAAATAGAATATGTAGAAAAATTATCTACTCGTAGTATTACAAATTTTACTTTAAATAGTTGGCGTTATCCATGCTCAGTACGTCATGTAATAATATACCCTTTAATTTTTTTTCCGAGGTACAGACACACCCTGTATAACTGTAATTAAAAGGAATATTTGTACCCGAAATTATTATAGCCTGTGTTATATTTTAGTAATTAATGATATTTGTATTTGGCGTGTAACGAAGCTAATTTCTTCGTTACTAATTTCACATATCCCTTTTATTTAATTTGTATCTAAACCTCATGTCTAATCTGGAACAAGAATAATATTTATTATATGTTCTAATTATTTTATCATTTTCTTACCTGATTGATATGTAATTTCTTTATTACTAATTTTAGACATCCCTTTCTTTCAAGTTGTATCAAAATCTCACACCAAATCTGGAAAAAGAATATATTTAATATTTGATTTAATGATTTTGACATATTCTTACCGGTTTGTTTTGGGTTTCTTTTTTACTTTAAGTATATTTATCTTGGTAACCAAAATGCTTGACGATCAACATTAAATATTTTGAACGAATCAGACAACTCTTCAAATTTTGGAGACAAATCAAATACATTTCTTACTTTGGAGACGACAAGTGATGTCGTACCATTGTCGTCTCGGGTATAAAAGGAGCTGCAGCATTTCAGTATTTCAGTATCGTTCTCGAGCTCAAATGGGTTACATATTGTCTTAACATTTGATGTCTGCGAAACGAAACTTACGAAAATATTTAGTAGCTGATAGTAGTCCGGTCGCCAAGCCATGTAACCTGGAAGTTGGGTACAACAAATATTTTATGATTGATTCTAGTAGTATTTGATATACTGAATCATAATATGACGGGTGCCAGACTGGCACCCCTGGGCAACTCCGGGAAATTCGAAAAAATCGCCCAAAAAAATGGATTTTTTTGGTTATTTGCCAATAACTACTAAACGGTTAGTTCTACGGTTAAGATTGTCTAGTGCATTTTTGTAGAGAACTAAATTTCCAAAAAAATTAAACTTTAAACTGCTCTCTTCGATTAACCGTTTCTGAGATACACGCGTTCAAATTTTGAAACTTGAATTTTTTTTACTTTTTTCATTATTTTTGTGTTTAATGACCTGTACCTTCTAAACAAATTAAAATTTTGATATTTGGTTTCTTTTATTAAATTCTGCAAACAATTCTCTATAAGATAGATTATTTTAATTTTTTTTCAAAGCCTTAGTTAAGCCAAAATTTTAAGATTTTCTTCGAGAGAAACATGAATTTTTTTACTTTTTTCATAATTTTTGTGTTTAATGACCTGTAACTTCTAAACAAATTAAAATTTTGATATCCGGTTTCTATTATTTAATTTTGCAAACAATTCTCTATAAGATAGATTGTATGAAATTTTTCTTCAAAGCCTTAGTTAAGCCAAAATTTTAAGATTTCCTTCGAGAGAAACTTGAATTTTTCTTTACTTTTTTCATAAGTTTTGTGTTTAATGACCTGTAACTTCTAAACAAATTAAAATTTTGATATTCGGTTTATTTAATTAAATTCCGCAAACAATTCTCTATAAGATAGATTATATGAAATTTTTCTTGAAGGCCTTAGTTAAGCCAAAATTTTAAGATTTTCTTTGAGAGAAACTTGAAATTTTTTTACTCTTTTCATAATTTTTGTGTTTAATGACCTGTAACTTCTAAACAAATTAAAATTTTGATATCCGGTTTCTTTTATTAAATTCTGCAAGCAATTCTCTATAAGATAGATTATTTTAATTTTTTTTTGAAGGCCTTAGTTAAGCCAAAATTTTAAGATTTTCTTCGAGAGAAACTTGAAATTTTATTACTCTTTTTATAATGTTTGTTTTTAATGACCTGTAACTTCTAAACAAATTAAAATTTTGATATCCGGTTTCTTTTATTAAATTTTGCAAACAATTCTCTATAAGATAGATTGTATGAAATTTTTCTTGAAGGCCTTAGTTAAGCCAAAATTTTAAGATTTCCTTCGAGAGAAACTTGAAATTTTTTTACTTTTTTCATAAGTTTTGTGTTTAATGACATGTAACTTCTAAACAAATTAAAATTTTGATATCCGGTTTCTTTTATTAAATTCTGCAAACAATCTTTATGTAAGATACATTGTACTATATTTTTTAAAAGGCCTCTAATAATCCGAAATTTAATTATTTTCTCCGAGAGAAAATTGTAAAATTTTAGAATTTTAAAAGTTTCTTTTGTTTAATCAACTTTAATTTCTGAACGGTTCAAGATATCGACTTCCGGTTTCCGGCATTGGATTCCTCAGACATTTTTATGTAAGATACATTGTATTAATTTTTTTAAAGTGCCTTTAATAAGCCGAAATTTAATTATTTTTTCCAAGAGAAAATTATAAAATTTTAGAATTCTTATAGTTCCTTGTGTTTAATCAATTTTAGTTTCTGAACGGATAAAGATATCGACTTCCGGTTTATTTTTTATGAAATCGTTCAATAATGACTAACTTTAGCTCCGCTAAATCGTAGTAAAAAGTAAAACTTTAGTTCATAAATTATAAGTCATTAAACAAAAAATATGAAAAAGCTTTTGGCTTAACTAAGGCCTTCAAATAATCTATCTTATAGAGAATTGCTTGCAGAATTTAATAAAAGAAACCGGATATCAAAATTTTAATTTGTTTAGAAGTTACAGGTCATTAAACACAAAAATTATGAAAAGAGTAAAAAAATTTCAAGTTTCTCTCGAAGAAAATCTTAAAATTTTGGCTTAACTAAGGCCTTCAAGAAAAATTTTATATAATCTATCTTATAGAGAATTGTTTGCAGAATTTAATAAAAGAAACCGGATATCAAAATTTTAATTTATTTAGAAGTTACAGGTCATTAAACACAAAAGTTATGGAAAAAGTAAAAAAATTTCAAGTTTTTCTAGAAGGAAATCTTAAAATTTTGGCTTAACTAAGGCCTTCAAGAAAAGTTTCATACAATCTATCTTATAGAGAATTGGTTGCTAAATTTAATAAAAGAGACCGGATATAAAAATTTTAATTTGTTTAGAAGTTACAGGTCATTAAACACAAAAATTATGAAAAAAGTAAAAAAAATTCAAGTTTCTCTCGAAGAAAATCTTAAAATTTTGGCTTAACTAAGGCCTTCAAGAAAAATTTCATACAATCTATCTTATAGAGAATTGTTTGCAAAATTTAATAAAAGAAACCGGATATCAAAATTTTAATTTGTTTAGAAGTTACACGTCATTAAACACAAAAATTATGAAAAAAGTAAAAAAATTCAAGTTTCTCTCGAAGAAAATCTTAAAATTTTGGCTTAAGAAACATTTCATACAATCTATCTTATAGAGAATTTTTTGCAGCATTTAATAAAAGAAACCGAATATCAAAATTTTAATTTGTTTAGAAGTTACAGGTCATTAAACACACAAAATAATGAAAAACGTAAAAAAAATCAAGTTTCAAAATTTGAACGCGTGTATCTCAGAAACGGTTAATCGGAGAGAGCAGTTCAAAGTTTCATTTTTTTGGAAATTTTGTTCTCTACAAAAATGTACTGGACAATCTTAACTGTAGAACTAACCGTTTAGTAGTTATTGGCAAATAACCAAAAAAATCCATTTTTTTGGGCGATTTTTTCGAATTTCCCGGAGTTGCCCAGGGGTGCCAGTCTGGCACCCGTCATATTATGATTCAGTATATCAAATACTACTAGAATCAATCATAAAATATTTGTTGTACCCAACTTCCAGGTTCAAGCCGATTTTCTCATTTGATCAGCACGTATTTGGTATTCTGTGATAAATACTAGCAACTCGACTGATTTAAATTTATCTAAGAAATTAAATAGTGGCTGATCGTGCAATGAATTGTATTTGGAAATAATCATTTGCAACTTGGCATATATATTTTTCTATCAGTTGATCGTGCTGTATTTGGTACTCTGTGATAAATACTAGCAACTCGACTGATTTATATTTCTCCAAGAAATTATATAGTGGCTGATCGTGCAATGAATTGTATTTGGAAATAATCATTTGCAACTTGGCATATATATTTTCTATCAGTTGTAACAACCCGACATATCTATATTATTCTATTAGTTAATCGTGCTGTATTTGGTACTTTGTGATAAATACTAGCAACTCGACTGATTTAAATTTATCTAAGCAATTAAGAAATTATATAGTAGCTAATCGTGCAATGAATTGTATTTGATATTAATCATTTGCAACTTGGCATATATATTTTCTATCTGTTGTAACATCTCAATATATTAATATATATTTTCTGTCAGTTGATCGTGCAGTGAATGGTATTTGGCAATAATCACTAGCAACTTGACTGACGGATCATGTCCTCAGGACATCACTAGGTTAATAGCGCTCTTGAAGGCATGTTTTCAACGGAGTTCCCAACGAGCTCCAATGTTAACGCTTTCCTCTTCTAAATTCTCTGTTTAAATTCACCTTTACGTTCTCGATCACACCTTTTTGACTAAAATCAAATCTCATTTAAAAAACTCAGATAAATAGTCTAATTGAAGTTACTTAATTTCAATAAATGACTTAACTTCAATTGACTAGTTTATCCTTTACACTGGTTCATTTAAACGTAGCAACAATTTGGTTATTGCGCTCCTACTGCAAATGAAACTATTGCACTCGTAGATATATAATTTTGTCTAAATCTCGTATTTAAATTATTTATTACGTTTTAGATTGAATTCTGGAATTAAAAATAGATTTAAATAGTATTAATTACTTTAAGGTTAGTTTTCACTCACCCATATGTCATCTCTTTCTGTCAGTTTGTTGTCATTGTATCTCAGTATTTGTGTTATTTTTACTCATTGCTCAATTTACGTATTATTATTGTTATTTAATTAGCACACTTATGCCAGCCTTACTTTTTCGTTACAATAAATCTAGTTGTCAAACCAATGCTCTTTTCTTTTAAACGTTTCTCCACAGGAACCGGACCCAATTTCTATTTTCACTTGTCACCACTAGGTGGCTAGCGCCCAATTTAAAAATAACAATCTCTGTTTTGTTATAAATTATTGTTTGTAGTAAACAATTTCTTTTCTTTTGTAATCTTTGTGAACACCTTCAGCGAATACTGCGAAAAGGTAAGTCAATTTCTCTTTAAATGTAACGAGTATCTGACTCTGTTATTCGGGAATAATATTAAATACCCTTAAATTTCAATTTAAAGAAAATAACCCGTTACAGGTGGTATTATTATTATTCTCATTGTACCAACGTACAGATAAACGTTGGTAGTTGTAAAATGTTCCTAGTTCCTAGCGTACGAACCACGTGCGATGTTTTTTTGGTTATAGACTGTCAAAGCATACGTTATTATTATTAAAGACGTTTTGCAATACTTGTTGTGTTTTAATTCAAATAGTAAACCTTCAGCCACAAGAATAATACATGGTGTCAGGTTATCTAGATTAACCAAGAAAAATGGAAAATGTTTTCAAGCCTCCTGGGGCACTAGTACTTGATGGAAACATTTCCGACAATTGGAAAAGATTTGAACAAAAATTTGATTTGTTTGTGTGTGCCGCAGACCTATCAGAGGAAGAAGAATAGAAGAAAATTGCTGTTTTCTTAAATCTTGTAGGAGATGAAGGTCTCGAGTTGTACAATACATTTACGTTTGGTGCAAATGAAGGTAAAACATTAGCAAGTGTTAAAGCAAAATTTAAAGAGTATTGTTCGCCCCAGAAAAATGTAATTTTCGAGAGGTTCAAGTTTAATAGCATTTATCAAAAAGAATGCCAAATATTTGATAGTTTCCTGACAGAATTGCGTAAAGCTGTCAAGACAACAGAGTACACTTTGCCAGATGATATGATACGTGATCGAATAGTTATGGGAATTCAAGATAAAGGAACTCAAGAGCGCTTATTAAGAGAAGCAAACCTAACATTGACCAAAGCTATTGATTTATGTAGAGCGACAGAAGCCAGTAAATCTCAGTCGAAAGTTCTACAGAGTGAAAGCCATGTGAATTATGTTAAAGTCAGAGCAGACAGACCTAAGCCAACTGGTGAAAAGAAACTTTGTAAATATTGTAATTACAACCACGTGAAAAACAAGTGTCCAGCTTATGGCAAAACGTGTGCCAAATGCCAAGGAAAAAACCATTTTACAGCTGTTTGCAAAAAAGGCAGTATCCCAAAATTCAAGAAGAAGGTCCATGACGTGGAAGTAACGTACAACGAGCGTCGAAGCAGTCAGTCCAGTGAAGAGAGTGCTGACTTTTATGTAGACTCCATCAAAGAAGTTGGAGTTCTAGGCAACTGTAAAGGTGGAGAAAGAAACGTCTGGAAGCAAGAAGTTATTATTGAAGGCCATCCGATAGAATTTAAGCTCGATACCGGAGCAGAGGTTAGCGTGTTACCCATAAAGATTGTCAAGAGATTGAAAGTAGAAAATAAAATTTGTAGCACACCAGTAACACTTGTAGCGTATGGTAATGTAGACTTTAAAATTAAACCCATTGGTGAAATTGAGTTAAGTTGCACAGTTAAACAACATTGTATTAAAATTTCTTTTGTTGTTGTAGATGCTAATGATCAGTTACCCTTATTAGGTTTAAAGGAATGTCTCAATCTTAAATTGATATCACGGTTAAATAGTGTTGTAAGCAGTACAAAATTCAAAACACTTGATGATGTTGTGGGAACATATTCAAATGTATTTACCGGACTAGGTGAGTTTCCCAGAGAACATCATATAACTCTAAAAGAAAATGCAATCTCACATGTTCAACCACTCAGAAGAGTACCTCGAGCTTTGCACGAGAGATTAAAATTAAAACTAGATGATTTAAAAAAACAAGGTATTATACGCAAGGTTGATAAGCCAACTGAGTGGCTGAATCCGTTGGTGATTGTAGAAAAGAAAAATAATGATCTCAGGTTATGTTTAGATCCTAAATATCTAAATCAGGCAGTTCAGCGTGAGCACTTTCCAATACCAACTGCAGAGGAAATTGCAAGTAAGTTGTGTCATAAAGCATTTTTCTCAGTACTTGATATGAAAGATGGATATTTTCAAATTAAAATTGACTCACAAAGTGCAGATTACTGTACTTTTAGTACACCTTTTGGTAGGTACCAATTTTGTAGACTCCCTTTTGGAATATGCTCTGCTCCAGAAGTATTTCAAAAAATGAGCTACGAAATTTTCGGTGATCTTGAAGGTGTTGGCCTTTATTTTGATGATCTGATTGTGACAGGTGAAGATGAAGTCGAGCATGATAGAAATTTGCAATTAGTATTGGAAAAAGCCACTAAATATAATATTAAGTTTAATAAATCGAAGATACAATTTAAATCTAATAATGTAAAGTTTATGGGACAAATTTATTCTAAAGACGGTATTCAATTGAATCAGTCATATGTAAAAGCAATTCTTGAGATGCCTGTACCGAAAGATAAAACAGATTTGCTCAGATTATTAGGAATGGCTAAATTTCTAGGCAAATTTATTCCGAATATGTCTAAAGTCACTGCGCCCCTTACAAATTTAACGAGGAAAGATTCGTTGTGGGAGTGGTCAGATTCTCAAAATGATGCATTCACTAAACTAAAACATTTACTGACGACTGCTCCAATATTAACGTTTTTTGATCCAAATAAACAAATTGAAATTGAAACCGATGCTTCCAAAGACGGACTTGGTGCATGTATTTTACAAGATGGGCATCCAATCGCGTTTGCATCTCGAACATTAAATTCATCTGAACGTAGATATGCGCAAATTGAAAAAGAAATGTTGGGCATAGTTTTTGCTGTTCAAAAGTTCCATTTCTTTATTTATGGCCAGAAAAATGTGGTAATAAATACAGATCATAAACTACTTGAACCCATTTTTAAAAAAGATTTGGCATCAGTTACAGCTCGATTACAACGAATGCGTTTAAGATTATTAAATTACGATATTAATGTTAAATATAAACCAGGTAAATATTTATATATTGCTGATACCTTATCACGAGCATTTTTAGCAGAAACAGGATTAAAATCTAATGCTGAATTTGATTTGGCTATACATTCTTTAAGTACCAATTAAAACCCTAAAAACACTAATACAATAAATTAGTATATGAAATTTAAAGATAGTTTAGTTGTTGTTGATGATCTTTTATTTAATGGTAATAAAGTCGTTGTTCCATCAACCTTACGCCCTGAAATGTTAAAAATATTACACGAAGGTCATATAGGATGTTACGCTCAATTTTAGGCTTAGTTTCATTTTGCATTCATGTTTCGTGTTAATTTAATTTTGTCATTTTCATATGCACCGTTTCAGTCATGTTGTCACCTAAAACTTCAACATTGTTAGTCTGAGTCATGCTTTAGTTAAAACCTTACCTTATGTGACGTAGTTCGTCTCATTGTTGTTATTTAATTGTCATACATCTCATCTTATTCATTTATTTCTGTATTTTTACTTCAACTTTCCCGTTGTTGTTTATCGGCGTTGACAGCTCTTCATTAATTAATAAATTCTTGAGTACGTTCGTTTAGCTTCACGTAGTTTATTCATTGCTTTATTATTTTATTTCAAAATATTTACATTTAAATTTAGTACACAATTATTGTCACAAACTCTATATTTAGCTATTTTTTTAAAATCTCTTCATAGTTTATTTTTCTGTACAACGAACGTAGTTTTTTGTCTATTTTTATTTCTTCGTGGTATGACCCTTACCGGTAGGCCACTAGATGAACTCGTAAGCAACCCTGGCCTACGAGACACCCCAATTAATAAATATTAATTAAAATGAAAGCTAATTATTGGTAGCCTTGGCTTGTTAAGAACTGACTTAAGTCAGTTGAAAAACGACGGTTGGTGTGAAAATTTGTTTCGATTACTGGTAATTTCTTTTGGAGAATTTTTCGAAATATTGGGCATTTGAAAGAAATTTAACTACCCTGTTGGGGATTATTTGCGAACATTTTTTAATTTGGAATTCAAATTCTACGGGCACTTTCCCGGATTAAATACGCCAACCGCATTTTATTCTGAAAACTAAATTTAAGCCGCCCTCGAACTCAGGTGAATATTAACATTTAATTTTAGTCATTTTATGCCAAGGGTTATATCAATAATTAGCTGGAATTGATTGTTACATTATTATTGGGGAATACTGTTTCTGAGTAACCATGTGGACGCTAACGATGTTTCATTTCAGGCTTTTCTTTTTAAATTTTAATATCCAACTTCGATTCATTTCCTCTACGTCATCTCATCTTCATCGTTGGATTTCCGTGGGAATTTTGATACGTGGCATCTGTATTCTGTTGGAGCTTATTCGAGGACGCGTGAAGTCGGATCTGGTGCAGTCGCCATTTTTCTTCTTCCCGACCTCCGGAATCCTGCTTCGAGTGATCGCCATCTCACCACGCCCCCGCCATCTCAGGACACAGCTAAGCCACTTTTTGTGTATTTTTCCTTTTATTTGGCTTTATTTAGTTTATTTATCATTATTACTTATCAACATTATACTTACCGTCGAGTGGTTGATTTATGTAGTTCAGTCGGTCATTGTGAATCTGATCACACGAGTTGTAGTTTAATTATTTATATTGTTGCGCGTATTGTTGACGCTACTCGTCCGTAGCTCGTGGTACTTCGGCAAGCGTTTAGGGCTTTTTTAGTTTAGACTTTTATCGCAGTACGTCATCGGACACGCCCTTAGTGCACTAACGGTACCCCCGTGACCTTGTTGTGCGTTTATTCATTTTTTTCCTACAGTTTGGCGACGCCCTAGGGAGCTTTCTCAGAACACCCGCTGCGCGACTTAAATTCTATCTTATTATTAGTTTTATTTTCATCATCGTTTGATCTGATCGTCGATCGTAGCTCACTATATTTTTGTTTATTTATATCTACGCTTCTGATTTAAATACATGAATAATTGTGAAAATCATTACTTACCTTTTTTATGTATGTCATGCAATTCAAATTATACTTCAATTTTGTTCACGTCAATTGCGAATTATTATTTTACGTTTACCTCGTACCCGTAGTGTTTGTTAGTCAACCTTGGGGGTTGAACTATATGGCGACTAGCTGGCGCCCTTAAAATTTAGCGAATGCACCTTCTTAAGACCCATGCCGTCTTCGCTGAGCATTTAGCCGTGGTACCCCCTACTTGCGGTACAACGTCCACCAGGTACGTAGCAAGGAATTGAAAAATCAAAATCACGAGCTAGACAAATATTTTATTGACCTGGCATAAGTGTTGGCATTGAAACATTCATTAAAAAGTGCACTATTTGTGAACAAGTCTCCAAAAAACAACAAAAAGAGACACTTTTGTCTTTTTCGTTACCATCACGTCCATGGGAAAGGCTCGGTATAGACATTTTTACATATGGTGACAAAAGTTATCTTGTTGTATTTGATTCTTACTCAAATTGGCTTGAACTAGAGCACATTAAAATTAAGGCTATTAATTCAGTCATACTTGTGTTGAAAAATATTTTTTCTACACATGGCTGTCCAGATTCAATAACGTGTGATAATATACCATTTAACAGTTATGAATTCAAAAACTTTGCGAATGAGTGGAACTTCAATATACTATATAGAAGCCCAGACTATCCTAGATCGAATGGTCTTGCTGAAAAAGCGGTAGGGATAAATAAAGGTATTGTTAAAAAGTCAATTAAAGACGGTAGAGACATTCAAGTTGCTTTATTACAGTATAGGAATTTCCCTCTGAAGCATATAAATTACTCACCTGCTGAACTGCTAATGAGTAGAATTTGCAAAACTAAAATACCTATTGCAAATAATTTATTAATGCCAAAATTATGTAATAATGTGTTAGAAAAGTTAACATATAGACAAAATATATATATATATATATATATATATATATATATATATATATATATATATATATATATATATATATATATATATATATATATATATAAGTCAAATTATAATAAGACTGCTAAGGATTTAGTTGATTTAAATCCAAATACTAATGTAAAAGTGTATAATCATATTCATAAAAGGTGGGAACCTGGACAGATAATTTCAAAGCATTCAACTCCAAGATCATATTTAGTTAAAGATGATCATGAAAATGTAGTTCGTCGTAATCGTATTGATATTAAACGGTCATTGAACCCGTATGTCTCTGTTCCACCCTCTTATGATCATGCAGATGATATTAAAGATATTACAAATAAGCATAATGAACATACGGATTTAGTTATTGGTAACAACATCAGTCATCTTTTGTTAACAATCCTAAAGATATAAAAGTAACTCAAAATGATAAGACTGAAACTGAGTGTTATAAGACTAAATCTGAACGTTCAGTAAAACAACCCCAACGACTTGTTTTGTAAAAAAAAGGGAGATGTGTTCTATTTTAGTAATTAATGATATTTGTATTTGGCGGTATTATTATTATTCTCATTGTACCAACGTACAGATAAACGTTGGTAGTTGTAAAATGTTCCTAGTTCCTAGCGTACGAACCACGTGCGATGTTTGTTATAGACTGTCAAAGCATTCGTTATTATAATTAAAGACGTTTTGCAATACTTGTTGTGTTTTAATTCAAATAGTAAACCTTCAGCCACAAGAATAATACATAGCCAATAATATATATATATATATATATATATATATATATATATATATATATATATATATATATATATATATATATATATATATATATATATATATAGTGGCGGCGCCAGTAAAATATATTAGGGTGGGCACACTAAAATAAAATATTTTTTCGGTAGGCCACTAACTTCTTTTATATTTACAAAATATTTATGTTTATAAATTACAAAATAATGAAAAATTCAACTTAAATGAAACAATGCGAATTACGTAATTCCCTAAACAACAAATATACAATAAAATTAAAGTTATTCTAGAATTCTTATGTCTAATAGCAAATTAATTTACAATATTATCTAAATCTATTATTATTTCATTAAGAAGTATTTGGTTATTCCAAAAGTAAAGATTTTCTTTGCAGAAAATATAGAATCTTTTGTAATTTATAAAAAAAGTTATGTTTAATCATTTGCAACTTTAAAACGCATTGAGATATCGACTTCCGGTTTCAAGAATTCGATTCGCCGAATATTTTTCTATCAGTTACATATTTATTTATTTTAATGGGCCTTATTGTTTTAGTTTACAGATTTTCTCTGAAAGAGCGCATATAGAAATGTATAAAGAATATTATCTCATATTATCGAGAGAAAAAACACATAAACAACATAAATATTGGTTAATATAGTTAAGATATTAAATAATTAGAAATACGGGCTATTTGCGTTTTTCTTAGTGACTAATAATAATAAATAATAAAGATATTTATTTCCAAAGACACAACGATACAGTGTATAGGAAAGCGTCAAAAGTACATAAAAAATATGATATATTCATATGCTGAAGTATTCCTCCAGACTATATAAATTATGTATAATTAAATAGTTTTTTATTTCTTTTTAAAAAATTTTAAGATCACTAATTTGTTTTAAACTCTCTGGCAAATTATTAAATAATTGAAGACCAAATATTTCGGGAGAATTTTTAACAATATTTAGTTTCGCAGTCTGAGTATAGAAATTATCGTTATTTCTCGTGTTGTAATTGTGTATATCTGATGCTTTAGAAAATTTACTTTATTATTTTTTTAAATAAACACGCAAGTTTCATAAATATACAGACTTGTAACTGTTAAGATATTGTATTTTTTTAAAAGTTCACGACAGGAGGAGGAATAACTAACTCCAGCTATACAACGAATAATTCGCTTTTGAGCAATAAAGACTTTTTTAGAAGCACTTGAATTCCCCCATAAACAAATCCCATATTTAATTCGAGACTCAACACATGCGTAATAATAAGTAACGAGTTGACTAACATTTAAGTATTCTTTAAGATGACGTAGTTGAAAACAAGCCACATTTAATTTACTGATAATCTCATCACAGTTATGATACCAGTTTAAGTTATCAGTTAAAGTGAGATCTAAAATACACGTAGACTTACAACTACTTATATAATTGTCAGCAAACTGAACATTTACTTGTATATCATTATTTTGTGGATTTATTGTGTGAAAACGAATTATGTTAGTTTTATTGTCATTCAAGAACAATTTATTTTTGGCGCACCAAGTACTTAGAGAGTTTATATTCATATTACATTTATCGATTAATGCTAGTTTATTCTTATCAGAAATTAAAAGTGTAGTATCGTCAGCGTACATAATTGGAACACAATCATCAGTGAGAACGGTACTTAAATCATTGATAAAGATAATGAACAGAACTGGAGCTAGTACCGTACCTTGAGGCAAGCCAACGTTAATTTCTGTTAAATCTGAATTTGCAGTGCTTTTACCTAATTCATTATTAAAATGATTTATCGAAACAAACTGTTGTCTATTAGTTAGAAAAGATGATATCCAGTGCAAAGCAACGCCCCGTATACCCGTAAGTTCTAATTTATTGAGTAACAGCGAATGATCGACACAGTCGAAGGCTTTGCTAAAGTCGCAAAAAATACCTACTGGGTATTCACCGCTATGTATGTAATGAATAATTTTCCTATATAAATACAGCAAAGCATCATTAGTCGAGATATTTGCTCTGAAACCAAACTGATGACTATTTATTACATCAGTTTGTTTCAGAAAACCATCAAACCTACTTAGGAAACAGTATTCGAAAACTTTAGAAAACCCAGAGGTCAAAGCAATAGGTCTGTAATTATCGGTACTTGTTTTGTCTCCTTTTTTAAAAACAGGTATTATTTTGTTGATTTTTAATTTTTCCGGAAAAGTTCCGTCCTGAAAAGATAGATTTACAATATGTGTTAAAGGAGCAGCGATCAAATGTGCTGCAGTCCTTATAACAAAATTTGGTATATTATCAAAGCCTGGAGATTTTTTGTTCTTCAGTTTATTAATAACAATCTCAAATAATTCTGTTTCAATAAAAGGACTCAAGAATAAACTACAGTTTCCATTGACATTATTTGAGCGATAATTAGCATCAGAGTTAGTTACGGGAATACGTTCTATAATATTTAAGGGTGCATCTTTGAAATGATTATTAAAAATATTTGCTATTATATCCGGTTTTTCAATTATTTCGTTGTCAACTGAAAGCTTTATATTAGAACTAACCACTTTTTTATTATTGTTAATAATGTTCCAAGTGCTTTTAACTTTATTGTCCGAGTTAATAATCATATTCTGATAGAAATTCTTTTTAGTGTTTGCTAACAAAAGTTAATGATTTCGTTTCGCTTCTTTATATACAGGAATGAGCTCAGGATAACTATTTTTTAGATAAAATAAAGATTTTAAATTTTTACTTGAAGTTATTACATCTGAGTTCACCCAGCTCTTATTTATAGGTTTGTAAGAATTTATTTTCTGAACAGGGAAATTATTATTAAAATAATGCATGAAAATATCAAAGAAACTGTTGTAAGCCATATTCGTTTCAGATTCTAAATACACATTACACCACGATTCATTAGAAAGTTCATTGATAAAGTTTCTTATGTTTTTATCGTTAAAAATTCTCTGATATTTTTTAGTATATCTAGGGGCATTTTTATTTATATTAGTGCATATAAGAATTGCGCTGTGATCAGAAATAAAATTTTGGTCAACTTCTATATTGCAATTATTTAAATTTGTGAAACAATGATCTAGTATAAAACGTCCTCTTGTTGGAACATTGACTTTATTACTTAGATTGTACGACGCAAGTATATCAGACACAGGATTATACTCTTTGTAGTCTCTTACTGGATCCAAATTGAAATCTCCACATATAAATATATCATATTCAGGTTTATAGACAGTATCTAAAACACAATATAAGTTATTACATAGTATATTACAATCAGCATTAGGAGATCTATAAATGTTTAAGATAAGTATTGGATTGTTGGAAACTGGTCTCCATATAGCACCACAGATTTCAAACTGTTTCTCAATACAGAATTGAGAGAGATCTATAGCTTGTACTTCACTGAATTGGCTTGTGTGACACCAGATTCCAACTCCTCCACCTTTATGTTCTGATCTACAAAAATTAGAAATACATTTAAACTCATTGAAGGTAAATAAGTCAATTTTATCTTTCTTACACCAGGTTTCAGTTAAACAGAGGAACTTTAAGGTTTTGAATCTGTATAAATATTCACTAGTAATTAGACTTACTTTTGGAATGGTTAAAGCATTACAATTTAAAATTTAAAAATCATACATATGAGTTTTATTTGTTATTTTTTTATTATATATATATATATATATATATATATATATATATATATATATATATATATATATATATATATATATATATCAGTATTATTTGTTACTTCGTTATGTTTTTCTGCTGTCTTTTCCGAAAAAAACGCGAGATATATGCACCATGAGGCCACTTACTTTCAGTTAATATGCTTTCAAAGTTTGATAAGTTCACAGTCACTTTAAATGACGTGTAGAATTCAGGAAATTTGGAAGTAACTTCTTCGCACTCTATTTCCGGAAAATCGACCTTTAGATGACCAACAACCTCGACTGGTTTGGTGCCTGGTTTGATTCTAGAGACAAAGACGAAAGCTTTCTTTGGTGCTACAGGAATGTTGGGGAGATCTTTAGACTTTCCAACGATTGCACCTTTGGTACTATTATGTTTTCGTCCTGATCCTTTTTTGACCACTTCTGTCCATTTCTCATTATTATTAATATTATAGGAGGTTCCCTCATCAATTTGCCTCATATTGTTTATGTTATTAGTGTTCCCGTCCATTTTGTTTGTTTGTTTTGGTTTAGGAGCAAGAATTGACACTGACAGTTGGCAATAACGTGTTATTTATAGTTCTAGCTTCACTTTGAATATTTTCTTCTTTTTGTTTTTTCTTATGTTGATTATTAATAATAATCGCGTCAACAGATGGCTCACGTTGTTTTTGTAATAGTTTTATTATTGTCATTTTATCACCAATAATAACACATTTGTCCTTTATGATGACATCTTTTTCTTTAATAATTTGTTTTAAATATTCAATTTTTTTACGAAGCTCGCTGATTTCAGCAACTGAGTCAGATGCATCCAGAAAGTTGTCATCGTACGTCTCGTTGCAACATATCGTTGCTGTGTCTTTTATAATTAGCCCTTTCTTTTCACAACAGCTCTTGTGTATCACATTTGCACAAATTTCGCACTGAATTAAAATATTCACCGCTGGTTTATTACATACTTTGCATGTATGTTTTTCTAGAGACACCTCTTTGCTCTTTCACATGTTTGTCAGCACCCGCCATCTTTTTTTTCGCGATAATCTATAAAAACAGCGTATTTGGATCAATTGACAGCGAAAGGGGGGGGGGGCAGACCAGCAGGTGGCAAGATGTTTTTTTATGTTCCTTAGGGTCTCAAGTATACATATCAGTCAAAATTTTGCGGTCCTCATACTTTGCATCAGGGTTGGCAAAAAACATGTTTTTTTTGGTTTAAAACGTGTTTTTTACTGATTTAAAAAAACATGTTTTAAACACACAAAAAACAATGTTTTAATCAGCAAGGAGTTCTGAAATATGCATCATTACGCACTATGGCGATATATATGCTGGGGATTCCCCTACCTATACTTATTATTATGGTTATGGGTGACAACAATAGTGAGAAACAGTATATGTTATAGGTACACTATTATTAGCAATATGAACTTTGTTTTGTTCCGTAGATAAAGTATTAAAAATGTTTAAAACGTGTTTCAAATATATGTTTAAAACGTGTTTTAAACATGTTTTAAACATGTTTAAAACGTGCTATAAAAACTTGCTTTGTTTTAAACAAGTTTTAAACATTTGTTTAAAACGAAATATTTTAAACGTGCCAACCCTGCTTTGCATACTCAACTACTTCCAGCGCCTGGTCTAAGGGGAACAGGGACATTATTCTTGAAATTATTCGTTTATTTCACACATTTTCGTAGAAATTTTAAAAATTTTTGTTAAATTTTAACGGAGTTTCAAATTAAATACAAAAGAACAAACTCAGTATTTTAGCGCCCTTGGATAGCCCAAAGAAATATTTGGGTGGGCACATGGTAGGGCACAGGCATTACCAGGGTGGGCTTGTGGCCCCCCTGGCGCCGCCACTGGTATATATGTAGAAATAGTATATTATGCAATTAGTTTATAATGATAGCTATTAATACGCGAGTATGGAATTACGATACGAGTTGCATACACTATTTTTTCTACTTCCAAACTATAATTTAAAAAAAATTATAATCATGAAATTTATTTACAGTATTATTATACACATGGTTGAATTATACGTTGTGCTACATATTTACCATTCTATTATTATTATTACTACTCCAACTTTTACCACAGCATTTTTACCACCATTCTTTTTTACCGCTATCCTGTTTTACCGTTAACCCATTTTTTACCACCCAATTTTTACCACTCCAACTTTTACCTCTGCATTTGTACCACTATAATTTTTACCGCTATTTCGTTTTACCACTAATACATTTTTACCACTCCGTTTTTACCATTACAACTTTTACCACTATACTTTTTTACCGCTATTCCGTTTTACCATTAATAGTTTGTGGGGCTATAGTACGGTTTTGTTAGTGTAGTAAATACCAAAACCGAGTTTGTGGGGCTCTAGTACGGTTTTGTTACCTTTGTTAGTGTAGTAAATACCAAAACCGAGTTTGTGGGGCTCTAGTACGGTTTTGTTAGCTTTGTTAGTGCAGTAAATACCAAAACCGAGTTTGTGGGGCTTTAGTACGGTTTTTTAGCTTTGTTAAAAAAGAGACGGTGGTAAAAATGGATTGGTAAAAAACACGTTGGTAAATATGTTGGTGGAAAAAAGAATTCGTGGTACAAATAGGGACGGTGGTAAAAATGGATTGGTAAAAGAATACGTTGGTAAATACTTTGGCGGTAAAAAAGAATTAGTGGTAAAAAGGGACGGTGGTAAAAAATGGATTGCTAAAAGTATAATGTTGGTAAAAATGGATTGATAAAAGAATTACGGTGGTAAAAAAGGGACGGTGGTAAATAGAGATTGGTAAATATGGGGGCAAATCGAATGATACATTATTATTTTTAAATTATATTTTTATTTATTTATATTTACGTTAAAGATCGTACAATTTGTAAAGTTTAGTTGTGGGACTTGTGCACGAATATTAGTTGATGCTGTCGCACCATTTAGATTGGTTTCAGATCTGAACAAGAACTGTCAAACCACTCTGATCAAAACACATGAACACAGGAACGCACGCAGGCGCAGTGATGCCAACGACGTATCGGTATTTCGATGTACCAATATAAAGATATATCGATTTATTGATAAAACGTTGTAGTATCAATATAAGAGAATCGGATTAGTTTTTAAATTAACTTAACTTTACTGTAACTTTATACGCTCTATGCACAAACGCATATTATTTGCAGTATGTTTAAAAAACGAATAAATAAATATAGTAGTTAAGTTTGAATAATTCACAAAAAATACTTATATAATGCCTTATCCAAAGTACAACAATACTATGCCCAGTGCTCACTGATCTCCACATAATACGATAGGTACTTCCAATGGCTCTACAGCCCAAATCGGGCCCTCGCCTCCCCTTAATGCACCGGTATCACCGAGCCGCAGCTTTAACACTGCCGGTACGGGGTTTCGTAGCCATTTGCTACATATTTAAGATGCACAAGTGGCTGGCTTGTGGCATCCGAGTGCGATGAATACATGTAGCCGTATTCTTTTTATTTAACGACAAATCACACATTGTCGATCGGCAGCGCTAGGACTCGAACCACTGATGTGTGGTTCGTGTGACGTCATAGCGAGCTAGGAGATGTACTAAGCGCGCTCGGCCACGGCGCCGATAGGTACGTAGTCTAAAATTATAACAACGTTGTTAAAATTACTAATTCTGGGACGAAGAAGAACTACACAGAATATATATC
The DNA here is from genome assembly GCA_947534325.1 of Agonum fuliginosum. Taxonomy (NCBI): domain Eukaryota; kingdom Metazoa; phylum Arthropoda; class Insecta; order Coleoptera; family Carabidae; genus Agonum; species Agonum fuliginosum. The sequence goes on from OX384044.1 coordinate 2,067,482, forward strand.
AAAAATCGATATATCGATACATCAAACAGATATATCTATATATCAAACATCGATACATCAAACATCGATATATCGATACATCAAATATCGATATATCAACAAATCGATATTTTTTATTCGAAATATCGTTATTCGATTTAAACGAACAGCCCTACTAAAGACCATGATTGTCATCCTCAAGTAGTAGCTATTATAAATGGCGGCCAATAAAAGATGGCGGGCGTTGGCTTTTGGAAACGACTGTATTTATATTGGTATTGATCCGATTTCTACAATATTTTTTTTAAAATTAAAGCTTAAAATAGGAACTTTATTTGCCGGTCTCATAAATTTTTCAATTTGTGCAACCGTTGTTGGGAAATGATGAATTACTAAAAATGTCGTTAATTGAAACATATTTCTATGTTTATCATGAATTACCAAAAAGGCAGATATTTTAAAATATAATAGTATGTACTATAATTATTATTTTAGCACATAATATTTATAATAAAATATAATTAAATTTAGAGAAGATTGCGGTGGCCCGCGTTGGAACATGATTGTAATTATAAGAATAAAACACTCGGTTATGTCCAAAATTAATGATTGTTTTTATTTATTTATTTATATATATATATATATATATATATATATATATATATATATATATATATATATATATATATATATATATATATATATATATCGGTTGTTACACCATCTTCAGAATATACTACAATAACATTACAAGATAAAATACATGAATATATAAACTAACTGTACAAAGTGTAATAGTGGGGGCACAGTATAAGGTAATACAGTAGTTTCACTCCGTGTCGGCGCCTTTGATCTCTTGAAGCAAAATTTTCCTCGCGCAGGGATGATGCGCAGTTGCGCATATCGGGATTTAAAAGAACTAACCTCATCCGCGGCGAAATTGAAATGTACACTGACAGATAGAAGTTTTGACACTTAACCTCATATTATGTATTTTTGATTGAAATGAAATTAAAACAACCTCCAACCATTTATGTATTAATTTATTATTATTCTTGAGGAGATACACCATTTTCAGAATACAATAATATTACAGAAAATAAATGTATATATTTATTGAACGAGAAAAAAAGATTGACAGAAATTTTCGGAACTCATTTTATAGAAATTATTTTTCTACTTTCATTAGGTAATAGACATTTGATTTTACTAATTTGCATTCTGTTATGAATATCAATAATGTGTAAGTGCCTACGTGACTAAAATTTACTCAGAAAAACCCATTTACAAATTCATAAACACTAATCTACTTATAGTATTAGAGAATAGAGATATCTTTTCTCTAAAACTTCTAATAAGATCGTTTACTTAACTTTAGGACATACAAAATGTATAACCTTATTAAAAGTGAAATAAGATTAAATGGATGACTACCTGCGTTTTTAACTCATTAGCAGTGAAACTGGAAATTTTTCAAATAAGATTACGATTAATTTTGGTTTTGCTGCGTGTTTATTTGACAAAAATATAGTTGAAAATAATTTTTTTGGATATTTATTGTTGTAATAATATTAATAAATGCATATTCATAAAAAATTGACAAAAACATAATTGTATTACACATATACTTATATAGAAATTCATATTATAACTAACATTACATTATTTTCTAATAAGATCATATTCTACTGGCTGCTTCCAATTAGAGTGAACTCCTCTAGCCATTAATACCAATGCATTAGTTGCGGGAACATAATTTTTCTGCTGATTCATGAAAGCCGAGTATCTCATCCCTCTGCCTATTATAAAATAAAAATGTTTTTAAAGACATTTCATCTACACATAAAACACTTAAAATACTTAAAGAAAATTGCTTAAAGTTCTCTGTATACCTGTGACCATGTGCCTTCTTCTTAGATAACTCCAGCTGCATGTTAAACAAATTTGTTGTACCCTCATTAAAACTCCTTTCACAAAATTTAATAAATTCCTCATCAGATACAATATCGCGTGCTACTATTTCCTGAGACTCTTTATTTTCTGCTCGTCTTATTACTTGTTTTAAATTTTTAATCTGCTCATGCAAACGAGTTTCCCTTGGAATATTAGCGGACAATATTGCTGGAGTTTGTGAAGACTTTTCAGCTGTGTGGTGTTCTTCAGCACCTACAATATATTCATCAATTATTATATTATTAACATTACCTCCTGCAAATGAAGTAGATGCTACAGCTTCCTCGATAACAGCTCCATGCTGTTCATCAGCCACAGCATCTTGTTCTTCAGCATCATCTCTAAATAAATAAAGTAGGGACTGTGTTATTGGTGAGTCTATTTCTTTTTTCAGTTTTAAAATAACAAACTTCGAAATCTAGTTGACACACTCTTGCATTTTTCACCAGAACACCTGGACCAATAACGGCAATCCATTCCCGGCGCCTACAATAGAAAAAATTACATATCAATTTACTTAATATTTACTATTGGTTAGAAATAGAAAAATGTTAAATCTTAACATTATTTTCAACAATCAAAGCTTTTATTTACATCCTTCATCAATATTATTGGACCCTTCAAATCTATTCATATTTGTTTATAACAGTAATTAGTAAGAGTAACACACTACAAGGAACAAACAGGTAATTGAAAAAAGAACGATTAACGCAATAAAGCTTATTTGTACAGACAAAAATTAGCAAATATTTGTAAATAAACTTACCTCACTTCGTCAGTAGGCAAACTAAATACACTAACGTCTTTGGAGTATACGCTTGTACAAAATGGAACACAACACTTCTGCCTACCCATGATAATTATCAGTAAATGTAAACACCACTGTCATCACTAGTAAAAACAAGACAATGTTCAACAATGACCAACGACCAAGTGCAAACTGCTGTGATGTTCGAAAATGATGCCGCCCGCGCGGTGTCGCTTGTCGATGTGTTTCGCTTTTCTGCTGTCCTGCGACACTGTGCATCATCCCTGCGCGAGGAAAATTTTGCTTCACCAATTTCGCGGAGTGAGACTACTGTAGCTCCTATTATACTGTGGTGGGGGCAGGTAATTTCTACGAAAGGACAAGTAATTCTACGAAATGACAACAATGACACAATGTTACAGCTGTGATTGCTTTCTGTGAGGTGTTTCGCTACATTCGACGCGTGCGGTTTATTTAATCTGACATGGGCTAAATGTTCTTTAATTCTTATAATGAAGTTCCTACAGATTTTTCCGATATATATATGTAATTACAGTCCTTAGAGTGGATTTGATACACTCCGCTATTGTTTAATTTATTTTTATTTTCTAATTTGTTGTTAACTAGTAGCTTTTTAATTTTACATCTAGCTTTTCAAATAGATGGCAACAAATTTTATTCGAGAAATTGGGACGAGACGAGAATCGAGTTCTTTGAGACGAGAAATGACCAAGACGAAAATACTTTTTCTCATCTCACGGTATCACTACGTAAATGAAGGTAAATTGTGTGTAATTTCCTCTTTATGGAAAAACTAAACTTTTAATGAAACAGCAATTGACCTTGAACCCAAAATTTTTTTTGTGTTCGGCGCTTTTTTTTCGAAAAACAACACCTCGACACTTTTTGTATAGAGCTTCGGCTGGGCTGGCGAAATGTGTTTCCCATTGGGCTACATATATAGAAAACGAAATTACTTATACCGTTCTGAAATTTAAAAATAATTTGAATAATCACAAATACAACAATAACTATAAAACGATTTTAACGAATATAAAAGCCAAAATAGTTGACAATAATCTAATTGTTGTAAAAGCAGACAAAGGAAACTGTATTACAATTTTATTTAAAACAGATTACATTACTAAAGGCAATTAATTTTTGAACACCTTTGTAGAAACTAAGAAAGATCCCACCAATAATTACTCTAAACTAACAAGAACCACATTAAAAGATTGCAAATAATTTACAAACGCTTTTCAAGGTAAACACTTAATTGAAATGAATATTTCTACACCCACCTTATATTTCTTGCCTAAAATTTATAAACCAAATATTCCGCTTACACCAATAGTTAAATTTATAAACTCACCAACTTATTCCACTGCCAAATTAATTAATTAAATGTTCATTGAACACTTAGATTTCAAATCTGATTATAGTATTATTAATACTTTAGATCTCACTACTCAGTTAAAAGGATTGGATTTACCTGATAGTTCTATTTAGTTTCCTTTGATGTTATAAATCTCTTCACAAATGTACCTCTAGAAGATGTAAAAAATATGTTTAAACTATTGTTAACTGAATGCAACTGGCCGAATGATTTTTGTAGTCACTTCTTTAAAGTATTTGAACTTTGTATTAATGAAAATTATTTTAAATTTAACGACAAATTCTATAACAGATCGATGGTTTAGATATGGGTTCTCCCCTAGCTCCTACGCTAGCTGAACTATTTATGAAAAACCTTGAACAAAAAATTTTCGAAGATAAAGTTTTTGATACTAACAACATTAGTTTTTGGTTTAGGTATGTGGACGATATACTATATACGATATACTGTTATTGTGGACTTGTTGAATAATCTTCATAATAATTTGAACCATTTACACCCCAACATAAAATTCACCATAGAATTAGAAGATAATAACAGCATTAATTTTTTAGATATCAACATTAAACGTCAAGACAACAAATTTAAATTTAGTATCTTTCGTAAACACAGACAGATGACTCGATTAATTCTGACTATTTTCATTATCAGCGAAAGTTGCTACTTAAGGGAAAACTCTCAAGAAACCCTTCAATAAAACTCAATAACGAAACCATCACAAGAGCTACGACTACCAAATATCTGGGTGTCATCATTGATGAGAAACTAAATTTTACAGCGCACATTATGTACGTGTGTAACAAAGCCAAAAATATCTTCATGGCGCTGAGAAGATTTATGAGACTAGGATGGGGAAGGCCTCCAGACGGACTGAGGGTAATTTATCAAGGAGCAATTATTCCAATTGTAACATGTCGCAGCGGTATGGGGACACAGAGCTCAGCTTACTCGTAACAAAATAAGATTGTTGAGCATTACTGCTCTATGTGCAAAAACCATTAGCTTCTCATACAGCTCCACCTCAAACGAGGTAGCGTGTGTGTTGAGTGGTATAAAACCACTCAATCTAATTATTGAAGAAAAACTCGCAAAACACAACTTAAGAGTAAACGGCAGTACAAACGTACTAGACCAGCGGGTCAATAGAGCGGACTACAAAAACCTCGCCTCACTTCATAAAGAAGTATCTAACACATGATTTAAATCGTTGATTTAAATCGCGATTAAAATCACATGATTTTTTAAATTAAAATCAATGATTTAAATCAAAATTTCCAAAATTTCATCTCATTTTATAAAATGGGTTAATGAAATGTCAAAAATTATTATAAATTATTTTTTTGTTTCATTACCTATTATTATGTTTCTATCACTAATTGTTCATATTAAAATTACAAATTTGTGTTGCATTTTTTTCAATTTTACAGTAGGTACCTATGTATTTATTAGACAGGCAAGTAAGAAGAGTGACACGTGAAATATTGGTGGAGAAATACGAGGTTTTCCCGAGAAAAATAAAACAAGCATAAAGTAGCAGGGCGCGAATATAATCACAGACGCTTTCTTTACCCAAGAAAATAAAATTTTCTGGAGTTTGCTCCTGGTATGAAATAAAAGTGTAAGGTTTCATAATATAACCTACAAATTTATTTGCATATTACCCAAATCAACAACCGAGGAGGGGACAGAGCCAACTAGTAGAAAGGAGAAGGCGTAGCAAAGTGAGGCTGCGAATAGACCAATGTCCTTTAGATCAAGAAATAGTGACCTAGTTTAGAATAAATAATAAAAGCGAACTGTCATTAAAAACGAGGTAACTAGCGCCACACAGTGTTCAATAGGCGGAGTTGGCCAGTTAGCGTAGGTAGACGAGAAGTAGTGGCACCTAGCAACAAGTAGAAGAAGCTAAGGAGCCTTGGACGTAGCGACATCTGTTGTTATCATAGAAAACAATTAAAACGCCGGTTCGGCAGCAACACGCAGATCATAAGACACGAAACAGTAGACAACAAATAGGCGTTTTGAATGAACAACAGGGATAGAACACAAAGTGTAGGATCTATAGAAGAACTCTTGAAACGCAAACGTCACGAGCTAGAGCTAGCTAAAGAAGAGGAAGAAGCAAAACGACACCATGCTCGCCAACAAAAAGCGAAGAAACGGATACTAAACAAATAGTGCAAAGAAACATGGCCTCATAACTAATATTAAATGCAATAGAGGGGCTAAAAGAAGAAATTAGACAGAACAACGCTATGATTCAAACGCTAGAAAAAGAACTAAAGCACAAAGAACAGGAATGGAAAAAAGTGAAAGAAATATTACTTGAAAGAATAGAAAAACTGGAAAGTAAGGACGAAACAAGAGAAAAACGAGAAAAGAGAAACAATATCGTAATAAAGGGAGTGAAAATAGAACACAGTGATATAAAAGAAGGAATAAAACACTGGCTCAAAAATAAAATCAATGTAGAGGCTAATATCTCAGAAGCGTTTATTATAAAAACTAAAGAGAAGGAAGCAGTAATTGTAAAACTGACAAACTGGGAAGAAAAACAGAAAATCATGCAAAATAAGAAGAAGCTAAAGAGAGAAGAAATATACATAGAACATGATTTGACACAACACGAACGCGAGATTCAGGCTCAACTAAGAAACTTAGCTAGATAGGAAAGAAATAAAGGTAACTCAGCTACAGTTGCATACAAGAAAATAAGAATCAATAATAAATGGTTTGCATGGAATGAAAGAAACGCTCAGGTGGAAGAAATAGAAAATTTTCGTTAAAAAAATAAATAGGACTAGAGAATTACATATAATAAATAATTTAAAAATAGGTTTTTGGAATACAAAGGGAATTACGGGAAAAAGCATAGATTTTTGGGATAATATAAGGGAATTTGACATAATAGGTTTAACAGAAACATGGGTGGAAGAAAAAAATTGGAATAGAACTAAAAAGAAACTGCCAAAAGAATTTACATGGAAATATGTGTAAGCAACAAGAAACCACAAGAAAGGAAGAGCAATGGGAGGTATTATCACTGGTGTCAAAAAACAAATAGTAGAAGTAGAACCAAAATCTATCTACAAGGAAAATATACAGGAAAGACAGATAGTACTGGACAGTACAAAATGGCGGATAATAACAATTTATAACAACAACAGAATACAAGAAATACTTAAAGAAATTGAGGAGAACATTCAAGAAACAAACGAATGTAAAATAGTTCTGGGCGGAGACTTCAACGCAAGGACAGCAGAGGAAGGAGGTATGTGCAATAGACTAACCGGTGAAATAGAAAACCGAAATTCTAAAAACAAGAAAAAGAATAACGAAGGGACAGCCTTAATTAAATGGTGTGAGGAAAGAGGATGGAATATTCTAAATGGAAATTATGAAGGAGATGAAAGAGGAGAATTCACCTTCATTAATGCAAAACAGGAAGCATCAGTTATAGACTACGGGATAGTAAACAATGAAGCACTGCATGATATTAAAAAATTTGAAATAATAGACCAAACCGAGTCGGATCATCATTTAGTCGCTGTTACTTTAAAAAATCAAATCAGCAACAGCCCATGTAATCATGTGCGAAGACAAGTAATGCTATGGAATGAAGAAGCAACAAAACAATATAAAGAGAACACTGAAGATCTAGAAATAGACGACGACACCCCAGAAACTCAAATCAATTCATTAATAAGAGAAATCAATAACGCAGTAATAAAAAGGACGACAAAGTTAAGCAGAAACACAACAATCGACAACTATTGGTGGGATAAAGAATGCAAAGAAAAACAAAGAGAAACAAGAAGATATCAAAGACAATTAAGAAAGGGACACATTACCGCAGAAACATATAAACTGAAAACCAGAGAGTACAAGAAACTGTGCAAAGAAAAACAAAACAGCTATAGACAAAAAGCGATAAAGGAACTGCATAATATCACGTCAGAGGCACAAGCATGGAAATACATAAAAAGAGAAAGAAAGTCTAACACCAAAGCAGAGGAAAATATTACAATGGAGGAATGGAAACAACACTTCCAATCTTTACTAAATGGTAGAGAAGAAAAACAAGAAACTATATTCACAGATGAAAGTCATTTAAACACGCAAGAAATATCCGAAATTTCAGAAGAAGAGGTAAAGGAGCAAATAAAAAAACTAAAGAAAAACAAAGCACCCGGTGAAGACGGAATTCCCAACGAAGCCTGGATACACGGCGGTGAAAAAGTAATAAAAGCCGTAACATTTATTATAAACAAAGTATGGTTAGGAAATGAGTTCCCGAAACAATGGACTAAAGGAGTAATAATTCCCATACACAAAAAAGGAGACCAAAACCTGGCGAGCAATTATAGGGGTATCACACTATTAAACACTGTTATTAAATTATACGCGTCAGTATTAAATCAACGTCTTCAAGAAGAACTGGAACCGAAACCAATACTACCAGACACACAGGCCGGATTTAGGAAACAGAGGTGCACCATAGACAATATATACATACTAAACTACGTAATAGAACAAGAATTACTTTAAAAAAAGAGGAAAATGGTTTGCTTTCTTTATGGTCTTGAAAGCCGCCTTTGACTCAATCGATAGAGAAGCCCTAATAAAAATAATGCAGAATAAAAATATAGACCCACACTTAACAGAAAAAATAAAAGACATATACAGAGAAACAGGGAACGTAGTCAGAGTAGAAGAAAATTGTACACCGGAATTCTGGACAACAATAGGATTGAGACAAGGCTGCCCCTTAAGCCCAACCCTATTTTCAATATACACATCGGACACAGAAGAGCATTTCAGTAAGGGGCAAACAGGGGGAGTGACTGTAGGGAAGACGAAATTCTGGACTCTCGCCTATGCAGAAGATTTAGTACTTCTAGCTAAAACAGTAGATGAAATGAAATCGATGATAAGAAGACTAGATAGTTACTTAGAAAAGAAAAAAATGCACCTAAACGTTGAGAAGTCGAAGATCATGAAATTTAAAAAGGGAGGAGGAAGAGAGAAGGAGATAATATGGAACTGGAGAGGAGGGTTAAAGTGTTCAAATATTTAGGGTATACTTTCAAACAAAACAACAGTGAAGAAAAACATATAGAACAACTTGCGAAAAAGCAAACTTTATTAACAAAGAAATACGGAGCAATGCAGAAAGAAAATTTACCAATAACTTTAAAATCTGAATAATGCTCTTTGATAGTATTTTAAAAAGCGTCATTATGTACGGAGCAGAAATTTGGGGGTGGAGAGAAAAAGAAGCATTTAAAAAAATTCATCAGAAATACTTAAAATGGACCTTGGGATTGGATATGAATACACCGCAATACATTGTACTAGAGGAGACAAACAGAGATAAACTAAGGGTAGTAGCTGGACTAAGAGCAACGAGGTATGAAGAGAAAATTAGAAAATGCGATCCAAACAGAATACTGCACCAATGTTGGAGGGAGATAAGAAAAAAAGAAGAAAATAGACTACCACAAAATACATGGAAGCTCAACAGGTCAAAATACTATGAAAGAAACGGTTATGCACCCATAGAAGTAGAACGAAAAAGAGAAGAAAACTGGGACATCAACGGGGAATTAAGTAAAAGAGACCAAGACAACCAGAAACAAGACCAAGACAACAAGATTACGGAGTCGAAGTACAACAAAATATACAAAAGTATTAGACCAATAACAACGCCTCAATACCTCACCAACAAGAGCGGTAAATCAATAAAGCTAGTTGCCAGATTAAGATGTGGAAATGAAGAAAACGAAAACAAATACTGGAAGAAAGAAGAGCAAGCTTGCCGACCCTGTCATAATAGTCCATAAAATATCACTCATCTATTGTATAATTGCAGGGCACTTCCAAGACAAAGTTGCAGCCTATTCCATGTCCTGGATGAACTAGGCAGCGGAGACTCCTGGGCGAAGATCCTTAAGAAGAAGAGGGAAGAAATAAAATAAAATGTCAATGATTGCTGTTACAATTATGTAAAAATTCAATGCTGAAAAGCGCGAATTAAAGTTAAATAATAATAATAATACCTATGTAATATTTATTTTGCAAATAAAATATTTCACAAGAACTTATTACTGTAGGTATTGTTGAAAGAAAAGTTTAACACTTATAATAATAATTATATTAGGTACCTATATTGTCGTGTCTAAAACGTCGTATAAATAAATGAAAAATATACAATTTATTCAGAACTAAACCCAATAAGAAAAGTATCTACTATGTTTTCTACAGAACATCAATCTATACTAATCCGTTTTCATATAACATTAAATCATTAATAAGTAAACAAATAGAATAAAATTTGAATAATTTTACTGTTACAGTAGATGAAAAATTCAGAACAATACAAGCATTTTGATATGCGACTCGAAAAATAATTTGATTTAAATCAAAAAATCAGATTTTTATTAAAAATATAAGATTTTTTGATTTTTTTCAAAAAAACCGATTTTTTTCACACCCTGGCATCTAATATTACTGACATCAGATGGCAAAGAGAATGGGAAAACACTACAAAAGGCCATAATACCAAATGCTTCTTTCCCTCAGTTATTGAGAGAAATAAGATGAAACTAACACACCTTGTGTCGCAAACACTAACAGGCCATGGCGAAATTATGACTCACCTCAAACGTATTGGCAAATCAGGTGACAAATGCAACAGAGAATATGATCCTCTGCACAGAATTTACGAATGCGCCAAATATAATGAGGCAAGACAAGAACTCAAGGACAATTTACAAACCAGGCCATGTCTGCCAGAGGCCATCATTCCTGACCTTATAGAAGCGACGACACACGTTACTGATCTAGTTAATCCATCAAACCTAATAGCTATCTTAGGGAAATTTGCAATCCAGCCTACGCCTGGTTGACAAGCCAAAAGAAAAAGGAAGAAGTAAAGGAAGAAGATGAAGCTCGAGGAATTTTCAAGAAGACCAAGACTCCACACTTCCGCTCCCCGGGAAAAATCAAACAAAACTTGTACAATGTAAAATTAGAATTAATCAAACTTGAGCTTATATTATACTTTTACTTTGTTAAATATACATTAGTAAATAATAAAATGTAATGTACCTGCAGGGTCAAAATACCTCCACCATGTATTTACATGATTAAAAAGGATGAACGGGACGAGAAGGAGTACAGTTGGTTGGTTGCAAGTTGTGTTCTCCTTTTCGTTCCCTTTTTTGTTTTTAGATTTTTTTATTGTCTGATAGACACCGGAAGCTCATTAGTTTTATTGATCTTAATTTTGTTCAGCGACATAAAATTAAACTTGTTGAAAAAGGAATTGTCTCTATGGCAACTACTAGTTTAAAATCTGAAGTGGAAGGCTGTGTCGAAACTGATCTGATGATTTTAGAACATTTTTATTCAAAATTATACTCATCATTTTTCAGGGAATATGCTCAAATTTAATTAATTGGTCATGATCGTATGAAAAATCATACAACTAACATTCGGAGGTCAGAAACCTCTTCTCTCAGTATGTTCAACTACATATGCCAGATTAGAGTTTTCGAAGCTGGTAACTTAACTACTGATTGTCAGCCGATATCAACTAGATCTAAGCGATTTCGGGAGGAAGAAAATCGGTTTATTAAAAACGAAATCGTCAGACTTATATATGAAAAAGTGGTTGAAGAAAGTAACTCTCCGTAGAGGGCTCAAGTAATTGTTGTAGAAACTGAAAAACGAAAGAAACGGCTAGTTATAGACTATTCTCAAACTTTAAATAAATTCACCTTACTTGACGCTTATCCTTTACCAAACATAGAAAAATTGGTGCATTAAGTAGCGTTGCATTCGGTTTTTAGTACCATAGATCTTCGAAATGCGTACCATCAGATTTCAATTGCCGAAGAAGGAAAACTTTATATTGCTTTTGAAGCTTGTGGTCGACTTTACCACTTCAATAGGATTTCATTTGCTGTTACAAATGGAGTACCTTGTTTCCAACGCGTAATTGACACGAGAAGTTCGTGGAGTTTATGCTATCTTGATGATATCTCGATCTGTGGAAATAATAATATCGAACCTGATCAAAACTTAAATCAACTTCTTTCCGCTATCAAGAAATATAGATTAATAGCCAATGAAGACAAATGTCAGTTCGCTAACTCTTCTATCACATTACTCGGACATTTAGTACCACATGGAGTTATCCGGCCAGATCCGGAACGATTAAAACCATTGCTTGACTTGTCTTTACCACAAGATTCTTTCAGCTTGAAACGTGCTTTAGGTTTTTTGCTCACTACTTTAAGAGTGGATTCCACATTTTTCGAATGAAATACATTCCCTATTCGAGAGCAATACTTTTCCATTGTCCATGAAGGGGGCTGACGATTTTTCTAAATTGAAAGACGACATTGCTAATTCTCTAGTTACTTCTATTGCTGACGATTTGCCTTTAACTGTTGAGACAGGTGCTTCTGACTTTGCGCTCGCTGCTACACTAAGTCAAGATGGACGCCCAGTTGCCTTTTTCTCTGAAAAACTTCATTCCTCTATCGAAAAAGAAGGCGATGCTATAGTGGAATGCTTACGAAAATGGAAACCATTCTTGATTAGACAGACTTTCCAGCTTATCATTGATCAACAGGCGCTTTCATACATTCGTATTCAACTGGAAGCACTCTAATAAAATAAAAAATATGACGTGGACATCACATGACTTCCTTGTACGCCTTGTGTGTTCATACTTTTCTTAATAACTAAAATGTAGAATAATATAAAAAATTATTTTAACTTATTATACTAGTACTACTACTACTGCTACTATATACTCACAAATATATTTTAGTCATTTTACTTAAACTGCAGAAGAAGATATAAACGATATTTTACTATTGTCACTGCCACTGTCACTGTCATGTCATAATCATTTTAATTTTACGTAGTAACAAATGTTATTCGATCATGGACTACCAGATACCGAAATACTAAATTATAAATATAATTTAATTATTCTTACATGATACCAGATACAAAAATATTTATAAAATACCGATTGTAGGTAATAATCACATAATCTTTCATTTAAAATAACAAAAATTGTCATAAATTAAATATTTATAGAAATATTTGAAAAAAGTACTACTTCCGGTTTGTAGATTGAAACCAAAAATAGGAGGTGCATAACTAGATGCTATAACAGTCCTAAATACAAAATTTCAACTTTCTACGTCTAACCGTATTTGAGTTATGCGACACACATACGTACATACGTCCGTCCGTACGTACAGACGTCACGACGAAACTAGTCATAATGGATTCATAAAAAAACGGATATTTCCGTAAAAATCTGAGAACCGAAATTTTTCGCGATTACAATACTTCCTTTACTCCGTGTACAAGGAAGTAAAAATGATAAAATCATGTGTTGGCGTTTGGAGTTAGGTTTGAAATCGTTAACCGATTTGGTAAAGAAAATTTGAAAGCTGATGTTTTATTCAGAATTTGCAACGCTACTTCTGATAATAAATTGTTTAGTCTGCACAATAATATTTGTCATCCTGGCGTTACTAGAATGTTTCACTGGATTCGAAGCAAAAATCTTACATACACTCTTTAAGAAACTAGACAAATGACTGTATTATATCCAATCTGCGCCAAAGTGAAATCCTGATTTCATAAACAGCAAGGAAAAATTATTAAAGCAACTTCACCGTTAGAACGATTAAATGTTGACTTTAAGGGACCATTGTCTACCAAATCAAAAAATTGATATATTCTTACGATAATAGATTTTACTCACGTTTTCCATTTGCTTTTCCCTGTAGCTCTGCTACTATAAATAATAATAAAGTGTTTCACACAATTATTTGCTATATTTGGAACCCCTGCGTTCATACATTCTGATCAAGGCACTTATTTATGTCACGTGAACTAACCTTTTTGTATGAAAATGGGATCGCAACGAGTCGAAATACGCCATACAACCCACAGGGAAATGGGCAGACCGAGCGATACAATGTGGTAATTTGGAAAAACCATCACGTTAGCACTGAAAAACAAAAAACTTGAAATTACTGATTGGAAAATTGTATTTAATGAATAGTTACATTCCATACTTTACCTTCGTGGCTCTTACTCGTATCTCCCGGTATAGTACTTGCCAAACGCAATGTCCGAGGAAGTAAATACGAAGATTTGGTTGAGGAAGTAGAGCTTCTAGAGGCGAATCCACAGTATGCCCACATACGTCGCAAGGATGGTACTGAATCAACTATTTCTTTGAGCCAACTAGCTCCTACAGGAAATGAAGATCTACTGACACCTCCTCGACAAGAATTTCCTTCTGATGTGGCAGTTTCAAGAGACGCAGAAGAACGTCAGAATATTCGATCGTCATTAGAAGACAATTTACTTGAAGAGACTCAGACTCAGACATCAAAAACCCCAGAAACCAGACCTACTAGCGAATAAATATTACCAGATGTTCAAGACATTTCCCCATCTCCAGATTCAGCTACTACTCTACCATCTATACGTCCTCACAGAAAAATCAAACCTCCTGCTTATTTAAAGTACTATATAATTAAATAAAATGGGGGGAGAATGTAGTAGTTACTATCGTTGCTATGTTAATTGTTATCATTGTTATATTTTTTGCTAATGTTTGTAACTTGTTTTTCTAACTGATGTTTTAAAGTAATAAAAGCCTCTTTGGTAAAGTCTTGATTTATTACAATATGTGTAGATTACGGAAACAAATCATTTTTATTTAAATTCGACTTTTCTTAAGGAAATTTTTTTACTACTGTTTTAATTAATATTTCAAAAAATCTGGTTATTCAAAATACATTCAAAATTAGTTGTATAAGATATTCTTAATAATTAAATTAAATGCAAATGCGTTGCCACTGGGCCAGTAATACCAAAAATGTTAGTTTTATGAAAATTACCCTTAAATATGCGAATTTAAAAAAAATTCTTTCTGTTTCGTAATCCGCACATGTCATACTACTTAGCCTTAAATTTTTGACATTAACTTCAAAAGTACGCATAAATAGATAATATATTCGCCATATTGGTATGCTCTAGTAGCAACCCCTCCTTTTGTCAAATGGCTTCAGCCCGTCACCTGAAATATCAGAGTATACTCGCATTATAATTTTCTATACTGAAAAGTGCTATTTTAAGCTATCATTTAAAAGCGGATTGTTGAAATCGGAGCAGTATTCCACAGTACGGCCATAACATAATACATAGTTTTCATAGATAATATAAATTATTTGGGGCAGAGACTGAAATCTAAGAAGAATATCCGGAATATTTCGGTCTCTGCTCCGAATACCTACTTTTCAGACCACCGGATTTTAATTTATTTATAATTTATTATTAAAAAAATTGCAGTAATTGGGTTGCAGTCAAAAAGATATATTTTTTATACCACTCTACCGGTTTCGGCCCGACATGAGCCCTCCTCAGGAGTTCTGTTTTAATCACAAAAATTACAATTTAATATAGTCACATTTTACAGAAAACTTATTGAATGTCAATTTTACAGTATTACTTATGTATCACAATTTGTAATGCAATAATTAAAGACTATTTGAATTAAACACATTAAAATAATAATTATATAATAATTATAGTCAAAAAGTACAACAGAAATCATACAGTACTACGGAAAAAACCGTTATTGCAATAATTAAAAATTTGTTTCTAACAAGTAATAAGTTGTCTTACTTTGTCTATATTACTTAAGTTACCATGTTAAGCTGGCTTAATTTAGTATAAGTAATTTTTTTATAATTTTAAGATGTAGGTTTAATGTTTATTTTGATATTTTAAGGATTTTATTTTTTCATTTTAATGTAGTTTTTAACTATGTAGTCCATGGGCCAGCTAAGATGTTGGTATAATTTGGGGGTACTAAGTTTCCTTTTAACCATAGTTATATATGAGTATAAGGATTACTAAAAACCATGATTGCCATCCTCAAGTGGTAGCTAATAGTAATGGCGGCCAATACAAGATGGCCCGGCGTTGCTTTTAAAAAACGGCTATATCTATAGAAGTAATGGTCCGATTTCAACAAACTTTCGATGGTATCATTTTTAAAGTACATTAAATATGCAACAATTTAAGCCCAACAGCAGCTCTGTACGTCCCATAGTTTCCGAGATATGGCACTTCTAAAATTAGCACTTTTTTCAAAAAAATGAAAGTTGAGAAATTTTTGCTTTTTTCGTAATTTTTGTGTTTAATTAACTGTAATTTCTGAATGAAAAAAAATATTGTCTTCCGGTTTCTTTTATTAAATTTTACGAACATTTCCTTATAAAATATATTATTTTAGAAACTTTTTAAGGCGTTTATTAAGCCAAAATATCAATTTTTTTCGTGAGAAGTATTCAAATATTTTGTATTTATTGTGTTTAATGAGCTGTAACTTCTGAACGAATAAAGTTATCAACTTCCGGTTTCTTGCATTAAATTCTACGAACATAAGATACAGTATCTTAAAATCTTTTTTAGGTATTTATTAAGCCAAAATATTAAATTTTTTCCGAGAGAAAATTGAGAAATTTTTAAATTTTTAATATTTGTTATGTTCAATGAGCTATAATTTTTAACGGATAAACTTATCGACTTCCGGTTTCTTTTATTAAATTTTTAAAATGTTTTTATAATAAATACGAAAAAATTTGATACTTCTCAATTTTCTCTCGAAAAAAGTTGATATTTTAGTTTAATGAACATCCTAAAAAGTTTCTAAAATAATGTATTTTATAGAGAAATGTTCTTAAAATTTAATAAAAGAAACCGGAAGTCGATAAGTTTATCCGTTAAAAAGTTATAGCTCATTGAACACAATAAATATTAAAAATTTCTCAATTTTCTTTCGGAAAAACATTTGATATTTTGGCTTAATGAATACCCAAAAAAGATTTTAAAATATTGTATCCTATGGAGAAATGTTCGTAGAATTTAATGCAAGAAACCAGAAGTCGATAACTTTATCCGCTCAGAAGTTACAGCTTATTAAACACAATAAATACAAAATATTTGAATACTTCTAACGAAAAAAAATTGATATTTTGGCTTAATGAACGCCTTAAAAAGTTTCTAAAATAACATATTTTATAGGGAAATGTTCGTAAATTATAATGAAAGAAACCGGAAGACAATATTTTTTCCATTCAGAAATTACAGTTAATTAAACACAAAAATTACGAAAAAAGCTAAAATTTCTCAACTTTAATTTTTTTGAAAAAAGTGCTAATTTTGGAAGTGCCATATCTCGGAAAGTATTGGACGTACAGAGCTGCGGTTGGGCTTAAATTGTTGCAAATTTAATGTACTTTAAAAATGATACCATCGAAAGTTTGTTGAAATCGGACCATTACTTCCATAGATATAGCCGTTTTTAAAAGCAACGCCGGCCATCTTGTATTGGCCGCCATTTCTATTAGCTACCACTTGAGGTTTTTAATGATCCTTATACTCATATATAACTATGGTTAAAAGGAAACTTAGTACCCCCAAATTATACCGAAACCTTGAATTTCGTTAGCTGGCCCATGGACTAATGTTACTGTAAATAGTATTTAACTGATAACAAAATTTTACCTAAAATCCTAGATAACGAAGCTCTTACCAGCATTGTAATTAGAACTGGTAAAAAGTCATTCTAGTTCCGAAGCAGACAAAACTGTTTATTAAAAATGAGTTCTAAAACTTTCTTCACTGTTTTCTATATTAAGCAGGGTTGTTATGTGTAAAACAATTTGTTTTAAACAAACTGTTTTAAACACGGCCTAATGTTTTAATGCATGTTTTAAATTGTGTTTTAAATCAGGTGTTTAAAAATGATATCGAAATCCATTCACGACGCATAACACAAACAAAACAAATTCAACTACCGACCATCGGTGACTCCTAGCTATGCAGCTAGAGCGATGTAAATCCCCGTCCTCGCACAAAAAGTAGCATTGGCGACATATTTCGATAGAAATAATATTTATTTAAAACATATTCTGTTTAAAACATGTTTTAAACATGCTTTTTTGTTGTTTAAAACATGTTTTTTTGTGCAGAGTTAAAAACATGTTTTAAACCAAAAAACAGTTTTAAACAGTAAAAAACAAATGTTTTGTTTAAAATTGAAAAAAACATGTTTTTTTTTCAACCCTGATATTAAGTAGTATTCAATAACAACAAATATTATTAAGAATGCTTTAAATTAAGCAATGAAAATATACAAAAATTATATTTTTTGTTACAGACAAATTTTATATTTTGAAATTTAAAAAACAGCATATTATACAAAATGAAGTAAATTCAATTTCTAGATCCTTATTATTATATGTCAATATTTAATTTAAACGTAATCTATAATTAGATTAGAAAAAAAATCTGCTGTGGCCACCACACGACCTCTCGCCTAATTCTGCTAATTCTACTAATCTAATAATAGTTTTACTTACATTTTAATAGTTTCATGTTCATGTAATATGTAAACGATAATGTAAACCAATATGCAAGCAAAAGATGTCAACTGTACTGTCACTGTCATAATAATTCAAATTTTATGTAGAAACAAATTTCATATCATGGACAAGATACTGGAATTTCAAAAAAATAGAATATTAATTGTACTTTATTTTATTGTTAAATACTTCCAGATTAAGCAATTTGTATTTATAATTAACTGTACACATAGATAATCACAATTTCTTTTATTTTTAATTGCAAAAATTGTCATAAATAAATAATGTACCAATATATTTAAGGAAAACTTTTCCAAACTTCTAAAAGTACTACTTCCGGTTTGCGGATTTCTACCAAAATCTTATCCGGTGTTAAGATACTTATTAAAACCTTAAATATGAAATTTGGTTATAAACGGTTTGATACTTTTTAAGTTATCGTGGACGAAAAATCGTCGGTTCATACAAACGCACAAACACACAGACATCATCGTGAAAATAGTAAATTCGTATTCTAGAGACCCTGAAACGTGCTTATCCACCAAAAACTCATACTCGAAAATTTTGACCCATTACAATACCTCTGTTATAGAATATGAGGCGAGAGGTAATTGGTGTTTTTTTACTTGGTTGTAAATTTATCAATATTTCTTTTTTCAGAACCGCTACGCCATCAACATCGACATAATCCTCCAATCCCTGGAGACCTTAACCTACTTCCCTTACAACTTGGACTCAAAATGCGGTACAGATATCCAGCCAGTATCACTAGGCGATTGCAACAACGTCACTGACCCATTCCCTAATAAGATTCCCCGTAACATGAACGGCTGCCCAATCAGGGCCTTCGTTAACCTTTATCCGCCATTTGTAATCAACCCTGACGTGTTGGATGAAAGCGCTTTGCGGGCTGGGTTTGATTTGACAATGCTGAACGCGTTTATCAAAAGATATAATATGACTAGAACAACCAAAGGTGAAGCGGGAGCATTTGCCCATTTTACCAACGGAAAATATGGAGGATCTTTGCGATATATCATGGAAAATATATCTGATATATCGCTAGGTTCGTTGTTTCCAAATGTGTCTTATTTCATCGATATGGATGTTAGTATTTTTTATCACCATGTTCATTTTTCTTGGATTGTACCTGCTGCTAAGCTTGGGGCCCAATGGAAAAGTTTGATTTTAATTTTCAACAGATTTTTATGGTTTACCATTCTAGTTATTCTAATTTGTAACATATTTATTTGGTTTATTGTTGGAAGATTTACGCCGGATAAAAATTATTTTAGACAGTTCAGTATTTGTTTGTTGAAATGTTGGTACTCTTTCCTGCAAGGCGGGATAAATCTACCATTTTCGTTTACCATGAGGATTTTAGTTATTTTTTGGGTATTTTTCACTCTACTGTTGGCAACGCTCTACCAGTCACAGTTGCTTAGTATATTGTTGACGCCTGTGTACGAACATCAGATTCAAAATTCGAAAGAATTAGTGGACTCTACGGTGAATATTTACTTCAAAGCTGATTTTATGATGAGATTAAACAATTCTGGAAAAGCTATTGATAAGGATATTGTACAAAAGGGAATTATTGTGTCCACAGCTGAGCATGCAGCGGTGTCGTCCAAGTTCCATGAAAATGGCGCGTTTTTAGGTAAGAAAATTTGAAATTAACTATAACCGAAGGGAAACTTGCTTTCAAAGTTTTGATAAATAAGAAAATTTCTTTGTTATTCGTAACTTGTTTATAATTGCTAAACTCACTAATAATGAAAGACTATAAATCCTAATATTGAAGTTTGGGGTATGAGCAGAGTCGGATACGAGCTTCAATGCCGGCCCGGGAAAATAGTAGCAGATCGGCCCCAGTGGCGGGATTTCAGCATTTTTATTGGAGTCTTTATATCAACTTTAGGAGTCAGGCTTATATGAAAAGAAGAAAATGAATTTTTTTAGGTCAAATGCTTTATAATTAAAAGTTAGATTTTATTGAGAGATGATAAACTTCATGCTTTTCCCTATTTAATGTGCAATTTTTTTTTTCTGTCCAATGATAAGTACTTATCTTAAAATGGTACTTTTAGAAAAGAAAACTGGCGTGTCTCTTTTAGGTAGAAAATATAATGAAAAATCTCGCCACTGGCCGACTTGAACCAAAATTAATCCCCATTTCAAAATTGATAATTTTATATTAAGTTTAAACACATCAGCAATTGATCTTTCTAATTTGAGCAAAATATTGTTCAACCTAAAATATTAATATTGAAAGCTTCTTGACTGAAGGATTATTAGAAATAATACACAGTGCAAATTTAATATAATATGAATAATTTAGAGAAAATGTAAACAACTTACGTGTGGGCCGTGCAAAGTTACAAAAATGTCATAATGTATAAAAATATAATCAAATAAATAAATAATTAAAACATGAAATACACTCACCTGTACGGAAAACGAGTCACTTATTTTTTGAAGAAAAAATTATAATAACATTTAATTTAAAGAGGAATGACAAAATATTACTATAGCTATATGTTAACTAAACATTCTTAAAGTCGCTTCCATTACCAACTCTTAAAAACAGTAACAATTTACTTACATATACCTTTTGAATGCGCATCATACCGAAATCACGAAATTTATAAAATGCATAGTTATTTATTATACCGGTAGCATTTCTTTTCATCATTTGTTTTATTGTTTATTTGTCATTTTGATATGGTCTATGTTTTCAAAATGGCGCTGAGTGCAGAAACTTTAGTTTCCATCATCACTTCAATCGAAGATGGAAGAAGTCAACATTTCATGGTTAAACGGAACAATGTAGTACTTAGTACTATTAAATGCGTTTATACACGTTTTCTGGGGACAGATTTGTACAGCAGAAGACCTGCAATAGGCCTGAGACGACGCAAAACAACAGAAATGCTCGATTTTTTGTTTTGACATCGCTCAGACCTCCTCCAACATCACCGAGTAGCTCGCTTGCATTTTTTTGGGAGGCTGTATATTGGGATTAAGGTGATTAGACTCGTGTTCTAGGTACTATCAACTCCCGATATTTTGTAATGTCACCATATGAACGAATAAAAGTGTGACGACCAATTGGAAAACTTGTGGATTTAGCAATACTATAAGATTCCTGGGAGGATCAGTAATGGTGTGAACTGGGATATCAGTGAAGTTGCGGATATATCTATACCTTGTTTCTACGGGAGTATTCAATGCCGATAGGTTCACAAAAGATATGCTGACCAACAATGTTGTACCTTATACACAATTTTAAGATGATAAATTTATCCAGATGCACGATAATGCGCGCCCTCATGATGCTGCAATCGTGAACGGTTTCATAAATGATGTTAACATCAATTGTATGATGTGTCCAGCGCGGAGTACAGATCTGAATCCAATATAATATGTGTGGTATATGCTCGATATAAAGATTCGAAGTCGTGTACCTGGTCCCAGTAGGCTTAGTACGTTGGAATAACTCAGAGAAGCACTGATAGAAGCATAGAATAATAGCCCTCAAGATGGCATGATTAACCTCATTTTCAGTATTTCTCTACGATTGATCGAGTGATGTAAAATACCGCTTTTTTCAAACCGATTTTTTTATCATGAAAAAAAACACGTAAATATTGGTTTTTTATCAACACGTGAAAATATAATTTGATTGTTTTCCCGTCATGTTTCATATGTCTGTAATCGTCGACTAGTATCAGAAAGTGACAATAGAGTGATCTGGTATCAAATGTTTGCTGTAAATCTTGTATGTACAATGTAGAACGTACAGCTGACAGCTGATTATACTCAAAGTGTTTCTGTTGTTATGTTGTGTTATTTAAAATTGAAATACAGACTAAAAATGCCAGCTAGACCTGGATCTGGTAGGAAACAAAGCATTTGTTATTGATCTATTTAAATACCTATGTTGAATCAAAAGGTAAAATGCCTAGCGTGAAATGTACATTTTGTACTACCGAACTTGCAAAGGCAGGTAGTAGAATGAACAAACATACATTGTCGTGCAAGAGTTGCCCTGATTCAGTAAAGAAAAAATATATTCCATCACAATCAAGGGAAAGGGAAGGAACCTCTATAAAAAATCCAACTAGCTCTTTACACATTGAAAAATCAACCGGCAGCCAAATAAAATTGAAAACTTACATTGATAAAATAAATTCAACAGAACAAGACAAAGTAAATGAGTTACTTGCCAGAGCTGTTTATGCAAGTGGATCATCACTTAGCATTTTGGAAAATCCATTTTGGTTAGATTTTTTTTTTTCATTTTTGAGACCAGCATACAAAGTCCCTACGAGATATGAGATAGCTTAACGTTACTACAAAAAGAATATGAAAAAGTATCTACTTCAGTACGTGAGCAAATTGCTTCTGCAGAGTCAGTTGCATTAATGTGTGATGGACCAACATCAGAAAAGAACCAATTGTAAATTTTGTAGTCACTACACAATCACCTCTTTTGTATAAAAAGTCACACAGAGCAGAATACATAGCAAACGAAATAAATTCTGTCATTCAAGAAGTGGGAGCACAGAAGGTATTTTAATTAGTGACTGACAATGCTGCGAACATGAAAGCAGCATGAGAGATTTTAAAAAAAAAAAACTAAATCGACTAATTTGTATACTTGTGGATGTGTAGCCCATACTCTAAATTTACTGTTAACGGATTTTAAAAACTTTAAAACATTGAATTTTTTTTTGAGCGAAGCCGTTTCAGCTATAAAAAAAATACGAAATTCGCACAAACTTATATAAATTTTCAATGAAAAAAAATTCAAGATAATCCCGTCTATCTTAAACTACCAGGCCAAAAAAAGGTGGGGATCTATAGTACATTGTCTTGACAGCTGATATCAAAATAAACAAGCAATAAAGTTATTAGCTGTAGAAGAATGCGAAGATTTAGACGAATCATTTTCACTTCATGATTCTTCTCATGATACACATTGGTCTATGGACGAGTCTGAAGCAGAAGTTGAAGACCTAATGCTAATCGAATAGCGGTGTGGTGGTTTACTACACACGTTTTTATTCAAAGTTAAATTTTTGTTTTTCATAATAAGTTATAATAAACATTTCCTTCTTAAGGCTATGAAATTCAGAGCAAAATAGGGTGCTACAATATTCAAGATTGTTTCAACACCAACAAAAACTGAGTTAACAAAACATCAGCAAACACAAAATACCTAGTAAATACCATTTAAATTTCTACTTTCATCTAGCAAAATAAATTATACAGTTTGTAAAGAATTATTTAAAACAAAATTCGGCAGTAATAAAGAACTAAAAGTTCAAGTAAAATCATTAAAAAAACAAATTATGTCTAAAAATATTTTAATTAAAAGACTAAAAAATAAACTGCAGTGTCGACCTACGTTACAAGAGATGCTTGATTAGAGCAAATTTGCTTCTGAGGATGCTAAAACGTTTTGCAAAATGCAGTTGTTGCATAAAAAGGTACACCGTGGACTATACAGCAGAAACGTTTTGCTCTTGATTTTCATTACCGTTCTCCACGGGATTCTCGATATTTACGTAATCATAAAAGTATTCAACTTCCTTGTGAAAGTACCATTATCGGGTGGTCTAATATTTTAAGTTTTACACCAGGATTTAATGAAAAATTAATAAGTGCTCTAAAACATAAACAAATTTTTTGAGTGAAAATGAAAAATATTGTATTGTTGTTTAGAATAGAAGTAACATTTAGATCGCGTATTTGTATTTTAGAATCACATTAATAAATTAGGGTTTGTTCTTGTTAGCTGAAATCATTTGAACTTGGTAATTTAGGATTAATGTTATTCATTTAATAATTCTGTGGTTCTATGGCAAAACCAGATATGTCACCTTTTGGCGATTTTCTGTTTTTAAATGATATAAGTAGAAAACATAAATAAATTTTCATGTGGCAAAACCGGATAAGTCAATAACGTACTGTTGTGACGCAGTATTAAGAGCCTCTATAGTATATGTACAAAATTACTTCATTGTACGATGCCAAAATATGATATGTCTGACATGTATGATTTTGCCATGCTTGAATTGAATTTTAATTCATTGGCAAAATGAGATATGTCTGACATGTATGGTTTTGCCAATATTATAATATCGTATGAACAAGTTTTAACAGAAAGCAATACGAACACGTAGTCGTGAACAGTGCTCTATTTCTTTTCCTTTAAACATTGCTGCATTGTTTAAATTAGTATTCCTTTATTATTCATTGAAATAAACAGTGCATTCTGTACAATTTAAAATGAACATTTTAAAAAAAATGTCAAATAGAACTAAATTAATATTAACATTAGCTCGTGATAAAATAGCAGATGGTAAGTTGTTATATGTGGTACGAATCAGTTGGTGGACGTGGGTCTGATCAAATTGCTTCGTGTGTGATGAAATGCATCAATGGATTACCAGAAACAATCACTAAATTAATCCTCTATTTTGATTCGTGTCCCGGACAGAACAAAAATTTGAATATGTGTGCAGCTTTATCTTTAATAACGCATCAATCACACTCTTTGGATATTTTAGACCATAAATTTCTTGAAGTTGACCATACGAGAATGGAATGTGATTCGGATCATGCTCGTATAGAACGTGCAAAAAAACTACATCAATTGAGATTCGTATACCACAAGACTGGTTTCAGTTCGTTAGAACCGTGAGAGGTTAAAAGGCCTTCCACGTTACTGAAATGCTTTTTCGTTCCTTCTCCAAAATCAACTTGTACGTCGAACAATATGTATTGATGGAGATCCTGTTAGTTGGCAGCACATAAAATGGTTGAGATATGAAAAAGAATTTGGGTTGATCAAATTTAAGTATACATTAGAACAGGAAGCTCCCTTTAGGGTATTAGATTTGAAGAGAAATAAAATAAGCTTACTGCCATTGATAGATCCAGTCTATCACAACTTTTATGAAAACCTAATAACCAGCGTTTCTGCATTCCAAGTTGGCGATTTTCAAGAATCATCTTCAGATTATTCGGAATAAATCATCAAAATAAATTATTCATTTTTTTTGTATAATACAATTTTTGTTATTAATATGTATTTAGACAGTCTTAAGTTAAATAAATAGTATCTAATTAATAGAAAAGCTACTATTATTACAAATTGTTTAAAGCATAATAAATTTGAACAATATTACATAAAATTGTACATGCCAAAACGTGATATGTCACTCTTAAGTCCTTAGATTTATTAATTTATAATAAAAAATCTAAATCACAATATTAGTCATTTCCCAAATCCTGGTTTAACAAATTAACAAAATTTGTTGAAAGAATTTTTTAATTTCGATTTTCTATTAGTCAGCAAACTTTGATTTTGATTTCCTGAAATATTTGAAAAAGTGCCATATCTGGTTTTGCCGTAGATCCACAGAATTATTCCGTAGTATTTTGAGTTGTTTATTGGTATTCGAACTGTTTATTGATAATTGAGTTGTTTTTTGTTATTTGACTTGTTTTTTGATATTATTATATGTTTTTTTTGTGTTTCTTAATTTGATTTTCGTTAGATTTGTTTTTTGTTTCGAATATTCTTTGGACTTTGGTCTTTGGACTGAATTTTGTGTTGAAAGATTTTTTATTGTGTTTACAGTCCACTTACTCATTTAATTTTATTATTCTTGTGCTAAAAACTGAGCTATTGAAAACAATTGTATTGTATTGTACTCCATATTTAGATATGATGGAAGGCTATGAAGATTTAGGAAATATGGGTAGAAAACCATTACATTGTACTCAAGCATTAGTTTTTATTATACATGGAATTAATAACAATTTTAAATTGCCTTTTGGGTACTTTTATCCCAAAATTCAGGTTAATCAAGTTCTTTGGTTGGTTTACTCACTGAGTGTATTAAAATTGTAACTGATTGCGGACTTACTGTTGTGGCCGTTACATGTGATCAAGGAACTGGTAATCAAAGTTTGATGAAAAAATTTGGTGTATTTTGAAATAGATCATTTAAAAATTTATGCAATATATGGCGTAATTCATATAATAAAGAGTATTCGTAACAGATTGAAAGACACCATCTTTTTTGTTGAAAATAAAAAAGTGTCTTGGCGTGATATAGAAATTATTGAAAATATTGAAAAAATTAATGACTTATTAGATATACTGAATAGTACACATTTAATAACACGAAATCCATTATGTTCAGCAATTACTAATGATAATAATCTAATTGAGATTTTAAAAACTAACGTTGATTGGATCCAAACGTGGAGAGTTATACCTGGAAAAGAAACCAAAACACGTTCTCAAGAGATTCCACCATGCTTCGATGGTTTCATACAAACCATAAATGCAGTAATTGGTTTATGGAGTGATTTAAGTAAGAAAGGAGTTCAAAATCTATGCACTGCAAATTTAAATCAGGACAAATTGGAAAATTTATTCAGCCAAATTAGAGGCGCTGGCGGTTTTAATATGTACCCTTCAGCACAGCAATTTCGATGTAATTTTGAAAACATTATTGTTAAGCGCATAGAACAAAACTGGACTATAGGAAACAGTGAAAGGAATAATTCTTCATATTTATGTATGGACGATTTTTTAAAAGACTGAAAAAAACATAGTGAATGATAAAATTAATATTGAATCTTATGAAGATTCAAATATACAGTTCGATTTAGATATTGACTTGGACAGTGAAATTGATTATGCTTCTAATTTAGAACAATGTTCGATAGTGTACTTTACTGGATACATTTCATATAGGTGCTATAAAAAAAATTTACGCGAGGAGTGTATAAAAGTAAATATAAATGACACAGAATCAAGTCAATCCAGTAATACATTAATTGATTTCAGATCATATGATACTATGTGTGGTAATAAATGTGGTAATATGTGTGTACCAAGTGAGTTTTTAATTATCATTGTTGAAACACAATTAAGAGTCTTTGCTAAAATGTTTCCCACCATTAAGCATGAAAAAAAATTATTCCAAACACAATTTCTTGAAATACAGTCTCAGATGCAAATGTTAAATAACGAATGGTTCACTAATGTAATATGTAAAGATCATCGTTTGTATATGTTAAAAATATTAATTATTGTTAAATTATTTAAAGAATCATTGTGGGATATAAAAGAGTCCTGTAAAAAGAAAACCAAAAAACATCATAGATTAAGAGTGGTTAATAATGAATAAAAATAAATATTTATATCACTGGAATAAAATTAGTATCTACCTACTATAGGAGAAATAAGTATGTATAGTTACTAGTCAGTCGGATTTAAAGATGAACAACTTGTTAAAAATAATCAAAAAAATTTAATCTACATTTAGTAGGTAGTAGAAATAACGTCTACTATCAATATACATCATCCAAAAATATCATCTTTTGATTTAATATATAGTCCAGGCAACGAATGCTCAAAAAAAGGTATAGAGGGAAATGCTTGGAACACAATTTTTGACTTCGTAACTTTGTTTGGACTAGTTAGGAGGTGAACATATCAAAAGTCCCCGCCCGTAGCCCTTAAGCCGAGGTGTGGCGGAGGGTTTGAAAGTCTCATTTTTCGGTTTTTTACTTATATCTCGGAAGCTATGCGTCCTACCGACATGACCACTCCATACAATGAAAGCTGATTAAATTTGCAACAATTTAAGTCCAACCGCAGCTCTGTACGTCCTTTAGTTTCCGAGATATGACACTTCTAAAATTAGCAATTTTTTCAAAAATTTGAAAGTTGAGAAATTTTACCTTTTTTCGTTATTTTTGTGTTTAATTAACTGTAACTTCTGAATGAATAAAAATATTGTCTTACGGTTTCTTTCATTAAATTTCACGAACATTGCTCTATAAAATACGTAATTTTAAAAACTTTTTAGGGCGTTCATTAAGCCAAAATATCAATTTTTTTTCGACAGAAGTATTCAAATATTTTGTATTTATTGTGTTTAATGAGCTGTAACTTCTGAACGGATAAAGTTATCGACATCCGGTTTCCTGCATTAAATTCTACGAACATTTCTCCATAAGATGCAGTATCTTTTTTGGGTATTCATTAAGAAAAAACACCAAATGATGACCGAGAGAAAATTGAGAAATTTTTTATTTATTATAAAAACATTTGATATATTGGCGCAATGAACACCTAAATTTGTTTAGAATAATGTATCTTATAGAGAACTGATCGTAGAATTTAATAAAAGCAACCGGAAGTCATTTTTTTATCCGTTGAACACAATAAATATTAAAAATTAAAAAATTTCTCAATTTTCTCTCGGAAAAACATTTGGTGTTTTGTCTTAATAAATACCCAAAAAAGATTTTAAAATACTGCATCTTATGGAGAAATGTTCGTAGAATTTAATGCAGGAAACCGGATGTCGATAACTTTATCCGTTCAGAAGTTACAGCTCATTAAACACAATAAATACAAAATATTTGAATACTTCTGTCGAAAAAAAATTGATATTTTGGCTTAATGAACGCCCTAAAAAGTTTTTAAAATTACGTATTTTATAGAGCAATGTTCGTGAAATTTAATGAAAGAAACCGTAAGACAATATTTTTATTCATTCAGAAGTTACAGTTAATTAAACACAAAAATAACGAAAAAAGTTAAAATTTCTCAACTTTCAAATTTTTGAAAAAATTGCTAATTTTAGAAGTGTCATATCTCGGAAACTAAAGGACGTACAGAGCTGCGGTTGGACTTAAATTGTTGCAAATTTAATCAGCTTTCATTGTATGGAGTGGTCATGTCGGTAGGACGCAAAACTTCCGAGATATAAGTAAAAAACCGAAAAATGAGACTTTCAAACCCTCCGCCACACCTCGGCTTAAGGGCTACGGGCGGGGACTTTTGATATGTTCACCTCCTAACTAGTCCAAACAAAGTTACGAAGTCAAAAATTGTGTTCCAAGCATTTCCCTCTATACCTTTTCGTTGACTGGACTAATAGCCATTGTGTATATTTGTTCATAATAATCAATTAAATGAATATATAAGTTTTTTGTTACTGGAAATCTTATAACATTACCATTAGGTAACCAAGATCCTACATGACTTGACTGACTATTATAAACAAAATATAAACATTTATAAAAAAATTATATATTATATTTATATTGACAGTAGACGTCAATGAAGTTAACAGTTTAAATATAATGTGGCAAAATCATAGCTCATGTTTCCCGTAAATTGTTGTTATCTTATTATTTGTACACAAATTACATTGCAATTACAACGAAAAAATAACATTTTGTACTAAATTTAGTTCAAACTTTTGTGATTGTTTTTCTTTATTCATCCTTAAATGCGACTGACTATACTTATATCATATCCCCGATAATACTAGTATTTTGAATTGTTTTTTATTACACAATTGTTTATTTCTATGCTATAGCAGCTTTTTTTATAAAACTATTTATTTTCATAATTTGTTTTTATTTGTTAAAACATGTGTATCAATATACCTTTCGGTCATTTTTCACAGACCGGCCAGACCAGTCAGTAACTACAGACGCGTTGATTCAGAGACTGTAATTTGTGAAACTTGACAAGTGTTTTCAAATAATTTTTAATTATTTATTTTGTTATTATTTAACCAGTTTCATCAAGTGTATCGCACTATTTTGTGATTTTACTCATAATTTAGTTAATGAGTATTTTTATTATTCCTAAAATAAACACGCCTTCTCCTGCTTTCTGCTGTACTGCGCTAGACCTGTTGTAGTCCCGCTGTACATTCCATGCAGCGTAACTGTCAGCGCCATCTCTTAATTTTTAAGGAACTATGTCGGAGTTACCATTACGCCGGATATTTGAATAGGTTTATCTGTGCATATACTAAAGGTTCGTTCGTAAAAGCACACAATTGCTAACATTCAGTAATAAAATAGGTATACAATTTTCATAATGGAGAAAAAAAATGACTGGATATCAGTAAATTGATTTATTTACTCTGCTACCTACTAATAGAGGTAGTAAAGCAAATAAAACAATTAACTGATATCAAGTAATTTTTCTTCTTCAACATTCATCCAGCCAAGAAAATCTTCCTTTATTAATTTTCATAATATTTAAAATATAGTACAGAAAATAATATACAGTACAATGCCTTCGAATACTGTACTGTGTAATAAAGTTCGAATAGTCACCATACTTATAATATACTATTGTCCTATATATGACTACATTTTCAGGAAACCGTCCAGCAACCCTGTACCTAATGCCGAATAACTACAGCTACCCATCCGGCAAGCCAGCCATGTACATGTGCAAGGATGAAGAGTTCGGCAATCCCATCGCTATGTTCTTCCGCAAAGGCTACCCCCTGCTCCCCCACTACAATAAATTCCTCCTGCGCATGATAGCCGCTGGCTATACCAGCAAGTGGCTGCGAGATGCCACGTACTTTTCACCGGGTGGGGACGACAGTGAGCCACAGCAATTCACAGTGGAACAGCTGAGTGGAGCGTTCTTTGTGCTTTGTCTGGGGCTCACTGGGGCTATGATGATCTTTCTTGGGGAGTGGGTTATGTATAATTGTCGGAAATCTTGCTGCAAGAACACTAGAGAATGAAGAAAGTGCCTGATAAACGTTGAATGGGATCACATGTATAATCTTCGATCATACCTACGGTAGATACCGCGTTACCTATCTTTTCCGTGTTAAAGCAAAGTTTCGAACTGTCACTGTCACTTGCTACTCACACTAATGGCAAAAATTATAGACACATTCAAAATTCTTCAAACATGTTGCATTCGTTAACTTACATGATAATATATTCTATTTTGTATTTTAATCAAAGTTCGACCTATAACAATATTGCTGTTAATTTTATACAATTTTACGAAATTTACCTGAATCTTTCAGAAATACGAAAAGATTATAAATTAAGTGCTAATTGTAAAATGCACAAAATTAATATTTTGTAGGATACCCTTTGTTTTTGATGTAACAAACCTACGCAATTGTTGATTGATTGATACAAAAATAATAAAAAACCTCACTTTACATTAACATAGGTAGGTATTTTAAAATCCTTTGAAAATCTTCGGGGACATTATTTGCAGCGACTATTTTCATGATTATTCAACAACAATTACAATAAAAAACACTGTTTTAGTTTGCGATAAATTTCGAAATTGCAAAGAAATTTTTGTAATTCAGTGTTAGTATAATATAACATTATAAAAACATTTATTAAGGGTATGTTCCAAAATTAAACCAGGTTTACCTTGGTGTTACGTTAAGGTAATTCTTTGATAAATGAATGTGACGGTTGCCTCAGTAACTTGTGAATAAAGATTATGCAAAGAAAAAGAGATTAGCGGATTATAAATAGAAAAAATAAAACTGACGCAAAATTTTCGTATTATAAGCAATTAAGAAATCTATCTTATAAAGGACTCTTGTATGATAAACAATCGTATGGGAAACATTGTTAGATAAAATAAGCACATCTAGAGTAAATCCAGATACAATCAATTACTACACCAAAATGTTTTTACGAATAGCACAATTGAGTACTTTTGTTTTAAATCTGTAGATACTGAACCTGTAGATAAAATATTGCACAATTTAAAATCTGATTCTATAGGTTTCGATGGAATATTTCCTAAATAGTAATTAATTATTCTTCCTGTGATTTCAAAATACATTACGCACATCATAAACTCATGTTTACTTGACAATGTAGTATCTGAATTATGGAAACCAGAATTAATAAAACCAGTAACTAAAATAACAAATCTCTCTATTTTTGATGATTTGCGCCCAATTAGTATTCTGTCCACCCTATCGAAAGTTTTAGAAAAAGTTTGTTGTGAGCAAATTAGATCCTATACCCTCCTATTAGTTTAGTATGATTGTTATTTCTTTTGTACATATAAATAATGATGTATACTTTGTATGTGTTTTTGTACAGGACATAGTACTAATAAATGTCTTAAATATAATCGTTACACTAATTGATAATTAGTTTCAATTATCAGTCCTTGTCCAAATTGACTTCTCTAAAGCTTTCGATATGGTTTTTTTAATTTCTTAATTATTATTGACGCTATGCCAAAGTGGATCGAATGTTTCTTGTTATCAAATATGAATTCGACCACTACAATAGATATATTACGTGAAAATTTTTCCAGATTCGGTTTACCGAATGTTATTGCATCAGATAATGGTAGAACATTCACGTCAATAGAATTAACAATGTTTGTAAAAATAACGGTATTTGTCATTTAATCGGAGCACCTTTTCACCCAGCCACAAACGGACTCTCTGAAAGTGCAATAAAAACTATGAAATATGCGATTAAGAAAAACGGAAAATAATTCTGATAGTATTCATAACATTATAAATAAATTTTTATTAATGTACCGAAATACTCCTCACTCAACTACATGTGAGAGTCCAGCTAAACTACTATTAAATCGGCATCTAAAAAGTGATTATAATTTATTACACTGTTCAAAATAAAAAAGTAAACGAATAAAAATGAAAAAGTATAATATAAAATGTTACTTTAGTATAATTTCTGTATGCAGTTAGTATACTTAATCAAAGTATAAAATTCTGAAATTATAAAAATTATTTTATATTATGATAAAAGTACTGTAGTATTCTTTCATGAATAAGTTGTATGTTATAAATAATAGTTTTTATTCTATTAAAATACATATTTTCTTACCTAAGGATAATAGTTATACTTTTTTTAAATTAAACTGAAATGTATTCTTAATTTCAAGTAACTTTTAAAAAGTAAAGTGTAAAAGTTATACTAGAAAGGGTACTTTCTGTGCTACAGTTATGCGCAGTAAGCAACACAACAATATGCTTTCGTGCGCGAGTACCAATCAGTAGGTAACATCGTTGACTGAATAAATGGATAGACTGGCAAACTTATGCATTTTGCCGTACCCCTGTTTTTACACCAGAACCAGCAGAGCCAGAACTATTTCCAAGACTATTTTTTTTAATTGTTTGGCGGGAAATATTTGAAACTGTAGTTCTGTGTAGAGGGGGTAATTTCTTACGGGTTGGAGGAGATCAAAAAACTTGGTGGGGATGTCTATTATTATTTAATATACCTACGACAGCTTAAGTGTACAATCTATGCCTTATTAATTACCAAGTTTTAGTAGGTGAAAATGCGAATTTATGCCAACAATAAAATATTTTGTTATTTTCACATGTCTTTATCCACGTTTGTACCCATGCTATTTATTATCTTTTTCGTACATTGCTCGATTGGGACCTTATTCTTTTCATGAAATGATAATTGTATGAAGCGGATTATACACATGAACATGATTATAATTATAACAATTTAAGAATATATTTTTGAGAAATAAATAACGTTTGAGAACTTTATATTGAATATTATTATGAAAGCAAAATACAAAAATATACAAAAAGGTAGAGTATACAGTAATATAAAAACACTTCTAAGAAGTATGAAAATAGTGCACAGATATATTATGTTGATTCTTAATTAATTTTTCATTTTCATTGTTGTGTAAAATTCGTTTTAAATTCCTACCTACCGGATATTGATAATCTTCATACTATCATTGGCGCAGCCCAGGGGGTGCAAGGGTATATTATAATAAATATAATAAAATACTAACCAAAATTTAAATACTTAATAATTTTTCTAATGAAAGTAGAGAATAATTTCAATAATAGAGCCCCTGTACTCGCTACCGTGGCGTTACGGAGAAAATGATTTTATTTCCACGAAATTAAACAACAATGTATGTATACAGCATATGTAATAAAACAATTATTATTTCGCTCTTTCGATATAGTTTTCGAGAAAAT
Source organism: Agonum fuliginosum (assembly GCA_947534325.1). Lineage (NCBI taxonomy): Eukaryota > Metazoa > Arthropoda > Insecta > Coleoptera > Carabidae > Agonum > Agonum fuliginosum. The sequence goes on from OX384044.1 coordinate 2,101,886, forward strand.
CACATTTTAAGTTAATTAATACTGATAGTCGAACACATTCATGCTTTTTTCCTTTGTCCCAATCGAGTCTAATATTTAATTTACAGTTTAATTGATACAGACGATATTAATTCTACAAAAAATAATATAGAAAATGAAGTGGATGTAAGTGAAAATCTACCGAAACTGTTGAGAAAATACATTTTTTGCCGCTTAGAGGAATGCTCATTTGTTTATTTTTCTTTGTATTTAGTATTTACCTCTTTAAAAAAATTTAATTGTGAAATATGCAAGAATAATTTACAAAAATCAGATGAATTGTTATATGATAAGAACGAAATTATGTTGATATTAAAAGATTACGGTACTCCAAATGAAGTTCAGTACCTTGTGCGACCAGACAATTTATTGCTAGACATTTTAAAAGACCTGCCTGAAACATTTCAGCAAAAATATAATTTAAATAAACATCTCAAACAATTAACAAAAACAATAAAAGATAGTATGTTAAACCACATCCAAGATAAATATTCAAACTGGCTTCTTAACTTGGATAATTGTTATGACCACAAAATGTTTATTTTGAATAAATTTATAAAAGTTAAGCTGGTGAAATGTTGTCAATGGGAAACAAAGATAATACTTAATCATTTACTACTTACTTATGTATGTTTATATTATGTTTTTATAAAAAGCTTTTATTTTTGAATAATTTTGTTTTTGTATTTATATTTTATTTGTTAATTAATAATAAGTAAATAATACTGTATCTGTAATGCATAATGATTTCATTCATTTTATTATTATTTTTTATTTTTAAAAAGTAAGTACAGCACAACAACATGAGGAAACCGTAAAACAGCGAATTTCATAATAAGGCGAGATCATGAATTGCTTTTGCACAGTTATATCGTCATCGTCATGTAGTTAAATTTATATCTAGCTAGCCGAGCCCCATTTACTAAACAGAAAAATATTCTAAGTTGGATAATGCTGCGTATACTACGATTTTAGAACATTTACCTAATAATAGTAAAATGCTTATTGCAATCACAGAATGCCCAAAACCGCAATCGTTTAAGATAAGCCCGCAGATAAGAAATATAGTCGAACAAGTTCAGTATTTGCCATATTTATTAACCCGAGTATATATTTTACCCCCAGTGTTCCACTGGTAGAGTAAGAGTTTTTCGAAGCTTATTACCAGGGTTGTATTGTATGCTCTGGCGCATCTCAGGCTTGTGGTTTTGACCATTGTGTGACTGCTATAACCCCCTAATAAACGCTAATGATTATTAGGTAGATGAAATGTATTTGTACTATACTCGGCAACGACGGTGCAATCAATTCCTTGGGATTATAGTCCGATCGCCAAGCGCTTCTATCTCGTAAAATAATTTCGGACCTTGAGAAATGAATAGGTATAGCCTTCTGAAAAAATTATATTATAATAATAATAAATAACTATTCAGAATTTTTCTTCTTCTCTATCTACATATAAAAACACGAAAATCCGAAATTTCCATCAACCAGAAAAATACAATTTTCTCCTTTTTTAAGAAATTAAAATTTTGGTAAATTTTTACTTTTAACTTCTTTAGGACGTTATTAAATTGCAGCTACGTGATAAATAAATAAATATTATATGTTTTATTGTCGAATTAACTGTAATGATTAAATAGCAAAATTAAGCCAATATCCTATATTTTCTTTTAATTCATTTTCTCATTCTCACAATGTTCTTGTTTGATAACAAAATATCGTAAAATATTAAATTTTGAAGTAAACTATAAAAACCATCGCTAATCTGTAAAAGAGCAAATGCTGATAAAATATTCAGGAATGTTAGTATATTATTATAACTTTTGTTTTACGTTGCATTGTTGTCCCGCCGACACTTGACAAGTTTGTACGGCAGGTTCTACGAAGTGCTACACGCATGGCGCAATTAATTGTCCGTGCCTTTTTCTTTCTTATACTGACTACAATCTTCATAACTCGTAATCTAGTCTACTAATTATATTGATTTCTTCACTAAAAATAATTCTAAACCTTCCTTCACATTTCTTCCGCAATATGTATAGCAAAATTTCTAACAGGACGAGATTTAGTAGCAGACAACATTTCTCACTACACGAAATTTACGTTTAATAACAATTTTATTATTTTCTCATTTGTTATAGACAATATAGCATTCTTGATAAAACAGTGACATACTACATACCTAATACTACTTGTTTATAAAATTTGAATAAAATATCTTCATTAGTTCACAAGAAATTGCAAGTTAAATTTTAAAAATCACCAAAATTTTAATTTTTAAAAAAGGAGAAAATTGCATTTTTCGGGTTGATTGCAATTTAGGATTTTCGACCCGTTTTTTATGTAGATAGAGAAAAAAATTCTGAATTGTATAATTAGCCCAGTCAATTTATACATTCGAACTTGCAAAAGGTCATGTAATTCTAATTTTTTAATATGTTGTTAAGACCCAAGTTGACAGTAAGAAACCATATTTGCAGCTTCGAAAGACCTGTGCGACCTTGTATTGTAATACAATATATATATATATATATATATATATATATATATATATATATATATATATATATATATATATATATATATATATATATATATATAAGGTATATTGGTAAGATCTTCTATATTTAACTTTACTTAGAAGTTTTCTTTAAATGTAAATTTTCCGATATTTTTCGCAACTTTGGCAGCTTCTGACAACCCTTTAGCTTCCACTTAGCCTTCTGACAATTTTTTTACTGGTTTTCCTTATAATCCTCTATACCTATGTCAATTTTCAGCCGTCAACCTCGACAGTTTTTTTAGTTGGAAAATTTACACGTTTGATTGTCCGCCCACGCACTTAGCTTCCAGTGCGCCTTCTGACGATCGGGCTTTCGCTTTGCTGGCAGCAATCGAACCTTTTCCAGGTAAAATTTTCATGAACCGATGCATGTCGCATTTTATGTATCCAGCTCTTAGACTAGTACCGAGAGCTCTGAACGAATTTCAATACCCAGGTATCACGGCGAAAACGCTGGCCGCTTGCGATATGGCGATTCGGAAGTGTGTCAAAGACACATTTCATCTGCCTAATCAAAAATCTAATGCTTTCCTTTACGATAAACCTAAAGAAAAAGGGTTGGATGTTATGAGCTTGGGTGCCCAAGTTTCCTTGCTCAAGCGGCCTGATAAAATTGTCACAACCGGATGACCCGATCGTTAGGGCCGCATCGAACTGTGGCCAGGGGCTTGCCCTGCAAAGAAACCTAAATCGTGTTTGCAAACCATTCACTAGTATAAATGAGGTGGCCTCGTTTAACAGAGGAGAACTAGAAAAAGGTTATTCAGGCAATGAATTGTACCCTGCTGGTTACAATACCAGAGCCTGGAATTCTAGCTCCTCCGAAGTTTTGGAGTTTGAGTGACAACCAGCCAACCTCCCCCGGTCACGGTCACGACAAAACAATCTTAGTGGCACGAGCACCATACATCGTTGCTGCGAGGGGTACGTGGTGTCTGCTGAACCGGACTCTCGTGGAGGCAGTTTCACCGTCGAAGCGAGATCAAGAGACTACCATTCTAGTTTTCTAATTAAATCCATACTGCTCATTTAACTTAAAAAAGGTCAAAGACACCCCTAAATTTATGGTACGAAATTCTTAGCAGCAACTGCCTTCTAGTTCACGAGATTTTTGTTAATTTCGTGGCTGCAAGGTCACCCGGCCGGCAGCTCTCGGTGCGTGCAAACAGGCCCGCATCAAGCCCAATTGGCTATTTTACTCTTTTCTACTCCTGGTGTCACAATAACATAACCCGTAAATAGAGTATCATTCAAAGGTACTGTCCGCCCGCCCGTGCAATGGCACTTGGCGCGGGTCCACGCAAACGCCCCATATTAGGAGAATTAGAAGCTTTTCCCGAATTAACGAACAACAATAGTTTTTTCAATCAAACACCAGAAAATGATGAAGGATTTTTATCCTAATAAAATGTACCAAGGAAGACAAAAATTTTAACACAGATAACCCAATAAAGCTTAACTATAAAAGACCTGATAGGAGAAGTGTCACAAATAAAGAAAATCGAGGACGGTCTACTAATTAAAACTAAAAATAAAAAACAAACTAAAAAATTACTAGAAACTACAGAAATTAATGAAAAGGATATTAAATGCGAACTACATCCAACTCTTAACAATAGAAAGGGTCTGATATATTGCATCGATCTAATTAATTGTACATATGAAGAAATATAAAGTGAATTAGAACCACAAGGAGTTACACATATTAAACGACTAACATCATATAAAAACGGTAAAAAAGATAGCAATGGTTTATTTGTACTCACTCTTGAAAAGCAATACTTACCAAGAAAAATAAAAATCGCAATGTACTCATTACCTATAAAACTCTATGTACCAAATCCAATAAGATGTGTAAAATGCCAAAAATTTGGACATTTCTCAGACAATTGTACAAACTCTCATCTTTGCATTTGTGGGCAAAAACCACACACAGGCAATCCCTGTGACAAGGAAAAAACTGAATGTCCTAATTGCGGTGATAAACACCTAAATAATGCCCAAATTTTATTTATGAAAAAGCCATAAACGAGTATAAAGTTAAAAATAGATGTCCTTATATAACAGCAAGAAAATATGTCAAAGAAACCTCTTTAAACCCATCAAATTATAGCTACGCTAAAGCAACGTCGGAACTCACTAACACTTCTAAACAACCAAAACAACAAGAAAACCTAAACAAATGCCCAGAAATAAATAAAAAACAACTCGCACAAAACATCATGCAACAACTTTTACCTGTATTTAAAAACATGTTTGAACAAAACATCACTAAATTCAATCAGCAAAACCAGCTACAAACACAACAAATAGAATATCAAAATTTACAAATGAACCAAAATAAAAATAAAAAACAAGATACAAACTCCAGTGCTTCGAAAATGAATTTAAACAAAAACCAACAACAAATTAATCATAAAATCCCTCTCCTACAACAAATACAACCCAAACGATATCAACAGCCAATTAATACAAATTTAACTTCAACAAATGTTCAGATTGAACATATGATTACCGATTACAAAAACACTACTCATAAAGCACATATTAGCGGTGTGGATATGGAAACAGAATCAATATCAACAATTGCCGACGATGAAGATGTTACTCCATCAAAACCCACACAAAGTAAAAAAATTAATCAAGATAAATCAAAAATACCTGCAGTTATAACTGATCAAAAACCAATTTATAAGAAAAAATTTACGTTTAATAAAAATAAAAATAGATTATTTAAAGTAATATTTCAAAATTAACTTATTATATAAATAAATAAGTAAAAAGTCTAATATAAAAAATATATAACTTCGTAATATAAATATAAACATATAAATAAAATCAATAACTTAAATAAATTAACAGTAAAATTTAAATCCAAATAAATAAAATACTCAAAATGTCAGCTTTACAATGGAATTTAGATGGTCTACTTAAGAAAGAAAGTGGTGGCTGACGCGATATCGTGTCAATCATAGTGATCTAATTAATACTAAAAATCAGTGAGTAATTCTGTGGAATCAAACAAATTTTTAGCAAGATATTTTGAAAACCACTCGATCGATTTTTTAAAATAAAACATTTATAAAATCCTTAAACTATCTACTATAACATTGGTTGAAAACATTTTTTTATATCTGTCCAAAAAAAGTTTTAATACAAATTGAATTACAAGATACACGGCAGGGTTTGCGTTGTTGCGAATGGTGGCCATTTTGAAAATCAAATTTAGTCCCTCCCTTGTTGTTTCATTGTTTATTGTTTTATTTTTCTTGTTTTACTTGTTTTTCTTGTTTAATGGCAGCAAACCTAGTTTGTTTTAAATTATTGTTGCAATTTGTTAAAATAATCTTGTAATTCAATTTTAATAAAATCTTTTTTTGGACAGATCGAAAAAATGTTTCAGATAAAGGTTATAGTAGATAGTTTAAGGATTTTATAAATGTTTTATTTTCAAAAATCGATCGAGTGGTTTTCAAAATATCTTGTTTTGAAATTTTTGATCGGTCGCCATTTTGTTATTTGATAAAATAGAAAATAATTCTAAATACAAATGTTTTAGAAGACCGAAAGCAAATGCTGAAAATTTTTGTATTTTTTAAATATTCGTTAAATTAAGGGAGTAATGACGATTTTCCGAAAAACATAAAAACGCCAATAACTCTGAACTGGGGCTCCAAATCAAAAAATTTTACTAAGAAAAGTTGTTTGTTTCGATGAGTTCTAACTGCCATTTTCGGGTGTTACAACTTAGTATTAACACCCTGTATATATGGAAGGTGAAAAAATAGAACAGGTTCACGACTTCACCTACCTCGGACAAAATATCTCCTTTAAAAACAAACAATCCAAAGAAGTACAAATCCGAATTGCCAAAGCATGGAATAGATATTGGTTCCTAAAATACATTCTCCTCGATTCACCCTACCCCATACACCTAAAAAAACTATTCTAGATAAGTGCGTGTTACCGATAATTACCTACGATGCCCAAACTTGGGCACTATCCAACAAACACTACCTGGAAATACGGTCCTGCCAAAGACGAATGGAACGGTACCTACTAAAATTGAAATTAATTGACAAAGTGAACAGCAATATTATCCGATCAAGAACGAAAATAGTGGATGCAGTAACTACCTGCAAGAATCTAAAATGGAAGTGGGCAGGTAACATAGCGCGCTTACAAGACAGAAGGTGGACCACGGAGACAACTTGCTGGCTTCCAATACAAAATAAAAGAAGAAGAGGCCGTCAGCAAATCAGATGGAGAGACGAACTGACAAAATTTCCAGGACCACAATGGCAACAACAGGCACAGGACAGAACAGAATGGAGCAAGATGGGAGAATCCTTTAAAATTAATCTAGACTCAACCTAACTAATTAATCACCCCCAGTTTAAGTACAGTGCCACGGTCCACGTTCTATGATTTATGATTTTTATTTATGATTTTTACTAAAGAAATGTGTATGTAATATGTATATATAGAATATAAGTTTTAAAAAAAATACAGGGTTACATATAAGATGTTATAAAATCTATGATTCGTGATTATGACCTAAGATGTATGATATTTAATTTATGTTTTAGTATTTAAGATTCATTATTTAATATTTAGGATACATTGAATATTCCTTAGTTAAGAATTATTTGTTGTTAGAAGAGGCCGATGCCCTCATAAGGGATACCTAGCGGCTATTATTATTATTATATTACTTACGCAATTAAACCAGTTAAAGTTATTGATAAGAGATACAAATCCAAATATTGTATGCTTATAAGAAACGCACCTACGACAAAAAAAAACAAGTTCCGACTAAATGGATTTGAAATTTATCGCCACGATGATGACGATCCAATGACTATCGCTATAGGAGGTGTAGCGATTTTTGTGAATAATATGATTCCTCAAAAAACAGGTTATTCTACAAACAAATTTATCAGCAATAGCCGTCACAATTTACAAACCAACTAAACTCGCAATTTGATCACTATATCTTCCGCCGAATTCCAATTGGAAGACAAACGAACTAGAAAATATAATAAATCAATTAGGTAACGACTACCTGCTGTGTGGAGATTTCAACGCGCATATCAACACTTGGGGATCCCTCCCCTAATCCCAAATCGAGCAGGGAAACTTATGGATAAATTCCTAACCAATAACAATACAGTGTTAATGAACAGCCCAAGAGTACCAACTTACAATAATCTACGGTCAAAATCCTTTTCCGCAATCGACCTAACAATTTGCTCTCCAAACGTAGCACCACTTTTCTCATGGACAACCATTAATCATGACCTTTACAACATAAAAGGTCTTCACACCAAATTCCCGGATCCATCGCTCAGATGGAAGCTAGAAAAGGCAGATTGGAATATATTCCGAGAGAACTTGTCAGACATAAGCCATATAAGTACTGAAAACATAAATCATGAAAATTATGAACTTATAACAATATATTAAACGCCGCCCTAACATCAATTCCACACACTACCAGTGTCCACAAAATATTCAAAAACAATAATTACGACACTGTAACTACATGTAAAAACTGTAAAAACACCATAAACTCAAAAAAGCAGGTACCATGGTCGACAGAAGATGTCAAAACATCAATTACAAACAAACGAAAAACATGGGAGGAATACAAACGTAACCCTTCCCAAATAAACTTTAAAAGAGCACGAGCTCTAAGCCGACTCGAAATAAATAAGGCAAAAAAAGAGAGCTGGCGTAATTTTACATCAAATATAGGAAGTACCACAGACTCTAAAGAAATGTGGAAAAAAATTTATAACCTAAGAGGAAATAAAACATTTAAATCAATCAATAAATTAAATATAAATAATAAAATCGAAACATATATTGATAAAATCACAAACAAATTTGCCCAACACTTTAGTAGTGTGAGTAACGACGAGTTCTACAATCTGGAATTTAGAAAATTTAAATAAGAATTAGAAAAGCAGGAAATCGACTATGAATTACACAACCAAGATACATATAATGATCATTTCAGTTTAAACGAAATTCTTGACATTTTACGAAATCACTGCAAAAATGGAGCTGCAGTGGTCTCAGATGGACTTTCTTATTTGATGTACAAACAGCTACCAAATAATTACTTATTAATAATGATACATTTTTTCAACTTCATATGGGCAAACGGCTTATACTCAAAAAGTTATTCCACTGATAAAAGGGAAAAAGGACTGTAGTGAAGCCGATAACTACCGACCAATTTCGCTCACCTGCCACATGGCAAAACTATATGAAAAGCTCATCAACAAACGCCTTAGTTGGTTCTTGAATGAAAATAAATTAATTGACCAGTACCAATTTGGGTCACAGGAAGGGCGTTCGATACAGGACATTATAAATAATTTAACAAATGAGATGCAAAACGCCATTATGCGTCGCAAACATCTAATAGCAGTGTCTTTTGACTTAACAAAGGCATTCGATACGACGTGGCGTCACGGAATCGTTTTAAAGCTCCATGAATGGGGAGTACGAGGCAATTTATTAAGGTTTCTCCAGGACCGAAATATCCAAGTTCGAATTGGTTCAAACCTATCCGAAAAATTCAAACTCTCGAACGGAGTACCTCAGGGATCAACCATAAGCGTAACTTTATTTCTAGTCGCCGTTAATGCTCTAATAACAAACCTTCCCAAAACATTAAAGCACTATCTATACGTTGATGATCTATTTATATTCATTGCGGGTGAAAACCTCCACCACCTGAAAAAGGAATTACAAATAGGAATAAACAAGGTGGAAAAAAATGCCTCAACACACGGATTCAGCTTTTGAGCTGAAAAAAGTAAAGCAATCGATTTCTGCTGACTCCGAAAGGTTCATACTTGCCCCGAACTATATATGAACAAAGTAATTATACCAGCTGTTAATGCCATCACTTTTCTTGGAATGACGTTTGATAGGAAGCTAACTTGGAAAGCACACATTGATAATCTGTCAGCAAAATGTGTAATATCAATGAACATTTTAAAAATACTAGCACATACAACCCTCGAAAAAATCTATAAGACCCTAATTATGTCAAAAATCGATTACGGACTTATTGCTTATGGCTCTTCACGTAAGAGTAATCTTCAAAAACTGAATTATATACACATTCAAGGAAGCCGACTCATTACAGGCATTTTTCTGACAAGTCCTGCTGCTTCATTACTAATCGAATCGGGACTCCCATCTATATCCCAAAGGCGAACTAAGTTTGTATTAAAGTACGCCATAAAAATTAAATCAAATTCCCAACATCCTAATTATATACCAATATTTCTAAACACGTTTAACCAGGAAATTTATGCAAAGAAACCACCAACCGCAGTCTGCCCTATATTTATCGAATGCTTCAATGCTTTCCAAAAAATGTGTGCAAATGAAGATATTATCCTCTTTACAAGCCTGGAAAATCAGTGTCAATAATAATACCATCAACTACAAGACCGATTACGACGGTATTGCAGAGATTTTCAAACCAATTTTAAATAACATGTAACTATCACTTTTGAGTTGCAGCTGTTTGTTTTTAGTGCTTCTATTTCAAAATTGTCTCACTGATTCTCTTCTTACTGTTCTTTGTTCCTGTCTGCTCCATCCACTTGTGCGCAGTTCCGGCATCATTGTTTTGACAGCCACGCTTTCGTGCTTTTATAAAATATTTTGTTTATCTTTAAAGACGATAGATGTTCATCTATATTTTAATGTATTACCTTATTTTTATAATATGCCTATTTAACAGCTTATCAGGTACTTGACATAAAAGTTCGTATTTGTTAGTTTAATTTATTAGGTATACTTTTGTGTTGTAGCTGAGGATGAACCACATTAAAGGTTTGAAACGTCCGAAATATATCTATTAAACAATTATCATGCGTTTAATTTATTAGTGACCTACAAGCAGAAGAACTTATCACATAAAACTGAATATAAGGTCGAAATAATTATATACAAGCCTGGAAAACGTTTAAAAAAACCTTCCTGGAGAGTAAAATACTTTATAAAAACAAATACAGAACTGAAAGATAAAATTGAAAACAAAAACAAACTTCTCGCTGAGATCATGAGAAATGAATTCCACTAGCTTACCTCTGAATATAGAATATACGGATGACAGTACCTACCTGCACGTGTATATCGATGACTAAAAAATCCCAGATAAGGGAGTAAGCTCCGCCTATCATATCACCAATTAGAACCACACAACTGGATTTCAGCTACCAAACTTATGCAGCATATTTACAGCGGAATTCGTAGCAATACTCGGGGTGCTCGATTATATACTACAACAACTGCATGATGAATCAACATTAACAACAACAACAAAAATAAGAAATATTAACATTTACACAGATTCACTTAGTACAACCCTATTCATAAAAAATCCTTATACAAATAGCCAGAAAAATATCTACAAATGTCTACTAAACAGGGTCAAATTATTACATGATAACTTTGAAATAAAAATTACAGTATTCTGGATTCCTAGTCATATAGGTATCAACGGAAATGAGAAAGCCGATTAATTCGCGACACAGCTCATTAACAACGAATCAACTTTACAACAACAACAGCAGCAGTTTCCAAGCAACAAATACTTTATGGCATCCACAAACGACCTAATCCACCACTCTAGTGAATTCATGTTATCTATTCAACAACAAGAATGGGACAATGTAACTCAAAACAACCTAAAAGTCGTCAAACCCCTTGCAAAACCATAGGACAAAACCCGATTCAAAGCCCTCTCCAGGAGGGACCAAGTGATAATTACCAGACTTTCAATCGGCGATACTAAGTTCACTAAAAGCTATCATCTACTCAATGCAGAGGCACCTATATGTCAAGAATGCAACAAACAACTTATAGTTAATCATATATTAAACAACTGCACTAAATATAATAATACGCGTATGAGACTTGATGTCTCAACTAACAGTCTAATAGAAGATGATTCCGCAGAAGAAAAACTGAAAAATATTCTAAATTTCCTCAAGGAAATTGGCCTGTATAAACACATTTAGATATAAATGTATATGCATAAGCGACTTTGTTCGCGGACACAATAGCCCTAGATTCTTCGTGTCCTTAAACAAAACAAAATCTAACCGAGCTTAAAAACAGCGTTTGTGGGCCAGACGGGATTACTGGAGCTGCTCTCAAGAAGGTGAATCAAATCACGCTTGAAGTTCTCTTCAACGTGTTTCTCAATTCTAGTTCTATTCCCGACTCTCTTAAGAAATGCCGCACTGTTCCCATAAACCGTGGGGTCAAGCAATGTGATCCTCTCTCTCCAGCCATCTTTGTGATGGATGAACTACTTTGTTCCATTGACCATCGGAATGGCTTGAGGATCGGAGACCAAAAAATTGCGGCATTAGCCTACGCCAACGACCTCATAGTCATGGGTTCCACAGTCACGGAGACACAGTTCACGTTAGACACAGTGTCTTCTTTCCTCAATGATCGTGGTCTGTCACTTAACATTAATAAATGCACCGCACTATCCAATAAAGAAGAAACTTTTTTGTGTAACATCTTCACAATTTTCTGTCAAAGATCTGTCCATCACCCAGATTCAACCTGGTAATTATTTCAAATATCTTGGACGCAGCTTTGATTTCTGGGGCATTGAGAAGATCGATATGATCGGGATATTAGCGATGTTACAGAAACTTAAACGATCACCCTTAAAGCCGTTTCAGAAACTAAACCTACTGAACCATTGCTGATACAAAAAATGATTTTCGATCTGCAATACCCAAATAAAACTCAAAAAACTCTAAGTGCATGTGATGTTCAAATTAGTGACACATTCTTCATCTACCCCAGTCGACAAAAAAACGCATATTTCTATGCTCGCACTAGGGATGGAGGCCTTGGCTTCACTGAACTTAGCAAAGCTATTCCTTTAATTCTAAATGCAAATGCTGGCTTGATCTCGATGTACAGAACGCACAGAGACTGCGATCCTATCGATCCTTTACCACAGTTACAACAGGGTTTCTGTTAATGAATGTGTATTTGATACTTTAATTGTGTTGCGCTTTATTCACTGTTCAAATGTATTAATTATTGTTTATTTTAATTTAACAAATCTAAGTATGTTTGGTGTCAATAATCCTATAAATGATACAAATGTGGATAATTTTGTTAATTGTTTAAATCTATTAAACATGTCTCAACTGAACAATGTTAAAAATACAAATAACCGTTTACTTGATGTCATATTTAATTTCTCTTTTTCAGTTGATAAATGTTGGGATCCGATTTTACCGGAGGATGTAACCATCCGTCAATTTTATTGAAATTTTTTTCCTGAAAAGAAAAGTTTTAAGTCGTGTAATAATTCCAATAAGTATTATCAATTTAAGCGTGGAAATTTCGAACTTTTATACAATTTACTGAGTAATGTTAACTGAAATTATTGGATTACAGAGTGTACAAATGTTGATTTAGCTGTTAAAAAGTTTTATGAGATATTGTATAATATTATTAGTTTATGTATCCCTCAAATTCAGAGACGTTCTTCTAAAAATTGATTAATTTGCTTAAAAAAACGCTATATAGAAAATTGTACAAAAATACTAGCTTCACTATTTAATTTAATAAATTTAAAGAGTTAAGAAGGGAATCAAAAAATTTGGCTAGATCTTTATCAAAAATATATTTTAAACGTTGAAATTGAAACTAATTTATTATCAAATGGTAACATCAGTGATTTTTGGTCCTTTGCAAATAATAGAAAGCATAAATTCGGAATCCCTAATGTCATGTATGATAACAATGAATCGTTTGTTGGCGGTAAACAAGTTACAGAAGTCTTTGCTAATTTCATTAAAAATGTATTTCCTTCTGCTGACACATTGTAGTACTCCTTTTTTTGACTCTGTATCAAATAATTATATCTATTTAAATATCATTTCTGAGCACGATGTATTAGCTGCCATTAAAGCTCAGAATAATTCTAAATCAGTGGGTCCAGATAATGTTCCGATTTTTATTGTTAAGGGATGCGCGGATTTATTTAGTCCCGCGTTGACTAGTTTGTTTAACCTTTGTTTTGAACATATGCTATTCAAAACTTTTCAATCTATAGCTATACAGACTTCGCCAAGGCGTTTGATACTGTCAATCATGAAATATTACTTCAAAAGCTAAATAGTTCGCCAACAATATTTTGCAATTACTTGCTTCATATCTGCACAACACAGTTCAATATGTGTTTGTTGAGGGCTTCAGGTCCTCCAATTTTTATGTAACGTCGGTGGTTCCGCAGGGCTCTGTTAATAATAGTTTGTTAAATTATTAATTTATTTTCCCAAATTCATTGTATCGTAGTAAATGGTTCGATTGTATAAATTGTTATATCATATAATATTTGTCAACAGTTCACTTGATTAAAATATACCTAAATTGAGAAATTATAATTTGTTAAGTAACACAATTTAACATAGAATAAAAGTATTTGTATGTACCTATATTTGTCAACAACAGTTCACTTGTGCACTAGTACACATTGATTAAAATATACCTAAACTGAGAAATTATAAATTGTTAAATAACACAATGCAACATAGTATAAACGTATTTTGTTCCAAATTCATCAACTCCGTAGTATAACTAGTATAATATTTTTGTCAACAGTTCACTACTTGTACACTAGTACAGGATGGGTCAAATAAGACCTACTAATGTTAAACACGGATAACTCTTGTAATAATTATTTATTTTGATTAATTTTTTTTTATACAATGAATATATTTTATGGAAATTATATATGAAATATGACATCAGACAAATGTAAACAATTTTTTTCGATACAGAGATCGGTTTTTTTAACGCGTTTTCCATTACACCACGTAATGTTTCTGGTTGAAGGCTCAGTATTCCGTTTCGAATATTCTACTTCAGCTTTCTAATAGTCTTTGGTTTATTAACATACACTTTGTCTTTTAAATATTCCCATAAAAAAAAGTCGGGCGCAGTTAAATCTGGCGAGCGAGGTGGCCAAGGAAAATCTGAATTTTTTGAAATCAGACGTTCGCCAAAAATTTCACTTTATTGGCCATAACACCGCATCAAACAGTACATTAGGATGGGTACAACTGAAGCTGGTGTATTGCCCTTGGATTTTCAGAGCCCCAAAATCTACAGTACATTTAAATGGAAATGCGCTTCATCCGACATCAAAACATTATTCAAAAAATCTGCTGTGGCCAGCACAGTACTTCCCCGATTATAAGTTTTAATAACTTACTTTCGTAACGCCTTTAATTTTATGTTTCATACTCTGAATTATTAACAATAATTTATTTTCTAAATAGTATCATGTACAGATAAAAATTTTAAATACGATTTGTAGATGACAAAAATATAATCCATCATTTGAAATAGAAAATATTGTGATAAATTAATTATTTATCGAAATATTTACGCAAAGTACCTACTACGTCCGGTTTGAGGGTTGCTACAAAAATAACTGGATTCTTAAAATTTGTATTAAAATTTGGTTGTTAAATGTTTGATATTATTTGAGTTATCGTCCACAAAATATTGTAACACACACACAACCGCGCACAGACTTCATCTCGAAAATACTTTATTCGTATTCTATGGATTGTAAAACGTACTTATTCACTAAAAACTCACACTCGAAAAACTCCTCTCAAAACTTCCCCTTATATATAAAATATAATGCGGAAGGTAAAAACAACTGACCATAGTTTAAATGTTATTAATTCTCCGACTAAATTTTTTCTTCAAAGAACTTTTGATAATACACTTGATGAAATTTGAATAATTGTTTGAGAAAAAATTGAATATCGCATAAATGTCATTTTTTACATTTTTACTAAACTTATCTCCCCTACATAAAAAGCTTTAATTTGATATCACACACGATAGTATTTTAATAAAAATAAAATAAGTTATGTTTATAAAGTTGGTACCACTGGTCGAATAAAAAAAATTGAATAATTTTTCAAGAAACAATTGAAAATCACATAAATGTCATTTTTACTAAACTTATCTCCCCGAGCGCTTTAAATTGACACCAAACTCGGTATAATTTGAATAATTTATAAAAAAAAAAAACAATTGATGATCGGTTAAATGTTATTTTTATTTTTGTACTAGAATTATTTTCCCGATAGCTTTAATTTGATACCACACACGATAGTATTTTGATAAAAATAAAAAAAGTTATGTTTATAAAGTTGGTAGATACCACTGGTTAAATAAAAAAATTGAATAATTTTTTGAGACACATAAATATCATTTTTTACATATTTACTAAACTTATCTCCCCGAGCGCTTTAAATTGACACCAAACTCGGTATAATTTGAATAATTTATTTTTAAAAAAAATTGACGATCGTTTATATGTTATTTTTGTTTTTCTACTAGAATTCTTTTCTCGAGAGCTTTAATTTGATACCACACACGATAGTATTTTGATAAAAATAAAAAAAGTTATGTTTATAAAGTTGGTACCACTGGTTGAATAAAGCTCATTAACGAACTTGAAGTCAGAATTTGGGTCAAGATCTTAAATATAAAATTTCAGTCCAAAATTCCAACGCGTTTTTAAGTTATGCAACATCCAGACCCACAGACCGACAGACCGACTTTTTTTAAAATTATGTTTTTTGGGTTCAGTAGGGTCTAAAACGTGAAGATTCACCAAAATCTCGAACTGTCAAAAAATCACGATTACAATACTTCCCTCTATTACATAGGTCGGGGAAGTAAAAATCAATTTGTGTGGTTAATTAATTTCCAAGAATTCAGTTATAACCTACAAAAAGAAAAAAATAATTAAATAGAAAACATAAAAAAGTTATTTGGGTTTAACATTGGTAGGTCTTATTTGGCCCACCCTGTGTTACACATTAATTAAAATATACACTGAGAAATTATAATTTGTTAAATAACACAATTCAACATAATATAAAAATATTTTCTTCCAAATTCATTCTACTCGTAGTATAATACTTGTCCACGGTTCACTTGTGCCATAGTGCACATTGATAAAAATATAGGTACTATGCCGATACAGGGTGTAGTAAGAATCATAATTGATTATATAATTGTTCAGGAAAAAAATTTAAGGAAAGAAGATTTCAAAAGGTTGGCGCAAGAAATTTGTCTATGTTTTGAAAAAGAAAAGCCGGTTAGTGTTGTGCGAAGTACTTTATCTGCTATACAATAAATAGAATTTAAATGTATAGGAGTATTTTTATTATTGCGGTGCTAAAAGAAAACGCCAAGGAGATTGTATACAAGATATATAAAAGGAAGGCATAAACATACACTAAAAAATTCAAAAAACACAATTATTATCGCAACATATGCCACTACCACTAATAACGAAAAAAAAAACATTTCAAAACACCCAGGAAATAGACGAAACTATCAACGAAAATTAAAGAAAATTCTGAACCATTTGAAGATGTACTACAGCATTGGGAGAGTACTTTCGAGTACAGAAAAAGAAAACAATATCCATCAAATGATCAATATTTCAAAGATTGGCCCATTTTAAAAACTGTACACGGATCGAATCTAGTGAGTTACCTGTATCTGATATTTGTAATATCCATTTATATATTTTGTTTTTTTCAGCTAAATATTTATTTCACCTTAATATATCCAAGGCAAAAAACATTTATATCAAAAATGGGATATCGTATTATGAGACCAATATTAAAGATGTCTATTATTTAAATATTTTTAAAGGAACAAGGGAAGAACAAAATGAAAATAAGAAAGATATATTTTAAATTATTCAAATAAAATAATTAATATGAATTAGATTTTGATACAAAAAATTATTTTGTCACTATTACTCAACGCTGTGCTAGTGCCTACAGGAAGATACCAAGACCATAGTAGGTACTTCACAAAAAAAGTACAGCATAAAACAAGGGATTCAGAGTTTCATAATCAATGTAAAAAATGTTATCGAGTATCAAGAAACCTGAACAAAATTAAAGACTGAATGCATAAAAACACAAGAATCTCTACAGCCACTAATTATTGTTTTAGAGGTGAGGTGAGGTGAGGCTCCGCCTCATCTGACGCACCGCCACTGTACCAAACTCAAGATAGGTAAAAGTTATGTTAAAGATCGGTCCAACACGACGAGTAAAACTCTGATGAAACAACAAACTCTCCGTAGGTTCTTGAAACTATACTGACCCTAATATGCCGAACACGCCGCTGCGCGCAGCTTGTGGAACTGCCACGATGGGGGGGGGGGACTGAAAGGGGGGCACTGTACTCATCGGGTTGGGCCGATATTTAATATAAACAAGTAAAAAAAAAACTTTTACCTTTCTTGAGTACGTATAAAAACAAACAAACCCCGAATTCAAGGTAAAATAATTCCGACCAACAATTTTTAGTATTTATCCTATAGGTATTCTGCACGTTGAAAGGAAACTTTTCGCAAAATTTCATCGAAATCGGAGGTGAGGCAGCTTATCTGTAGGTTTACCAAATTCCCAATCTCATTTCAACCCTAATATTATGGGAGATGGTCAGAGATTATTACACAATTTTTCTTTAAATAGATGGAAATTTTTTGTTTAAGGATCTGAACTACTGTGGATGTTCCTTGAGTGGAAATCAAATTTAAATTTTCCGTTACGTTGAAAAAAGCGAAGTTATCTAATTATTTTATGGAGACTGACACGAGAAAATCTGGTAGGAAATTGATTCCGGGAGTATGGGATGACATGGTGACGGAAATAATATGGAACAAGGCGAAACAGCAGTGCGCGTACGTTCAAAGAACACTACTCGTATATAAACAAGGAGTTCTTGGGCAACATTTCGAACGGTAAAAATAGTCCTTTTTACCTATAAAAAATTATTCTAATTGATATTAAGTATTAGCAACTAATGAATAAAACTCAAAATTCAATTTTGTTTTTTCAAATTGCAAAACAAATTTCGCTAACAATGTAATAAATTTTATACACTTAATGGCTTGTGCTTTTTTCCATGAACTATAAAACCCTCATACGTGAAGGTTTATACTCTTTACGCTCAAATTATTTTTACATACAATTTTAGGCACAATTTTAGGTAAAAAACATTTCGAGTTAAATCGAAGAAACGATTGTTTTCATTTTTCCGCCATACAAGGGAAGAACTGGCAGCCTCGTGCCACGGTTTGCACACATCGATGGAGAGATAAGCAGTGATATTCTCCTCTACCAGTGCCTCCTGAAGAGTGAGGATGGTCACATTCCAATCTCACAAATGTTGTCAGAGTCGCTGAATATGTGCACCATCCTCAACTCAACAAACCGTCACTCGCCCGCCAAAGGTGACAGTCACCGACTTCTCGATGACCCTACTGAACGCCATAGTCCTGTGCGTTTACCGATTTCCTGACTATGGAGCACTACACGAAAAGCTATTGCCGAAGTCTTACGTTAGAGTAGATGTAGCACACTTTATAAAACTGTATGTGAACTTCATGCGCAATATTACCCGCCTCGTTAAGAAGTTCTACATGGCAGTATTGGGACATATTATTTTATCAACGGATCTTGGTCTCGCTCATGACACCATCATGTCCATGTTGATTGTTGCAAAAAACGAGACGAGAGGTATGAAGCTAAATAGTACTGAAGAAACTGCGGCAGAAATCCATACACGCAAGCTGATCACACTGATTACGACCAAAACCCGCGCCGATGAGATCATTGACGACATAATTGTAGTCGACAAGATTCCAGGATTCAGGGATAAGGACAACTCTTCAGACGACACCGTGGGCGAAATCGCCGTGGACAATGGCGACGAGGAACCCGGTACTTAGTAGTATTGGGGAGCAGAGCTCGACGAAAAAGCCAACACTTTCGTAGAAGGTGGGGAACGACCAAACGCCTACTATTTTCCTCGTTTGGCGTCAAAGATTCTACGAGATTTGCGGTATACGAAGGAAGAAATTTACTGGCGCTACACGACTACGAAAATTGGGAAGGTGAAGGAGATCAAAACGTATCAAAAACAACTGACAAGTCACAAGGGTAGACAAGACAGAAAAATGACGCAGGCGGAGAAAAATGAGTCATGTAGGAACCGACTTTGCGGAGAACCAAGAACGAGAGTCGAGACACGCAAGTAGCAGCCAAAGGAAGTTCTACAACGCTGGACGACACAGGAGCGGAACCTACACTGCAGGGGGCACTCCAAAGCAACCGACTTCGCGGAGAGCCAGGAACGGAAATGTAGCGGCCAAAGGAAGTTCGGCAACGTTGGGCGACCTACAACGCAGGAGTCCGCGCCAGTTCAATCAACCACGCGGAGGATCAGGAAAGAAAGACGAAACATGCAGGTACCGGCACAAGCGCGCTCGACAAAGCTGAACGATGCAGAAGCGCAACTGGAAACGCAAAGGGGTGCGTCCGAGCAAATGACAACTCAGAGAGCCAGGAGAGGGAGACTAGACACGCAGGTAGTCGCCAAAGGATGTTCGACGACACTGGATGGCGTAGAAAATGGGGCGCGACAGAGCAATCGGCAACACAGAGGGCTGAACGAGTGCAAAAATCAA
This sequence comes from Agonum fuliginosum, assembly GCA_947534325.1. Taxonomy (NCBI): domain Eukaryota; kingdom Metazoa; phylum Arthropoda; class Insecta; order Coleoptera; family Carabidae; genus Agonum; species Agonum fuliginosum. Next base: position 2,122,072 of record OX384044.1, read on the forward strand.
CGCAGGACGACGCAGGGCAATAATATCATTAATAAACGACCAAACTTTAGTGGGATCAGTTTTAATTGCGTTTTCAGTATTTATCAAATATTTTTTATATTCTGAGTTAATATCTTTTAGTCGCTTTAATTCATTTAAATGATGTTCCAGATTAATTTATACAGTTTTTGATATTTTTCTTTTGCTTTTATATTGTTAATTTCTTTAGTTTATTGAGCAAAGGTGGAAAAGAGAGTGGTTTATTTTTTATACGTCGAACACATTCATCCATTATGCTGTATAAAATATTATAAAATTTATTAAAGGCAGCGTCCACATAGACAGTCCCAGCTCTCCTCCGATAGTAAGTTGAAAAGTGTTTCAAAATCAGCAAAGCGGAAGTTATAATGACAATGAATTAGGATTGAATGTAGAGCGAAATGTTTTGTTAGACAAATCGAGACAAGAAGAGATGAGAAGTGCTGGATGATGGCAATCTTTGTCAACAAATGCATCGAGATATTGAGTGACATTACATGAATTATTAGACATGACTATATCAAGTAATCTTTTTTTTTTTTTTTCTTCTTTTTTTTGTCGGGGTAGGAGAGAATGCTCAATGCACACCGAGGCAGTGGATGTCCCCCGTGGGGTGTAGGTAGTGTGGGACTTTAACCCACTAAACTCTCCCGTCCCCCTGCTCGCCAATACCCCGGAACTGTTGTTACATTACTTCAAGGTATTGGGTTTGTCTGCCGTGTTCATCTGTCCTCCGCTGTCGGCGGCCTCCTTCTTTTTCAATGCCTCGCTGATGAACTCGTTTACGGTTTCCCAGTTCTCTTCTTCTTCCAGCATCTTGCTAACGATGTTGCCAGGAGTGACGGGTTCTATTTAGTCGTTCATTTTGGCTCTCTCTAACTGCCAAGCACTGCAGTTGAACAGCGTGTGTTCGACGTCGTCAACCACCCCTGAGCATTGGGTGCAATATTCGTTGTTTACCTTCCGGATCCGTTTGAGGTATGCCCTATAGCATCCATGTCCCGTGAGGGCCTGTGTGAGGTAGTAATTTACCTCTCCATGTCGGCGGTCCAGCCATGGGTCGATGTTCGGTATCAACCTCCTCGTCCATTTTCCTTTTGTACCGTTTTCCCACCGGACTCTCCACTGTCTCCTGACTTTTTTGTCCCGCTCGCTCTTGGTTAGCTTTCGTCCACTCTCATCTCTGGTGCCCCTTGCCTTTGCAAGCAGGTCTATGGGGAGCAGGTTTGCCAGTATAAGTACTGCGTCCTCACTTACGGTTCGGTAGGCGTTGGTTACTCTTATGGCCGCCCTCCTTTGTACCGCGGCAAGTTTCTTTCTGTGGCGTTCCTTTTCCATTGCCTCAGCCCATATAGGGGCCGCATATAGCATGACTGACTGGGTCACGTGTCCGTACATGCGGCGTTTACTGGATCTAGGGCCCCCTGTATTGGGCATAAGTCTGCCCAACGCAGAGCATACCACCGCTGCCCTCTTTGCTGTTGCTTCAACATGTGGACCAAAAGTACCGTTATCGCTCAGTGTTACGCCCAGATATTTTACTGTTCGAGCCGGTTTAATTTCCTGAGCACCTACTTTAAAAGAAATATGTCCACACCGCCTTTTCCCTGCAAGAATAATCGCCTCTGTTTTTTGCGGGGCTAGGGTGAGCTCAGTTTCCTCCATCCACTCGCAGATAGCTTTGATTGCATGGTTTGCATTTTCTGCCAGCCTTTCTGTGGTTTTGGCGACTACAACCACCGCTAGGTCGTCCGCAAAAGCAATGAGTTCGACGTCTTCAGGTACTACAATCTTCAGGACGCCGTCGTACAGGATGTTCCAAAGGAACGGTCCTAGAACTGATCCTTGCGGGACACCGCATGATATGCCCAATTCTTCCAAACCTTCATCGCTTTCTGCCAATAGTTTCTTGTCGGTAAAGTATGCTTGGACCATGCGGATAAGGTAGGCTGGTATTTCCCTTTCCTTCAGTCCCCGTATTATGATTCGCCAAGAAGCCGAATTAAAGGCGTTTTTTACTTCGGAGGTGATCAAGGCGCAGATCTTTTGTGCCCTCCAGTTTCCCCGTTTTGCGTCTTTAGCTGCCTGGACAAATTTGGCCAGCGCATCTTCTGTACTCCTTCCCGACCTGAAGCCAAATTGATTTCCTGATAGGTCGCCTGTACTTTCTACTTCTTTTCTGAGTCTTTGGAGGATAAGATGTTCGAAAGTTTTCCCAACCACATCTAGTAGGCACAGGGGCCTGTATGCTGACGGGTCCTCCAGTGGTTTGTTGGGCTTCCTAATTAGTACAAGTTTGGCTATTTTCCATATTTCCGGAAACTCTCCGTTTGTTAGGAGCTTATTAAAAACTGCCAATAGTTGTTTTGGGTGTTCTTCCATTAGAATTTTTACTGCCTCCGGTGGAATTCCGTCAGGTCCTGGGGCTTTTCTTGTTTTGATCTTCTTCGTGGCCATTCTTAGCTCTTCTTCTGTCACTGGTGCAGGGTCTTCTACAGTCGCTGACCGTATCCAGTTTATTCCCTGCTTTCTGGGAAAGAGGGTTAGGAGTATTTGTGTCAGCTGGTCTTTAGGCAGTATTTGTGGTGCCTCTCGTGCCTTAAGCCTCTTGGCGATAATTTTGTATCCCTGTCCCCACAGGTCTCGGTCCACCTCTTGACATAGTTCATCCCAGCACCTGCGTTGGGATGCTGCAATTTCGGTTTTCAGCACCTTCCTTTTTTCCTTTGCTATCTCTCTTAGTGTTAGGCATTCCGCCTCTGGGCATCGTCTCCTGCGTCTCTGGTAAACCCTTCTAGCTGCTAGAGCATCCCTCCTTAACTGGGCAATTTCCTCCGTCCACCAGTATACTGGTGGGCGTGTGGCTCTGGCTTTCCGTGGAGTTGCGGCATTGCATGCTTTCTGCAGTGTATTGATCAATTCCTCTGGGGTTGCAGGGGGAGTTGTCATGTCGCACTGGAGTTGGGCTTTGAGGGTCTCATCATTCATCTTCCTCGCTTGCCACCCTTTGTTAACAGCTTTGTAGGTAGGGCTAATGTCCACTAGCTTAGTAGTTATATAGCTGTGCAGGCTTAGTGACTCTTCTTCCACCACGCACCATTCTGTCACTCTTCCTACTGCAGTGTTGTTCCCCCACGTGATGTCGATTACGGATTCAGACACCCCCCTCCTGAATGTTGGAGTGATTCCTTTATTCAGGATGGTGAGGTCCAGTCCCGCTACCCATTCTGAAGTCATGTCACCTCTGCGGTCATTTGTCTTGCTGCCCCATTCCGGGGATTTTGCGTTAAAGTCTCCGGTGATGACGATAGACTTTTTGTTTCTGGTAATCTACTAGAACTATTTTTAACAAAGTTAAGTTTGGCATTCAAAAGAGAGATAAAATTATCGAAGCTAGATATGATATTATTGTGTTGTCCGTTGTCTATAAAATCAATTAGTTTGCTGATGTTTAAATCACAATTATAACAAAATTATTATTAAAAAGTGGAATGAAACTTTCCAGGCATTCATAAATGTAAGTATGTTGCTCAAGAGAAATAGGTGATGGGCAGTACATAACAATTACAAAAATACAAGTATTTGGAGAAAGAAATACTGTACACATTAAAATTTGTTGTAAACAATTCAACATCATATACACTGTTATTGAGCCAAGTTTCAGTGAGACAAATATCAAATTTAGATGAGCTGCAATAGGGTCTTCCACGGTTTTTCAAAAACCTCAAAAATAAATTCTATAATAATAAAAAAAAATATTTACAATAATTTTTCTGTCGAGATAAGTCTATGTGACGAGCAAACGCGATTATAAAATGAACGGAGTTTGAAAAGGTCCCGAAAGACCGCCATGTTGATGTGAAGTCACTACGCACGTTGGCGCTCAGCCGCAGCATTGTTTGCAATGGAGCCACCGTTATACCGTTCCCAAACGCGAGTTGATTAAAATCAACCAATAAAAACTTACAAAAATGTCTTTGTTTTCCTTTGGTAAAAGTTCTCAAAATTCCGCTTAACTAAGGGCCTCAAATTTTTTATAAATAATGCTCCCTATAGAAGAATGTTTGAGAAATCTAATTCCGAAAACCGGAAGTCAATATCTGAATTTGTTAAGAATTGACAGCTAATTAAAAACAATAATTTTCAAAATAATGAAATTTTTACATTATCTCTTGAAGAAAATGTTTAAGCCTAGACTAAACCAAGAGTGAACTTCAAAAAAAATATCAAGCATGTAATAGAAGAATGTTCGAAAAATTGAATACAGAAAACCGGAAGTTAATATCTGAATCCATCCCGAAATAACAGCTGAATAAACACAAAAATTACTAAATTTTATCTATATTTACTTTCTGAAAATTTCCATTTTGTGACTAATTGAGATCCTTAAAAATTATAAAAATGGGTATTATAGAAAATTGTTATATAAATCATATGTTGAAAACCGGATGGCGATATTTTTGTCCGTTAAAATATGGCAGTCATTATTGTGTCAAGAGAAAATATTACCACTTGATTTAAATGACTGAAAATTTCCTAAACGCATTTTTATTATTTTTTCGAAAACAGGTTAACTGACATAAAAATCCCATACATAATTTTTATAGAGAATTTTGTGCTCTATAACCTCATATAAATTTTTTTCTAGTAATGATAAGCTAAAGATGAGTTAAACTTAAAAAACCAGAAATAGCGGTCATTTTTTCAAAATTTCAATGGCTTCCGGTGCGGTGATTTCCGAAAACTTTTGATATGTTGAAAAGCTCATTTTTCTGTATTGGATTCCGTCGAGAAAGCTTTTGTTGCAGTTTGTCCGAAGTTTGAGGCATTTTATATTAAATTCCCTGGACTAAAGAGCTATAGGTCTGTAGTTATCTAAAGTTGACTTATCACCTTTCTTGTGTACTGGAATTATTTTATTTAACTTTAATCTATCAGGAAAGAGTTTTGTTTCAAAAGATATAATTATTATATGTGTCAGAAGTACAATAATCAGATAGGCTGCTGTTTAACTATAAACTTAGTACATCTTCTGCACCAGCAGACTTTTTGTTTTTTTATTTTCGATATTATGATATTATACTGAGTGTACAAAAAGTTCCGGGACGGTCAAATATCGACAAATACGCATCTGATCGAAGAACAGAAAATACGTATTCAATATATTTTTAAAATCTACCTAATGACACCTAACACGATCCCCACTCTCCACCCTTGGAGGCGTGCTGGGGGGTAACTTTTAAATCTTAAATGGCAATCCCCATTTTTTATTGCAGATTCGTATTGTACGGGAAAAAAATAAGTAACTTTTATCTCAAACTTTTTTTTTTAATTCGCATTATTTGATTTAGGATTAATGTGATTCACTTAATAATTATTCCATAGTATTTTGAGTTGTTTATTGGTATTTGAACTGTTTATTGGTAATGAAGTTGTTTTTTGGTTTTTTGATATTATAGTGTGTTTTTTGTGTTTATTTAATTTGATTTGCGTTACGATTGGTTTTGTGTGTTGCTTAAACGGTCTCGCATATAATTTGGGTTTAATTTAAATCAAAGGTTTTTTTATTGTGTATACAGTCCACTTACTCATATAATTTTTTATTGTTGTGAAAATCCATGACAATTTGTGATTAATGTTAAATGACCTTCTAATAATCAAACAAGGTGATTTGCGGAAATAGTGAATATAAGTATCTGCTGATTGAGATAGGTTAGATTGAACCGATTGAAGTACTTAGAAATGAAACAAAATAAATTTGTCGGTATGAGTTGACGGAATCAATTGACGCCCATATATTATAATTGAAATTAGTCGAGGCTCTCCTGGAGAAGTTTGTTCTTGGACTTAAGGCCTGAGCTGATGTTCTCATAGTGCGCTTTCTGCTCTTTTAACTTCATGTCCAGTCGTTCTAGGACTTTGACGACTAAGTTATCGTTGAAAGTAGTGTTGGAGAGCAGAGAAGTCACTGTTTCATTTACAATCGCACTTACGTTAGCCATTTTTATTTTTTAAAATAGTGATAAACTGACACTTTTTAGATATTAGAATGTTTTATGAAATATTGACGAGCGACAACAAGACACGTCTACTCGCGCCAAAGCATGAAATACAATTATTAATAGTAGTTGGCGTTCGAGTGCAGATTGCGACATCATTATCATTGTGATAACCTTGATCGATTGATTTGACAAGGTGATCGGTGGAATTGAAGACAGCTGATCTGGAGGAACTGACAGCTTGTCGGAATTTTCAGAATTGTTGAGAAATTTCCTGACAATTTATTAATGATGTCTGTAAGTCCATCCACTTTATTTACAAATTTAGCAATTAATGTAGCTTGTGATTTGATGCCATCAGATGCCGGAGAAATTATAGCATCGGTGTTAGTGTTATCATACAGCACAATTTCACAATTTTCACAAATTGTGGTGTAATCTCGCTTACAAATTTTCACGCACACTAGGTGGAAATCTTGGGTACAAAGGCCAGAACACTTAACTGTTGTTTCATCGTTAATATTATTTTTGTTAAAGATGCATAAAGAATCTGCAGCATATGTATCCTGCATGTTTAACACTGCCTATATCAGAATAGATTATGCTCATGTTGTTAAACTAATTAGCAGCTAGGAAAGCCTTCGTAGAAAACAAAGATTTAAGCGGGAATTTTATATACGATAGATGATATTGTTAATAAAAGCACATCTACAGAAACGGCAACAAATATAATTAAAGCTCTGCTTTTGGTTTGTCAAAGTGAATATAGTGGTTCTTCATCAAACAACATTCCAGCACCAGCTGAAATTGAAAAACAAAATTTTAAAAATTTGATTTCGGGATGCGATACCATAATTCTCGAAAACACAGGGATTGAAGATACAACTGATAATGAAATATTAAATAAAGAATATTTAAGTTACAGTAACGATACTTTAAATTCGTCAGTTATAGATTGACTATCAAAAATTTGCGAATATGTAGTAAATATTGGTACAGTAACCACTGAATAAAATTATCACTACAATCCTGAGTTCGTTAAAGACCTCAAAAGATTTTTGAAAACTTTCCCGCTATGGTCCGCAATTATGAAAAACTTACGGAAACTTAACATCAACATCTACAAATGTTGAATCATATTTTAATTATTTAAAAAATCGTTCATTTGAATCTTTATATTTGTCCTTAGAGTTCACAAATTTTTAACTATCGACTTCAAAAGAATTAATGGAATGATAAGTCTAGCACAAATGAATGAGGACAAATTAAGTAATGAGAAGTCTAGTGCAGAAGTAGGGATAAATTTTATTAGAAAAAGTTTTACCATCAAAAGAAACCGATCAAACTAGTGATGGAAAAACCGAATCGTTTTAGTGATTCGAATCATTTGATTCAGTTCATTAAAGTGATTCGTTCGATGATTCAGTTCTTCGAAACAATTCATTGTCCGAATAATCATGCGTTTCAGTAAATTTGAAACGGTAGTGGGGACTTATTCGCTGAATCTCCTCTCTCTCCCCCCCTCTCACTCTACTCTCCCAGTCTTATTTTTGAATCAGATCTATTGCGCACGTTCAACATTTACGCTCGCATTAACTCGTATTATTACATTCATTTTTATTTACAATATTTCATATTTGCTCCACAAAATTATCAATTAAAGGCGGTTCAACTGCAATCTTACTACGACATATGCGTAAGAAACAGCCTTTAATAAACTTAAATCAATCTAAAACTCGAACAACATCTACTAATGAGACATAAATTAATTTAAATGTTGAAACTGATGCCAGCGCGGATACAAATACGACATCTAAAAATAATGAAAATATTAGTCCGGCGACAACAAACACATCTACATCGATCACACCCGCAACAAATAAAAACAAAGAATCACGTTTAAGATGCAAACAACAAATCATTACAAATTTTACAAACCGACCTATGTCTGTCAATAAAAGTAAAAGTATTGATATACAATTAGTTAAAATGTTGGCTGCAGAATATCACCCTTTTAATATCGTAGAGCACAAAGAATTCAATATATATATATATATATATATATATATATATATATATATATATATATATATATATATATATATATATATATATATATATATATATATATATATAGTGGCTTTACACTCCAGTGGAGTATCGCCGCTCGTAGAGCTCTATAAATCCGGTTTTTAGGGTGGATCAGTCCCTGTTTCTTGTTTTATATGTTTCCTATTGCTTCTCTCCATATTTTTCTATGTTTTGTTGTTTCTTGTCAATTCTTGATGCCTGCTCTTCTTAAATCTTCTTTTACTTCCTCTAGCCATTTTGATCTCGGTCTGCCTCTTCTTCTTCTACCACCTGGGTCCCATTGTACTATTGACTTTATTGTTTCGTTGTCATCTGTTCTCCATACGTGCCCTAACCATCTTGCTCGCTGTTGTTTTATTTTTCTTACTATATCTTCTTCTAGTTCTATCTCGAAGTTCATTCTTTGTCTAAGTTCATTTTCTGGGGTTTTTACTGGTCCTAATATCGTTCTTATTATTCTTCTTCATCTTTTCTCGTCATTGTCATTGTTTCAGCTGCATACGTAAATACTGGTCTTATTATCGTTTCATAAATTTTAATTTTTGTTTTCTTTGTTAAATTTTTGTTCTCTAGTAGTTTTTTGTTTGCGTGGTAGGCTCTGTTCGCTGCCATTATTTTCTCTTTTATTTCTGTCTTCCTATCTCCTTTGCATGACAGTGTAGTTCCGAGATATTTGAATTTTTCCACTGTTTCAAAGGAATACCCTTCTATATTTATGTTTTTATTTTTCCTGTTTCCTCCTATTACCATCATCTTAGTTTTGTCTTCGTTTATTCTCAATCCTATCTCATCTCCTTCTGTTATTATTTCTCGTAGTATTTCCACCATTATTTTTCTGTTTTTTGTTGCGATCACTATGTCATCGGCATATGCATTTGTTCTTAGTGTTCTCTTCTTGATTTTTCTCATTGCATATTCTAATGCTAGGTTAAATAGCGTTGATGATAATGTATCGCCTTGCCTTACTCCTTTATTAATTACGAAATTGGACGACTCGCCTTTTTGTGTTTTAACACAAGCTTCTGAATTCCTCATTGTCATTGCTATTAGTCTTATTAGCTTTTCTGTTATTTTGAACTCTCTCAATGCTTCAATTAGTTTGCCTGTTTGGATTGAGTCGAAGGCTTGCTTAAAGTCAATGAATAACATTTCAATTTCTATCTTGTGTTCGTGTGCTTTTTCCATTATCTGTTTAACTGTGTGTATTGCATCCGTAGTTGACTTGCCTTTAGTGAAACCACACTGATGTTGCCCGATTATGTTCTTTGTTTCTTCTATTAGTCTTTTTTGCAATATTGATGTCATGATTTTGTATGTAGTGTTAAGTAGTGTGATTCCCCTGTAGTTTTAACACAGTTGTTGATCTCCTTTCTTGTGTATTGTTATTATCCGTCCGTTTTTTCATTTTTCTGGCATTTTTTCTTTCTGCCATATTTCCTATATAAGCCTGTGTATTTGTTCATGAAGTTTATCTCCACCATGTTTTATTAGTTCTATGTTTAGTCCGTCTTTTCCTGGTGTTTTTCCATTTTTCATGTTATTTATTATTTGTTTTACTTCCTCTTTTGTTGGGTCGCTCGAGAATTGAGTGTTTTCGTTTTCATTTTGTATTTCATATGAATTATTCTGGCTGGGATCTGTTAATAGATCTTGGAAGTATTCTATCCATACCTGGTTGTATTGTTCAATGTTCTCTGTTTTCTTGCCATTTTTATCCTTAATGGTGTATGTTTTTTGTTTGTATGTTCTATTTTGTGCGTTGATCCTTTGATAGAATTGTTTGGTGTTGTGGTTCATACCTTCCTTTTCGATTTATTTTATTTGCTCATTTATCCAGGTTCTTTTTGCTTTTCTTATTTCGTTCTTGCATATTTTTTTGATTTTTTCATATTCTTCTTTATCGCTCTTTTTATTCGTACCTATCCACTTCAGTCTTGCTTTCGTTTTCTTTTCTACAATTTCTTGACAATTTTCATTGAACCATTCTTTCCTATTCTCTTTCTTTTCTTCTCCAATGCTGTTTTTTGCTGCAATGTTTATGCAAGGTTTTATTTTTTCCCATCTTGTTTCTATTTCATCGTCTCTGTTATTAATTTTGCTTGTCTGTTCTTCTAATTGTTTTTTGTATTTGATTCTGTTGTTTGTTGTGTCCAGTTTTTTTACGTTCCATTTTATTTGCGTGTTTTTATGTTTTACTGATCTTTTAATTTTTTTCATGATTGTCACTGTTACCATGTAGTGGTCTGAGTCTGCGTTAGCGCCTCTGTAGGTTCTTACATCTTTAATTGTTGACTGTTTTCTTTTGGTTATTAGTATATGGTCTATTTGTGATTGGGTTCTTTGATCAGGTGACGTCCATGTAACTTTGTGGTGCATTGGGTGTTCGAATTTTGTGTTTCTTATGAACATGTTATATTTTGCTGCTGTTCTGCATATTCTCTGTCCTTTGTTGTTTGTTTTCTCATGTATTGTGTGTTTACCAGAAACTGTCTATATGTAGTCTTCTTTACCTATTTGTGCATTTAGGTCTCCTAGTATTAGTATATTATCTTCTTTTGGTATTTTTTCTATTTCATGTTCTAAATTCTTATAAAATTCATCTTTATCTTCTGTTTTGGCGCTTTCAGTTGGGGAGTATACATTCAGGAGTGATATGTTGAATGGTTTCGCCTCTATTCTTATGTACGCTATTCTTTCACTTATAGGTTCAAAATCCAGCACTTTATTTGTCATCTTGCTTGTTACTATAAACGCCACTCCGTGCTGCCCTTGCTTGTCATTGCCTGAGTATAGTACTGTATAGTCCTTTTCTTGAATCACTCCCTTTCCTTTCCAGCGCGTTTCCTGTACCGCTGCTATGTTTATTTTATATCTTGACAGTTCATTTACTATTTCATTCACTTTTCCTACTTGTAGCATTGTACGTACATTCCATGTGCAAATTTTCATTTCTTTTTGTAGTTTCTCCTTGTTTTTTTATTTTTTTATTTCTGTAGCCCTGTTGTCTCGCTTTCCGTCGTCTTTATTTCCGTCTTGTTGTATTTCTTTATTCAGTTTTTTGGATTCATTTCTTCCCTTTCTTCATCCCATTTCCATGTAATATTATTGATTTTTAGTTTGTTGTAATATATCTTTACCATATTTCCTTTATTTCGTTCTTGGTCCGCTTTATTTATTATTTCTTTTTGTATTTTTCTTTCTTTAACTGTGAAAAATTAGTCTATATATTGCTTGTCCTTTTAATTTACTCTTAGCTGTTAAGATTTTCTGCTTATCTTGTTCTTTGTTCACTTTAATTACAGTTGTCTGTCTTTCAGTTGCTGTACGTTTGAATTGGTAAGCTTCTGCAATTTCGACTTCTACATCTAATTTACTTTTCATGAATGCCTTAACCTCAGTTTTTATATCTTCTTTGATTTCTAATCCTTTAATTAAAAGTTTATCTTTATTTATTTCCCTTTCTCTTTGTTCTTCTTTATTTTTCAGTTTTCTTAGTCGTTCTCCTATTTCTTGTTTTTCTTGATCCCGTTTTTTGTCCTTTTCCTTGATTTGCTCTATTTCTTTGTTTATGCCTTCGATATTAGCTATAATTTTATTATATGATTCTTCCATGTCTTTTCTGATTGCTTTATTTCCTTCACTTGCTTCTTCTCTTTCTTTCTCGGCCTCTATCCTTCCTTGTTCTACATCTTTCCTTATAACTTCATAGTTCTCCGAGACTTTTTTAATAGCTTCAGATATTTGTTGCAGAACCGTCTGCATATTATTGTCCATTTCGTGTTTTATTTCTTTGTCTAAATTTTCTTCTGTTCTTGTATTTGTTTTAACGGGCGATCTTAACATTAATAATAATAATAATAATAATAAATAATAATAAGCTTTATTACTTAACAGGCAAGGAGCCCAAAACAAGTAAATGTACAGAAAATACATATTATAAAAAACAATATTGTTACAAAGTATTGTTATACCTTTGAAGAAAGATATCAAAATTAATGCATAAAAGATTGTAATTTGAACACATAACAGATATTGGTGATTTACAAAGTATATTGGTACGATGCAACTGTAGATAAAAAGTGGCGTTTGAACGAGATTCAGATCAAGGAACGTGAAAAGGAAGTTTAGACAATATATATGGTGAATCGATCTTGTTCCAAATTATATTACTTAGTGTTGTTAGCGCAATATTGATATGTCTGTCTTCAATTGAATTTAATTTGAACTGATTCAGAAGAATACGCTGTTCCATACCTTGTTCAGGATAGCTAGAGAATTCCTTAAACCAAAGATATTTAAGGAATCTACGTTGCACGTTTTCAATATTATTTCTATATGTTGCGTAATTTGGGTACCAAATCAAAATGGCGTATTCAATTTTTGACCTAACGTATGCAAAATATAACATATATATCGGCTGGAGGTCAGTGAACTGCCTGCATTGACGGACAATGAATCCAAGCAATTTATTGCAAGACTGAATAAGCTCCGTGATATGGGGAGAGAATGTTAATAGTGGATCAAAAGTCACTCCTAGATCTTTTATCAAATCGCATCTGGATAAAATGTCCGACTCAATGCAATAATCAAAAACAATATGATTTTTTTACGAGTATATGTCATTACGAAGCATTTACTTATATTGAGATACAGTTTATTCTCTATGCACCACGATTGCAAGCTGTCAAGATTATTCTGAATAACCTGACAATCAGTAAGATCATTTATCCTTTTGAATATTTTGATGTCATCAGCATACAAAAGTATATCACAATTAATCGAGTCACAAATGTCGTTAATAAACAAAAGAAACAATAATGGCCCAAGGTTAGACCCCTGAGGGACACCAGATTTAATTACATAAGGATTACTACTGAAATTATTAAATATAACATATTGATGACGATTTTCATGGTAGGAGTTAAAGAATTTCAATAGTTCCTGACTAAAACCGAAACGAGCAAGTTTATGTAAAAGGATTTTATGGTCAATTTTGTCAAACGCCTTTGCAAAGTCAGTGTATATTACATCTACTTGACCGTTTTTATCAAGAATTTCCGAAGCTTGCTGTGTAAAAGAACAAAGGTTTATTGTTGTTGACCGCATTGGCATGAAACCATGTTGATGCACAGAAATGAAATTTTTGACTTGTGGAAATATCTGTTGATACATAATTATTTCTAAAAGTTTAGCAAAATTCGATATAATAGATATAGGTCTATAATTTTTCACCATTAATGGATCACCTGATTTCAAGACTGGACACACTTTTGTATGCTTCCATAATGACGGGAAATTACCACTCGAAATACAATTATTGTATAAATGCAACAATGGTGAGCATAAATACAATCTCTAACCAAGAAACTCGGTATTTGATCAAGTCCTGCTGTCATAGAGTTTTTCAGTTTACTACCCGCCAGAAGTATGTCATTCTCTGAAATTTGAATTTGAATGTTGTATGAATTTATTAAACTATCGCTGTTATTATTGTTGTTTAAATCGATGCTACCAACAAGGGATGAATCAGTGTAAACACTAGAAAAATAATCCTTAAATAAATTTAAAATCGCTACCGGATTATCACCATTATCATTCTTGTATTTCATTATGCCGGGTATTCTGGAAGTACCTTTATTTGCGTTAACAAACGACCAAAAACTCTTAGGATCCACAGTTACATTGTGTTCAATCTCACGAACATAATTCTTATACGACTCGCTAATCTGCCTTTTAGTAAGTGTTCTAATTTTTTTGTATTCATCGTAAAAATATGAATCATTAAATTTCTTATATTTGGAATACAATCTAGATTTCAATTTTAAGTTTTTAATAATATCATTGGAAAACCAGCGGGGATAAGAATTATTCCGTGATTTACGCAGTGGTACATGCTGATCCAAAATTGAGTATAATAATAATAATAATAATAATAATAATTTTTATTTGGCAAATATTCAGCATGATGCTGTTCTTCCATATTAACCTTTACATCGAAATATTGGTTAACTATAAAAAAAAAATCCAAATGGTACGGCAAATACCGTAAAACACAATTACAAAAAATATTAGCATTAGCAAACTGAGAAAACATGGCTAGTAACTAATTAGATACTAAATTAATAGAAAGAAAAAGAAAACAAAATAAAAAACTAAACTAGAAAATATATGAATAATATATGAATAAACAGTAACACAACGATTAGAATAAGGAAACATTTTCAAACAGTAACAATTTTACTTTTCTTGAGAAGACAGATGGAGTCAGACTTAGTAACTGTGATGGGATATTGTTAAGGGCATGAGGGAATACGTAGTTAAAAGTTCTTGTGAATAGAGTAGTGCTGTAGTAAGGAATGTGAAATTGTTGATTGTTCCTTAAATTGCATAGATGATGCTGATTACGAGCTGACAACTTATTATAAAGATATGCGGGTGATCTATTCTGAATCAGACGATGTGCCGAACATGCAATATGCAACATTCTGGTCTGTTTCATATTCAGCCAGCCCAGATCATTTAGATAGGGTGATACATGTTCACGTCTGTTTAAGCCAAATATGAATCTAATGCAATTGTTCTGTACTTTTTGAATTCGGTTGGCATCATGTGAGGTCAGGAAAGGCCCGTAAATTATGTCACAGTAGTTGAATATTGAGAGCACCAAACTGCTGGATAAAATCATTCTATTTTTACGAGACAGAATAAATCTATTCATGTAAAGATTTTTTAGGGCTAAGTAAGCTTTTTTAACTAAAAGGGACACATATTCAGAAAATCTGAGTTTATGGTCAAGTAATAATCCTAAATTTTTACATGAATTAGAAATATTCACTTTAGCACCATTAATAAATATGTTGATGGCATTGTTTTGTAATAAAGATTTTCTAGTCGTATCATTACCAAGCAACAAGACAATCGATTTTGACTCGTTTAAATGGAGGCAGTGATTGGAACAGTATTTAGCTAAAGACTCTAAGTCTTTGTTCATATTGTTGACAGCAATTTGTGTTTCATTAGGATTAAATGATAAATAAATTTGGGTGTCATCAGTATACATGTGAGTTCTGCAATAGGGGACACAATTGATAAGGTCAAAGACATCGATTGAAAATAAGAGAGGCCCTAGTATAGAGCCCTGAGCTACACCCTTGGAAAGACACTCATGAGCAGATACTTTATCGTCTATCTTAACAACTTGGTGACGGTTCGATAGAAAACTGCGGATAAATTGTAGACTTGCATTGCTGAACCCTATGTAATACAACTTGGCAAGGAGAAGCTCGTGGTTTAGAGTGTCAAACGCTTTACTGAAATCCAAGAGAGCTACCATTACCATACGTTTGTTATCAATATCAACAACTATGTCATCAATTATATGCAGTAAAGCTGTTGTGGTGCTATAGCCGCGCCTAAAACCAGACTGATATTGCGGAAGTATATTATGGGTTTCCAAAAAACGCACAATTTGAAAATGAACGACCTTCTCAAGAATTTTAGACGCAGTAGGGAGAATGCTAATTGGACGTAGGTCGTTGATAGTGGATGGATTTTTACATTTAGGAATAGGTGTAACTACAGCTTGTTTCCAACTATCAGGAACCGTATTTTGAAGAAGACATTCATTTACTATGTGCGTTAATTGCGAAACCATGTCGGGAAAAACGAGTTTTAGCATTCTTAGATTAATATCATCGCTACCCGTAGAATTTGATTTTAGTGAATTGAATATTTTTAATATTTCATCCTCAGTAACCAGGGAAAAAGAAAATGAAATATTTTCCTCAAGAAGTCGGTGTGATTGATAGAATTGTAATGTGTAATCATCAGGTTCTGTAGTTGGAATGGAATTAAGGAAATGTGAATTTAATTTATTAACATCGCATAAGTTATTTGGAATTTTGTTTTCAGTTATTGTACTGATGTTAAATTCCTTCATTACTTTCCAAATATTATTACCATTATAGGTGCTGACTTTAAATTCAAAATAAGCCTTTTTTTCTCTCCTAATCGCGTCAGTAGTTAGATTCCTCAACATTTTATAGTAGTCCCAATGGGCGGCAGATTTAGTGCGTTTAAACTGAGAATAAGCATTATTTCTGAATTTAATCATTATCTTAACAACCTCAGTAATCCATGGTGACGGGGGATGTCGTACTCTAATAGTTTTCAAAGGTGCATATATATTGAATAGTGTCAAGATGACATTATTGAATATGAACAACTTTTCATCAATATTGCCGCAGGTATAAAAGTGATGCCAATCAAAGTTATTAAGATTATCCAGCAGTCTGACTGCATCAATATTTTTAAGATCTCTATACTGCTTATATACAGGCGGATTTTTAGTTTGATAGTCTAAATTAATGTTGCAAGATAATGACCTATGGTCGGTAACTTGGTGCATGTCCGTCACACGTACCCCCGAACAAATCTCCTTACAGGACGTAATCAACACATCTATCAGCGTCTCTGAGTTGGGCATTATGCGTGTGGGTTCCGTAATTACTTGATGAAAATCAAATTCATTTAGTAATTCCGTGAAAATATGAACGGAATTGTTACTGGGAGATAACAAATTAATGTTTATATCACCAACACATATAATATGATCTGCTTCCGGGAATACAGATGAAATTGAGGTTTCTAAGCAGTCGATAAACTCAAGACATGAACCATTCGGAGGCCTGTATATTACACCGATTATTAATTTGGTTTTACCAAGAGCAACTTTTACCCAGCACTGTTCTAAATGGATGCTATTTACATTAATTTCTTTCATAATGTGTATTGAATCTGACAAGATAGATTTTATAAAAAATCCCACACCACCGCCACGTCCTGTTTGTCTGTCGTTTCTAATTAAATCATATCCTTGAATGCAAAATTCATTACTGTTCGAATGTAACCAAGTTTCATTTAGAGCAAAAATATCAAAATCAGTAGTTACAATATAATCTTTAAGTTCATTGAAATGTGTTACTAACGATCTAACATTCAAGTGACCAAAATTAATCATTTTATAATATGCGTAAAAATAAATATTAGTTGATGTTAACAGAGTAAACAAAAATCAGCTAGAGCTAGGAAGGTCAATGAACTGATCTTTAGTAAAATATTAATCAGGTAAATACGTTGTACAAGTTAGGCGAGCGACAAAGGTCGAATTAATTAAGCTCAGCAGAGAAGCACAGATTAAACCAAGCAAACGAATATCAACGAAAAAGATAAACTTACAAAGCGACAGTAGTTGTTGCTGAACTCTCTTATGATCGAAACCAATTCGACTTTGCGTGACTTATGAATAAATATATTGCTTAGATTATATTCTATTTTGGATAAGTGACAAAAAATAATAATAATAGGGTTAGTTTAATTTTGAATTACTTATTCTAATTTTAATATATGAACTAAAATAATTACAATTGCGGCACAAATATACATAATATGTAAACGATGTTTAAAGTTGTGAGTGCAAATATGAACTAGACTTTGTGATTAACATTGATAGCAAAAGCAAAAAGTACTTGAGTAAAGAGTTAGAAGAGTCAAGGTTACTTGAACTGGCTTAAGCGCACGAAAACACGTAATTACTTTAACTTAAGTAGTTTCTGAAACTCCTTCACGGTTGATATTTTGTGAACTTTATCGTTTATACTGATGCATATGACGCCATCTTGAGACCACGTGTTACGCAAACCGAATTTGTTTTTAGCATCATTAATTAGGTCGAGTCTAAATTTTGTGAGATCCTCTCTAATAATTATTCCCGACTTCTTAAGTTTCTTCTTATTAGAGAAAACTGCCGCGCGATCGTTATAACGGCTAAATTTAACAATTAGAGGTCTACACTTATCTTTAGTGTGCTTCCCGATACGATGTGATCTGTCTATGGCTGTTGGTTCAAGGTGGACATTCAGTTTCTCCTCACATAGCTGTCGGATGACGTCGTCAGTGGATTCGTCGCTGGTTTCCGGAACTCCAAAGATACGCAAACAGTTGCGCCTACTATATTGCTGGAGTCTGTCGATTTCCTCGCCCATGGTCTCAATTGTTTTATCTTTAGCAGCTAATTGTTCATGTAAGGCTTTCAAATCGTTGCTAAGCACGGATATTTTCTTTTCAAATGCCGCCACAACGCGATCCACGATTTTATTAATAAATTCGTCACCACACTCATTTAGGAACACTTCTTTGGCAATTGAGGTAACTTCCTCTTTTTGCAAACGGGTTGACATTTTATTTAAAATAAAGAGAAATAACAGAAAAGCAGAACTGAGAAATAGCAAAGCTACTAGAGGCGTACGCACAACACAATAAACACGTCTACTCAGTTTGATTGCTCATACCACATAATATGTCATAAAACCTGTGACATGCGTCTTCTAAATTATTATAGTTATAAACTTCAGAATAGTTACAATCTAATAATGATTTATACAAAAGTTGAAAGTTTGCTTTTTTGAAATTATACATTTTAACATTTGTATTGCTGACAAAGTTCGTACTACGATTAACGGACATACACAAAGACACTGTTAAAGACGGATGATAAGCATCCTCTTTAACTAGTGGAAAGATATCGTGCAACACTTCACACTGAACATTGGTAAATACTAAATCTAACATACGACCATAATCATTGAGCACCAGGTTACATTGAGTTAATTGCATGTAAGCAGAGAAATGTTGCAGATGTTCAGTGAGATTGTCATTATCACGCATTAAACAATAATTAGGAATATTAAAGTCACCTAAGATTAGAACATAATTTTCAGAGATACATTTATGCTCAAAATATGTAGTTAATATATCCAAATCTGCTATGCTCGGGGTAACAGGGATATATAAAACGTAGATAACAATACTATTAGTCTCCAGAAATAATCTACAACCAACAATGTCGACTGAAGGTAGACTATGTTTAAGATTTTGAACGCCTATTAATTCGTGTTTAAATTTATTTCTGAAAGCTAATAGCACACCCCCGCCACGAGTGACGTTGAGCGCTGCAAGGTCTCTGTCTTGTCGGAGCACAGTATAGTACTCAGGCGGGAACAGTTCGGAGTTGGAAATGTCAGATTGTAACCAAGTTTCGGAAATGCAAATTATATCGTACTCACACTCAGCGATGGAGAGGTAGAATTCACGCATTTTGTTCTTTAAACTACGCACATTTTGATAGTAACACGACACTACGCATTGGCTTCGGTGTTCGATGTTCCTTTCCCTAAAAAATCCTCATTCCTCTTCTTGGGAAACCAGAATTTACGTACAACAATACCAGTAGGCCAAATTGCAGGATCAAGGTAACTAGAAAGTTTTCCAAACGGAACGCCTAATTTAAAGGAGCTGTAATCGCCTTTGTGTTCAATTTTTAAACATACACAGTCCACATTTAGACCATGTATAGTCAGGTGGTTGATGATGTCCTTATCCGTCGCATCTTTATTTGCGACACGGCCAATGTGCAACCATGCACGTCGAGGCGCACCAGTCAAAACACTTTCAGTACGGCCCTGAGCTGTACCAAGAGTGTATGATCGCACGCGTTTTTGGGATTGCGCAGGTGCCACAGACGATTGAGATTGAGTCAGTTGAGTATCACTTACGATGACGGGAATGGAATCAGCTGGTATTGACAGTGGCGGCTTACTAGAAGCACTGGAGTAAGTGCTTGGTTTTACAGTGACAGATAAGTTTTCAGCACCTTTGGACTGCACAGGAGATGGCTGAAGAGATTTCAGCAGATCAGACTGCTTAGTGATCAACTTCTTGCAGTTTACCAATTCCGTCTTCAATGATGATATTTCACTTTTACATTCTTGAATGGTCATTTTACTTATTAAACATTTCCAGCACGTCAACAATCGGATTGTTAAGATTCGAGAATTTCGAGAATCAGAAACAATCCGATTTGTTACAATACTACCGTTTTATTCTCCTACCAGGATAAGACACCCAGCAAAAAACCTATTACTTGGGTAAACAGCGCTTTGTTTTATATTTGTCGTCCAGTCATCCTATTTTTATATTTGTTTTTGGTTCAAAACCTCAAATCTTTACACCTCTTGCTCTTCGCACATGTACACACTCTATCTCATTATTAACTACTGTTCAATAATTCAATAATTTATTAAAACTGTTAAATCTGACATATACTCTACCAAGTAGAAAAACCATTTCAAATACATTGCTACCTCAATTGTATAACCAAGTGACCGAAGAAGTTAAGGAACAACTTAATTGCACTACGGCAGTAACGGTGCAACCGAGCGACGGTTGGACTTCTGTAAGTAATGATAGCTATTTAGCAGTGACCGTGCACTTCCTTAACAATAATTGCGAATTAAAGTCGTATTTACTAGATTGCTTTATATATAATGATAGACACACAGCTGAACACTTAGCTTGTGAAACGAAAAGAATTCTACGAGAATGGCCCATCTATGAAAAGGTCGTAGCTGTAGTTAGTTACAATACAGCTAATGTATCTGCATCTATACGTTTATGTGGGTGGAAACATTTACCATGTTATTCTCACTCATTAAATTTAATTGTCCAAGCTGGGCTAAAAGAAATCAATGAAGTACATGAGAAGGTAAAAGCTTTGTAGAATACTTTAAAAAGAGTCCAACAGCTGCAGAAAAATTATGAACAAATAGATTATCCTATTTTAAATTTAAAACAAGATATGCCAGTTAGATGGAATTCTACGTACGAAATGTTCTTAAGATTTCTGCAATTAAAAGAGCCTTTGCTTTCAACGATTGCAATAAATAATACAGATCGTCAACAATTAACCGAAGAAGACTGGGAAATAATAAAAGCATGCATGTAAAGTTTTAGTAGTTATTTACGAACCAAATACGGGAAGATTTTGATCCCACATGAGCGGTTTTTTGAAACACGAGGGAAGCGAGGGTTTCATTTACGCGAATTCTGGGATGGTGTCTTCACGCAAGAGGTTTGTACATTGTTTTTTGTAACGAATAACACTATAATCACATACATTCAAGGTGTAGTCTGATGTCTGACCATTAAATTTGAGGTTACGATGTTTTTTCTAGTCACTACTAAAAAAATTATTTATGTTTGGGGATATTGGTAATTAAAATTTCATTAAATGTAATTATCAATAACAGTGTTGTTTTGGGAGCATCATTAAAAAATGAAAGGTATGTGTTGATTTAGAGTTTTGCAACCAAAGCAAGCCCCCGAACAAGAGCGCACGTTGCTTTTTTGTCAGAATATTACATTGGTAGGATATTGGAACAAATGAAATAGGTAATTGCATAGAGGTTTATTTGAGCAAATGAAGTTTTTTTTTTTTAAGTGGCGGAATGTTCTTATTTTTTGTATCTATTACTTTCATGTGTTGAAATTGTGTTAAGGTAGAAAGTTAAGAAGTTTCGTGTTATTGGAAATGTTTAGTGTCCATAAGTGCTAAAAATTAAACGGCATCTTTTGTTGTAACATTGAAGAAATATGAAATTATTTAACTTTCAAAACTTGGCAGAGTTTATGGGTTACATCATTTGTTCATTTAATTAATATATGTTTTCTTTGTGTTCGGTTGATGATAGTAAAGCCAATTTTAAGTCACTTTATTAGCGCATATGGCGGTTACATCTTTGTACTTCAATTTTTTATGTTTAAATAGTTTTTTTTTAAATTTTGTGTTATGTTAGGTTTTAGCTAGACAGATAGGTATCATTTAATTTGGTTGATTTGTTACCTTAAGTAAGGTATCAGTTAGATTTTTTTTGAAGAAAAGTATTTAGACAAATTGTGTTCGTGTTGCTCTTTTAAGTTTTGGTGTATTTATTTTAGTGGTTTTAATTGATTAGTAGGCGAATTTCGTTAAAAGAAGATATACATAGGAGTAAAGTGTATATAAGTTGTTTGTGGTGTTTGAGAGTAGAAATAATTAGTGAGTTTTAGGAATGCACAGAGATTGCGTAGAGTAGAGGTATTGAGATAGGTAATTATTGAGTTGTATAAAAGCACAGAGATTGCGTTTTATAAGAATAACATCAGTAGCTAAGTAAATACCTACATATACCTATAACAAAAAAAAACATTTTCTGAATACTGAACAGAAGTCACGCCGACTCGTTGAAAGTTAAAATTGTAAAATAACGGATACAACGGCAATGTGTTATTGGGCTAGAGTTAGAAAAAACTCATGAATTTTGTTGTTATTTTTATTTAATTCCAATATTTCGTAACAGTTTTGTTACTTCCTCAGGGATAACTGTAAGACGAATAGCAATGTTTGAGGTTACAAAGTAAATTATTTTGTATGAAAAATACTTACAATCAATATAACTTATTAAAAATTGACAAAAATTTTGCAGAAAATAGAAAAACATTTCAAAAATACTCATCACAATTAAGTTAAATTTTGTATACAAGAAATCAAAACGCAAAAAAAATTTGCGAGTCACATGGTTTATAAAATACAACGCAAAAGTTCGTTGGTAAAGTTACAATGGCGAGAAATGTGAGTAGCAACAAGAAGAGGAGAAACCAACACATCTAATTCTTTAAAGAAGGAACAAAAAGGCGCGAATTTTAAAAACACTAAGACTTAAAAACAAAAATTATTGTTCGAGAAAACAAGTGAAATTAGTTTAGAGGCAATTTAGTAAATACGTATATTATGTTACTGAGGTATTGTGTGTCAGTTTTATAATTGAGGGTGTTGTTGTTAATATGTATGTGACACATTTTGAGGAATATACGTTTGTGGTAATTCTTTTCTCGGTCAATAATAGTGGTTTGATCATAGTTGATAAGATGTTTGGTTTCCTGAGCGTGAAAAGCTAGAGCGCATTTATTAGTTCCGTTTGTTTTCTTCTCTCCTTGCTGGGGGAACGTCTTCAACACTGCAATATTATAAACTAGAAAATTCAAGAAGAGAATATTCTTGACAGGAATCATAAAATTCACGAAATCTCAAGCTAAGGAAAATTCATTCACAAAAAAAAAACATTAATAGAAAAAACATATCTGGAATCAAGTGAACACAGAAAATTCATGTATAGAAAAATTCAAATCTGGAAAAAATATGGCCACTTGAAAAATACGTATTTAAACTACAAGCCACTAGATGGCGATACGTCATATAAATGTAAGTGCATGCATTATCGATAAGGTAGTGCACTTTTCATTTTATATGAAAAAAGTGAACAGACATACGTTTTATTTAAATTGTCTCATTGTTAACGTCAAATTTTTGTGGACAAGTAAATACGAAGATTTATATTTATAATGATTTATTGCTAAAAGTAATATATCTTCTAAATAAAATTTTCATAAATTGATAGTTTCAGGTTATGACAAGAACTATGTTTATGACAAAATATTAGAAGTTTTTTGCGGAACGCAACGTCAAAAACAGACAATGTTTATGACAGTAGCTGGAAACTAAACAGTTTTTATGTAAGTCAAAAAGAAGATAATACCATAGCAAAGTTTATAAATGAAAAACGAGGACGATTACAAAATGCTTGTTTAATAATATTTTGTATTTAGGTTAAATATATATATTAAAAAAATCTGATGTGGCCAGCACAAGACCTTTCGCCATAACCCTCCTCCTTCTTATTTCTATGTACTTAATATAAGTATAGTATACAATATGCGACATGAAGGATAGCCGGGCTAAAGAATTTCAAATTGGTATACAATATTAATCGAGCGGACATAGGTTATCATGAAAATTTTTGGCAAAAACTGCTTCGCTACCTTCAAATAGGGCATATTGAAGCCGTTCATCTCGGTTTTTCTCTTGGCTCAGTTGCTTTCAGGCGAGTAATAAGTTGGCGAACTTTGATTCAGCTCTGTGTACAACGTAGGCACAATCTTTATCTCCCTGTAAATCCGCCTTTACCGTTCCGCCCAGCTCTGGCTCCATGAAAAGTACATACGTACTTACAAAAATAATCATTTTATGAACATTTGGAACAAGATGTTAACTATTATATGTCACCGATGTCATATCTGCTGTCACTTTCATAAACATTTAAATTTGTCGTTTTAACAAATGTTTCAATCATGTATTACAAGATACCGAAGTTAAAACTCAATTATAAATTGTAATATAATTTGTAAATGGTGACAGATACAGAAAATGTATATTAAACCGACTTTGCGAGTAGATAACAACATTTTCTTTATTTTGTATAATAAAAAATTGTCATAAGTACTTTATTCATCGAGATTATTAAGAAAAATTTTATGGTCTTCATGTAAAATACTACTTCCTGTTAATGAATTGTCACCAAAATTCAATTTAAACCCTGAATAAAATTTGGTAATTTAATGTTTAAACGAACGCACACACACAGATATCATCTCGAAAATAGTAAATTCGTATTCTAGAGACCCTGAAACTCGAAAATTTTGACCCATTACAATACTTCTCTTATAGAATGAGGCGAGGAGTAAAAACATGAGCAAACACTACATATTTTTAGGTTTAGGATAAAGCGCTTTTAGGAATAACATTATTATCTTCTAACGTTTAAAGTTATGAAAAATAATACAACTACGCTATCCTAACATTATAATAAGGGTAATTTCTACGAATAAAGCTCAAAATCTACAAAACTCGTTTGTCCACATTTATTATTTTCCAAGTCGTGGTATCAGTTCAGTCATATATACAAATTATAATACTATAAAGCTTTAAAAATATTGATAATAAAATAATAACACAATCATAATACTAAGATATATGCTCTGAGCGTCCCTGTTGACGCCTAAGCCCATGCAACATATACAAATAATAATTTATGACCTGTGGCACTTGAAACTAAGACAGCCTACAACCATCCTCAACCTTAACACTAAACAGATGTGAAACCACGCATGAGGATCAGGGGTGAGGTTTTTACTTTCAAGTGACCACAGGACCAGTCAATAACAAACAGTTGTAGAAGATAGACGTGTAAATAAATTAATATAGTTAAACATTTTCCTATCTATAATTTCATACCTACAACCCTTGACTCTGGTCCTTCGAAACAACAACAAAGTACATACTAAAGTCAATAAACTTATCATTTTTTTAAACCCTAAACACAATAGTCCCCTTCAGCGACGTGTGAAAAAAAAAACAATTCACTGAAAAAAAGTTCAAAAATAAATAATATTTAATAAATTTTTCTCATTCGTGGGAGTATACCACACTCACACTTAAGCGCTTGTGCGTTAATCATTACACTTATGTATAATGACTTATTTCACTCACTTATAATATAATGTTAATAAAAAATGCTTATTATTTAATACATTATATAATAAGTGAGTGAAATAAGTTGCGATCGTGGCTAATTCTCACGAATGTATAAAATGACATGTTATTTTCTTGCGATGTGTGAATTTTATGATTCATTCGTTACCAGTAAAAATACGTTTAGAAGCTAAAACAGC
Source organism: Agonum fuliginosum (assembly GCA_947534325.1). Classification (NCBI taxonomy): domain Eukaryota; kingdom Metazoa; phylum Arthropoda; class Insecta; order Coleoptera; family Carabidae; genus Agonum; species Agonum fuliginosum. The sequence goes on from OX384044.1 coordinate 2,147,622, forward strand.
AGCTTTAGGTTTGTTTTCTGCAAAATCAATGGATATTTACGATAAAGAATATTGTATAACTGTATAAAGTTTGGAAGACAGAAACCGGAATTTTGGTAAATTCTGAAGATATAATGCTGGCTACTATATATAGACTACTACTACACGGGAATATAAAATCGTCCTTTATTGGCACAATTCGCTCAGCTAGTAAGTACATGGTTATCATAAAAAAAAGGAAATGCAATCCGGGGACATACGGTACCTATTAGATATAAGATTATAACTACTTACATCCCCTTACCCCACGATACCTTCTCTTATCACACATGCATTTACACCACATATTGGGCACTGCATATATGGTCCTGTTAATGTAATGGCACATCCTTGGCAACAACATAGATGGCCACATGGCATAAATTTATGCGTCGGCAGATCGGCCCAGCATATAAAGCAGTTTGGCTACAAAGTATAAAAAACATTATAGATCTTCAATATTATTATGCAAGATTATAATTACATTGAGGGCATCGTCAGCCAGAGAAACATCATCACGATGATCCTCAGCCAGAGGAACATCGCCACGCTGATCCTCAGCTAGAGGAACATCATTACGATGATCCTCACCCAGAGGAACATTATCGGCCACTTCAACAATGTGAGCCACGGGCGCCACGTTGTCTTCAAGTAAGAGGACAGCGTCATTGTCGTCGTCAAGCTGTGATAAATGTAGGTTACTTATAATTTATTAATTACGAACTAAATACGTTAGATAATTAATTATGCAAAATGTTAAGTAATTGACAGATAAAATTGTTGATTTGTTTAAACATCGCCGTCTTTGATGATACGATAAAGCTTTGAATATAATGCGACTATTATATTAGTCCGAGATCCAGCGTCACAAATCGTCGGTCATACTAACGACGTTAATATTCTCTGAATATGTTGTTTAGGCTAGTAGAAGACGTGTCGTGACCGTCAGCTGGTCCACTAGGTGGGACACACTAAAAAGTCAAATTTGACATTAAAATGTCACGTAGAAGCAGAATATTTGGTAATTTTAAATTCGATATTTTTAAATCTAATCTTACATTGCTATGGTTACTAGGTACAACAAATTTTAAAATTTTGACACAGATGTCAGATTTATTTTTTATTAATTAAAACAAGATTTAAATAAATTACGACGTTTGACAACACATTGGGCCCTTGCGGCCATTAGATCCGGAATCGCTTGACGCTGCAGTGCGCGCATATGACACTCTACGTGTTAATCCATGCCACTGTCTGTCCGGTAAATTTGTTACTTTCTGGGGATTGCGCGGTATTGTCCCATTGTAATAGCAGCTAGTCACTTTTTTTGGGAAATAGTCCTTCGAATATCCCTCGTGCATGTAATTGTCGATAATTTTCTCTCGTGCGCTTCGCGCACTTGAGGAAATTATCGACAATTTGACATGCACTTGGGATATTATATATGACTATTTCCCAATTTAAAATTCTGACGTAGGGCCCATAGAACACAACATAAAATGGATATTCGTCACATTTATGAGCGCGCCCATTGCAGGGAGAATGAAAGTAATGTTCAATTCATAAACGAAACAAATTTGTAATTATTATTTAAGACCTTAAAAAATATTAGACTTGGTTGTTAGATGTTTGTAACTTTCACATACACACTGACAGATCTTGAAAAACTTAAATTCGTATTCTAGGGACCCTAGTACGTGTTTTTTCGCCAAAAATTTTGATGTCCCAAACATCTCTTATAGAATAAGGCGAGAGGTCAAAATTAATATTATGATTAATATCACAGATTCTTACCTATAAATGTGTATACGTTGGGATGCTCCCTCATTTTCAGGAGCAATATTTTGTTGAAAGCTTCCACGTCATTATTAGTACGACGTGGAAGACCATATACACTTATACCGGCAACACCAACAGTATTAATCCAATATCTGTAAAGTAAAAATTTGGATCAAATTATTTTGTTACCAGAAGATTCGGTAAATGTAAAACCGCATCTCCATTACGGTCGACACTATATAAGAAGAATAAATAATTAAAATTTACCTGCGGATATAACTAAACATTTTATTTAAATTAATTTGACGTTCTTGGCACCAATTTTCTATCAACTCTAGGCCTTCTACAATATCATGAGCTGCCAATAATGGCAGTACCATCATCAGTTTGACGGCTTTTCTTGCTTCATCGTTTTCGCGCATTAGCCGAATGTGCCCCAATCTTGCGGCCATTTTCCAGACAGCCTGATAGAACAAAATAGTAATATGATTCTATGATGAAACTCAACTTAACTTACATTTGAATAGTGGTAGAAGCACCCGATCATACTCGCGTCAGGAAATATTTCTTGTAAAGCAGCTCTTAGGGCCCTTTCATAATCACTTATTATTATGACGGGTTCTAAAGTAGGTGCAAGTTGCCGAAATAAATTAAAAACAGCAATATACATTGCGCGAAGCCTATTTTCCATTAGGACATATGCCACTGCAATAGCCTAAAACAAAAGTAAGAGCAAGACCATTAATATATCAGGTAATTGTAATGGTTCTAATTGTTACCAAAAATTAATAAATTCTAAAATATCCGAAAATAAGCAAAAGTCTAAATGTCAAAGATGCCATTGTTCAATTAAACAGTTTACAGGCCTGTTTATGTAAATGTTTAAATGTAAGTAAAAGCAGGTAAAAGTCATGTTATTTAAATAAAACACTGTACAACTCATTGCAGAAAATGATTATTTATAGAAGTATTTGTAGTTTATATGAAATGAAATGTAAATCTAAACTGTTTGCGTTATCACACTTTCATTTGACGTTTCATTATGGTGCACTACTTTTGAATAAGGTCTGAGGACAATAAAATTTATGTCAAAGAAATGCGTGTATAATAACTATTAATTGTCAAATTATGACACTGCCGACACGACCGTGTATAATAGTTATTTGGGTATTAAGAGCGTGGTTTCTACTTTAACGCTCGTAATACACACATAATTTTATCAACGACTCAAATTATTTGTTATAAAAATAATGGTATTCTTAGTTCAATCTTCTTTGAAACAATTTATGTTTTGTTGTGGTTGTAACCAATAATATCAAATAAATGATCAATTATTTCCCTCATGTCAATTATACTGACTATTTCCCACATATTAATTAAACCAATCATTTGCTTCAATTTTTTTAAATTCTGACCAATGACCTACAAAATATATCGGCAAAAATTGTAAAAATGTCCTCCGGATTGTTCAAGTGACAATTTACCCGTTACATTGCTATGACTACCATGTATGACAATTTTATTGATTTTGTATTGTTTTTAATTGAAAATGAAAGTCTCAAATCGTCAAATGATCCTTTTTGTGACAACTTCTTACGATGAAATAAAAAATATATCAAATATAACGCCAAAAAACACAGTTACGTCAAAAACTTTACTTTGGAACCAATTAATGAACTTGTGAAACGAAAGAAACTAAAATTTAAAATTTTGACACTCAAAGGTTAGTAAAAAAATTAAATGTCAAAATAAACAACCGTTTCGGCACAAAAAATTAGTCTTAATTTAAAAACACGAAAAACCACGAATAATTATTCTAATCGGTCTGCAGCAGTGTCAAATTTTGATTACTCCGGCATTAGAAAACATTTAAAAATAAAAATATTGGGACACTCCAACGTAAATTTATTTGTTTATATTTTATGTATGTTTATTTGGGAAATAGTCTAACAAAATATATCTCGGGTCTCATTATTTTGCAGGTAAAATTATTTCTTAAGATTGTTGCTTATAGGTAACATACCTCGACAAATTGAATGATAAAATCCCTCGCCTTCAGCTCAGGATTTTGATCATGTCATTTGTTTCGAATTGTTACCAAGCAATAATCTTGTGAAATAAATTTGTGTAGCAAAATAATGGTCCCTTGATATATTACTATTGACAAATTTTACATAGTTACAGTAACAAATTGCTTGCCAACGGGAGTTTACCTCTGTAAATGCCCAAGACCATTATTTATCGCGATAAATTGCTTTTGCCATGGAGAAACAACACACAGTTTTAATTATAAACAATCAGTTTTCGAAAATGTCAAAATTGACATTCGAGAAATATTCTTCACAAATACCACTCGCGATTGTAATTTTATCTGTAATTTGTCTTTCAAACATTGTTTACCTTTAAGCAATACCCTTCGAGTCATCTTCTCAGATAACTGTCACGGTGTTGCTAAGTAAACAATGATTTAAAGAAAAATTTTCTGATAAATTTACAGTCCCTAGTGATATTATATACGATTATTTATGTTTAATGCTATCTTTTATTTTATTTTATCTACGGCTACTATGAAAGGTTTACATTTATGCTTTCTATAATTGTCAACGAAAAGTTGATTGTTTCTGAGCATCGACCAAGCAAAAAAACGTTGTCATAGGAGACGCGCAATAAAGCATTTTTGCTTGCATAAAATAAAAGAAAATGACAGAATTAAACAAAAAAAATAGTTTATTTATTTCATTAATTTTGGTTTCATCATGGTTTAAAATAAAACATATATTGATTGAACGTAGATAAAACTAACTAAATACCACTATTATTAATAGCAAATAATTTCAATCGTAAATAAAATTATGTGTGTATTACGAGCGTAAAGTGCATTTGTTCCTCTTGTACTGTTGCAGCTCTCACTGCAATTACCGTGCGCGAGTAACAAAGAATCACTTTACGCTCGTAATACAGAAATAACTATTATGCCAGCAACAGAATACTCAAACGCGCGTTGTCATAAAGACACGCGATAAAGTGTTTATTTGCTTATTCCACAGTAAAAATTAACTTAACGTTGACAATTGAAAGCGTGGATATAAAAAGTCGTAGATAATAATTATTTGTGTATTCAGAGCGTAAAGTGAGTCTTTGTTACTAGCATACGGTAATTGCAGCGAGAGCTGCAATAGTGCAAGAGGAACAAATACTTTACGCTCGAAATACACATAATTTTATCTACGACTGAAATTCTTTGTTATTAAGAATAATGGTATTCAGTTAGTTCTCTTTACATTCAGCTAATTTATTTTTTATTTGTAACCATGACAGTACCAATAATATCAAAATAAATAAACAAAAATTTTGTTGATTCTGTCAATTTCTTTTGAGACGTGCTATTGTGTTTCAGTAACAATCAACTTTACGTTGACAATTGAAAGCATAAATATGAACTTTTCATAGTGGTCGTAGAAAAAATACATTTATAATGTATAAGTGGGTGGCAATACTTGTCACCTAGCCTCATAAAGTCATAGCATCAAGAACTTCAAGTATAAAAAAAATACATATTTCAAAACATTACTTGTATACCTTATTATGTACAATGCAGTGCATAGTCAACAACTGATGGCATGGAGGGGCAGCAGGCACACATTTGAAAGTCCCATCAACATGAAACTCTTCGACTCCGGCAACTACAACATCTAGCAATCTTTGCGACGCAAAGATTATGCTTACATACCCGTCTACTTCTATAATATTGCGGAAAAATGGTTCATTCACGTTATTCAGCGTACAATAAAATTTTTCGGCCCAGTCCGGAGCAGCTAGCAACTCTCCTAAGCCTCTTAATGTTTCAGAAATCGGCGGATTATGTCGCCTCCTCGCTGTTAACATTGTGCTACTGGCACTAAAATAAGAATACACTCTGGCTCCTTCCGGATGTCTGAAAAAGTAAAAAGTAAAGTAACTCTGATTTCTCGGAAATAAGATGCAAACTAACCGTGCTGCTTTCTCATCATAAATTATTCTGCAATGGGTGTGTTCATGTATTGCACGATACACTAAATCCCGTCGGAACAGTCCTCGATGATCCACTATTGCTTCATGGCCATTGTGCGGCTTGATGACGGTGACTTCTCCCAAATCGTTGACTTTTATTGAAGCACGACATAAAACATCAATTTTATGTGAGCAATGATAATAACTAAAAATTATTACACATACAGAAGATCAAGAAATAACGAAAATGGGACCAACCAACTTACATTGTAATTAAAAGAAATTAATCTAAATTTGGATAAGGAATCAAATAATTTCATTCTCCGTTCTAACAAAACGTTTGTAATAAAGACGATAAAAATTATTTGATTCCATGTCCAACTTTCGATGAATTTCTTTTAAATAATTTAATTCTGGATTATTACCCATCACATTGCAATGACTGATATAATTAACATATTGCATACATACGTTATATTGCCCCTTTTTCCAGAAGACAAAAAACTGAATCCGTTGAACTGCATTTTTTTAATTAATAAAATAAAAATCCAAGTACTATCCAGTATCCAACAACACATGGAACTCGTCGGTTTTGTGTTTTAGCTAGAAATTTGGCGGTAAAATGAATATAGTATAGTTACCCACTGTTGCCAATGCAAACCAATTTTTTTAATCTTGACAAAAATAAAAAATATACCTAACTATAGTTGATTTCTTAACTAAACGGAGCAATCTGAAGTTGGAATGCTAAAACTGATCGTTTTTGATTGGCTTAGTTTTACACCACACAAACTTTGTAATATAAACAAACGAATGTTCTCCATCTTGTCTCGTCAGCTGCTGTTGTTAGTGACTGTATCGAGTTTGCCCGCTGATAGGTCAAATTTAATTTTGCCGCCAAAAAAATCTAGTGATATTTTTCTCGTATTTACACAGTGTAAATACGGCTCAGCGAGACAACTTCAGATTGCTCCGTTTAGTTAAGAAATCAACTATAATAAAATATTATAATTATTAATTTGGTTAAATTCGACGAAATAAGTCTGTCTTATGGCATATGGCATGTTCCATAAGTCACTAGTGAGTTATGGAGCACATTTTTATAATGAATGTTGAATGAATTAAAGTAGCGGCATCGGAATACTAACGTGTTCCCGCGCGACCGGAAGACAGCAGCGCCAAGCGTGCGTAGTTCGCATGCGCGACCGGAAGACAGCAGCGCCAAGCGTGCGTAGTTCGCATGCGCGACACGAGAAGAAGAAGAAGCAAACAGGTGTGAAGCAATCACGTTGTCCAGTCACCACGCCGAGTCGTATTGTGAATGCTGACAAATAAAATAACTTATTTAATGTAATTCATACCAAATCAATATAAGTATTATCGATTTAAGTGCAACGAATTTGTATTTATTTCAAACACAAAAAACTACAGTCCACTGCAAACAAACAAACAAACAGTAATAGGTACACGATTATTTTAAATCGAATTATTTTGTTCATAAAAACTTTAGTATTTAAATGAACCTTAATAATTATCTGATGAAAAAGTCTATTATTCTGTTAAAAATTAATTTAAAAAGCCAGAATTTCCGCTAGCCGTCTATTTCTATCTGTTCTAAATTTAATTCAAATAAGCCAGATTTAGCGGGAAATCCGCTATGTTGGCAATGCTGGTCCAAGACTCGCAACCAATGGGAGCCTTAGCGCAGTTACGGTGACCTTAACCCCATCATTCGATGTTGATGTTACCAATAATTGATAAATGTGGAAATATTGCATATAAATAATTTAGTAAAATTGCAGAATAAACGCTAGTTTGAATCGTAAAATTTTTCCGACAGATGGCTAGGTAGTGTTTGCAACGTTGAACAGTGAGTGACACTAATACAGTGGTTTGCGCGCGATTATGAACATGACGTGAAAAATATACAAACATTTTACCAAAATTGAATCCAACATAATCCGTTTTTGATGAACACTCTTATGAAACTAAACTAAATAATTCAACCTTTTTACCTTTCGAATTCGAAATGAAAAATGTTTGGCAGCACGGTTTAAAATTCCGCTTGCGCATGCGATAGAATACCAGTCTCGTTGGCTGTCAAATAGTTCCAAAACTAACGAAAATAGTCTTATATTAATGAAAAATTTATTTATTTATTGATATCTCCGTTACATAAATGTATAACAACGGTAAGTCAAACGTTTAATTTAATTTTCAGAATAACCAGTGTTGAAACTAACCACACATTTTACCTTAAAAACTAACAAAATAATAAATCCTTGCTTCTGCGGCCTAATTATGCTTTATTTTAGGTCAGAGAATATTACTGAAGCGATAAATACCAAGAAAACAGAAATTTAAGGAAGTAACCAATTCGACACTTTAGCCGTGATTTGATTGGAAAATGGTTTGACAGTCTTATTTACGAATATGACAGCAAAAATTGAAAGCGACAGTGAATCCGACAATGGAATTTCTGATCCTGGCGAGTCTGATGTAGAATCATTTTTATCAGAAACAGTTGATGACAAAAATGAATTGTCTGATCATGAGATCATGAAAGAAGTATTAAACTGCCTAGAACTCTGGATGTAAGGTACAGTGCTACCTTAGTTAGTATTGCATTATCGTTTACCGCAATATTTATCGCATCGTTCCGAGTATCGTATCGAGGCCTCGTGGGTCTTTGGTGGTTGAGTGACCACTGAGTTTGTAGTGTCGCTCTATCTAAGGCGGCAGCCTACCTTCTAGTGTCTGTATTTGGCCAGATGGCGAGGATTTCGTAAGGCTGCTGGCTGCGAAGAATCGAGCACTTGGGTTTCAGATTAGAAGAAGAAGAAGAGAGGAAGATCCATTCACTTTGGAGATTGCCGAGACGCCTGATAATTGTTTATGAGAGAAATCTCTGGAAGTTGGTCCTGAGGGAAGTATTCAGTTATGAGTATTCTTTGCGCTTGCTTTGCCGCTCATCTGGTGTGTTATTTTAGATATTAATTTGTTAATTCATTTGTTGTCTAATGTTATGTTTACTGCCAATTTAAGTTGGTTAATGTTTATGATTTCTTATCTTGCTTATGTGTTTTAGTTTGTTTTACGGCCTGCACGCACTATTCCGCTGGAGGCTGGAGTAGAGTGTTAGCCTCCACTCTGCTGTCTTTGTACCTGTCATCACTGCCAAGGTTGCTGACTTGCCGCTATACCTATCTGCTACTGGCTTATCGAATGGTGGATGCACCGCTGTCGCTGTTCACGGCTTTCTGGATCATTTGACGCTTGGCATCAATTGGCGCTGCCTGCTACCATCTTTCACTACGCTAAAGATTCACAACTGCTGAGCACTGATCACCAATCAGCGCTGGATGTTACAGTAGCTATGCATAGTCAAATTTATATTATTCATTTATCATATTGAGCGGTAAGCATGAAGATTTCTTAGCTTGTTATTATCGGCGTCCTGGGTAGGCTTGACTCAGTCGCTATTTCCTCATTTGGTTATTCATTTTATATTTAAGGTAGCTCCTGTACGGGCATTTAGTGTCAGGGTTAGCTTAAGGTTTTTTTTTTGTGAATAAATTGTCGAGCAGTAGGTACTCGGATTCTCAGTCTATGCAATACCAAGGCCGTCTCTATTTATCAGGCCGGAGTCTTCACATTGGCAACAGTGCACCCAGCAGCGCTAGTGGTCCTATGCACACTATACGTTGTATGGGATATTTGCAAAATATTTAGTAAAAACCTGATTTTTATAGACATTTCAAATGTATATTTGGACAATGTATAAATTAAATAATTCCCCGCAATATAATAATAACGCTTACAATATAATATATGAATTACAACAATACTTTGAAGTGGATAAGAACTTAATAAATCTAATTGTATAATTCGAAGAAACATATTTCAGTGGTAAATAATAGTGTAATAAACATTATATCAATTTTGTATCACACATAATATTATTTAAAATTTAATTTGAACCAAAGACAGAAAATCGAACGCTGAACCTAAACGCGGCTACCGGTAACTCCGAAACAGAATAGTCTTATACCCTTAGAATAGTTTAGTTTCTAAGTTAAATATCTCACGATACACTAAAGATATCGTTATGATTCTTTTAACAGAATAAAATTTGAATCTTTCTCAACAATACGTACGCATAAACTATATGTATATTTTTACAACTTCAAAAGTTAGCAGCATCCTACTTTTTTACATCATTTATGAACATAGCATCATTCAAATAATTGTTACAATGTTATTATAAACAATATCCAATTAAAAATTTATTGTTGTTGAGAACACTGTTACGAATATAACTGGTAAAAATTTCATTACGATATCTGCAGTAGTTTCTGAGTTATTTAAAAATAAATTGAAAAAGTACTATGTTTATTTTCTTTCGATTTGTTAAAATCGAACTACTAACCTTGTGCACACTCCAGCCAGATAAATAGAGACGGCCGGGGCAATACCCACCCCTCTCTCCGACTTTACAGCTCCGGGCAAAAAATTATCGTGACAGTTTATGCTTTAGCGTACACTGTATGAGTGATATCAATTCCAGGCATGGTTCTTTTTGAAGCACATGGTTTTTATGGGGAGCGAAAAATACCCTCAAGATTTTGATTCATTATTAAAGGTAACATATATCATATCCTCAAGTACACTATTTTAACATTAAATATTGTAGAAACGGTGTGACCTTATTCATACACAGGAAAATTTTGTATAATGATGTCACTATTTTGACACTGTCACTGTTCACCTGGGCAGCTAACAAGGATATCCACTTGCCCTGTCCACCTAACATATTTTTTACCTCCCGCCTCATATTCTATAAGGGAGGTTTTGTGATGGTGCAAAATTTTCGAGTGTGAGGTTTTAAGAGATAAACACGTTTTAGGATCCATAGAATACGAATAAAGTATTTTCGAGATGATGTCTGTGTGTGTGTGTGTGTTCGTTAGGTTGTATGTAACATTTTTTTCGTTTTCTATAACTCAAAAAGTTACAAAAATTTAACAACCAAATTTTATATTTAAGATTTTAATACGAATCTTAAGATCCCAGTAAATTTTGGTGCCAAATTCATAAACCGGAAGTAGTACTTTTTAAATATATTTCGATAAATAATTAATTTAAGACCAATTTTTAAATTTTATATGAAAGATTATGTGAGTATTATCTACAATCGGTATTTTATAAATTTTTCTGTATCTGCTATAATTTAAGAATAATTTAAGTATATACTTATAATTAAAAAAAAAAAAAAGATGAAGAACAAATGAGAATAATAGAAAAAAAAATTATGAGATCAATACTAGGACCAGTCAAAATAAATGAAAATAAATGCAGAATCAGAATGAACAGTGAAATACTTAAAGAACTAGATGGAGAAGATATTGTAAAGAAGATCAAACAACAGAGAGTGAGATGGTTAGGCCACATATGGAGAGCAAGCGAGGAAGCAATAATCCACAATATACTCAAATGGGACCCTGGGAGAAGAAGAAGAGGAAGGCCGATATCCACGTGGATTAAAGAAGTAACTGAGGACCTGGAAAATGCAGGAATCGCCAACTGGAAAGAAAAGGCATGCAACAGGGAAACTTGGAGGAAGATTTGCTCAAAGATATGATACCCAAGAAAACGGGACCGATCCCCCTGACAAAAGGGTCAAGAGAGCTTCATACAGAAGCGGCGCAGCCCCACGTGGGGCGTTTGGCCACTATATATATATATATATATATATATATATATACTTATAATTTAGTATTTCGGTATCTTGTACTCCATGATCGTCTAACATTTGTTACTACGTAAAATTTAAATGATTATGACATGACAGTGGCAGTGACAATAGTAAAATATCGTTTATATCTTCTTCTGAAGTTTAAATAAAATGACTAAAATATATTTGTGAGTAGTAGTAGTAGTAGTAGTAGTAGTAGTAGTAGTAGTACTTGTATATTAATATATTTGTATAATAAGTAAAAAGAATAAAGTAGGTACTTATAGCGGGAGGTCTTGTGATGGTCACGTCAGATTTTTTGTTAAATATAATTGGTAAATTAGCATTATACAAAATTTTACAGATGACATAATATGATGTGAACTTTAACGACATACATAGTTACTTTTTTAACGATAATTTTTAATGAATATAAGTCTGATAAATAAAACTGAAAAGTAAAGTGATGTGTTGTTAGACACGATTTTATAATGCAGCATTGAAAATAACTTAATAATTGAAATAAAATTATATTAATGATTAAGAAATCACTAAGATTAACATTAGATTTATTAACAAATTCATGAGACTAATATAATGTTGAATGAGTGTTCTCTTGTGATTATGGTATCCACATCCACATAACCTGCTTTCCTAAAACTATTGAAATTAATTAATCGAAAGTGTTGTTGTTTTTAGTAAACATAACTCACTTTGTATTACATTCATTTTTCTTAATTACTTCTTTTTCATTAAATTATTGTATTTTCCTTGGGCGAACATGAACGATTTATCAAAATACCACACACTATCACACCACTAAAATACCACACACTAACTATTTATCATTTAAAAATTAGATAGTAATTAAATAGTATAAATACGTAGAAGTTTTATATGATAAGATTAATTTTTAATTATGTCAAATGCAATGGCAGTCAAACGTCAAATACGCTTTAAACACGTATGTCCGTGATTATAGATCAATAAATTTTGCTAAAGAATTAAAAGTACACTACTTTATTGAGTATGCATATAAATTTATATTTGGTGGTACGAAAAGAAACTAACATAAGCCAATGACATCTAGTGGTACGTAGTTAAAACAATTTTTTCAGCAGCCATATTTTTTCCAGTTTTGAATATTCCTTTACATGCGTTTTCTGCATCAATCAGATTCCAAATTTGAATTTTCTATGAATGCATTTTTTATGTAAGCATTTTCTTGTCTCTGAATTTTCGTTTGTTTTATGATTCCGGGCAAGAATTTTCTTGTACTTGAATTTTCTAGCTCTGAGTTTTTTAGATTTGAGTAGGCACCCCTTGCTGGTGCTGGTACACCCTGGAACCCACTTTTTGTGCAGTATGTCCAATATACACTTTGTTGCACGCCGAACACGGTATTTTGTAAATTACGTTAGATTGTTGAAAAATAGGAATTTTGTCTTTCAGTTTGGAAAAAAGAGAATTGACTGTTTTCAGATTCTTATGAGCAAATACAAGATGTTTATCGTCTCTGAATAAACCAATCAAACTGGATGTAAGTTTTGGAATGTTTGGAAAAGAAATATAAGTTTTGTTCCTGATTTCGTTGTTCTCCGATGGTGAAGTCACGTCAGTTGCACTTACATTGTATAATAGACGTCTAAGTAGTTTCTTAGGATAGTACCTGGGCGCTGACTGAAAAAAAAATTTGGCTTCAAGGTCAACGGCTGTTTTATTTTTTAGTTTAGTTTTTTCATAAAAGAGAAATTACATTATATTTGAATCTTTTACATGTGTAGAAATTAAAATAAAACAAAATTTTAAAAAGTAATGTAATAAATGTTTTATTTAATCATGTAAGTACATAAAACATAAGTATATTCTAATTTTAATCACAAAATAAATATAATAATTATTCAAACAAAAAGAATTAAAATAAAATCCATAATTCAGTTTTGTCAATATCATCGCTATTTTCCTGAACTTTATGAGTTTTTGTATCATCTGCAGACAAATGCTTTAAAAGCCAAGATTTTTGTATAAAGAGAGGCGTTCCATATATTTAAGGGTGGTCCATTTATCTTTATAAACAACAGTGATGATACATTTTCAACCAAAATATTGGTTCGTAATTTTGTGATGATAAGATTAATTGCGCTGAAACCTCGTTCACATTCACTAGAACTGCATGGTATTGTTTTAATAGCGTTTTCTAGAGGGACAAGCTGCAGAGGAACTAGTTTACCACCTCCATCATAAAAGTCTCGAAAGCCGTTCAAAATTGAACGGTTATTCTGCAAACGAAAACGTGTACATAATCTTTTAATTTCATCTTCTCCATATCTTGGGTTCTCATCTTCAGGCCAGTTTTCAGTTTTTAAAATATCTATATCATTTAAAATTGTCTTATAATCGAGCATTTCTTTTTCGTCCCCTGTAGTTTTGCGTTGAGTCGCTGATGTAGCAAAGGAACGAGATTCTAAATTATTTATTACACTCGTAATAAATTGAAGCCTGTTCATACAAACAATTCTTTTATTATGTTTTTGTTGTATCTTTCCAAATAACATATTTTTCGAAATACTTAACATTTCTGCTTCTTTGTCTCCAGGTTTCTCTTTAAAAGTTCCTATAATGCGTATAGTTCTTCTTATTAATTTGTCAGCCCTTGAAATTGTACAGAATCTTTCCTGTAATTGTAGCGATAAATTTGACAGCGCATCGAGTACGTCATACATAATTGCCAAATCGTTAATAAATTCTACAGTGCGTCCTGGACCATTTGAAGCTTGCTTGAAATGTTCATGTAGTGCAGGGTACGCAGTCCAAACAGCTTTGACCGTTCTGAAACTACTTGATATCCAGCGTATATCCAGAACTATTAATTTTTGTTAACTGAACCGCTACCGCTCTTCATAAGATTATCGACGACATTGTCATAGACCTAGATAATAAAAAATTGGTTCTGTTAACTTTGTTGGACTTTAGTAAGCCCTTTGATACTTTAAATCATAATCTTTTGCTAGCTAAATTAAATTATATTGGTTTCGACACAAACAGCATTCAGTTTATTCGTAGCTACCTGTCAAATCGTTGTCAAGTTGTAGCCACTGATAATCTTTTTTCTGATAGTATGCCAGTTGATAAGGGCGTCCCACAAGGCTCTATATTAGGACCTTTATTGTTCTCTATTTATGTATTTGATTTATGCAAATGTATTAAATATTCTAATATTCACATGTATGCTGACGATACACAAATGTATCTATCGTTTGATAAAAATGATGTTGATAGTGCAGTAAACAATTTAAATTTTGATCTTCAAGCAATAGCTAAGTACAGTACAGACAATTGTCTAAAGCTAAATGAATCGAAATCCACGGTGATGTTATTTGGTGCGGAAAAAGCTAGGCAAGAACTTTTGAATGGTGATTGTGTCAAAATATATATAAATAATATTAAAATTGGTATTTCTTCTACCTGTAAAAATCTTGGTTTACTAATTGATCACAAACTTAGATTCACTGAATATGTTTCTCTTCTAATTAAAAAAGCTTTTCTGGCATTAAAAAACCTATTTATGAACAGATTTATCCTATCCGAACGTAACAAAGTAATTCTATCGAATAGTCTGGTACTTTCTGTATTCAATTATTGCGATACGATTTATGGCCCTTTTCTCACAAATTATGATGCTAAGCGAATACAGAAAGTACAAAACTGTTGTATACGATTTGTTTTTGGATTACGCAGGAGAGACAATGTCAGTACTTATTTAAACCCTATAGGATGGTTAAACATGGAGAGAACCAGACTTTATCATATCGCATGTCTAGCTCAACGTACTGTTCAGAACAGATATCCGGAATATCTCTATAGCAAATTATCTATGCGTGGTAATCATCATCACTGCAATCTGAGAAACAATTGTGTATACCATTTTCCTTCACACAAATCAGCTCTTTTTAAAAAAACTTTTAGCTATTTTTGCCCTACGATATTAAATAAATTGTCAATAGATTTAACGCTTCTACCACCCGCCAGATTTGCCTCAAATCTTAAAAAACTATTAATTAATAACCACATTTCACTTATCTAGTTTGATTATATTTTGTTCTGCGTCTTATTTTTTGCATAAATTTGACCTTGTACCTTAAATTGTACCATGTTAATTGATCTAATTTATATTATAAAGTTGCTTTGTATTACCATTTACTGTTTAAATCATCGATATTTTTGATATTTCTATTGTTTATTTGATGTAAAGGTTAGATGGAAGAGCAGCCTCTGGCTGAAGTCTTTGCCGAATAAAATTATATTATTATTATTATTTAAATTAGCAGCAACCGTTTTTAGCTCAGACCAATTTTTTTGGGATTGACTATATAAAAAATATATTAATAATAATAATTAATAATAATAATAATTTTTATTTGGCAAAGTTCAGCAAATTGCTGGTCTTACACTTAACCATTTTACACATCAAATATACAGATTTATCTCAAAATACAATAAATTCATACATATTTAAATAAATACATACAACACACATTATACTTGTAAAATATCAATTGTAACACTAGTAATGTAATAATTATTAGTTATTAAATATCAAGAGTCAAAGACGATTTATAAACAGGCCTAAAATTAAAAAATAATAAAATTTAACATGACTGAAGTAGAAGATAATTTTTCAATTTCTTAGGAAACTTTAAGACAGTCTCAGTTTTAAGATAGATTGGCAAATCATTATATACAGCAGGACATTGAAAACTAAAGCAGTGTTGGAACAGAGTTGTCTTATGTTTAGGAATATGTAGCAGATATTTATCTCTCAGATTATGTGCATGCAGGTTTGACCTGAATGAGATCTTATTAAGAAGGTAGGAGGGAGTTTTGTATTGAATAGTACGATGAATTAAGCACGCAGAATGTAAAAACCTTCGATTTTTCATGTTCAACCACCCCAATGCACTCAAATGACCCGAGATATGCTCATATTTACCCACATTCAGTACAAATCTTACACATGAGTTTTGCACTTTCTGTATTCTAGCACAATCTCGAACAGTAAGGAATGGTCCATAAACAGAATCGCAGTAGCTGAATACAGAAAGTACAAGACTCTCTGCCAAAATTATTTTATGTTTTCGAGACAATACAAAGCGATTCATGAACAGTTGCTTTAGAGCTAAATAAGCCTTTTTTAATAAGAGATTTACATGTTCAGTGAATCGAAGCTTAGTATCTAGAATCAGGCCCAAGTTTTTACAACTTTCCGATATTGGCATATAAGTACTGTTTAATTTAATTTGTATTTTATTGGATGCTACAAGAGTATCTCGGGCATTCTTATTTCCAAAAAACATAACATTCGATTTTCGTTCATTTAATATAAGGCAATTATTCCTAGCATATTCAGATATAGAGGCAAGATCTTTGTTTATTTTAACAATTGCATCATCCACATCATGTGATTTAAAAGGAAAATATAATTGAGTATCATCTGCGTAAATATGCACATTGCAGAATGTGATATTTTTCCACAAGTCAAATATATAAATTGAAAACAAAAGGGGACCTAAAATAGAACCTTGTGGTACACCCTTCGATAATTGTAATGATGTGGATGTATTGTTGTTGTAGCACACCTTTTGAGAGCGATTCGTTAAATAACTTGAAAGTAATGCTCTACTGTTAGAATCAAATCCTAGATATTTCAGTTTTGCGATCATTAAATCATGATTAATAGTATCGAACGCTTTGCTGAAATCAAGTAATATCAAAAGTACCAAATTATTTTGATCAATATTCGAAACAATGTCAGTAATAATATTATGGAGAGCTGTAGTAGTACTAAAACCTTTTCTAAAGCCTGACTGAATGTCAGGAAGAATACGATGGGCTGCCAAATATGAGTTAATTTGAGCTACCATAGCTTTCTCCAGAATCTTTGAAAGAGTAGGTAAAATGCTAATCGGTCTGAGATCATTTAAAGAAGAAGGATTTTTACATTTCTCTAACGGCTTCACAAGTGCCACCTTCCAAATATCCGGAACAGTGTTATCTAGAAGACAAGAATTTATTATATGAGTAATTTGTGGAATAATGTAAGGAAATATTAACTTAAGCATTTTTAGGTTTATTTTATCAGTTCCTGTTGAATCAGAATGTAATGTGTTAACTATGTTGCTGATTTCCTGTAGTGACACAGTTGAAAAAGTGAATAAGCCTGCATTAATATAGGTGTTGTTATTATAAAAAAGAAGAGTGTCTGAATTTGGGTTTAAAACTGTAGTAGTATTAATAAAATGATTATTAATTTGATTAACATCCGATAAGTTGTCAGGTAGATCTGTAGAACAGTTAGAAATAATGTTGACATCCTTCAATACATTCCAAAAATTGTGTCAATAAAATTTTTAAAATGATTAATTGCATTTATGTCGGCAATACAATCGCGTACAGCAAGTTCTAATCGGTGATTAAACAATGCCAGAGTAAAATTGATGGCGATTTTAATTTTTCTTGCAAAAGTTTACCTACACCGGACTTTTGCCCAACATAACACTTGCGCCATCGGAAGTAAAGCACAAAAGATGATTTTGTAAAAATGACTCCGTTAAGCCATAGGAATTTAAACAATTAAGAAGCGAATTTGTTATTGTTTCAGCTTTTTGATTAGTTAAATATATTAAATCAAGAAAAATTAGCTCCTCTTTTTGTTTTATAATTGTTTTTATATAAACTATCAAAACGCTCATTTTACCTAATGTTGTTGATTCATTTACGATTATAGATATTTTTTGTTCATTATTTACCAAAAAAGTGGTTATTTTTTTTCTAAATTCTTTTGATATATGATTTATAATTTTATTAGCACTATAACGCGAATGTAAAGTTACACCCATATCAACTTCATTCTTTATTTGCAAATTAATTAAATTTGAGAAGTCTGAATATGGTCTGTCATTTTTTGCTATATAATATGCAATATTGAATATTTTTTTAGTTGTGTTTATATGGCTTTCCTGTAATTTTATCGTCAATTTTTCAAAACTCTTTTTATTTGATTCTGATAAAATTTGGCCCGCTTTTTGATGCGCGTTTGATAATTGATGAGAAGATATTTTTGTTCTCAAAGATTTAAGTTTATGAATTTTATCTGATCCATTAAAATTTACAGTACACTTTATCCGCTCCGTACTTAAATACAGGCCTTGAGATCTAAAAGAATCTAAAGATTTTACTGAAGCACACTCCTTACAGCCTAATAAGCCATTTTACAAATTAGCCATTTATGTTTCGCTTGTCGCTCCAACCATTGTTTTTCAGTCCAAATATCTGGATAATGAACAATATCAGAATTTTGTTTAGATGGACTTGAACGATTAGATTGTGTTTCTGTTTCTATAGAACAATTTGGTTGCTCCATAGAGTTTTTATCATCGTTATTAGTTTTTGAAATTTTGGAATTAGAAGTAAAATAAGTTGTTATATATTGTTGTCGTTTCATTCTCGTTGATATCTACGATATTATTGTATTTAATTTTAAAGAATTGAGTAGTATTACAATAAAAAATAATACTTACCTTAAATTTAAATATCAAAATAAGTAAAAAAGGCAATAAAAATCATGATATACGACATATGAAATAGTATCGATATCATCTACTATATTTTGAATTTCACCTCCATTACCACCACTCAGTTGTCAGATTCATCATGAACATAGCAGATATTGCTAGAGTCGTCAATAGTGCCAACTTTTATGTATTGTTTGAAAAATAAAACAGATGTCAGCATTGATTCTAAGCGCGTTTATTTTAAATCAGCACTGCGGCTGGTTATTGTGAAACTTAAATCATTTTTCATTAAAACAAAGTGGCAGGTCGGTGCCTAGGCTCAAAAAGAAGTACCAGGGCGGCGCCCTGCCGCGCCCTGGCTCGACTATACCCCTGAGGATAAGAGTAGCAACAGATAAGTTATAATGTTACTTTTAATAAAATCAAAAATAATAACATTTCCAAATTTAACGTTCTAAAAGAACAACAAAGACAATCTTTACTTAAAACCCAAGAGAAATGGTTAAAAAACCTGTCTAATGTTGAATTACCAGTCAACGTTCATACTATTTTGTCATTAGGTAGCAAATTTAGTTTGGTACCGACTAAAAATGAAATTAAAGCCAAGGATGTCATTGCTGACGTCGAATTGGCGATTAGCAAGTGTGAATCTAACCGCAACTTGCTGAGAGCTAGAGCTACGAATGTAATGACAAACTTTTTACAAAAAGAAGTCTCGAACTCCAATGACATTATCAATGATATGTTTAAGGAAAGTAAAACTTTTCTTACACAAAATCCTGAACTAATGTTACTGTAATTTTAGACAAGACACAGTATGACGAACTCTGTTGCCCTTCTCTTAACGACGATAAATATTATAAAAAAATTAACAAAGATCCCACTGTCACCACACAGAATAAGTGCAATAAATTAATTAAGGACTTAAAAATGAAAGAATATATTACACAGGAGGTAGCTGAAACTCTAACTATTTACAATGCTCAAAGTGCAAAATTCTATGGGCTTTTATACAACTCAATAATTACCTATCTCAATACCTCTACTCTACGCAATCTCTGTGCGTTACTAAAACTCACTAATTATTTCTACTCTCAAACACCACAATAAGTTATATCGATTGTAAGTATTTTTCATACAAAATAATTTACTTTGTAACCTCAAACATTGCTATTCGTCTTACAGTTATCCCTGAGGAAGTAACAAAACTGTTACGAAATATTGGAGTTAAATAAAAATAACAACAAAATTCATGAGTTTTTTCTAACTCTAGCCCAATAACACATTGCCGCTGTATCCGTTATTTTACAATTTTAATTTTCTGAATATTTCATTCGTAAAATTAAAAGTTTTGACAAAAAAGTATAAAAATATGCACGAATATGCACAATTTGTAATTATATGTAAGATAGGTGCGGGTAATAAAGCCTGTCGGTTAATAAGTCACACTCAAGGTCACACTCGTAGGTATAATCTGTCCGCGATGTGGTGACCGGTAGGTCATCAAACATATTCGTATAAGTTAAATTTTTTAGGTGGGGGAAAATAAGCAATAATGATTTATGATCATTTATTCACAGGCTGAAATGGCCGGCTGTTTTTTTCATTACGTCAGCCTAAGTTAATTTATAATAATAATAATAATAATAATTTTAAAATAACCGCAGAATGATTTCAACCTAGATGTATTCTACTCTCCGCAACCCCCGTTGGGTAATGAAGGACTAAATGCTTTTTTAGGGGCTGGCCCAGGCACAACGAAGAACTCCTAGTACTCCCTTGCAGCTTAAATGAAGAATGACAGGAAAATTACTGGGATTCAGTCATTTAAAAATTTTATTTCACATCGACGTTTCGATCCAACCCAGGATCATCCTCAGGATCTAACATTATAATAGTTTAATAGTTTTTTAAAAATACATAAAAAAATTTTTTTGTTAAACTTACGTGTAAATTAGAAATGGAAAATTAATATACATTAATAATAAATAAATAATAATTATAAATATCGTTGTCCAAAATAGTACATAAGTAATAAAATTATGATTGTTAAAATTAATGACTAAAGCAGATATTTTACTTCAGCACACACAAAGAACTATATGGATAATGGCAGTAAAATATAAAAAACCGTTAATTATTGTTAATTAACCTTGCTTAAGTTGGCCGTGAAGGTTGGCATCTTGATATTGATTTTAAGATTTGTTAAATTTATTTAAAAATATTTTATGTTATTTTCTTTTATCTTTTATTAAGTTGTTATATATTGTGCTAAGTCCTGTAATGTCCGTTTTCATGTTTATATTATTTATATCTGATTTTATGTAAAGCATCTCCAAGGTCAATCTTTTGTGTAAACTTTTTTCTCTGTCTAATATTACAGCGTTGTCAAAATCAAAGGTGTGTTTTAAGTTTATCGCGTGTTCAGTTAATGCACATTTATTGTTTTGATTTTCTTTGTTTTCATTTCTTCTGTGTTCCTCTAATCTTACTTTTAAAAAATGAAGAAACCAATGCATTAAATCAGAATACCTGCTCTACTAATACAACAGAACAACTCAGTAGTACCCGAGGGCTTCACTCAGTTTTTGTCTCCACCCCAGTCGCCAGCAACTATACCGCAGCCCCTGAAACAATTCTTCAGAGTCGTTCAGATTCCATCAGATTATCATAATTGGTGATTTTAACGCTCACATCGGCCAGCTCAATCAAATTGTCTTGGATTTGGATGTATTACAGTCGCCCAATGTTTTTGAAAACAGAAAGTCACTTCACAATTTGACAAATGCAAGAGGTACAAAATTAGTGCAGACTATGGAACTTCCTGGTTCTTATGTTTTAAATGGTAGAACTAAGGGGGACGTTCCTGGAGTTCCACATTTGGCGACTGCGGTATGGAAGAGAACGTTGAGCTGGTGGATGCATATTCTAAAAATGGATGCTTACAGAACCCCTAGATTATTATACAGCAGACTGGTGGAATTGGATGATTCTGTGATCAATAAATTGGACTTCAATTGGGCCTCTCAAGTTAAAATATTCCTTAATGAATTAGGATTTGAAAGCATTTGGCAGTCACAATCAATTACTGCAAGTAAAATTGACGAAATAATGGCTGTTTATAGTTTAAAACTTTCCAATATTGATCTTGAGAGACTTAATGAGTCCTCCTTTAGTAATCACTATAAAATTCTACAAAGAAATTCACAAAGAGAGGGCAACTCAACTTTAGATTACCAATTGCTAAAATTCAAATCATCTGTCAAATAAGCCTAGCTAATAAGCGGGGTTTAAAAATTGTATTTAAAAACATAAAATATGAACTTAACGCAACTGAATTATGCACTATATGTAATTTATATGAGGTGGAAACTCTGTTTCACTTTTATGTAAAATGCCCCATTTATAATCATATTAGAAATACATACTTTGTAAACTACAATTTAAACAATATGGACGAACAACAACTGTTTCAATCCTTAAGGAATTTGATATTGCCAAAATAAATAGCATCTTTTACTATACGGTGGCACCCTTTAAAATTTGTAGTTTTATTATCAACGAATAGAACTCTCTTTTCGTAATCATTATTTCTAGTATTATTCTTAATATATTTCGTATATTGTTTATACTTTTAGGTATCACGGGTATATTTACTATGAGTGATCTTTATTTACTAATATTATGTTAAATTTTTAGTATTATGTAATATATAAAGTTTTTTTTCATAGGTTTATTGTTTCTTCCTTTTTGGTAAAATGTTTGTAATGTAGTGAACATTGGTTTTGGGATTCTTTCCAGAAGTTAGTAGGTATCTCTAAATTCACATTCACAATATTGTATCTTTGTTTTTGTTGTTTTAATTTTATAATTGTTGTCAATCTATTTGTATAGAACATGTTTCTTATAACAAATAAATTATATCTATCTATCTAAATACAAAAAGGCCATAAAAATGGCCATGGCTCTTCCACTTCTTCCAGCCGAACAGTTTGAGAACGGAGTCGAAGAAATTGAGACGTGGTGCCAACACCCAGGAAAGCAAATCAATATATTTGATTTATTAGCCTATATTCGACGATTAGTATTATTTTTCCAAATGAAAAAGTCTATTATTCACATAGGCCGTATATAATCACTTATAATACCATAAGTAGTCGTAGTTATGTCCATTATTTTTCTGGTAGTATTACGAATGTTTCTTGTGCTTGGATATGAATATTAGCAAGAACAAGGTACATGAGTGTATAATATAACTACCAGAAAAATAATCTACTTAACTATGACTAAGAATGGTATTCAAGAGATTATTCATTGAATCAGATTCAGTTTTAAATTAAAATGGTAAAAAATGTAGTTATCCATGATTTTGGAAAACAAATATTTTGATAAAATTTAGACGTACCTCACGTCAAATGTGTTTTATGTATTTTTTGGTGTTTCTTTACAAATAAAACAGTGAATTTCGAGTGAAATATTTTCTAGAACTTTGAAGAAAACCCAGAGACAAAAATGGTGCAATAAAAATGGGAAATATAGATTATAATAAAAATGTTCATTTGTTAAATAGTCACCTAAAAGTACTAGTAGTGAATAGTCGACACACAACCTTACTAGTACAAAATCATCAAGTCTACTGATTTTGATTGGTTGTGAAATTCAATATTCTGCTTTTTTATTGGACTTTTTTTTGACACATGACAGAAGATGATATGAAGCGGATATCTCGGACAATAAGCGGCAGATATCTGAATAATATTAGGATACGGAATGCGCAGCAAGCTTTAGTAGATGGTGTGTATACCACGCTCTATTTTTTGGAGATTGCTGCGCATGCCGTTGATAATATCGCGGAAGATATGCGCCCCGCCAAGTAAGAACAATATTATAAAATACTTAAAATTGATTATTGTATTAATTGTTTTTTAATTTATAGGCCCCTGGTATTAGACACGATAATGTAAGTAAATTTGACTCATTTATATAAGTATTTTCAAAATGAAATGTGTTCTAAAAAACCTTCAAATAGCAATTTCATTCGAGATTTAAACTTCACAAATACCACTCTCGATTTTATTAAACAATTTTTCTTTTCAAATTGTTAGGCCACAAGGTTTCAATACAAACAGAAATTTATCCGGCAAAATAAAAAGCTCTTGTGTAATTACAGTTGCTAAAATTTGATTATTTTACACACGTCATTATTGACCAATAAGAATGCTGCACTTTTTCGAAGAAGGCAGTTTTTTTGCGATAAAACTTTCATTCGTGAAATAATCAAGCAAATATTATTCGAGCCATAAATTAATTTGATAAAATTACTCATAATTCCTGCGTAGAAACGACAACTTAAATATGTCAGGTTTGACACTCGTTTATCCGTTACTACACAACAACTATTCTTAATTTTACCAATAAATTTATGGATCTTATGATAGTTTGCTATACATTCCGTCAAAAATAGCTGTGCGTCTTATTTGTGTAAAAGATACATAGGTACGTAAATAAAAATCACGCTATATGCCCAAACAGAGTTCACACGCGAACTCCTAAACACTATATCTATTCATTCCATTTGACAATAACATCAATTTAAAACAATAGTAACACATGTTACATAATAATTAGAATAGTATTTTATATTATATACTATCATTAAATTTATAAATGCAGTTACATTTTAAATACTTATTTACGCATTATCAGCTGCGAATCCAATAATTGTTGTATAAGAAATCTAGTATTTATCCAAAATATTTATCTTTATTAAATTAAATAAACCTTGCACAGTTGCGTCTTCCACCTCAAGTAAACTTAGAAACATGTCTTTTTCTTTACCATCTTTATTGACCCAAAATCTTGCTTTTATCACTAAACTTTTATGGGTCGAAACGTCAGTGGTTTCATAAATTATGAGATAAAATTCAGATTTTTGTAACTGACTGATGAGATCATCAAAAGAAGTATCAGCTAATTCAGAAACCAGCTTTGTTGCCTTTTCCTTTTTATTTTTAAGCCAGATGCTACGGCTTAGTCAGAAAACATACTTGCACAGAGAGAAGGTAATAAATCAACTAAACGAAATGGTAAATTGTGCTCTCATAAATAAGCTGACATTTGCTACTCAACTTCCTGAATTGAGGACGATAATTTTATTTTTTCATTATTCAAATATTTAGCAGCACTCAGTGTTAAAATGGCGGCACGATACTTTTTCTGATGTGATAACGATTGATGATGTATTTTTAAATGAAAACCTGAACCTTGAATTTCTGTATTGCAAACTTTACGTATTTTATTGACAGCTTTGTGATCAAGCCAATCGAATTTTTGGCACCACACATCTCGAAATTTTTGTTTATACATTATTTTCTTTGTTTATAGTGTGCTGTCGCTGTAATTGTCATCATGATCTTCAATATGATCATCATCATCACTGTCCGAAGAATATTCTTCTATATTGCAGTTACTGACACTGACATTTCATTTTCTGTACTTATACTCGAACAACTAGTTAATTCAGATTTACTTTCAGTTTTATCATTATTTGATTTCTCAACTGTCTCTTTCAAACTATTGCATTTTATAAAAAATCTATAAATTTAACGTATTTTATAGATACATAAATAATTTCATGTACAAAATTCTAAATTACCTGTCCATGTTCCATTTAAACAAATTTGTTTTTAGACACCTAACCTCCACCTCGCATGCAAAAACTAGGTTAGCGTATGGGTGACAGCTGACAGATGACTCACTGGCACACTGTCACTTAAACAACAATTTCAAAAAAAAAACTTGTTTTAAACATAACATCACGTTTACTAATAAATCTCACAAAACAATAGCTAACTATTTAATTAATAATAAACCAGCATCCAAATATTATTTAAACAGTGGTATATACAAAATTCAATTCAACGATTGTGACCATTCATATATTATTGGCTTAACCCTTCGACCATATATAGGAATAGACAAATAACGCAATCTTTTGTTGTGAAGCAAAGAACTAGCGTAGCGGTGTGAAGAGGAGTATGACCTTCAGATCCCTTGAAGTGTTGCAGTTAGCCTATTTTCATTCTCTGTTGCATGACAGTGGCGTATCAAGACATAATCGTTAGGGGACACCGGACAACATAATATAATATTATTTATAAATTATAATAAGTATCACCAACATTTAACAAAGTATAAAAATATACAATAAGAAGTATTTAAAAACTAAACATTTTCAAAATAATTTAAGTTTCCTTACTTATTAAGTCATTGTTTTTGAAAAAATTGTTAAAATATAAAACATAATTTTAAAGAAAATCAATTTATACATATATTTAAAATCATAGTAACATAAATAATTACTTGTTTTTTTGTAAACACATTCATTTCTTACCTGATTAACAATTATTATGAGTTCTGCAAAATTTCTGTCAATCTATAAAATCAATTTAGTTTTTTCTTCTTGTACAAAGCCCGTCTGGCACGATACAAAGTTTTGTACAAAATTTAATATTAAATTTTGATACGAAATATTATGATCAAATTTAAATTTGTGTCTGACACGGTATTAAATTTTTGTACAGAATGACACAATGACAGTATTCGAACATGAAAATAATTCTATGAACTAAGCGTGGTTAAGGATTTTTGTAGATGTAAAAATGACTCGAAAAATGAATATATTCACATATTTTTCATGGCATTTTGGTGCAACACAATAGCGAACCATTTTAATGTACTTTACTTTATCACACAATCACTGCTTAATCTACGACACAAGTCACTATACGCTTTTAAAAAACGAACTCAAAATACTAACAAATTCAAAGCAAAAACTGCAAGCACAGCAATGGCCATCATCTGTTACAACAAACCAGAAGTGAGCAATGTGCAACACTTTAGGGTGTCTTCACCTCCTTTCCCCGCCTATAGCTGTTGCTCCCCGCTACCGTACTTCTTGCCTTCACAACATTGTATACTACAGCATTGAGTGTTATCTTTCAATTCCTATATATGGTCGAAGGCTTAACCACAATAAATTTTCAAACCAGATTCAAAGAACACAAAGCTAATAATCCTCCATTAGCAGTAGGAAACCATATTAGAATGGAAAATCATTCATGTAGCCTAGAAAATTGTAAAATTCTTCATAAAGAATCAAATTTCCACAAATTACTAATTTTAGAAAAATATGAAATTCTATTACAAAAATCAACAATGAAAATTTACTAAATGAAATCACAGACTTCCCAGAACAACACCTTTTCAAAATGTAACTACCTTTTAAGTAAAATTATGTTATCCTTTTTCAAATAAACCACCAGTAAATATGAATTCACTTCTTCTTTTTATCCTCCATCTCTTTCTATTTTACTACTTCCGCTTCACAATTTACTAGTCAAAATATATACTTCCCGTTTCATTGTAATTTCTACCTTCTAAGCTGCAACACACATTTCTCTCTCAATTTTTATTCAGCTTTAAATTATTGACGGTGAGTTTTCTGTTTCATTTAAATTCATTTCAATCTAATTTGTATTGTCGAATATTATTTCACGTGTTAGACTTAATCATATTTCAAAATATTTTATTTCATACTATTGTTAAAATATATACATTTTTACTTCCCCGATCTATGTAATAGAGGGAAGTATTGTAATCGTGATTTTTTGACAGTTCGAGATTTTGGTGAATCTTCACGTTTTAGACCCTACTGAACCCAAAAAACATAATTTAAAAAAAAAGTTGGTCTGTCGGTCTGTTTGTCTGTCTGGATGTTGCATAACTTAAAAACGCGTTGGAATTTTGGACTGAAATTTTATATTTAAGATCTTGACCCAAATTCTGACTTCAAGTTCGTTAATGAGCTTTATTCAACCAGTGGTACCAACTTTATAAACATAACTTTTTTTATTTTTATCAAAATACTATCGTGTGTGGTATCAAATTAAAGCTCTCGAGAAAAGAATTTTAGTAGAAAAACAAAAATAACATATAAACGATCGTCATTTTTTTTTAAAATAAATTATTCAAATTATACCGAGTTTGGTGTCAATTTAAAGCGCTCGGGAAGATAAGTTTAGTAAAAATGTAAAAAAATGATATTTATGTGATTTTCAATTTTTTCAAAAAATTATTCAACTTTTTTTATTCGACCAGTGGTACTTTATAAACATAACTTTTTTATTTTTATCAAAATACTATCGTGTGTGGTATCAAATTAAAGCTTTCGGGAAAATAATTCTAGTAGAAAAATAAAAATAACATTTAACCGATCGTCAATTGTTTTTTTTTTATAAATTATTCAAATTATACCGAGTTTGGTTTCAATTTAAAGCGCTTGGGGAGATAAGTTTAGTGAAAATGACATTTATGTGATTTTCAATTGTTTCTCAAAAAATTATTCAATTTTTTTTATTCAACCAGTGGTACCAACTTTATAAACATAACTTATTTTATTTTTATTAAAATACTATCGTGTGTGATGTCAAATTAAAGCTTTCGGGAAAATAATTATTCTAGTAAGTACAAAAATAAAAATAACATTTAACCGATCGTCAAATTTTATATTATACATAATTCAATTTATACCTAGTTTGGTGTCAATTTAAAGCTCTAGGGGAGATAAGTTTAGTAAAAATGTAAAAAATGACATTTATGCGATATTCAATTTTTTCTCAAACAATTATTCAAATTTTTTGAAGTGTATAATCAAAAGTTCTCTGAAGAAAAAGTTTTGTCGGAGAATTAATAACAAAACATTTAAACGATGGTCAGTTGTTTTTACCTAACGCATTATATTCTATAAGGGGAGGTATTGTGAGGAGTTAAAATTTTCGAGGGTGAGTTTTTAGTAAATAAGTACGTTTTACAATCCATAGAATACGAATAAAGTATTTTCGAGATGATGTCTGTGCGCGGTTTTGTGTGTGTTACAATATTTTGTGGACGATGACTCAAATAATATCTAACATTTAACAACCAAATTTTACATTTAAGGTATTAATACAAATCTTAAGAATGCAGTTATTTTTTTGTAGCAATCCCCAAATCGTACGTAGTACTTTGCTTAAATATTTCGATAAATAATTAATTTATCACAATATTTTCTATTTCAAATGATGGATTATATTTTTGTCATTTACAAATAGTATTTAAAATTTTTATCTGTACATGATACTATTTAGAAAATAAATTATTGTTAATAATTCAGAGTATGAAACATAGAATTAAAGGCGTTACGAAAGTAAGTTATTAAAACTTATAGTCGGGGAAGTACTGTGCTGGCCACAGCAGATTTTTTTATACATGTTAATTAACATTTAACTCTATGTACATTTTTAAAACATAAGACTTATCTAAAACAAGATAATATATATATATATATATATATATATATATATATATATATATATATATATATATATATATATATATATATATATATATATATATATATATATATATATATTAAGGTAATCGCGACTGCACTTGAATCGGTGAGTCTAAGAACAGTACTAGTCCAAAAAGTGCATTTTGAGATAATTAAGAAAAACTGTGTAGCTGCACAACTTTGACATGTACAGGAAAGTTGTAGTTCCTTTTGAGATGAATGCCTTTATGAACAAAGATTTCAAAAAAAGGCAACCACTTAAAAGTTACAGATGCAAAAGTGTCATGGACATGTACTGTTCTTGAAGTCAATATTTGTTCCGATAGATTTTCTTTTATTTCAAGAAGTGCTATTTGCCATAAGAGCTTTAAAACGTGGTATGAAGTGGTACAAAACATGGCAAAAAGAGTTTTATTAGGTAATAACGTTCACAACTAAGTAAACTACACCTCAGGTTACAATGGTAAACTGACGTTTATGAGAAGAAGAACAGTATATGTCCTGGACCTATACTGTTCTTGTATTCATGGGAGGGGCCCTTAGCCATAGCGGCAATGTTCAGCGTACTGTTTTTAAGCTCATCGATGCAGAAGCGAATTTTATACACTTTGACTATCTTAACTCAAAACGCCATTTTGTGGACTAGTACTGTTCTTGGACTCACCGATTCAATTAGTTAAGGAAGCAAGAGTAGTGGGTGTGACATTCAGTAAATTGGCCAAAAAATTTAGAGTAGACTCTTTAAAATTTGTCAAGCTTTCGATTTTATTTTAAATCTTCATCAGGACACTGTAACAATTTTGATATAATAAAAAAAAATTTACAAAATTAATAGTGTTTTCTCAGACTTATATAGTGTTGAGGTTAGTTTAAGACTAGCATCTGATGTATATGTATTTGAATTTGGACAAATGTCGTCAACGTTGTTAAAAATACACATAATGTTAAAAATGAAACAAATTTTGTAATAGTTCAAATCAAACAAAATAATTTTGAGAGTATTTGACACAAATATCCTACTACCCTCCGAGTTTCTCGAGGCTAGTTCGGTAGCTATAGCTGGCAGCCCCAGCACCGAAACCGGATGCGGCGGGCTAATCACTCACTCATCTTAAAACCCACTGATTGATGAAACCTCAAAGAAACAAAACCGGACGGACCCAAATATGACGATTTTCTCGGCAAAGTCTAGGACACGAGTTGGATTTTGGAACATTCGTACGTTATACGAACCATCAAAGCTTTCACAAGTCTTAACAGAAATGGAAAATTACAATCTAGATATCCTAGGTCTTAGTGAAGTAAGATGGAACGGCAAGGTGAACATAACTGCAGCTCTGGGCAAACACTACTCTACTCTGGCTTCTTCTAAACAAATCGGCAAGGAAATGCCTTCATTCTTGGAAAGCTATATCAGACAGAATAATCCTAGCCAGGTTCACCACTCGTTTCAGAACTGTAATTACAATACAATGCTATGCACCTACTGAAGTTGCCGAACAGGCAGACAAAGATAACTTCTACGACGCACTATATCTTACATTGCAAAATGTACAAAAAGGGGATATTATCTTGCTCCTTGGCGACTTCAATGCCAGAATTGGGTCCGATAACCAAAACTACGAAAGCATCATGGGTACCCACGGGGTGGGTACGATGAATACGAATGGAGAGGCACTCGCAGAAACGTGCCTGACGTTTGACTTGGTTATCGGCGGCTCCCTATTCCCACATAAACTTATTCACAAACTTACGTGGACATCACCTGATCTACACACCCAAAGTCAAATAGATCACATAATGATCTCTAAGAAATGGCGTAGCTCGTTACTCGACGTCCGTGCTTTTAGAGGGGCGGACGCTGCAAGTGACCACAATCTCGTAGTCGCAAACTTAAGAATAAAGCTTCTAGCTAAGAAACCCAAACTTGAAACTGAAAGCAGAAGAGTCCGTTTCAACCTTGATAAACTAGCAAATCCTAAAATAGATGAAGTTTTTAAAAACCATTTGGAAACAGAACTCTCACGACTACCGCGCCTCCATCCTCCGATAACATAGAAGTAATTTGGGAAGCCGCCCAAAGTACCTTAACGAAGGTAGCAGAACAAGACCTAGGACTTACACAAGCCAAAAGGAAGCCATGGTTATCAAACGATACCTGGGCTCTAATTCAAAAGCGAAAGAACACGAAAAACGAAATGAATAATGCAAAAAGTACTGAAGAAAAACGAGAACTACAACAAAATTACAGAAAAACTAACAATCTGATTAAAAAGTCTGTTAGGAAAGACAAGCGCACACGAATAGAGTCTCTAGCACAAGCAGCCCAAACAGCTGCAGAAACTGGAAATCATAAAGCACTTTACACCATTACAAAGCAACTAACAAATAAAAACTTCACTAACAGCAATACAAACCTTCGCGACAAAGATAACATCTTGATGTCCACCACAGAACAAGAATTAGATAGGTGGCGAGAACACTTTAGTGAAGTCCTAAATCCCCAAGCTCAACAGGGTGAAGTCACTGAACTAAACTCAGTCAAACCCATCTCTCCAAGGAAAAGGAACAAAATCAAAACTGATCCACCTAACAAAACTGAAATAAAATCGGCCATTTCTAATTTAAAGAACCACGAAGCATCGGGCCCTGATAATATCGCCGCCGAACTTCTCAAACAAGATAACAACGTCATAGTTGATTTTCTCACACCTTTAATTATAGAAGTTTGGAACTCAGAAAACATCCCAAACTCCTGGAAAGAGGGTTTGATTATAAAACTGCCTAAAAGAGGTGATTTAAGTTGCTGTAGTAACTGGCGTGGCATCACTCTACTTAACACTATAAACAAAATAATGGCACAGATCATACTGTCTACAATTTCCGACACTATAGATCCCACACTTCGTCTCAATCAAGCAGGATTCAGGCCAACCAGATCATGCACAGATCAAACCAACACCCTTAGAATTATTGTTGAACAATCAATAGAGTGGAGATCCCCACTCTATTTGGTCTTTATAGACTTCAAACGCGCGTTTGATAACCTCAAGCAAGAAGCAATTTGGGAGATTCTAAGAAAGAAAGGGGTTCCGGAAAAACTAATCAGACTCATAATAAAACTATGATAACGCCACTTGTAGAATATTACATAAAGGGAAGCAGAGCAATTCAATTCCTGTTTGCGCTGGCGTGAAACAGGGCTGCCTGCTTTCTCACTTACTGTTTAATACGGTCTTGGACTCTTGCTTTTAGACTCAACGTCAAAACAACACGGCATTACTTGGGGTCTAACTCAACAACTAGAAGACCTTGATTATGCTGATGATATATGTCTGCTGTCCCACACCCATAACGATATGCAGCATAAGATAACTAAGCTTGTTTTCAACGCCAAAAAAGCTGGCCTGGAAATAAATGTCACAAAAACCAAGTCAATGCGTTTCAACACGCGCAACCTCTTTCCATTCAAAATAGTCAACGATGACATTGACGATGTAACTGAATTTACCTATCTAGGAAGCTTAATTTCAATAGATGGAGGAGCAGATAGAGATGTGGAGGAAAGAATAAAGAAAGGAAGACAAGCCTTTGGCCAATTGTACAAAGTATGGAGATCCTCTCATATATCTACCAAAACAAAAATAAGACTATTCAACTCCAATGTCAAATCAGTTCTACTCTACGGCTGCGAGACCTGGAAAATGACAAAAACTATCTCAAGCAAACTACAGGTCTTTGTGAACAACTGCCTGCGAAGAATGTTACAATTTTTTTGGCCAAATGTCATTTCCAACACAGACTTATGAAAGCGCTGCAGGTAGCAGCCAATAGAGCAACAGATTAAGTTTCGTAAATGGAACTGCCTAGGACACACGTTACGCCGTTCTGAATCCTCCATTGCTAAACACGCTCTTGACTGGAACCCACAAGGTTCCCGAAGAAGAGGACGACCGGCTGCCACATGGAGACGCACAGTTTGGAAGGAAGCGTTGGAAGAAGGAAAAACATGGAGAGAAATCAAGGCCAGCCTTGAACCGAACCCGATGGAGAAGTTTCGTTGAGGCCCTATGCTTCTCATGAGGAGCGAAAGGAACATATATATTTGACACAAAAATGGTAGAACAGTAACAGCGTGATCAGATGTTTGTTCACTGAAACATTTTTCTCAAGTAGTGGCTACCAGTTTTTGCCGCGCTTTTAGCAACAAAAACACTTCTTCTTGATATATAGACAAAAAAGAAAACGAAGTTTCAGAAACTGTCACTAGGTTGAAAAGGAACAAATTAGAATAAAAGTTTGAAATTAAAAACCGCCAAAAAGCAACATTAACAACCTACATCATTTTGTTCATTTTGAATTGATGTATTATGTGTGTTTTTTATTTCGGCTAATTTTAATAAGTAAATGTATATATGGCTCAAACCATCAACGTTTATTCTTTTATTCATTTTGTTATTTATATGGTACATTTCAAGGAAAGTACGTTTTGTGTAATTTTTTTCTACATCAAAAATATTGGTTTGTTCATAAGCAATATTAAGCTTGGTGTTGTGGTGATGTTCAGCTAAGGCATTACTATGTGGTTTTAAACGGCAATCACTTTTATGTGATATAATTCTGCTTTTTAGATGGTTACACGATTGACCTACATAACATAACTTGCAGTCACTACACGGTATACAATAAACTACGTTAGATTGTAATTGAACTGGTGTTGGTGTTTTTAATTTTGAAAAAAACAGATTTGACAGTCGTACAACTTCTATTGGCAGTTTTAACTGAATCGTCATGAAGTATTTTTTGAAGTATCGGTGTTAACTCTTCGATATAATGTAAGGCTGCATACTTTATTCGCTGGTTTGTCTCTTGTTGAGCAACAACCCAGGTTGTTGGTTGATGATTTTCAGTGACATTGAAAAGTAAAGTCTTAATCAAATTTTTTGGGTAAGCATTTTTTAGTAACACATCCCTCAACATAATTAGATTTTTATGATTATGTTGGTGGTGTGATATACGTAGAATTCTATTTTTTAGCCCTAGTATTACATTTATTTTCATTTGTTTAGGTTGTTGGGATTTATAGTGTATGTACCTCCCAGATGCAATTGGTTTGACATACCAGTCTAGTGTAAGTAAACCACTTTGATCTCTATAAAATTATTGTATCTAGGAATGGTAGGCACATATTTTGTCCAAATTCAATGGTGAATTGTAATAGTGGGCAAAAACTAATTAAATATTTGCAGTATATTTTGTGTTTCACCAACAGGCACTGCACAAACAATGTCATCTACAAACTTCTTTAAAAAAGGTAGCTCATAATCTAGTTTAGGAATACACTCGCCAAGGAGTGCATCCATAACGTATTGAGCAATTATGGGGCTTATAATTGCACCCATCGGACTTCCAAGAAGTTGTTTATAGAATATACCATCGTATGTACAGTAATTAGTGTCGAACACATATTTAATAAGATCAATAAAATCATTTTTGTTGAGAGGTGTGTAACTGTCAATTAATTCCCATTTAGTAGTGATACTCTCAATCGCCAACTCAACCGAAATGTTGCTGAACAACGAGACAGCGTCCAAACTTATCAGTATATAATTTTCTGGAATTTTGAATTCATTAATGAAATCTGAAAAATCAAACGAATCTTTTATGTAATAGTTGTTATTTTTATCATAAGCCAATGTCTGGAGTCCGTAAGAAATTGAGCAATTTTACTGTTAGGCGCATCCATGGAGGCTATAATTGGACGTAAGCTTAGCGTTGCCTTATGAATTTTCGGTTGTCCTTAATATTTTGTAGCATGGCGACCATGGTGACCATGGCGAACAACAAGTATTCGTCGAGTGACGACGAATGTCGCATCGTTTGGATGTTACATACAAACTGATCTGGGTGCATTCGTTCACTTGTCAAATATTTGACGCACGAATATAAACGACTGATCGAGTGGACACGCATAAGGTTCGCTCATAGGGCGGTAGAGTACGGTAAAGTACAACACATCAAATATTCGTAGACTACACTTCTATACTTATTCAGTCTTGTGCTATAGTAAAGATGGAATGGTCAAAAAATGAGCTAATAACAAATTTTTAAATATATATATGAAGAGGAGCCCATCATTTGGAATCCAAAACACGAAGATGCATGGGAAAACACAGGGTAAAAATTATCACAAGATGTTAGCGTGAATGATTTAAAGAAAAAGAAAGACACCTAGTTTAATGGCTACATATCGTACATTGCAACAAAAAGTTCACCAATCATCAAAATCTGGTGCCGGTGTAAGTAATTTGTACAAACCGTCATGGTTTTGTTTCAATAAAATGAATAATTTCTTAAGAGACATTTACAAACCAAGAATGACTATTGATACAGAGGTAATATTTTTTAAATAACTTTGTATGCAGATAATTTATTATTGTATTATTTTTTAGAAATTAAAAGACAATTCTAATGTTACCGAAGATGTGTCTGGCGACAATGAAATTTCGGAAGTAGAAACTATATCAGGTACTTATGTTGTTTTCCATCTGTTGATAGTATATATTCCTGAGCTTTTTGTACGTTTATTGCAGATCTTCCACAAAAAAAATTAGAGTAGTTCTGATAAAATTCAAAATCAAATGGACGAAGCATTTTGTATAATGAAATCAGTTGCCGCAAAATCAGAAAAAGAAAATGACGAGTATGATGTCTATGGAGCATTAATTGCGGCAAAATTAAGAAAATTTGACGAAAAACACGTTGCATAGTTATGAATGATATCGATAATTTAATTTTCCGTGCTAAAATTAACGCGTCTACGTCAAACCTCAAAATGTCTCAAATGCACTACTCACCGTCAACACCGTCTAATATGTGCCAAATACCCTCGCAGTACTCATTACCTGACGCCTACAGCGCTAATTCAAATTAAACTCATCAAGAAGCAAAAGGTGATAGACAACTTCATAATTTTTGTGAAAGTTATAAGGCCATCGAGTAATGTAGCAATATAAGAATAAATATTTTTTATATTATTACAATGTACGTAATGAATTTTGGTTGTTATTATTTATTTTGATTCTGTTTCCAGTGTTGTCAGTATAACGAAATAATTGTTTCAAATAACAAATAAATGATATTTATATGTTATCCTTCTATTACATGATGTTTTATTACCGTCCTGCATAATTCCACTTAATACTGAAATAACTTTTATTCAATTTTGACCTTTTAAATAATTTATTTGATTATTAATTTTACAAAAATATATAGACTAACAATAATCATTTTGCCATGTAACTTGACCTGTTGTAACAAAATACTCTGCAAATTCATCTCTGATTACTTGAGCGCTGCATGCTGGTTTTCTTGCCACTTTTTTTAGTGGTAATAGAGAAGTTATTTCACTGTTATCCTGACGCCAAGACACAGGAACGAATCTACCATCTTCTTCTGAATCAAATGTACCACGAGGCGTATAATTAGGTCTGGAATTAATTCTTTTCTTCAAAATATTGTGTTGCAGTATACAGGTTGTTGTAACTAGTGTTGCTTTCTCTGGTTGTAGAAGTACAGGTTTACGTAGCACACGAAAAACTGAAGCTAAAATACTCGACGAGTTCTGTAGTTAAAAATTATTTCCTTAGTTTCTTTTCCAGTAAATTCTGGGTATGGTTTCATGATATGTGAACTTAAGCCAAATGCATCGTCAGCTACAAATACGTATGGTACAATAGATTTTCTCGCAGACAAGGGTTTACCTTATGGCAAATTAAGTTCATTTTCCTCAATTTTTTTAAATAAACTGGTATTCGAAAAACTCCTCCATCACTTATACGACCTTGACATCCTACATCTGCGAATGTAAAGCAATAATTTGCATCAACCAAAGCCATAAGAACAATGCTAAATCCACCTTTGTAGTTCAAAAACTGAGATCCGCTGTGGAATGGATTTTGAATGACGACATGTTTGCCGTCCAAAGAAGCGCAGCAATGAGGAAACTGCCATTTCGATTCAAATTTATTTGCAATCACCTTCCACTTATGACTATTTTGAGACATCTATAATAATGAAATAATTTGCATTACAGCTTATCCAAAAATGAAGAGTTTTACCTTAATTCTACTATTTAATTCATTAATTAACGCTTTTTTGTCAATAAATATTCAAAATCTGTGCTGGACATTCTGCAAAAGTTTTCCAATTTTCCGGAATGTTCACGTTGTAAATCTGTTATCATATTATATCATCCACCAACGCTTTTTGTTTCAATATTGAAAAGATCGGATTATTTATAATTACTAGAGATGGGATTTTTAGGTGTTAACAATCATAAAAATATGTGTATTATTTAGGTGTTCAAAACTTTAAAAAAGGTTTTATAAATAAAAAAAAGGTTTGAAAAAAAAACCGAAAAATATTATTTTGAGCATAGCAACAAAACATATAAATTGCTTCAGTTTTATTTTTTACACATACATATTTGTTTATCTGTAGTTACATGTTCTTCGAGTTACTGTAACATATCAATTTTTTTTCTAAATTCTCCGGATTTAGATTATGCCGTTTGTCAGTCAAAATATTTTTATATATGGAAAATGATCGCTCGACGTCGACTGACGTTACCGGTATATACCGAAAAGCATTGGCATCGTGGGTTGTCAGACCGGAAGGCAATGGAACTTCTTCGCCACAATAAATTTTGTACAGAGAGTCAATCGTATTGTACCCCGGGTTTCGAAAAATTACGTCATCAAGTTTTTTACGGACCACAGTACAAATTTTTCCTTCACACATTTTTAATCGAGATATGACTTGATTAAATATGTTCATTGATTCTGTAAGTGACAAACCTACAGATTCCAATTTAGTTATACTTTCAGCTATAGTTTTGAAATTAGTAGAGATATAAACAAGCTGACTTTGCAGAGTTGATTTAGATAAAAGTTGATGATCTTTTTGTATAGAGATAGCAGCATTAGGATCGAACTCCATTACCAACTAATATAAAAGGTAAATATTTTAGTACCTATATATCGCGATATCTCCGGATCCGCATTAGTGCTTTTAAAAAAATTCTTTTTGTGTTTGATATTAATCCATTTACTTCCTCATATTCGTTACGAATTACTTCACATACACGGTTAAGGGCATGTGCTAAGCAGGTAAAATGAATTAAATTCGGGTAAAATATTTTTAAACTGGTTCCACATTTAAGCATATACGCCGCAGCATCTGAGTAAAATAGTCGTACTTTTTCATGCTTAATTCCGTTTGGTCACAAAATTGCTAAAACAACAAAATAAATGAAAAAATATGATTCAGAAAATAACATCTTTTATTAGATACATTTTTTATATCTTCAAATAGGTACTTACAAAGAGAATCATTTAAAAATCGTGCTAATGTGGCATGATTTGTTTTTTCTAACACTTTCGATGAAAGCAAATGTGAAACACTT
Source organism: Agonum fuliginosum (assembly GCA_947534325.1). Taxonomy (NCBI): domain Eukaryota; kingdom Metazoa; phylum Arthropoda; class Insecta; order Coleoptera; family Carabidae; genus Agonum; species Agonum fuliginosum. The sequence continues at coordinate 2,186,573 of OX384044.1, forward strand.
GGTACATCAAGCCAAAGTTTACCTACAACTAAAATTGCTACATATCTACCAGTAACATCAGTGGTTTCATCGGCACAGATCCATATGTCACAGTTGCCTATATCTATCCGAATTTTTTCGATAGTCTAACAAAATAGTTAAATAAATGTATTAAATCTAGAAAGTACAGATTCTTTTACATTTCGGTAGATTAATTTCGAAATTAATTAAATTAATGTTTTTTGGCATAGGACACCTTTTATAACATAAGAAGATACAAAAATACACACAACAGAATAATAAAATATAGGGTGTTCCATTTGAAAATGACGAGTTACAGACATTTGAAATTGAGTAAATTTGATTCTCTGTATTGAACACCCTGTATAATAACATTTAAAAAAGTTATGTCAGAACAAAGAGTACAGTTACAGTTGTACAGAAGAAACAATTCTTAATTTTTACTATTAAAATAACTTCAGTACCTACGCCCTTATAAAACAATACGTGTATTCGGCTTTTTTAGAGAAAAAATTGAATAACTTGGCAACGCCGCGAAAAACTGAAATGAAATTTATATGTTCGTATAGGTAAAGAAAATACAATTCAAAATATATAATGTTTCATTTAAAAAACGACGAACAATTATTGCCAAGTCGTTATGCAACACCCTGTATATGTGAAAATAATTTTAAGTTATGCTCCTTGAGTAGACGAAAAATTATATTAATAAATTTATGCTGTATTTTTAACGACAAGGGAGATATCGACGACGGGCATTTCGATGACTCACCCTGTATAAGTGTTTAAAAGTTAATTTTCATCCTCACATGATCTCAACAGCTGCAGAAGTCTTAGTAAGGGTTGAAAGTTCATCGAGATCTGTAGATGACGCCTAAGTTGATCTGCTTTTGATGTTCAAAGTTCAAAATTAACTGCAGCAATTAGAAAAAAGCATTTATATCATAGGCGCCGAGTTGTGGGGTGCAAGGGTGCAAGCGCACCCTACAATTTGCTTTTGTATATTTTGCACCCCCACAAAAAATTGTCATATTTACTTAAAAATATACCCACAAATGTTTGAATCAAGAACAACGTAAACATTAGATATCGAAGTATACTAAAGTACGAGGTTCCGCTTTACCGAGTAAGTAAAGAAACGATGAAAGTAGTGGTATTTCACCGGCGATATATCCGAAATTATATCTCCCACTTATGCTACACCTCTCATGTCTCCTTACAGTGCCAGACTAGAGTCAGGGTCATCTTTCCCCGCTAATTTTTCCAAGCCCGTTCCCTTGGCAGTGGTTTCGCTAGATAGTAGATAGGGACATTTTTTTTCATTGAGTTTATTTTACGTGGAGGCGTAGCCGCCACCATCTAGCTTATTTGTTTATTTTCTTTCTCTTTTGTTGTTTGGATTTTTTTTTTTGTATTTATTTTTGTTTGTATTATTCTCCTTTTAATTCTGTTCTTCTTTTCTCTAATTCCTTGATATAGTCAATAAATTTCTGTATGTTTTCTTCGTGTAGGTTTCTTTCATATTCTACAGCCGGTGCATGTCTGTCTCGTATTTCTTTAAGGTCTTGGCAGTGAAACAGTACATGTTCCGAGCTTTCATCTTGGCCACATGTGCAATGTGGGTTTTCTTATAAGTTTAGTTTATGCAGTGTTTTCCTGAAGTTACCGTGGGAGGTGAGGTAGTCTGTTAACAATCTGTTCCTGGGTATTATGATTTTTTCGTACCTTATTTTAACATTTCCTATGAATTTTTTTGTAATTTTTACCTCTTCGCTTTCCCATCTTTCTTGCCACTCGTCTAACATTTCATTGAGAAATCTTATTTTTAGCTCGATTTTGGTTATAGGGTCTCCAGGTGTCCACTTGAAATTTCGGAAAATTACTTCTTTGTTTTTCTTAACTTTGCTTATAATGCTTCTCCTTTTAACCTCTAGGTCTATTGGCATGATTCCACCTATTGCTAACATTGATTTTGTGGATGCCGTTCTGCATGCTCCTGTTAACACGATTCCCGCTTTTCTTTGTGCTCCTTCCAGTTTCCTTCTTAGGTGTGTGTGGTCCACTCGATGGGCCCATACTCTGCAGGCATACAAGATCATTGGAAGGCATGCTCCCTGGTAGATCGTGTTAAGGGATTTCTTCCCTAGCCCCCATTCCCTTCTTGCCACTCTGGCTAGGCTATTTATTAGCGCAGATAGTTTGTTGCTAATTTCTGTGATGTGTTGTAGAAAATTCAGTTTTTCATCGATGGTTACGCCTAGGTATTATTTATATGTAATTATTTTATTATTTAATTTTAGTATGGGCTTTCTGGTCAGCTTTCCTTTTATTAAAGTTATAGTAGATTTGTTTGAGGCGAAAGTGAGTTTGTTTTCTTGTGCCCATGTTTCACATATGTGCATAACCTTCGATTTCGTTTCTTGTGTTTCCTTCAATTAATATTAAAATATCATCAGCATACCCTATTATTTCAACGTCGTCGTTAATTTCGTGGTATAGCAGTGGTTTCATTAGTATATTCCACAGGGTAGGGCCAAGCACTGAACCTCATACCACGCACTACACGCATACAACACGCACGCTCTAAATAACCCCGTGAAAATAACCCTGCATGCATGATACCGCAAACCCCAATCCTTTCTAAGAACCCGCCGCATCATCCCAACTACTCGAATCATTTTAGCATGCATTAATTCTAGATGCGGCGTGAAGGTCATGCCTACCCCAATAGTAATCCCCAGATATCTAACCCGTGACACATGGCGCAGACTACTATCCCCAACTCTAACTACCGGAGGCCTATTAGCCGACAACCGTCCCTTCAGCAGCATGGTCACAGACTTGGTTCCGGATACAGGAACACCTGCCCAGTCCCCCCACTCGTAAACGAGGGATAGGAAACGGGAGACTTCCCTCTCCAGTTCCAGCCTACTTATACCCTCCAACAAAAGGAGCAAGTCGTCAGCATAGGCCACAAACCTACTACCCGCATGCTCGAGCCGCCACAACAGGACATCCATACAGAGGTTCCAGCAAACTGGGCCACCGATGGAGCCCTGCGGGCAACCCCTACTCACTACCCGCCACCTGACACCACTATTCCCTGTCATGCAGACCATTCTCTCACTGAAAAAAACTCATCCATACCGGTACTTCCATGCAACCTACCTCATTTAACCGCTCAACTATTCTACTCCACAACAGATTATCAAACGCTCCCTTGAAATCTACAAACACACCTAGCGATTTCCCGACACGGAACCCGTATTGCTTCTCATGAAGCCCGTCGAGCAACGGCATCAAACGCCCAACAAGTAAACGCTCCAACACCTTACCAAGCACGCTCAGTAGGGTAATTGGGCGGTACGAGCTGGGGTCATCACGCGACTTCAACAAGACCACAACACGGCCCCGCTTCCACAACGTGGGAAAGGAACCGACGTTCGACATGCGTCGAACAGAGCCTTCAGGTACGAACCAGCTACTTCCCACAAGTCCACTAACATGACTACCTCGATTCCGTCCGGGCCTGGAGCTTTGCCAACCGTCAAACGTTTCACGGCCGACTCAATCTCCTCCCAGCTGAACTCAGCAGTCATCGTTACGTGCAGATCTCCGCGCGCATGCACCACGTTGTCTACCATCGGGAAAAAGTGTTCCAAGAGGGCGTCCGCACTGTCAGCCCACGAATCCGCAACTCGGTTCCCTACTCGTAGTCTCGGTATGTCTACGAGGTAAGTTAAGTTGGCCCCCCCAAGTCGGAATTATGAATAACTAATTAATGTGGCCAATTGCGCCCTTTATGCGCTTTTATGCGCCACCTTTATTTTTTTATGCGCTCTAATAGTTTCTATATTTTTTTATTTTTTCAATGGGGCGGCCAACTTAATGCCTAGCCCCCCCAAATTGTTAAATAGGTATTTTATTGTAATGTATGGCTTGATAAATATATGCGCTAATATGCGCCAGTGCAAAATATTAATGCGCCAATCACGTTCAGGATATAATAATTATTAAAACTCGGGGGGGCTACATTAATGCTGATTTTTTTTACAAAAATTTAAATTTTAAAAAAATCTATTGTACTCGTATACTTATGCGCTTTTATGCGCTACCAAAATTATTAATTGCGCTCTTTCCAAAATAGAATGATGGGGATGCCAAGATAATGATATTTGAAAAATTAATAATTATGAATTTTCTAAAACAAATTTGATTGTAAATATTATGTGCTATTATGCACCAATTATTTTTTTCTCTAAAATTATACCATAAACTCGGCGGGAGGTACTTTTTTAAAATTTGGATACAATAATGATCGTAAGCGTTTATGCGCTTTTATGCACCATAGTAAATTTCTTTTGCGCTTGTATAATTTTTAAATGATCTATATTTTCCAAGTTGCCCGAAAACGACTAAGTACGTGGTCGAACATATTGAGATACCGGCAATCTAGCCATCGGTCTCGCGGTCGTCGCCCTTGTTGGCCAGTGTTGGGATTATCTAGAAAATCGCAAGAAACAAATAGCAACCAATGGATGAATTGATTACAATAATAGTAACCATGGTTATATCAAAATTTTCATATATAATATCCCAAGTGCATGTCAAATTGTCGATAATTTCCTCAAATGCGCGAAGCGCACGAGAGAAAATTATCGACAATTACATGCACGAGGCATATTCGAAGGACTATTTCCCGATTAAAATTTAGCCAAACGCTGTTTCTCTCATGAAAAATAAAGCAAAATTTTAAAACTTCTTTTATCGTATCCAAATACGATAATTTTGCACTAGTGCAAAATTATCGTGTAATTCTACGTTGATTGGACGACATTCAGAAATGTCAGACTTCTGATTGGCTTAAATTTTATGACGGAAATAGTCTCAGAAATTTTTTACTACTATCGGAGTAATAAGTATAGTCACTCGGATGTAAAGTTGAATAACTTGTTTAAAAATAATCCAAATAATTTAAATAAAACTTCATACTAAAGTATGCACATTTCTACGATATTGTATAAAAAATTTAAAATTTGGATACAATACTTTTTTTTAAAATTTGGATACAATAATGAAATGAGCATTATGTTTTTATGCGCTTATGCACCATGACAATATATAGTTTTCAAATTATATATTTTCCAACTAAAAGTCTAACTAAAAGAAAACAGTAGGTTTTACATACATTTATTTGAGCGTAACTTCCAGGTACCTAAATTAATTAAGACGGAAAATGTTACTACATGACTACAACATAAATAAAATATAGTTCTAATTTAATAAATGTAAATAAAGGTACATAAATTATGAAGTACCTATATAATATTTTCTGCTAACTTCAAGTCCGCCCTCATGACAATAAAATAGTGACTAACTCATTTGAACAAGTGTGTATAATTTTTTTTATTTATACTCGTAAATATATTTCTAATAATAATTTTTATTTATGATAATAACATGAATTAATTTTCTATACTTACCTATTGTTTTATTTAATTAATAATAATGTAATATACGAGTATAATATATTATATTAAATAATATAATATGTGTTTCTTCACTCATTTACTCGTTCATTTATGACAATGTATCATAATCATAATGTAATACAAATTTACGCTATATTTGTCAATTTCTTGGATAAGAAAATCGGGTATTATCAGCAATATTTCTGGAGAGTAATTCCCCGAACAAAAATAAATTTCGGGAATGTAAGTAAGTGGTACGAAATTTCAAATATTATTATCTTGGCATCCCCATCATTCTATTTATTTAATGGAAAGAGCGCAATTAAAAATTTTGGTAGCGCATAAAAGCGCATACGTATACGAGTACAATAGATTTTTTTTAAATTTAAATTTTTGTAAAAAAAATCAGCATTAATGTAGCCCCCCCGAGTTTTAATAATTATTATATCCTGAACGTGATTGGCGCATTAATATTTTGCACTGGCGCATATTAGCGCATATATTTATCAAGCCATACATTACAATAAAATACCTATTTAACAATTTGGGGGGCTAGGCATTAAGTTGGCCGCCCCATTGAAAAAATAAAAAAATATAGAAACTATTAGAGCGCATAAAAAAATAAAGGTGGCGCATAAAAGCGCACAAAGGGCGCAATTGGCCACATTAATTAGTTATTCATAATTCCGACTTGGGGGGGTCAACTTAACTTACCTAAGTCTACGCTACGTTTTGTCCCCCTGCAGATCCTGTAGAGTACCCTCCACGGATCGCCTCCTTGATCGCTAGCAAACTCTCTCCAGTGCCTGTCTTTCTCCTGTCTAAGTCTTGTCTTGTAAACCCGTTCCACGATCCTCTACTCGTCTTGCTTCTGTTGGAGATCGTCCAGTTGGTCGCGACGTGCTATTTGAAATAGCCGCCGTTTCCTTCTAGACTCCTTCCTCAAAGCCGTCAGTTCGTCAGTCCACCATCGTACTTGTCTTTGTCTCGTCCTCTGTCGTCGTCTCAATCGAATCGAGCACATGGTCGGTTACACAACGTTACATCTATGTCACTTGAACCGGCGAGTCCGCCAAACGTGTAAAACGCACTCGGTCTGTTCATGACAGTTACTTCCCGTGCACTAATGAGGTCTTCCAGGAGGAAGCCACTTTCTACACTATTACCATACCGCGGGTCACTTTTGCAAAACCACGCCGGCGACACAGCGTTGGCGTCTAACCCAATAACTAACGGACAGTTCCCAGCTACATCTAACACCCGTGTAATGTACTCCAAATCATGCTCTATATCCTCCCCAAACGTAGAATACACTGAGCTAAAATACCATCTACCGACAGGACCGGAAACCGACACGCAGACACCTGTGTTCGTGGTCAGCTCGGGAATCACACGGACGTCGATGTCATCATCAGCGACGCCAATCGCCGCCTTGACAACTCCCTCGCCAGTATGCGCAAACGTGCGCATAGCCGACGGCAGCCCACACACATTGCCCCGCACGGAGTACTCTACATACTCTGTCCCAAATCATGCATGCAACTACTTCCTCTACCGCAATTCAGGTGCAGGAAACTGAAGGAAGCCATGAGTCTTCCGTTATGTGCCTTTTCGATCTAAGTACTGCTTCTTTCAGCAACGGACACAAACTTGAAACTACCGAGTGGCTCGACGGCTTCCCTATGAGCTTACAGATACGGCATTCCTCGTGTTCCCTGCAGTCCTTACCTAAATGCCCATCCTTGCCACACTTCCTACATAGGTTACCCGCCACCTTACAATCGCGCGCCATGTGTCCTAACCCGTAACATCTAAAGCAGCGCTACACGGAGTCTACTTCCCGGACCCGGGCACCCACTCCACCCAATGAATAGACGGCCTTCGGCGATCGCGTACTCCTTTAACTTAAGCGGTACCTCGAGTATCATAGTCCCCTTCACCCTACTTATGAGACGTACCCGCTCCTCATACTCCTTCTGCCCTATTACATCCGCTAGGTTTTTAACAAAAATCTAATTCTGAAGCTCCGGAACCTCGTAAACTATAAGCCTGGGTCCGACCTTTTTAGGTTCGTCCAACTTGTGCCCTATCTCCCCAAAACGAGCGCAGTCCTTAATCCTCTATGTCCCCCGAACTCTGCGTTTCAATAGCGATCCCGTCCTTAAACTTCCGCACAGCGCTAACTCTGATGTCTGATAGTTCCTTTCGCATCTCATTCAGAACCTTCTCTTTAACCTGTTCCGCCGCCATTGGTTGTTCACCTGCTTCCCTGACAATCACCGCGTTTGTTGTCCTACGATAGTTCCCACCCCCTGCAACCCGCTCCAGTGGCACATCGCCCCGAGACTTTTTCGCCGAACTCCCCTTAACTGCCGCAGTTTACGTCTTAGCTTCAGCCATTTTCTCCATGTTCATTTCCATTTTCGTGACAATGTCCATTATCTTGTTCTGCTCATCTACCCTACCCCTCAAGTTTTCTTTCTCCTTGTAAACGTCTGTCAAAATCATTTCTAGCGCCCGCAAGCTAGATGAAATTTCCTCAAACTCCTTCCTATTTACCTTGCTGCCTAGTTCCGAAATGAAGTTAATTAACTCCCCCATTTGGTCTCTATACTCTACGAGCTTAATACTCGACTCCTCGCTACTAGCGATCCTCTTCCGCTTCCCCCCCCGGCTTATCTACCATCGTTTCCATTGGAGAGGTGTTACCCTCCTCCATGGTTCCTCGCAACACAACCTGTGACAGTAGCCACTAACGCCCACAGCAAAGGTATGCCGACCCCTCGAAAACCCGAACTCGATATGTCCACCGGGGTCGGAGAAAACAGGTGCCAAAATTATCATCCCCCCAATTTAAAGAAAATTTAAGAAAAACCTAAATACCCTCCTAAACTATGTGTATACCCTAAGGGTGCCGAATGCACCTGGAAAATCCCGGAAAATTCGAGTAAAATCTCGGAAAATTCCGGTCCAAACATTTTAGCTTGGTTACCCTATGCACCCCTACAAAGGCTACTAATGGCGTACGGAATAACCCCCAACTTTCCGGGTATAAACCCGGAAAAATTTACTTTCAAAAAACAACCCTAGCTTAAACTGTACAACACGGTGTCAGGAACTGCCCTCGACTGAGAAACCCCCAATTTTCCTGGTAGAAACCCGAAAAAACTAAGTATAAAAATTGATCCCTGCTTAAATGAAAAACTAACACACGACAATCATACAACACTCACCAGATTCACCAATTTCGCTCGCAGAAGCTGAACCCTGGACAATTTCCCGGAACCTCCCGACTCGCGGAAAACCGGAACCGGAAACCGTCCGAAAACCACGGAAAACGACTCAGCTTCGAAAATTTGAAAGAGAACACGTGTCGCGTGTCACACACGAAAAAAGAGACTATGCCCCAATGAGACTATGCCCCAACGGGAGTAAGCCCCAAAGCAGTTCGGCTAGAATCACACGTCCAGTTGGCTCGATGGCTAACAACGGCATGAAGTGACAGTGGGAATCTCGTTAATCCATTCATGCGGGTCACTAATTAGATGACGAGGCATTTGGCTATTAAGTGTCAAATGCCCGCAACATGACACGTTTATTTGCTCTATTATTACATATATATATATATATATATATATATATATATATATATATATATATATATATATATATATATATATATATATATATATATATATATATATATATATATATATATATATATATATATATATATATATATATATATATACATCCGGGTATCAATCGGGCTTCCTTTCAGATCCAAGACATCCGGCGTCCACTGAAAATACGGCGTATACTAAGATTTTTATTTGTGAATATTCCATATTTCATCATGTACTATAGGGCTTCCACCACCGATTAGATCGTATATTTTTATTTTACTTTCATTTTATTATCTATCCAGCTTCCTTTCATAAAGACGGTATAGTGCGTCCGCCGTATATATTTTTGTATGCAATTTACTCAAGTTGAATTACATATGACTTCCGACAGTGTTGCCGTCTTTATGCAGGCTAAAAATAGAACTGCCATTGAGCGTCAGTTGCATCGCAGATTTCGTACGGCGTCCACGGTATATTCAGGGAGAATCATAATAAACGAATAGCTCTACAGGGGTGTTTCACGGATACGGGACACCTCAAATAATTCCTATACTAATAAAGATACAATAAAATACTATAAGACAATCTTATAGAAGACCAAGGGGATATCTGCTTAAATAAGAATTTATTTTTTTAAATCAGTGGTTCTCATGTTTGGGTAAAAAATAATATTCTTTTGAATGAGATCATATATATTTTTTATACCTATTCCGTAGGGTTTTTTTTTAAATTCAACCTTATAATCGTTTTATATCCTTACATAACAAAAATATTCATAAAAATTCAATTTAAAGTTTCGATAAATTTTATGCAACATGCCACAAACAGTAGGTCATGAACAATAACAAAACAAGTTCTAAAAAAATGATTTACCAATTAGAACGAAATCAGAAATTACATGGACCATTTTCTCAAAAAAATGCCCTAATGTTTTGTGTCATGTAAAAAAAAATTATCGCAACTTTAAATTGAATTTTTCTGAATATTTTTGTTATGTAAGGATATAAAATGATTATATGGTTGAATTCAGAAAAAATACCCTATCGAATAGGCATAAAAAATATATATGATCTCATTTAAAAAAAATATAACTTTGTACCCTAATTTGGGAACTACTGATTTGAAAAAATAAATTCTTATTTAATCAGATGTCCCCCTTGGTCTTCTATAAGATTGTCTTATAGTATTTTATTTTATCTTTATAGTATAGGAATTTTTTGAGGTGTCCCGTATCCGTGAAACACCCATACGTGCTTAACTTATTAAAGAATTTATTTTGGCGAAATAATTCTTCAAGGTTTACATCAGAAAAAAAAAGTAACTAAAGCAAATATTTTTCCTGTGGTATATACCAGCTGTACCATTTTCGTTTGCCAGCATTGGGCTGAATTTGAATAAGTTGACAAATTAAAAAAAAATTAACATCGTTGAATTCAGAAAAAAAATATTGATTTTATGAAGTTACTTTTAAAAAATTTAAAAAATCATAAGTTAGTGTCATACCTCAAAAATGTACCCAAAATAAAAATAATCATGTACGTTACTGGATAAACCTTACAAATAAATACCTAACTTTTTTATTAGAAACTTTTTTCCAATAATCAATTGTTTAGGAATTATTAAAATTTTTTTTTTGCTATTACAAAGACATGTCTGAGATGTACTTCCAAATGCGCACATTAACTCCCATTTGACCGAAGCCGTAGATGTTATAGTTTCCGAAATCCCAATGGTGGTCATTTCATGAATTTGTTTGTCAAGTCTAAATAGACAAACATATTTAATGCAGTCAATAATGTTAAATTTTTTTTTGTAAAGTGATAAATTCATCAAATAATTTAATAATAACAATCAGTTTTTTTTTAAATTCGATTTCATGCCTTCTCAATGTTTATTTGTTAATTAATATTTATTAACTACTTGACTTTATTTATTTAATATTCAAAAGAATTAAACGATTCTACTAATTTGAAAGATTTTGATTGCGTATTGTTTTAATTTGTTTTTCCGCGAACGTGATATGACGCGTTGCTTCGCGAAATTGCGTGATTCGAATCCGCGCAGCATCAAGCCAGTCTGTACATTTCATCCATTAATTATTAGTTGTAGTGTGTAGGTTACAACATTCGGAAATAAGTTATGTAGTACAAAAGTTTAAATATTTGCTGTGATTATTTAAAGATTGTTTATTATTAATAAATAACATGAAAAATAATATTTTATAATGCCCCGATCCAATTTTAGACTTTGAAAATATCCAAAGAATTTTTAAAATTAATATACTTGTATAAATTTTATTTATATGTCGGGGTTAGCAATCATGTTGATTGTAATAATTAATGATAGGAATGCAAGTGTGCTAATGAAGTTATGATCGTGTTTGCTTGTTCGATTACGTTATTATTATTAGTACACTTGGGCGAAGTCTGAGATTACGTGCTAGGTGTGGAATGAGCCGGAGATCGGCAGTTTTGAATATGCTCTGATGCGAGTAGCACGTGCCCAGGAATTGCCACCATTCCTTATCGTCATAGTTTGTAGATCACGTGTAACTGGTTCATGACATGAGTGGTGAATGTGTGATTTATTTGGTGTTTAGATTAGTTACCTATTCCATTAATTGCGCTTTTAGTAGTTTTGTTGTTCACGTAACTGACCATCTATGGTCCGCTCCGCTCTTACTCCGACATATAGGTTTCTTATATCTTAATAATTTGTTTCAATTTAATTATTTACTAACTGATTCCTATACTATAAAGATAAAATAAAATACTATAAGACAATCTTATAGAAGACCAAGGGGGACATCTGATTAAATAAGAATTTATTTCTTCAAATCAGTAGTTCCCAAATTAGGATACAAAGTTATATATTTTTTAAATGAGATCATATATATTTTTTATGCCTATTCGATAGGGTATTTTTTTCTGAATTCAACCGTATAATCATTTTATATCCTTACATAACAAAAATATTCAGAAAAATTCAATTTAAAGTTGCGATAATTTTTTTTTACATGACACAAAACATTAGGGCATTTTTTTGAGAAGCTGGTCCATGTAATTTCTGATTTCGTTCTAATTGGTAAATCATTTTTTTAGAACTTGTTTTGTTATTGTTCATGACCTACTGTTTGTGGCATGTTGCATAAAATTTATCGAAACTTTAAATTGAATTTTTATCAATATTTTTGTTATGTAAGGATATAAAACGATTATAAGGTTGAATTTAAAAAAAACCCTACGGAATAGGTATAAAAAATATATATGATCTCATTCAAAAGAATATTATTTTTTACCCTAACATGAGAACAACCGACGCTCAATGGCAGTTCTATTTTTAGCCTGCATAAAGACGGCAACACTGTCGGAAGTCATATGTAATGCAACTTGAGTAAATTGCATACAAAAATATATACGGCGGACGCACTATAAAAATCTTAGTATACGCCGTATTTTCAGTGGACGCTGGATGTCTTGGATCTGAAAGGAAGCCCGATTGATATCCGGATGTATATATATATATATATATATATATATATATATATATATATATATATATATATATATATATATATATATATATATATATATATATATATATATATATATATATATATATATATATATATATATATATATATATATATATATATATATATATAGCTGGTGTTCTGCTGGTCATCTGATTAAATCGGGTTCAGTTGGTGCTGGAACCCTGCAGCACTCTTGTAGTCAATCCGGTAAGTTCTGCATCGGTGAGGCCCAGTAGATTTAGGTCCTGATGCGATTGCTCGCACCATACCCCCCGCCAGGAGATGGTACATGTTGTGGTGGCAACCTCGGATAGTGGGACCTGAAGTCGTTCCGCTACGCCAGCCACCACCTTAGCGTCGTTAGCGTAGTAATTACGCTTCGTGCGGTGGCCGGTGCGTAGAGGCTGGCTGCCGGAGATGATCTGGGCATCCACGATCACCCCCAAACCACCCTGACGGCAATTATGTCGGGTTTCCTTAAGCCCTCCTTGGTCCTGATGGACGGCTCCTCGACCACCTTCCATCCCTTGTCCCTCATCCCGTTAGCGACCGTCTTGGCCACTGCATTATGTCGAAGTACCCTCCCGCCGTGGGTTCTCCAACAGCGATGGATGACGTGCGCTGCGGTCTCGGTCGCGTTGCAACCGGCTCGGCATTTGACTTGCCGATGCCGTCTCCGCTCGCCCCTGGATGTTCGTATTCTGGTAGGAACGCAGTTGACTTTAATATGGTGATGTTGAATGTAGTCCCTCCCAGGAATTGCGTCAGCCTCTTTTCGGACCCAGTTGGTTGAAAGGGCGCTTTTGGAGCTCTCTCTCAACTCAGCTCCGTCTACGCTCTGGTGGAGTTTCCTGGCCCAGTGTTGCCGGCGTTGGTCTGCCGTTGGTTGTTCGATCTCGAAGCCTTGGTGACGCAAGGCCTTCTGGGCCCATCCAATACTGGATCCTCGGGTTGTCGAAGGCGACTTGCGCCGCTGGGTAGGTAGACACTGACATCCTTGTCAGCCGCTGCAGGGTCTATACCGGGATGAGGGATGCCAGGGACGGAATGCCCAAGCCTCCATCTTTGATGGCTGCGTGAAAGTAGCCCTCCGGGACGTCGTGTGGGAGGCGAAGCCAGTGACGTACTGCCTTTCTGACCTGCCTGTCCAAGGCGAGGAGTCTCCCAGCAGTAACTCGCCCCAACACCGTTGCGTGGTAGAGCTTTGGAATTAGATGCGTGACTAGGATTGCCAACCGCTGTTGGGGCTTCAGAGGTGCTTTGGAGATGTTCTCAAGCACCTGGCTGAGATCGTCCTCGACTCTAGCTGCTCCCGTGACCTCGTAGTCGAGTCCCAGGTATCTCCACCTGTTCAGGACTTGGACAGCCGGGAGATATGCGCCCGAGAGACGGAACTGTGTCTCGGTGACCACCTTAATCTTTTTGGCTTTTCCCGCCGGGACTAGCGAGAAGGTGGAACTCTTCTTGGTATTAAATGTGAGACCCATTTTTCCTGCCTCCTCTTCAGACTTGGTAAGGGCTTGTTGTAGTTCCCATTTGGAGCTTGCTACCAAGATGAGGTCGTCTGCAAAGGCCAGAGCTGAGATTCGCTCTGGCTCTATCTGCAAGCCTATGCTCGTGGGGATGGCCTGCAGGATCTTGTCAATGGCCAAGTTGAAGAGGAGAGGCGATAAAGGATCGCCCTGACGGACACCCTGGTTAACTGATATTGGAGCTGAACGGCCGCCCTGGACTTAAATGGTGGTGGAGGACTCCTCTTATAGTCGAGCAACGTAGCTCGTGAAGTCTTCTGAAAATCCCGCATCCTTCACGTTGGAGGGCTTCGTGGCTTAAGCTGTCAAAGGCCTTGGACACGTCCAAGAACGCGATGTCGCCTTGCCATGGCTATGACGACATCCAGGATCGCGGTGTTCTCTGCCGTGCCGTCTGCGGAGATAAATCCCCGCTGCTTCTCATCAAGGACCGGGAGCTTCTGGAGTATTGAAGCCAGGATGCGGTGAAGGTGTCTGACGACCACCGAGTCAATGGATGTAGATTCAGGCACCGCCTTCTTTGGTATAAAGACCGTTCTTGTCCTCAACAGCTCAGTCGGGAATCCGCCGTTCAGGACGATGATATTCAGGAGCAGGCTTTTTGTTAGGCTGGAGACCGCACGCCACTGTGCAACCGAGATTGCGTCGGGTCCTGCTGCTGACGTTTTGGGTGCTTGATGTCTCTCCACCTCCTTGTTGGCGATGGGGGTCATCAAGTTGGCGAGTAGGTGGTTCTTCGGAGGATTGTGTTTGCTGTTATACGGTTGGAAGGCTTTTCCAAACAAAGCGCTCCAATATGATAACATTTCGCGGAGACCGTGGTTGGTCGTCGGTCTCTCTCCACTAATGACTTCCTCCGCTGCTCTCTTTCGGTTGGAACGCCAGAGCCCTGGATCCTGGCGTACTCGGTTCGTCGTCTTGTTCTCCTTGATGATCTTATTGGCTCAACGCGCTCCCTGGTGTGCACCTTCTTCTTCTTCTTCGTGGATGTCGTGGGTAGGAATGTTTTGTGGAGCCACTCTAGGATTTGTTGGTCTACATTTCTGTGATGTAGAACGGCTTCGGCGATGGCCACCAACTGTGACTCTTTGAGCAGGATGGATAGCTCACGGACAGTTGCCCGTTGTGTGTCGTCCCCTGTCGACATCCTGGGTGCTTGTTGGCTGGCTGGTGATGTTATGGTTTGATGAGGCTCGTATTCCCCCTCCTATTCGTGGATGGTTGTATTGTGGAGGGATTGGTCGATGGCTTGGGTAGTACGTAGATCTAGGAGGGCCGCGAAAACCATCTCGCGGTAGTCCCCCCGACGCCTAACGCCCTTTATGGATTCTAGTGTTCGTCCGGGAACCTTGTCCAGCAGGTACTGGTTGACAAAGGCTACCCCCTGGAACGTAGCCATTGCCTCTTCCGGGGCCAGAAGTCGTAGCTCCTCGTCCCTCCATCTAGGCTTCTTCAAGTTCAATTACTGCGTTAGCTTCCTCTGGATGTTTACTGGTCCGGTGGACGCCTAGCCCTCGGTTGGTCTTGTAGTGCTGCTGGGTGCCAGACCCGGTTGACTGGCACCTGGACCGGAGGTGTTTCCTCCCGTCGCGCTGGTTGTTTCGGCAGGGTCAGGAGCAGGGGTTCCGCCCTGACTTCTGCGGCTCTTCTTCTTATTTGGTGCGCCTGCGAAACAATTGCACGCTCCTGGGCTGCAAACCCGTCGGAGGTGCGGGACCGTCCTCGTACACCCACAGGGCCTCCTTGGGAGGGTAGTATATATATATATATATATATATATATATATATATATATATATATATATATATATATATATATATATATAGGGTGTCTGTACTTCGGGAAAAAATTAAAGAGTATATACTGTAAGACGTACTGATCATGTAACAAAAAGAATTTTTTTAAATTCGCAAAAATAAAGGTGGTTTACTTGAAATGAACATTTTTAGAACCACTGAAACAGCGTACTTTATTAAAAGAAACATAATTTTTAATTACACAACATCAGATATTTATTTGGCGTTGTGTAAACAATTACTACTTGTATTATTAGTAGATTTAAATAAAATCATTAAAACTAGCTATGAACCAGTGGCTAACAAAATGTTTCCTTTAAATACCATGCAAATTATTTTGCGAATTTAAAAAAATTCTTTTTGTTCCATGATCAGTACGTCTTATAGTATATACCCTTTAATTTTTTTCCCGAAGTACAGAGACACCCTGTATATATATATATATATATATATATATATATATATATATATATATATATATTAGGGTGGTCCTTATTTTTCGACTTTTGATAAATTATTGCGGCACCCTGTCATATGATTCTCTACCCTAAAATATGAACTAGTATTTTTTAATTTCATTTTTGGAAGGATTTTAGAGGTCGCTACCAGCAGTCAAACTTTCAAAAAAACCTTGAATCCTGCTAATTGACTCCAGCATGTTTATTAACCTATTTTAAAGTGAAATAGCATGCAGAGAGACACACTTTAGTCAACCTCTCCCCCCTAGTCCTTTGCTGTGCTACGCATCGAGGTTGAGCCCCGCCTCGCACTTCAGTTGGAATTCAGTCACTAGGGAGAGAACAAGCATTTTCACCCATACGTACTCTTGTTTTAACTTGTCATGGCGTCCACAAGTAGCGGTGTAAGTTTACTAACTAGAAATAAAACCAATATTTGGCTTATCGGCCAGTCACTACCAAATCTGAATCAGTCAAAGCTGCCTTCTTTTGGCGAAGTATTATGTTTATTTTTTTACTACAAAAGCGAAGAAAAGAAAACAATTCGTGATTCTGCGACTATGGCTGCATGCGAAGTAATAAAATTGTGGGAAAAAGCTGGTATACCAATGCGATTAAAAAAACATGTAATCATTAAAATCGAACAACACTTCAAAGAGTGGCAGAATCTGAAAAAAAATAAAGAAAACAAGAAAAAACGTTCTGAAGCATTAAAGAAGAAAGAACAAGACTGGCAACAAAAATTAGAAGATTTGTTTGATATTGCTCACTCTGAAGCTTTAAATATTATGACTATAGAAGAGGATAAGCAGTTTTTATTAGCACAACGCCAGAAAGGTCGACGGGGTTTAATTGGTTCAGTAGATAAAAAAGTTTAAGAAAAATTGAGAAATCGAAACAGAAAGCAGAACGTCTTAAAAAATTACGTGAACGTGAAAACAGAAGTATCTCGTCTTTGACAGAAAAGTGCTTACTTTCTTCTTCTAGCACCAGCGAAGAAACAACTGTATCTGATTTCGAAAACTTTTCAGAATCTTCAAAAGCGCAACCGTCACAAAAGCGAGCTCGAAAAGACATAATTAGTAGCCACTTAGCTGCTAGCCTTGATGTTTCTAAATTAAGTGACAGAAAAGCAGCTGTGGTCGTAGCATCTACTTTGAAAAGTGCAGGTTGTGACCCTTCAGAATTTAATGTTAATAGATCTTCTATTCGTCGACAACGTTTGAAAAATCGAAAAGCAATAGCAGAGTCTCTCAAAAGCGAGTTCAAACCTAATTTACCATTAACGATTCATTGGGATGGCAAGTTAATTGAAGATATTAGTGGTCATGAAACTGTTGATCGTCTGCCTATTTTGGTATCAGGGCATGAGGTCGATCAGCTTCTAGCGGTTCCAAAATTAGACTGTGGAACAGGCGAAGCATGTGCGTCAGCCGTCTATGAAACAATAAATTCATGGGGCTTGAGCGATAAAGTAAAATGTTTATGTTTTGACACTACAGCTGTAAACACTGGTTTGAGAAATGGAGCTTGTGTTCTTCTGGAGCAAAAAATGGAGAAAGATATGCTTTGGCTTCCTTGTCGACATCACATATTGGAAATTATGTTAGAAGCTGTAGTGAGTCAATCGCTCGGTCCGTCTAGTGGTCCTGATATACAATTGTTTAAAAGGTTTAAGAATAACTTTGACAAAATGAACACAAAAAAAAG
Source organism: Agonum fuliginosum (assembly GCA_947534325.1). Lineage (NCBI taxonomy): Eukaryota > Metazoa > Arthropoda > Insecta > Coleoptera > Carabidae > Agonum > Agonum fuliginosum. The sequence continues at coordinate 2,204,701 of OX384044.1, forward strand.
AAAATGTGGCTGCAGATAGGATTTTTTCGCTCAAAAACAACTTCAAGTATATCAACCTCGAGATGACCACAAAGAGTTGTTGCATCTCACGATCATTTACTTGGGAGGGGTTCCTGAAAAAGGAATTTCATTTAGGAGGCCCGCTGGTCTTCACCGTGCAAGATGGATGGCGAAAGCTATGTATTGCTTGAAAATTTACCTATTTAAACATCAGTTTAAACTGACGAAAAAGGAAGAGAAAGCTGTGGAAGATATTTGTATTTTTACAGTCATGATATATATATATATATATATATATATATATATATATATATATATATATATATATATATATATATATATATATATAATACTGGTTTCAAGCCCCTGCTGGATGGGCTGCACCGAGAAACGACTTACTATTATTAAAAGACCTTATAGCCTTTGAAAGTATAAACCAAACGATGGCCAATGTCGCTATGAAAAAAGTTCTGAATCATTTATGGTACTTGTCGGAAGAGCTGGTGTCTTTTGCTTTTTTCGACGACGAACTTTCAGTTCAAGATAAGAAAAAAATGGTAAATGCACTAAAAATCGAAGGTGTCGAGGATTGTCCAAAAAGAAAAAGCATTGATGTCAAACACATCATAGAAAAAAGCATCGAAGATTTTGTGACTAGCAACTCCTTAAAATTTTTCCAGACACTGGGTATCTCATCAAAGTTATTGACTAAAGATGTTGAAACGTGGGAGGATGACGCTGATTTTAAGATTTCGAAGAAAATCGTCCATTCTATGCGGGTAGTAAATCATATTGCTGAGCGTGGTGTTGCTTTAATGGAGGAATTTAATAAACTGATGACAACAGATGAAAATCAAAAGCAATATTTGATTTTGTTGGTAAAAGAGTACAGAAAGAAATACCCTGATACGAAAAAATCAACCCTTGTATCCTGATTACGAATGATTTTAATAATAAGATGTATCTTAATTTGTAATCTAAACAATAATTTTGCATGCTAAATGTTTAATATCAATAAATACAAATGACTGATTAACACAGTGTTTTTATTTTTTTCATTAAAATTCAAACCTTCGTAGCGACCCCTAAATATTGTTAAAAAAATGTGAAAAAATTACTGACATGGTTTCTTAGGGTAGAAAATCAAATGAGATGGTGCCCCGCCAAAAATTCGAAAAAAAATTATTTTCACCCATATAAGGACCACCCTTATATATATATATATATATATATATATATATATATATATATATATATATATATATATATATATATGTATATATATATAGTAGTGAAAAATTTTCAGGGATTCGGTCAGGCCGGAATAAATTAATAATAATCAGATGTTTGACATTATTTAATCAAAAACCAATATTTCGGACCTCACATTGGTCCTTCCTCAGGGTTCTGTAAAGTACATACAATGTTACATAGAAATTTGAAGCACATGAATAGCTATAGCAATATAACTTACAGATTACAACGTCACTTTCAACAGAAAATTGACATAGTCATACAGATAAAATATTTTTCTTCTTTCGTTGCGTATCATCGAAACATGTAATAAAGAAACAAATAATCGTTATTACGTCGTACTACAGAGCGATATGTACAAACATTATCACCAACTACATGAACACAATGAAAAATCGATGCGCCAAATCAGCGGAGACAACACAAATAAAACGGTGTAAAGAGTTCATCAAAGAAAATCCAGACATATACATTATAAAAGCAGACAAGAGTAACTGCACAGTGTTTATCAACAAACAGGATTATATTGACAAATGTATGCACATCTTAGAAGATCCGAACACGTTCCGAGAAATTAAAAAAGATCCGACACAGACATTTCAACGGAAAAATAATGAACTAATTAAAAAACTAAAAAGCAATAAACAAATAGACGAACAGACAGCAAAAACACTGATGAAATACAATGCAACTCCACCAGCATTCTACGGCTTATTGAAAACGCACAAAGCAGACAAACCAATTCGGCCAATTGTGAGCGGAATTGACTCGCCAGTTGAAGGTCTATCAAAATATCTAGCTACAATTCTATCCAATGAGATGGACACAGAAAATGACTACACAGTGAAAGACTCGTTCCAATTTGCAGACTTCATGAACAACTTTACCTTACCACAAGGGTACATAATAATAAGTTCAGACGTAGTATCTCTATTCACTAATGTCCCACTTGAATTGGTTCTAGATGATATACAACAAGATTGGGAAAATATTGAACAACAATGCTCCATGGAGAAAGAGAGTTTCATAGAATGCATAAAGTTGATCTTTAATTGCAATTACTGTGCATTCAATGGTAAATACTATACACAAGTCTTCGGGCTCAGTATGGGGTCATCCATCAGCCCAGTTCTATCCAATAGGGTGATGGATAGAATTTCTAAAACGTTTTGTGGATGATCTAATTTTAGCAGTTCCTGAAAACAAAGTTGAATATACACTGGACTTATTCAATAAGTATAATGAACACATACAATTTACCGTGGAACGAGAAAACAACAGAAGCGTCCCGTTTCTTGATACATTACTGATCAGATCAGAAGATAACACCATAAAATTGGATTATTACAAGAAGCCTACAAATTCAGGCAGATATATAAACTACATGAGTGAACAGCCTCTAAAAATAAAAATAAACTTCATACTGGGATTAAAAAGAAGAATTTTAAGAATTGCACATCCAATTTACCAACAAAAGGATCTACAAGAACTGTATAACATACTAATAAAAAATTCCTATCCACCGAGTATGGTAAAAAAGATAATCTTCAGCAGTGGAAATGAACAAAGAAATTCATCGGAGCAATCTCAGCCCCAAGAAGCTATAGAAACACAGGCTAAGTATAGTTCACTTCCGTACATGAGTAACTTAACAAATAAACTAACACGAGTTTTTAAAGAAGAAAACATAAAAATAGCGGCTAAGAAGATGAATACAGTTAACACATTTTTCACTAAAACAAAACAAAAGATAGATCCTCTACAACGGAGTAATGTAGTATATAAAATCCAATGCGCAGACTGTGAACAAATCTACATTGGTGAAACATGTCAAACACTAAAATCAAGACTTAGTCAACACAAAAGCGATATCAAAATAGCAACTAAATCATGTGCGACAGCTGACCACTGCAGAAGATTGAAACACTCATTGGACTTCACGAATGTAGAAATAATCGATAGCGAATCCAATAAACAAAAGAGGAAACTTCTAGAAATGTTCCACATAACAGGTGCAAAAAATACAATGAACAATAAAACAGACATCAATAATTTAACAAACATCTATAATGCTTTAATAAAAAAGTACATAAATAGGTAACCTATAAATAATTTCTAAATTTTAAATTATTTAATTTCGCTACTTAGAAATGTCACGCTAGTTCAAATAATATCCGCCAGGGAGAAGAAAAAGAAGAAGAGAATCTTAGCGCCAACTTCTTGAATGTGGTTCCGCCATTTTAGTCGTGTAGTTGTTTCTTGCCACTAAGATACGACGTAATAACGATTATTTGTTTCTTTATATACAACATGTTTCGATGATACGCAACGAAAGAAGAAAAATATTTTATCTGTATGACTATGTCAATTTTCTGTTGAAAGTGACGTTGTAATCTGTAAGTTATATTGCTATAGCTATTCATGTGCTTCAAATTTCTATGTAACATTGTATGTACTTTACAGAACCCTGAGGAAGGACCAATGTGAGGTCCGAAATATTGGTTTTTGATTAAATAATGTCAAACATCTGATTATTATTAATTTATTCCGGCCTGACCGAATCCCTGAAAATTTTTCACTACTATTACTTCAAGCTTACGGTCGATAACTCAATCATTTATATATATATATATATATATATATATATATATATATATATATATATATATATATATATATATATATATATATATATATATATATATATATATACAACTTACTATCATTGAAGCGTCCTTATATTGACAATTTTCCATCAACCGAGCGTCCGGCTCCAATGAAGCGTCCATATATGGACGCTCGATTGGTCACCATGTTAAATTGGCTCCTAGTACCATCTAGTAGTCATATTTAAAAATTTTGCTGGACGCCGAATTGATAGTGAATTATCATTTGCCGTATACTTTTAGTTCACCCGAACGCTCACTTGTGGCGTTGCTGCGCTAGGCGTATAAGTATACTTTCATCTAATCTCTCGCCTACCGAACGTCCTCCAACTGGCAACACTGAAACGTATGTTTTCAAATGTTACGTTCGAAGTGTTCGTATTCTTTCAAGATTGGAGGATGAAACGAAATATCAAAGTACATATTTTTCGTTTCGACTACGTGGTTAGAAAGTAACTTATAAACATAAATCATTTTTTTACACGAGAACGCAAAGCACCCTATTACTCCCTGTTTAGAGAGAGCAAAACATATTTTTGCTCCCTAGGGAGCAAAGCACCCTCTAGGGAAAAACGTGATTTTCCCACCTCTAAACTGAAACTGAACTTCGCGTGCATTTAAATAAAATGAGAATTTTTTAAATAAATTATGTTCAAATTCGTTTCAACTATTAGGGGAGGTTTCTTTTCACCAGACTCAGATTTTAAGGTACCTATGTATAAATTTGATTGGACCATTAGGGGGTAGGGTTAAAAATATAGAATCTAGACCATTTGTGCGATTTTCATAAAAAAATTACATATACCTAGGTCTCTTTTGACTAGAGTCAGATTTTAAGGTATGTTTGTCCGATATTTATGAAATTTTGCATACAAGTCTCTTTTGATCAAAGTCAGATTGTAAGCACACTACGATTGTAAACTTGTTCGATTGAAAAATTTTGATGACAACCACGATTTAATTGAATTGTTAAATACTGCAAATAATAATTTTTAAATGAGTAATTTTTGACGTGATACGACTGTAGAAAAAATATTATATATAGATCTTGTTTGTTGCGATTGCGAGTGACAAATCTCGGATTAGCCTTGATATGTTTGGCTAAAAATTAATGTATATCAAGTTCAAACATATTGACTTGAAATCAAAGCAACAGTAAGTTTTCACGTGACAATGTTAGTTTTTTTGCTTAGACTCTTCATAAAAATAATTCCCAGAAATGCTAAAAGAAGATTTTGAATAAACAAAAAATGACCCGAAAAATTTAGAGCAGAAATTATTTGCTAGCTATACATTTTTCTCAATTGTAACTTGCACCATGCTATTAGTCCAAGTTCTCATGACAAAAATTGCTACTGCATAAAACACCAATAATTAGAAATATAAAAATGATATGAAAACCTGTTTAAATTATTTTAAAGCCAGCAAACTAGGTTTCATTTGTTATATTATATAATATTTTATGAAGTTTTGAAATCGACGAAAATAAAATACTTTTACAACTGAAAACACCAAATTAAAATTTATACTATTTATTGAAAAGAATATACCTACCGCGTGTAGATTTTCTTTGACCTATTGGAGAAACAATGATAAGCCCTTATTTATTAATATAAATCGTTCCTGTCACGAGATGAACGTAAATTAAATTTGCCATATTTGAGCTGTTAGCAGAGTGCCATGAGAAATAAAACGAATTAGTCAGATAAAAAAAAATATTTCAATTAATTACGATAAAAAGAAAATTATTAATTTTTTTTGGATTAGTATATCCTTTCTTATTTCAACTCTGTCAACTGTCAGAGTAACGGAATAAATATTTTTGTTTTGTTTAAATTTACATGGCAGTATGAAACTAGCCTAAATTGTTAATTTTTATTTCATGTTTATTTAGTGAAAGAAATCGATTTGAACAACAAATTTAAGCTAATTCGATGCAGTTTTTTATTCTGAATATCTTCTGTTGCTCTAATATCAATAGGTATAAAAGAGCGGAATAAAAATTTTAACATTGTATTTCCTGCAGGTCAAAAAAAGTCTACACCCAGTATAATAGTACTTGAAAAAACGTGTGTGCCTGACTTATTTTATTAATAATTAACATTGACAGACCTTTTTTATACATTAATTTTATCACGAAAAATCTGACGTTGATGCCAGATACAAATTTTTTTGGTAGTGTATAAAATAAATTTACTCTTCGAATTATAGTCCTTAGGTATCCGTGGCCTATTAATTCGAAGAGTAAATCAAACTTTTTTGATCCAAATTAACCTTGAAGTTTAAAATAAAGTTTAAGACGCCCTTTTTGCATTAAAATTGGTCTTATATTGAAATAGTGTTCTTTCCGACGTATGACTTAATTTATCTATATTCACGTATAGTTTTATTACAATCTCTCGCCTATCGGGCGTCCTAGCACGTGCCATCCCAACAATGAAAATGTTCTGTTTTTCGTGTTCAGTTGAAAGATGACACACAGGCAAAACGGACGTATTTTTCCCGCTGAATACGTAAGTTCTTGTTCTGTATTAAGGTCTTAATAATAACATAGGTACATATTTATTTAATTTTTGTCTATAGTATAGTTGTGTGATGGAAAATTCAACACCAACACACAAAAATGAGCGGTGGTTTACTAATAAACCATTGCCAACGATGTCCGTGGAAAATACCGTTAATATTTCCAGTACTTCTATTGCCCAGAAGCCGGATAATATGGATAGTATTGAGTTTGAAAATGTTCTGTTTCTGTATGTAAAGAGACTTCTGAGGTAATATTTTAATATATTATACTAACCATTATTAAAAATATAATAACAAGTATAAGAATATTTTTTACAAAAGTGACATCAACCCGATTTTATAAATCCTAATAAACTCGTTTATTAAAAATAATTGTGTAAGAGTAAATAATTTCGTATAAAAGACATTCTTATAAAATTGTTTAATAGCACATATAAGATGTGTTTTATAATTACTATACAGGGTGTTCATTTTAAATGGCGCACCATTGCTATCTCGAGAAGTATAAGAACTACGAAGATGGTTAAATTAGCAAACAATTTCCATTTTATAGGACTACTTTAATGAACATAACAAGGATTTTTTTTAGACCAGTAGTTCTCAAAATACGAGGTACAACTTTCTTGTTTCAAATGGGGACCTATTTTTGTATTCACTTATTCGATTCAGTATTTTTTCTGAAATCAACGAGATATTACTTTCATACCCTTGCATAACAAAACATGAGAGAAACGATATTGATACTTATGGCAATAAGGTCGAAACACACGTGTCTGTAGTTACCGCTACTCTCCTGAGTACGTACTTAGAAGTTCGAACCAAGAAGTCCTATACACTTTAGTAGCGGACCGAATTAAAATCAAAGATTCTTTTTTTACTAAAAATTTATATTAAACAAAATATTCAATTGTTTTCTTCCATAGCACTTTTGTAACAATCATATTTAAATTAAATTATAATATTCAATCGCGTTTTTCTTATGTTTTTGTTACGCAAGGGTATGAAAATAATATCTCGTTGAATTCAGAAAAATATACTGAATCGAATAAGCAAATAAAAAATAGGTTTCTATTTGAAATAAGAAAGTTGCATCCCGTATTTTGAGAACCACTGTTCTACAAAAATTCTTGTTTCGTCCATTAAAGTAATCCTATTAAATAGAAATTGTTTGCTAATTTAACCAACTTCGTAGGTCTTATACTTTTCGAGATAGCAAGGGTGAGCCACTTAAATTGGACACCCATACCTACCTACTATTTGTTTTATAAGAAATATAAAATAATATTACTAATAATTGTGAACTATTTTATTGAAACATTGATTAATATTGTCATACAGTACCTATAGTCCAGTCAAATTAGATTTTTTAGTGGAAAAAATTAGAAAGCTGGATTTTGGTATACACTTTCCCAGTACCTTTACCAACAACATACTAAAAGTCTCAATCGATTGGACTGGCCGCCGTCTATGGTTTTTAATTTCTATCTCCTAAATTATCAATATTACGAAAAAACAGTTAATAACAAATTGTAGAGCACAAAATTTGCTATAAAATTGTATACATATTTTTTATGAAAGTGGTACAGTTTTCGAAAAAATCGTGAAAATATATTTTGAAAAAAACAATAATAATAATAATCATCATCATACAAAACCGGCTGTATTTTTTTTTTTGAATAAAATTATTGATTTCGGGTTTACAGAATCCAATTTCCTGAATAATTTTCTATAAATAAACTTAATTTCAAATTTTCTGACGCACGGATTTAGTCACAATTTAAGGATATTCTTAAAAAAAATTTTATTTTACATTTTGGTGTTTAATTTACTGTGACTTTTAATTGGATAAAGTTATTGACATCGGGATATCTGCATACCATTCTGTATAAAATTTGTCAAAAGTTGATATGAGTTTTAAACGTTTATAGGTTTTAGTTAGGACGAAATTTTAAGATTTTTTCTTAGAAAAAATCAGAAAATATTGAAACTTGTAAGAATATTCTTAAATTTTGACTAAACCCGTGCATCAGAAAATTTGAAAATAATTTTACTCATAGAAAAGTATTCAGGAAATTGGATTATGCAAACCGGAAATCAATATTTTTATTCTTAAAAAAATTACAGCCGTTTTCGAATTATGAGACATATTTTTCTGATTTTTTCTTAGAAAAAAATCTTAAGATTTTTTTCTAACTAAAACCTACAAACGTTTAAAACTCATATCATCTTTTGACAAATTTTATAGAGAATCGTATGCAGAAATCCCGATGTGAATAACTTTATTCAATTGGAAGTCATAGTAAATTAAATTTTCTCATTTTTTCTCTTTAATCTTACTCTAAATTCTGAATGAATAAATATATTGTCACCCAGTTAATTTTTTTAGATATTTCTTAGTAAGATACATTTAAAAAAAAAAACTATTAAGTGCCTTGGATAAACTGAAATTTAAACTTTTCGTCTCACAGAAAATAGGGAAATTTTCATACTTTTCTATTTTTTTGTGATTAATAAGCTTTAATTCTGAACAAATTGAGATATTGACTTCCGGTTTTCGGCATTAGATTTTCAAGCACATGTCTGTCAGATAAGAACTTTTAAGGGCCCTGGTTAAGCCAAAGTTCAAAGTTTTTATCCAAGAGAAAATAGTGAAATTTAAGTTTTTTCTTTGTTTACTATGTTTAATCAACTGTAATTTCTCAACGGATTTAAATAACAATAAACAAACAAAAAATAATTTCACTATTCTCTCTTTGACAACAATTTTTTATTTTAACCTGAGCAAAGCCTAAAGTCTTAAAATAATGCATCTATTACAAAAAGGTTTGAAAAATTTAATTTTTTAAACCAGAAATTGTTATTTAAATCCGTTGAGAAATTATAGTTGAACTTGTATTTCACTATTCTCTCTGGAACAAAAACTTTAAATTTTGGCTTAACCAGGGTTGTTATCTGACAGACATATGTTTGAAAAATCTAATGCCGAAAACCGGAAGTAAATATCTCAATTTGTTCAAAATTAAAGCTGATTATATACAAAAAATTAGAAAAATATGAAAATTTTCCAATTTTCTGTGAGACAAAATGTTTAAGACCAACGTGGACTTTTAGTATGTTGTACGGGACACTCGAATGAACAACTGTAAGTACCAAGTTTCAAAACTTCGAGATTTTTTCTACTATTCTGGCTAATTTGACTGGCCTTATATATTTATTATAAGTTTTATGGTACCTACTTGAGTAGCTTAATAAATAAATATTATTTTCGTGTATGTAATTTTTCCTAATTCTTATCAAGGTTTTTATCTTTTTAGAGTGACTCAGCTTCTGTGGAGATTCCAATTGCAAAGGAAATAACAGTGGCAATAATTCCTGAAGAAGTGAGTTCGGACATCCCAAACCCAATATCTGAATTTCAAAATGAGCAAAATGCTCAATCTGTAGATAAAAACACCGTTAAAAAAGGTAATATTAAATATAATGGTGAAATACGAAAAGGGAAGAAAGGACAAGATTTTTGCTTCTTTTGCGAAAGTCTTGTCCTAAACTTTGCCAGGCACATTCAACGCAATCATTCAAGCGAGATTGAAGTGCAAAAAATTTTGTCCATGCCTGTTCGAAGCCAGGAAAGAAAAGAATGCCTAGCTTTGTTGAGGAAAAAAGGAAACTTCCTAAATCAAACTAGTACTGCCAAAGCTATAAGAAAACCAACTGTATGTACATCGCTCTTACCCTGTACTAATTGTTTAGGGTATTACTCTGCGAAACAACTCTGGCGCCATAGAAAGCGCTGCATAAAAAACAAAGATAAGGCACATCAATCAAATGCCCAAAATTATTTAGTAAGAAATTTAAGAATTGATCCAAAATTAAGAGAAACTGTCTTTCCAAGAATGAGAGCGGACAGAGTGTCTCTAATAGCAAAAAAATATCATTTAATTTGCGCGTTTGGCGCCAGATACATAAATCAAAATAGAGAGAAACATTTAATTTATGTAGCTACAAGAAAAATGAGGGAGTTAGCAAAGTTGGTAATAGAGATAAATAAAAGGGATCCATCTATTAAAAACTTGTTTGATGTTCTCAAACCAAAAAAATTTGATTTGATTATTGCCGCTACTAAAGAAGTCGCGAAGTACGATGCGGAAAAAGATCAATATAAGACTCCTACTTACGCTTTACATATCAGAACAACATTAAAGCAGTGTTGCGAAATAGCTATAGTGTATGTACTTAAAAGAAAAGAGGTATACGGAACAATATCTTCAGCGGAAGCAGAAGCTGATTTAAAAACAATGATTCAACTAATAGATTCCCAATGGAGATATGAAATTTCAACGCAAGCAGGAAATGATCTTAATTTGAATAAATGGAATAAAGTTACATTAGTTCCATTGGCAACTGATTTGAAAATATTAAAAGATTATCTGATTGTAAAGGCTAATTGGGCTGTGATAGAACTAACAAAAGATGAAAAAAATAAAGAAGCTTACCTTATTTTGTTAGAGACTATATTTTGTCGTGTAATACTGTTAAATAGAAAAAGACCTGGAGAACTAGAAAGGCTATTGTTACAAACATATAAAGAATCACAAGATAGAGCTCAAAATTATGAAGAATTTTCAAGAGTTTTAAATCCTTCCGAACAAATTTTAATGAAAAAATTTAAGAGAATTGTAATACGCGGCAAACGAGGACGAGGGGTTCCTGTTCTTTTTAGTCCAGACGTACAGGATCATATTAATGAATTACTCAAATATCGAAATAATTTTGTAAATAAAAATAATATTTACTTATTTGGAAACCCAGGTACCATGAAAACTATTACAGGCTATAAAACACTAAAAAAATGTGCCACTGCGTGTGGAGCTAAAAATCCCAATGCTATTACGGCAACGAGGCTAAGAAAACATTTGGCGACATTGACTCAAATTTTCAGCATGTCCGACAGTGATATTGAGCAACTAGCCACGTTTATGGGCCACAATGTTGGTGTGCATAGAGGTTCATATAGATTGCCCGATGATGTGTATCAGACGGCGAAAATAACAAAACTCTTGTTATTAATGGAAAAAGGGGCTGCAGCTGAATTCAAGGGAAAGGCGCTTAATGAAATAGAAATTGATCTCAATGATGATTTAATGAATGATGACAATATTGATAAAGACGACAATAATGATGATATTAATGACCATGGAAATGACGATGAAGGAAATGATTTCGATACGCCTGAGATGTCTGATGAGCCTCCTACTCCTACTAATGTAATAAACTCACGTGCTAAAGTTCCACAAAAACAAAAAAGAACTGTAATTCCCTGGACTGAAGAGCAGAAAAATGTAACGACACAATTTTTTGCTAATCACATTAAAAAAAAGATTCCACCAAAAAAAATCGAATGCCTTGAATTAATTGAGCAAAATTCCACATTGCTTAAAAATAAAGACTGGCTGAAAATAAAAGTGTTCATCCAAAATGTCTACACGAAAAAATTTAAAAAGTAAATTATTTTACAAAGATGTATTTTATATTATGTTAGTATATCTTTTCTTTTCTATTCTTTTATGTTTATGTTTACCTATATTATTTTTCTTATAAAAAGTAAAATTAATAATTATCTTTTTATTTTACTATTAAAATACTTTTCTTATAATATAAATAATACGCATAATTATTATATCCTTCCATTTCATATCCCAAGTATGCAACAAAGCGCGTGTATTTTTGCTTCGGAAAGCCGAGACTAAGACCAAGATTGACTTGGTCTTGGTATCGACAGGTCTTAAAACTAAAGATCGACATAATTTTAAGTGGAGGTTAATTCAACAATCACTCAAATGGCCTAATTGTTTTTTTGCAACAATAGTTACTCGGTATATACCATTGAAATAAAATAAGTAAGATTATTCACATCATCTGTCCAAAAAAGATCAATCAAAATGTATAATATTGAATTTCACAGCCAATTAAAATGAGTAACTTGATTATTTTGTACTAGTAAGGTTGTGTGTCGCCTATTCACTACTAGTACTTTTAGATGACTATTTAACAAATGAACATTTTTATTATAATCTATATTTCCAATATTTATTGCACCATTTCTATCTCTGGGTTTTCTTCAAATGTCTAGAACATCTTCACTTAAAATTCACTATTTTATTTGTAAAGAAACGCCAAAAAACACATTTTGACGTTACGTCTAAATTTTATCAAAATATTTGTTTTCTGAAATGCATAGCTACTTTTTTGCCATTTTAATTTAAAATTGGATCTGCTTCAATGAATAATCTCTTGGATACCATTCGTAGTCATAGTTAAGTAAATTATTTTTCTGGTTATATTAGTTATATTACACACTCATGTACCTTGTGTACCAAGCACGTGGAACATTATTTGTACTACTACCAGAAAAGTAATCGACATAATTACGACTACTTACTTATGGTATAATAAGTGAGCGTTTTTGTTTTAATCGAGTCATACATAATGTTTTATTCGATCAGATTATTTTGGGGTTGGGATTAGATATCTAAATTTAGAAGGTTTGTCCGATCTTTATGAAATTGAAATAAAATTGTATTGCTTTGACAACAAGAAGTAGGTAAGTAATAAAACCTTATTTAGCAAATAGGTAATAGATATTTATGTAACAAAAGTTGTTACCTTACGTATGTGCAATTTGTACCACGAGGCGTAGCCGAGTTCTGTAAACACATAAGTAACGTAACGACCAAAATTCCTTAGGTACGTGTTGCATACAATATTTTACCACTTTTATTCGAATGGAAATTTTTTTGAAATTATGAAATTTTGACATTTAATATCTTACAAATTAGGACATAAACAAAAATATCCAAATAAGGTTATCTACTAACAACATTTTTATTCCAGTACTAGATTTTAAATAGTTTAATTACAATCGAGTCGAGCATTACTTTTCTTCCAAATAAATTTTGTTTCACATTTTGACCTTTAAAGCTTACAGCAATTTTGTATGATTATTGAAAATTTATTCTTTTCAAATTAGTACGCAACAATATTTTGATAAGTAGGTAACAAACAAAAATTTAGAAAAATAAAGCTCTTATGTAATTAACGTTAAAAACATTTACATTAAAATATCTTCTACTTTCGGTTTCTGCTTTCCATACCAAAATAACTGGGTAAATCACTATTTCCTAACCGGAAGTAATAAATTTTGAACAAAAATTATTTATAAAATGCATTAAGTACTATTATATTTTAATTTTAAACCTAATCAATAGTGTTGTCAACAAATTAGTGAATTAAAATTTATTATTAAAATATAATGCATTTGTTGCTAATTTTCATTTAAATAATTTAAAATTTGATTTACAAAATATTTTTAATTTTTATTTTGGACAACATGGTGAAGAACTAACAGATCACAGACAATTTAACCGATTTTCAATAATTTTTTTTTTATACTTAGTTATAAGCTCAGAAATCCAACATAATATATAGGCTAAATAATGAATCAATGTACCATCTGGAAACAAAATCTAAACGATTTATCCCACATTCAACTAGCCGATAATAATTCCGTCTTTTCATTTCAAATCCCCAATATAACGCGCGAAGTAACATGGTTCAGTCGCGGCAACACTGTCGGACGCTTGATAATCGATGAATTGTAATAATCCGTATATTCCGGACGCTTCAAAGATGATAGTTTGAACGGACGCTTCAATGATTATGAATTGGGAATATACACCAACCGGACGCTCTATTAAGGTTTTTTGAACGGACGCTCTGTTGATAGTGAGATGTATATATATATATATATATATATATATATATATATATATATATATATATATATATATATATATATATATATATATATATATATATATATATATATATATACTGACCATTTTCAAACCGCCATAACTCGGTGTATTTTCAATCGATTTCGATGAATCTTTGTGGGCGAAAAACTTTGAAGTGACTACTTTAAAGTCATGCCTGCGAATTTTAGTGCAACCCCTTCCGCCCTCTCCAGCACCCCGGTGAAAAATAATAAATTTTAATTTCAAAAATGTCCAACTTTGACGATGTGTATGGACTTTAATAATTTTTTTTGACTTGATCCATCAAAAGGGCACGAAAATTCACTCAATTCCCTGTGCAGGACTCACAGAACGTAGATCCTGCGATGATTTGGAACAAAGTTATGAATTTTTTTTTAAAAAAGGGCATTTTTTGTTTTTTGCACATAACTCTGCGACTTTTCAACCAAATTAGAAGATTCTTTCGGGTAAAAACCAAATTGTGGGTGTACTTTAAGGGGATAATCTCAGATTAGGATGATCTCTTTTCGTACCCTTTTAAACCCGAACAAAAAAAACACGTTTTTTCGCAAAAAAAACGTCTAACTTTGGCGATATGTACCGAGTTGGAAAAAATTTGTCGAATCGATCCACAGAAAAAGCATTGAAACTTGTTCAATTACCTGTGCTGGGCCCAAAGAACGAAGTTCTTACGACGATTTGGCACCAAGTTATGGTCGTTTGAAAAAAGTGCATTTTGTGATTTTTTGCCCCATAAATCGGCAGTTTTTTGACGAATTTTTTTTTTCACGAATGAAATTTTCTTTCAAAATTTCTAATATTTTAGGCAATTTGAGTTATTCATATGAAATATCCAATTTAATTTTTAAAGAAGTAAGCAAATCTCACGAGTTTAAACGTTTAAAATTATGCTTACAACATAACCTTAAAGAACTGCTCGATATCACAAAAGAGACTAATAACAAGATAACCAAACAGGAATCCAATAAGACCTTCGCTCAAGCAGCGAGCCAAAATACAAACACCAAAACAGTAACAAAAATTATCAACTCTTTAATCGAGATGGGACCAATCAATAAAATAATAGTACGCCCAATCGACGATAACAATGAAATCAAACCAAGTGAAGATACCAGGGATCTGGTCTTCAGGAAAATTTACCCGAATGAGTTTGGTTTTGTTCCAACTAAAGTTTACAAGACTAATAACAAGGGTCTGTGTATCGAGTCGCATTCCTCAAACTTGGAGAAACTAATTGGCTCATCAAAGCTGAAAAAAATAGGACTTGTAGCCAGTAAACCGGCTAAATTTAATCCAAGGATCATAATCAAGAATGTCCCAAAAGAATCTAATGAGAATGATATCCTTCAGGCTGTTACAGAAACCATAGGCGAAATGGACCCAGAAAACCTCAAAATAGTTACCAAGTTTGGGAAAAGAGAAGGCAACATAGTCAACTGGGTACTTGAGACCTCTCCTGAAATCAGAAGGGCCTTACTTAAAACAGGGAGACTGCTGATGAACTAGACCACGTATAAGTTGGAGGACCATGTTCAAGTAATAAGATGCTTCAAGTGTCAAAAGTTCGGTCACACCCGTAAAGACTGCAATAGTGTTGATGAGTGTGGCTACTGTTCCGAAAACCACGAAACAAGGAAGTGCCCCAACTCAACTGAACGTGCCCCATGCTGTGCAAATTGCAGTAAGGCTGGCTACAAGGGAGGGGATTTAGAACACCCCACCAGCGACTCCAAGTGCTTTACATACAAGAAAAGACTCGAGACATACATAAATAACATCAAGTATGACGACTAAATTTCTAAACGTATTACAAGGCAACAATCAGAATTCAAGACAGGCCACACAAGAGTTCATAAGGCACGCTAGGAAACATGGTTACGACGTCATCATACTGCAGGAGCCATATAACTGCTATAATAAAGTATCCGGCTCATATGTAATCCCCGGCACATCTGGCATCCGTATTATTGCACAAAAGCAAGAGAAATTTTACGCAGCAGTAGGCATTCTCAACCCCAAAATGGATCTGCTTGCCCTCACAAATAGGATCAGCTCCTTTTTCGCTACATGCGAACTTCGTTTGGAAACCTGGTAACCCATATAACCTCGGCATACCTGGCTCCAAGAAATCAAATAACTAACGATCTAGCGCCTTCGATACTGCACACATTCTAGGGTTGGATGCAAATGCCAAATCCCAACTCTGGCACTCCACACTAGACGATCAAAGGGGAGAAGAGATGGAAAACTTTATTCTTGATCACGATTTACTAATCCACAACACTCCAGGACACCCTACCACATTCTTTAGCGCCAATGGATAAAGTAATATCGATCTCACTCTAGCCACGTCAGGTATTAACATCCAAAATTGGAGGACCATTAAAGAGGTCTCACAAAGCGACCACAGAGCCATTTCCTTTGGCATAAAAGTCCGATGCAAGAAAACAATATTCAAAGGATACAACCTCAACTGTGCAAACTGGGAGGCAATTAAACTAGAAACCTCATCTCTGACTGAACAAATAATATCAAGCAGAAGCGAAACCCTTTCTATCTTCAATATTGACCGACAAATTGGGGCACTTACTGACGGTATAATCAATATAATGAATACGCACATTCCCAAAAAGAAGGCATATCTTCATAGGGAAATATGGTGGACCGACAATCTGGAGAAACTTAGAGCTACTGTGAGCAAGCTGAAACACCTCGCGCAGAGATCCCCAGATTCTGACAGGGAGCAGGAACTACAGATTAACTCTTTCTAGATATAAACAAGAGGTTGTAAAAACTAGGAACAAGTCCTGGAACAATTTTGTCAAAATGACCTTAACAAGGACCCTTGAGGCCTTACTTATAAACTAGCGGCAGACACTCACGAGCATTCTATAGACACTTTCCGGAGAGTTATGTACACTATTTTCCCACGACTATAAATATCAAACATTTTATTAATAAATATATTTTAATATCAACTGTCACTCTTATAATTTTAACTTTACGAAGAAACAAAATGTACCACGATCATGGAATACACGATACAATATTATTTCCATTGACACGAATATAATTTCTATTATTAAAATTTTTAAATTACAACACCTACAGCAAAAGTACTATTTTAATTTTGTAGCTAAATCACTTTTAATGTCGTGTATGTCCACTTTAATGAAATAATGCAATTTATCACAAAATACCTTCTTACTCAGGAAAAAATTAGCAAAAATATCAAAAAGACAACACACACCTACTGAAAGGTGAAACAAAAATTTAAACTGTGGCGATATGACCTGTTCGATATCATATCGATTGATATTGTTTATTTTCGTAGCTAGATAACTGTATGTAAATTGTTTGTTTCGTATATAGTCGGTGGGGAGGGGATATTTGCTGTATTTATGATTACAGCGTTCTATCTTGACTGAAAAAAATATTATTAAGTTATGAAATACAGTTCTGTTATACATAAAAAATTTAAATATTTTATTTCTTAGTGTATTCCCAGTCAATATTATTTATAAAGTACTACGGATTGTAAAGATGGATAGGTAAAGCAGTTATCATGACATTTGTTTTTTAAAATTTTTATCACTACAGAGATCCGCTCTTATGTACAAATTGTCCCAATCCTTCCCACTCTCCTCTATGTGTAAAGAAATCCTTCCATTCCACAATACTGAATTTCTCTGTTATCACTACCCTCTGTTTCACATCCTTCCTCTAATATTCTCAGACCCGCACATCCGTTTTTATCTTCGTCACCAAAAGATGTTTCGTTTTTCTAGCTACATGCAAATGTGGTTCGATCCTTGATGTTGTCGTCGATTCTCATAGAGATTCTACAAAAGTAATTCTGATTTGCTCAATTAATGTTGGTAGCCGGAAGAATTGTAGTAAGTGTTATCTTCGCAACCCTATGCGCAAAGAAGTTGGTGCTTTTTTACAGCAAAAAACAGTAGATAAGTACAGATCTGAAGTATGAAATCAGGTGCTTGAGCGTTAAACCGTTTTCAATTTTGTACTGGACCAACTCGCAGCTGCATGTGTATAACAAATACTTCTACATCACAAAGAGTTGTGTATCTATTGACGTTTCCGAAGGCTTTGTTCGTAAATTGAAAAAAGTTTTCAATATGCCTTGCGGGTCAATTTTTTTTATAACAAGTGTCAATCCGATGTCAAGCTGGTCAATTTTCTGTAGCACAGATGCCCTCAGAATGGTACGATACCAACATGATACAATTTTTCTTAATGAAACTGCACCACTTGTCTGGCCGAAAACCGAAAGAAGTAATTGTAGATATGTCAAGAGCATTGTTAAAGGCTGTGACACGAGCATATACGAATCACAACTTCATAGAGCAATATGCCGAAGACTGCTACAGTGGCAGTGTCCCTGATATATACATCCGTTTAGATGTGGCACACTTTTTACATTTATATGTAAGACTTTTTTATACACGTCAACTGATCCGCATAAAACGATTTTATTTAGCAGCTGTTGGTCAGCTTATAATGTGTCGAAATAAAACTGAGACGCAGGACATACTAAAGCCGATTTTTACTCAATCGTACAGTGAATTATACGGTATCTTATCAAACGGTGAATTATCCTTATGTGAAAAGGCCGAGCGACACCTGAAAACTTTAATTACAGGTAAAATAAAATGAATTAAAATCAAAAACAATTTTTTACTTATTTTAACAAACCTATGTATAATTGTTTATTAAATAATATTTTTGCCCAGTTTTTAACTTAAATAAGTATTACTTAAAACTAAGGAATTCTTATATTTGAAATTTGTTGCGCGGATTGAATTTAGACAAACCTTAACAAAGTTTAGTTTAGTTGAAGTTTGATATCTAAAACAGGATATCTAAAAGTTTTTATGAATAAATCTGATGTATCCAGCACTTAACCTCCCGCCTTACTCTGCTCTTGTTACTAATAGTCATATTATACTCACAAATTCATATAATACAGTCATTTCAAAAAAATATATAAAACAATATGTCAATTGTCACCGTCACTGCCATAATCATTTAAATTTATTTTACATTTAACTTTAAATATTCATTGATAATTTATTAATTTTTCGTGAAAAAGTATGAACTAGGTATGAAGTATAGGTATGCATTATTTACTTATAGTAATGATTTTTTTAAATAAAAGTTAATCATAATTATATACACATAATTGTAGGGCTTAAATGGATTTCGATTACTCTTGACAATAAATACAAATCAGAAAATAAATTTGTGCTTTCAATATTTCACTTGGAATTGGAAATTTTGTATTAAGAGCGAAAAATTTGTGCATGGTATCAGAATCTACAATCAGCCAAATTTAAAAGACGTCCATCTGTAGCGAGCGTATACACATATAATACAACTAATAACTGATTTCTTGGAAATAGGTACGCAATTATTAAAAATAGTATTGTGTAGAATTATAATTACTTCAAAACAGGTCATAGCCCTGTAAGCATGTATCTTTCAATAGGAGTGATAGTTTTTTCAATAAAGATTTCTCGGTTTCTGATATATATTTTATTTACTTCTAGGTGTCAAATTACACTCACCGGCACGGAAAACGGGTCACTTATTTTTTTTAAGAAAAAATGCTAAAAACATTAATGTTGAGGACGAATGCCGAAATATTACTATTGCTATATGTTATCTAGACATTCTCGAAGTCGCTTCCATTACCAACTCTTACAAACATTAGCAATTTACTTAAATATTCCTTTTATTATGCGCATCATACCGAAATCACGAAATTTATAAAATTCATAGTTATTGATTATGCTGGTATTATTTCTTTTCATCATTTGTTTTATTGTTTATTTGTCATTTTGATGTGGTGTGATGTGGTCTATGTTTTCAAAATGGCACAGAATGCAGAAATTGTAGTTTCCATCATCACTTTCATCGAAGACAAAAGAAGTCAACATTTCGTAGCTAAACGGTACAATGTATCACTTAGTAGTATTTAACGCGTTTATACACGTTTTCTGGCGACAGATTTGTACACCAGAAGACCTGGAATAGGCCTGAGAAGACGCAAAAGCAACAGAAATGCTCGATTTTTTGTTTTGACATCGCGTCGAAATCGCACTATAATTGTCGTGCAGGTCCATAAATCATTACTACAATTGCTTACTGTGAATAATAGTGAACGTATTGTACGAAGAAGAGTAATAGAAGTAGATTTTCTGGCACGATGGCCTGCCATGCGACCACACGTCCTCCAACATTACCGAGTAGCTCGATTGTATTTTTTTGGAAAGCGTGTAAATTGGGATTAAGGTGATTAGACTCGTGTTTTAGTCACTATCGAATCCCGATATTTTTTAATGTCACCATATGGATGTGTAAAAGTGTGACGACCAATTGAGAAACTTGTGCATTCAGCAATACTGTAAGATTCTTGGGAGGATCAGTAATGGTGTGAACTGGGATATCAGTGATTTTGCGGATAGATCTATTCCTTGTTAAACAACCTTTACTATTAATATTCTACTTGCAAACATTATATAAAATTCTATTATATTAATATGTTATATATTATTTATAAAAGAAAAAAATTCTAAGAATCCGTTTAAAATGCATTTTTCTCTCTATGTCTTCACTTTTTTATTATTAATTAAAATACATATTTATTGAATAATCTTAAGTGTAATGTTACCAACTCTATAATAATTTTAGAAATTTACTTTTTCAATTTCTATTATTTCATGTTTATATTATATATAATTGATAAATAATTAACTTATTTATATATTTATATTATTATTATTATTATTTATACGTTAATTATGTATTAAATATGATTATTTTGTGTTTAATTTATGATATTTTTTTCCACTAGCTTGGCAACACTGATCTCCTGATCTCTTACTAAACGTCAGATATTTTTTTAGGTTATTGATTTATATTAGTACAAGATCTTATTTATACATTATTGTATCTTATTATTATTATTAGTAATAATATCTAACAACAATATTATTATTTCTAAACGTAACGCGCATAACATACTACCTATATAAAAGTTGTATGTAGGTATGAAACATAATATTATAGTATAATTAAATAATTATTTTGCAGAGATATTACGGAAAAAGAAGATCAGATCAGGTTGTAAATATGTGTTTTGTATCTGTACAAAATAGTTTAGAAACGTAAGTTGTTGTCGTGTCTATCTAAACATTGGTGGTGAAATGCAAGACGAATGACAACATTTTTTTGTTACTCTTTGACAACACTTTCTTGGTTTTCGTATTGATAATAAAATTTATTAGGTATTTTGTATCAGAGACTAGGTAATTCTTATACTCTTATTGACTTGCTTTTAGATATATACAGAGTAGTTCAAATATATTTGCTGACAGATCTGAATCTCAGACGAGGAGATCTTGACATTATTTGTTTGTAAAACAGCTTCACGATGCGCCGGCTTTTGACAGCGATAATCATATTGGGTTCTTATTTTTTCTTCAGTAACCTAATTAAACTATCAAATCATTTCGCGTTTTCTATATTTATGTTAAAATATCTAAATCTCATACTTAATAATATAAATGTCAATAATATTGACATGTTCTGTATAAAGTGTGTTTCAATAATATTAATATTCATCCATCAGTCTTCTTATGACTGTTTTGTTGGTGGTGGTGGTGTTAAGTTCTGGATTTAGGTTTGACATTTGTATTATTTTAAAAGGTACATTAACACGTAAAATACATTAATATTATTTTGTTTCAGGTAAATAATACAAAATTTTAATGGGATTTTATAGCTGGGATTGATTAATACAAATATATGAACAATGTAATACTAGTGTTATGTATTGTTAGAACAGTATTTCATTGTACCGGTAGAAATAAAGTTGAGGTAGGCAGCATATTATGATGATGGTTTATTTCACAAACGTCAGACATTTATAGGGCAAAAATACGTTGTACAAGATCTTATTTATACATTATTATATCTTATTATTATTAATAATAATATCTAACAAAAATATTATTATTTATAAACTTTACGCATGACATAAATAAAAGTTGTTCGTAGGTATGTACATATTATAATATTATACAATGAAATAATTTTTGCAGAGATATTTTATGGATAAATAATGAACAGATAGTTTGTTGTAAATTAATATGTGTTTGAATCTGTACAAATATGTTTATAAACGTAAATACTGAGGAACTAAAACCTAGATCTTGCGTTAACTGTCACGAGATGGCGCAGTCTACATGGATACAGACGATAACAGGAATTTTTATGGTCTGTGTGGTTAAATTTGATGTAAATATAGCTAAAAATCATATTATTTTTAATTATATAATTTTTTGTATTATTGTTATTATTTCTGTAATAAAGAAGTTTACAAAATGTGGTCATAATTTGATATCAACTCATTTCGTTACTTGCAATTCTTAGCTAATAACCAATTTTCTTTTTCAGCAATTTACAAAATAATTTTAAATTAAACATGTAGACTGATATTGGGTATTGTCGTCTGAGAATGTTCCTGTTCGGTAGGATCTAAACAAATTCTAATCAATATTATATTATATATGAACACGAACAGATATATTAGAATAATAATTTTATAATTTCTGTATTACACTCATGCAATATTGAAGCAACGTGTCAAAAGTTGCACTTGCATCTGCAATATTGCTCAATGTAAATTGGGCTTAATAAAGATGGTTTACAAAATGAGGTCGTAAATTAATATATAACACTCCTTTCGTTATTTGCAAATAATCTTATGTATGTGTTTGTGTGTATGTGTTTGTGTGTACATGTTTGTGTGTATGTGTTTGTGTGTATGTGTTTGTGTGTATTTGTTTGTGTGTATGTGTTTGTGTGTACATGTTTGAGTGTATGTGTTTGTGTGTATGTGTTTGTATGTATTTGTTTGTGTGTATGTGTTAGTGTGTTTGTGTGTATGTGTTTGTGTGTATTTGTTTGTGTGTATGTGTTTGTGTGTATGTGTTTGTGGGTATGTGATGGTGTTTGTGTTGGTGTGTGCGTATGTTTGTGTGTATGTGTTTGTGTGTATGTGTGTGTGTGTGTGTGTGTATGTGTTTGTGTGTACGTGATTGTGTGTACGTGTTTGTGTGTATGTGTGTGTGTGTATGTGTTTGTGTGTATGTGTTTGTGTGTATGTGTTTGTGTGTATGTGTTTGTGTGTACGTGTTTGTGTGTATTTGTTAGAGTGTACGTGTTTGTGTGTATGTGTTTGTGTGTATGTGTTTGTGTGTATGTGTTTGTGTGTGTGTGTGTGTGTGTGTGTGTGTATGTGTTTGAGTTTGTGTTGGTGTGTGCGTATGTTTGTGTGTGCGTGTATTGGTGTGTATGTGTATGTGTTTGTGTGTATGTGTTTGTGTTGGTGTGTGCGTATGTTTGTGTGTATGTGTTTATGTTTGTCTGTGTGTTTGTATGTGTCTGTGGGTGGCTTTAGAAGGAACATCTCCACATGCTTTGGATGGATCACTTCTACAGGCTTTGGATGGAACGTGTTAACAGTATTAAAATGGAACACCTCCACAGGCTTTGGATGGGACATCTCCACAGGCTTTGGATGGGGAAACTCCCACAGGCTTTGAATGGGATATCCATACATGCTTTGGATGGAAAACTTAGATCTATCTAAAGACGAGTTTATCCTAAAGACGAATGTTTTATCTAAAGACGAGTTTAATCTAAAGACGAATTTAACTTAAAAACGAATTTAATTTATAATACAAGTTTAAATTAGAGACAAGTTAAATTATAAGACGAGTTTATTATAAAGACGTGTTCTATCTATAGTCAAGTTTTATCTAAAGACGATTGCTATTAAAAGATGAGTTGTAGGTATTTAAACAAGTTTTATCTAAAGACAAATATTATTTAAAAACCAATTTATTTTAAAGATGAGTTTTATCTAAAGATGAATATAACCTAAAAACGAGCGTCAATATAAGTGATGAGCGTCAATATATAAGTGACGAGCGTAAATATATAAGTGACGAGCGTCAATATATAAGTGACGAGCGTCAATATATAAGTGACGAGCGTAAATGTGAAAATTTTATTCTAAAGACGTGCTCTATCTAAAGTCAAGTTTTATGTAAAGACGATTTCTATTTAAAGATGATTTTAACCTACTTTACTTATAACTTAAAGATGAGTTTAACTTACTTAACTTATAACTTAAAGATGATTTTAACCTACTTTACTTATAACTTAAAGATGAGTTTAACCTAATTAACTTATAACTTAAAGACGAGTTTAACCTATTTTATTTATAACCTAAAAATGAGTTCTACCTACTATACTGGTTACACAACCATCCATTAATTTATAATCTACTTGCAAACATTTTTGGAAACGATATTCGCTTTATGTCATATATATCAATTTAAAGAGAAAAAAATTCTAAGAACCCGTTTAAAGCTTATTTTTCTCAATTACGTCGGAGTTTTTTATAATTCATTAAAATTTACATTAATTCGCTATGTTACTAATAAAATTACTAAATTTATGTTGGTATTACATACACACGTAAAGTCAATGTTGCCAACTGTATATTAATTTTAAATTTTTTACAAATTTATTTCAATTTATTCATATTAGAATTACTTCCTATATAACTTATATAAAAATTAATTTATTTTTAAATATATATATATTTAATTAAATTATCATTTGTACGATAAATTTATAGTAAATACGATTATTTTGCACATTATTTTTCTCAACTACGTTGGCAACACTGGCTTTAGTTTACGTCAAAAAATTTTAGGTTATCGTTATATTAGTACATGGTATAAGATTTTCATCTTATTTATACATTATTATTTCTTATTATTATCAGTAATAATACCTCATAACATCAATATTATTATTCATACTTTAATAATAAACTTCGCATGATATAAAAGTTGATGTATGTACATAATTATACAAGGAAATAATGAACAGATAAATTGGAAGAAGACCAGAAGAAGCATATAATACCAAATGGGCTTATATATGTTTGAAACTATACCAAATTGTTTATAAACGTGAGTGGTACATGAAACTACGGAGGGTATACTCTAAACTTTTTATACTTTGGCGAAATGCAAGACGAACAATTTTTACACGACAACATTTACTTTGACAAATGGTTTCTTATTGAAGTTTCTACATTTTAAATATTTACTACATCTATTACAATTTTACCATTATATATTTGTGTTGTTTAATTTTTTATTTAATGTTTCTACGGTAATATTCAATGCCGATAGGTACATAAAAGATATTCTGACCGACAATGTTGTCCCTTATGCACAATTTTAAGATGATAAATTTATCTTGATCCACGATAATGCGCGCCCTCATGCTGCTGCAATCTTGAACGGTTTCATAAATGTTGTTAACATCAATCGTATGATGTGTCCAGCGCGGAGTACAGATCTGAATCCATTATAATTTGGGTAGTATATGCTCGATATAAAGATTCGAAGTCGTGCACCCTGTCCCAGTAAGCTTAGTACGCTGGAATAACTCAGAGAAGCACTGTTAGAAGCATATAATAATATCCCTCAAGATGGCATCAGGAACCTCATTTTGAGTATGCCTCTACGATTGACCAAGGTCATAAAGTACACAGAGGGAACACGCGTTATAAGTATAAACGAATTGTGTTTATTTATGTGATTGAAATTTTTTTCAACTTATTTTTTATTGTTTTTATGTCCATAATTTTTTCTTTTGATAATAAACAATTAGTAAATCTTCAAAACATTAATTTTATAATACGACATGCTTGACTATAATACCCTTTAATAAAATATATCATAGTTGTATACAATAATCAAGGGATAACAAAAATTTTTACAAAAGAATAAGTGACCCGTTTTCCGTGCCGGTGAGTGTATTTAGTATAGTGTGCAGTTTCATGATGCAGCGTTTGACGCCTCGAGACCGGTTGGAAATAATAAAAATATATTACCAAAGTTCAGTTGTGGGTGTTCAACGTTTATTCACCCCAGAATTGGGTCGCCGTCACTGTTACTCTGCATAGGCTATAAGACGCACTGTGATAAAGTTTGAGTTAACATTACTAAGACAATTAGCCACCAAGAAGACAACGAAATGTTCGAAGTGAGGAGAATATCACAGCTCTAGCGGCCAGTGTTGTGGATGAGCCAAATTCGGCCAAATTGGAGCGATCTTGTGATCAGTGTCAACAAAGCCGTGGTGGACATTTGAACGATATCTTGTTCCGAACATAACTGCATTGTTCAAGCTTCCAAATAAAGCAAAAACTAAATTGATATGTCAAACCGTTGACGTTTTATTTAAAATTAAAATCCTATCACTCTTAATGAAAGACCCTATATAAAACGAAGTCGCTTCCTGCTGTCTGTATACTTAGATCTTTAAAACTACGCGACGGATTTTGATGTGTTTTTTTTTTAAATAGATAGAGTGGTTCAAGAGGAAGATTTATATGTATAATACATGCATAATATAGTAGAGAAACACTGATAATTTTTGAGGTTTCTAATGTGATGTAGTAAATAAACACATTTTTTGCGCTTACATTGCAAACGCTGGCTGAACCGAGCGAGATGGTCGTCAATGAGTACTTCTTCTTCAAGTTGTTGGATAATGAGGTCGGCAATAGAGTTGGTTATTGAAGACCCCATTGGAGTGCGATCAACTTGTTTATAATAGGTGTTGTCGAAGGTAAATATTGAAGTATCGAGGCATAATTTTAAGCCTTCTATGAATTCTTCTTCACTTAAAGAGGTGTAGATGTTTAATTCATGTGAATTTAGTCACCACTAGCAACAACTCACTATCCTGTTTATTCTCTAAACAAAAGGATAAAACAGAGAAAACCGACATGAAAAATGTCATTTATAGCATTGACTGCTCATCTTGCGAATTCAAACCCTGCAAAATTTTAGGAATTTTTTCAGTTTTTGTCTAATAACTCGTAAACTATGCGTTTTCGATACTTAGTCGATGTTATCATTTTTAAGATACATTAAATTTGCAACAATAAAGCCCAACCGCAGCAATGTACGTCCAATAGTTTCCGAGATATGGCACTTCTAAAATTAAAAAATTTTCAAAAAAATGAAAGTTGAGAAATTTTAGCTTTTTTCGTTGTCACTTTTTGTGTTTAATTACATGTAACTTCTGATTGAATAAAAATATTGTCTTTCGGTTTCTTTCATTAAATGTTACGAACATTTCTCTATAAAATACGTTATTTTAAAAACTTTTTATGGCGTTCATTATGCCAAAATATATCGAAAACGCATAGTTTACGAGTCATTAGGCAACACCTGCAAAAATTTGAAAATTTTGCAGGTTTTTACGTATTACGCAGGAAGCACAGGTTTTTCGAAGCTACAAATTTGGATTCACACTACCCTAACTGATCCTAGCAACATATTAAAAAATCAGAACTACAACACGCTTTGCGATTTTAGCCTTTTTTATGTACGATTTGACTGGCCTAGTTAACACGGCATCACCAAGAAACCGGCCATCAGTTTTTCTTCGAAGACACCAGCATACTTGACACCATCAAAGATAAATCCAATAGGTTACTACACGAAGCTCTACATATTAATATCGACAACAACATTGAGTCAATTATCAAACTAATATGAAAGACAATTTAAAATTCGCGCATAATTTTTTAGGGATTTTTATACGACCTAGTAATATTTCACCAGCCTAGTTACTTCTCAAAAGTATTTCTAACGCTCGAACACGTGTTTCATTTACGATTTAAATAAAGTTACATTTTGCAAAGTTACAATGTTTTTTGATACTTTTCTCATTCTTTATCATGTTACTTACATAAGATCGGCTGGCTGATCTTTTTGTTGACAACCGGAAGCTTTTATTTTTATTTTTCGAATGTAGGTACGTCTTCTTTCATTCGTATGGTTTTGTATTTGTAAAATATTATTTTATAATTATAGCTGAAGATGGACCACATTCTGCATCCGAAACGATAAGAAACTCCATTTTAGAAGTTCTAAAAACGGAGAATGCGTCAGATGTAAAAGCATATTACCTGCTAAAACATCTAAGACTATTTCCCTTATGGTCAAATGTCTGTAGGGACAGTTTTGGGTATGGCCGAGTGCCCGCAATATCTCCTGCTATGCTAGCGAAGCAGAGTTAAAATTTTTTTAAACAAAAGTGTTTAAAAATGAACTCCCACTAATAGTGGATGCCTTTGTACAACAGCATCTGGACTATTTGCAAGGCAAAATGAGGATTATTGATGCTGCTTTTCCTGATGAATCAGCAACTCAAAATGAATTCGAAGGTATATAATGTTTCAGTAAACACTATTAAAAGATATTAAATTTTGATAACGCTTATCGATACATTAATACTAAAAATATAAAATTAGATAGGTATTATAAAATAAAAGGAATTAAATAATTTCAAACAAAGTATAAGACACCACGACAATGTTTTTACACTATCTATATTAAATGATAAAGCAATATTGTTGTTCAATTTAAAGGAGGCAAAACAGTCGATAGTACTATCGATATTTCGTTAATTGCGATTTAATAATCAATAGTTCCATGTAGAAAAATTAAACGATAGTTTATCAATATTATATTGACATATAAATTGGTTAACAAAACGACTGTTTATCGTTCATAAAAGGATGATTAAATGCATATTTTTCGACCCATTTCGACTTACTTTTGAGTTTTTTAAATATATAACATGCCAACGATGTCAATAATAGTTTGAAAATAAGTATCGATAAACAAAAACTATACTAGTTTAATTAAAACTATCGTTTCACTATCGATAGTATCGATTAATTATGACTATCGATAGTTTCTTATACGATAGTTTGCCTGCCCCCCCCCCCCCCCCTTCCAGTGCGAATAATGAATGCAAAGAATTTGATTCGAAAGAATATAATATTAGAAAATGCTAATAGTTTTGTAATCAAATTATTATGAAACTTACGTTAAGCATATTCTGGTTTATAATAAATAAAATTATAGGTATACGAGTACTAGAGTACTAGAACTCGAACCAATTGTGACGCAAATTGAAACTCAGCTGCCCAAATCGTGTCCAGCGTGTGCTGTTGGTAACATTGGCCCGTGACAATGTGTGATTTGCGAGAAATTTATTCATCATTTTGATAAGTGTTCTTCTCCGGCCAATGATGATTGTGACGACGAGGGTTTTAGTCAACCACGAGTATGCAAAGAATGCAAAACTAATACACATTTTTCTTTTGACATACTCGTAGACGAACAGACAAGGTTCAATGAAAAAATATGTAAGACCTGCAATAATTTTTAAAATAGTTTCTTATATATTTTAGTTTAACTAGTAATATTCAGATACACAAATAAAGAAACGAGTATATTTTCATTATAATCATTCTTATTATTACATGTATAATAATGTCAACAAAATTTATTATACGTAAATTAATCATTTAAAAAATCTATTGAATGTTCATATTAATTATTCAATATACTCAATTGTAGTTAAAACAATATATAAATAAATAATATAAACTACTAAAAAACAACACATTAACAGTCCGAAAGAGCTGTAGAATCTGAAAGGGTTGAAGGAGAAGAAAATGTTGGGTTTGATTGGGCTAAAAGATGTTTATTTTGTGGAAGGCTTATAGGTAACGTTTGTACAATAAAATTCAGAAAAACTTCAGGTGTTGATATTAGACAAACTATCTTAAATGATTTATTAAACCCGGAAAATGCAAATCCGTACAAGTTTACTCGGCAAACCGCAATCAACCGCTTATTGAGCGTTCGGGACGTAGAAAACTTATATGTACTTTATCATGTCTATTGTTTCAATAATATTCATTTATCATGCGCATCTAACGAAAAGCTAAAACTTACTGAAAAAAATTGATCGAAAATCACGATCACTCAGAATTTACGCTCCGAGGGTTGATATATATTTTACCGGATGACATTTATAAACCTTCTGAACCCACTGTTTTGGGTCGATTAAATGCTTTCTATCTCGACGAAGGGATTATATGGCGCATTAAATGAAAGCTACCGTAAGAGAAGAGAAACTCGACAGAAGATCAAGATTTTATATAATTAAAAATGGCTGCCGAAGCAATTCTCAAAGAAGTTCGATCTCAAAAATATGATTCCAATACATATCCAGCAAGTGATAAAATGTTGGATAATTTATATGAAGAAATTCCTCCCAAACTTTAGTATTTTTTGGACTCTTTGGTTTTAAACACTTATGAAGAAAAACAATTAGAAAGAAATTATTGCTACCGCTGCTCATATTCTAATGACTGCAGCTGCTCCTAGATTTTATCTTTCTCCGCTCGGTTTGTCCTTTGCAGTTGCACTCCATAGAAAATTCGGTACTAAAATATTATTGACCAGTTTCATTCCTGTGGCTTAACATCATCATTCATCATATACATCTGCATCTGGAATTATCCCTCAAGGGCCAATACGAAAGATTGAAAAGTTGTCTGAACAAGAGATTGAGGAATTAGGAAAGACAAGTAATGCAACGCTACGGACTTCCACCACTAGCTGGTCTCGAAAATCTTTCTGTGCAAGACAAAAATCACAATTTAAATTTAAAAATGACTGATGCCACTGAAATCTCAGTTTTCTGGATGTTAATAAAATGTTTAAAGCTAGAAATCACAAAAGCATGGAATGGTTTCATAGAGGACCTAACAGCCAACAAAGAATACGAGTTGTCAGTAATTCATTTTTGCCCTTTATCAATTCGAAGCCCAATGACTATGATACGTTATACACTGCGATAGTAAAATCAGTTTCTCAAGCACGTGAACATGGCATGAAAACCTGTATAATAACCTTTGACCAGCAATTGTATTGGAAAGCTCGTGATATCGTTGCAACAACGCAGATTGCAGATGATATGACTATTTATATTAGGCTGGGATGTTTCCACACCCTCTTGTCGTTCTTGGGAAGCTTTGGCACTGTCATGAAAAACAGTGGGCTTCAGGAAACTTTCTGTACAATGGTGAAAGTATTGTTGACAAAATTATGCATAGCAAAGATTATTCGCGTGCGATCCGCGCTCATACTTTCGCTCTCCCAGCAATAAAAAAAATTGATATGTGCGAGGAAGTTGACAACAATTTCAAAAATTTAGTGAAAAAGGAGCATTCTATGAAGTACCGGACAGTATAAAAGAGTTGCTTGAATTATCGGAATTCAATAGGTCAACTGAAACGTTTGAAATGTATTTTGAGAGAATTGAAAACAGAAATTCCAAATGCAAATTGTGGATAACATACTGCAGGATAGTTCTAATTCTCAAAGATTTTGTGTATGCCGAGAAAAGCGGAGACTGAGGCCTCCACGTCAAAACTATCGAAAAAATGATACCATTTTTTCCATTTTACGGGCCACTTTCCTTATGCAAAATCCGCGCAGATATATTTACAGGAATGTAATAATTCTGGAGGATGTCATGGCTAAAACTGAGTATGAACAATTTACCACAAAGAGATATTGGAGCTCACGCAGAGTAAACAAATTTTTCTCTGGAATATTAACTGATCAGACAATCGAGCAAACCCTGATGAGGCGATGCCATTTTAGGGGAGGCTTATTCCAGGGAGGTGTGACAGGCAGCGTTGCTTTCCAGTGGTTAATGGCTAGTATTGCTGCAGATGGCTGCTTAAGTTAACTGGAAAAATTCACAAAAATAATTATTGACAGAAGTTATCAGCAAAAGGACTCGCGAGATTCGGTGATTAATCATGATATAAAAGATTTTCTAAAATTGCAAGAGTTTTTACTCAGTTTTATCCGTTTGCAGATACAGAAAACATCACTAATATAGCTAATGGATTCACTGGAAATAATTCGAGAATAACGTGTTATAATGCCTTTGAAATCGGCTTGGATATTTTAAACGATATCAAAGGAGAAAAATCAAGACACTTAAACTGTCTGACTAAAAAAATTACAAACATCGGATCAGAAAAGGAATGTTCCATTACAGTAAATAAGGAAAAATATAGAACGGAAGATCCTCTTGCATTATTTCATCGAGTTTGTCTATTGAACAAAGATGGGGATAGTATGGAAAATTTTTTAAACATGAATTAGCCCAATACCCATTAGCTCTATTTGATGAATATGGAATTCATGTAGGTAAGTATTATTAATTTTATCAAATACTAGTTATAAGGAGACCACATAAATTATAATGGTACGGCACTGAGCCATGAACGTTATTTGTACATTTGAATTATTTAAGACACAGTTGCTATCAGCTGTTCATATAAACAATTAAAAACAATAAAGATTCTCTATAGTAAAGATTCTCTGTAGTAGACATAATTTTAAAGTAATTAGTGCAACTTAAGCAAGTCCCCCCCCCTCACCTGGTCCGCCCCTCCGTGCACTAGGGGCATTTTTCATGGTGAAAATTGAAATCAGCGCACCTAAAAAACCCCTACAGGTAATTTTAAAGTATCTGGTACAACTTAACAAATTTCTCCCCTGTACGCTTCCTCAGTGCACCGGAGGCATTTCTCATGGCGAAAAATGAAATCAGCATACCCCCGAGTAACGAATTTGACCGCTTTTTGTCAATTAGAATTTTAAAAAATTATATATTTTCAGATGCATTTTATGCAACCAAAGTGCATTCCCGATTTCTGCCGTTATAGGTCAGATGTAGACTTTTTTCTATAGTGTTTCTGAACACATTGCAAAAAACCGCATTCAGATCGGTGCCGTATTTCGTTATTATTCAGTACTTTTCCTGGTCTATGACATAGAATTTATGCAAAATGCAATAGTTTCAAGCCAAAAAAATGAAATTATTCAAAGACATATAAAAACCTGTACTTACCGGAAAAGCATATTATCATACACTACAATTTTTGTTAATTTTTAAAGATGTAAGTCTTCATTAAAGCGACCCCAATTATTTGATATTATTATTAAACACAATTAATTCAAGAAAATAAGGAAAATCTCCAACCGTATATTATTGTGGCAATCGGTACCAATAAGAAAGCTGTTTCGTAATATTTTATTATAATTGACGGAACACTACTACCAGCAACCGCCGAAAATTTCGCAGGTGCTATTGGTGTGACGTTTAAGGTACACTACGTGTTTAACATTAAATATTCTATTGAATTATCAACGTTTTTCATTTTTTTTCAATCTTACATTTATTTTGTCTTAGTTATGTAGGTACATGTACATAAATGTACTCATATTTAAGTATTCGCAAGAGTACCTACGGTTTGAATTTTTAAATTTTTATTTAAAATGATATTTTTTGCTTGTTTTAAAATATAGTATATTGTGTTTATTGTTCTATGTAGGTTTTATATTTGTTAACCTTTTATTACTGTTATAAATGAAACACATGTAGATGCTGTAATACTCAATAGTCCAGGGAAGTTAGGAAATGAATCGGAAATTTTTAGGGACACCAGATATCGAGATGCGGTTTTCTGCATTGTGTTCAGAAATCTTCCAGGAAAAAAGTCTATATCGTCTGTTTATGCCATTTTTCGAAAAATGCATTCTGTTGCAATAAATGCATTTTGCAAATGCATAATTACTTGCAACATTATAAGAACGACTGGAAACTCGGAAAAATCGTTACTCGGGGGTTTTCGGGGATGCCGAATTCAATTCTGCCATTAGAATTACCCGAGGGCGCTCGGGGGTGGCTCTGCGGGGGTGTTTGGGAGGGAAATTGCGGCGTCCTTGAAAATCGCTCGAAAATAGTTACTCGGGTGTTTTCGGGGATGCCGAATTCAATTCTGGCATTAAAATTACCCGGGGGCGCTCGGGGGTGGCTATGCGGGGGTGGCTATGCGGGGCTGGGAAATTGCAGCGTCCATGAAAATCGCTCGAAAATCGTTACTCGGGGGTTTTCGGGAATACCGAATTCAATTCTGGCATTAAAATTAGCCGGGGGCGCCCGGGGGTGGCTCTGCGAGGAAAGGTAATGGAGAAAGTTAAAAATCACAAATTATGAAAATAATACCTACTTTATTTAAATATAACTTAAAAACTAAACATCTTCTTCAAACTCTTCTTCTTCTTCCCCTTCTTCATCTACTCGTCACTATCCTCGACCTCGTTGGAAGTGCCTTTTTGGTTTGAGCAATTGCCATCGCAATGCTTGCATGCAAGTGAGCACTCCAACCCCCGAGCAACGATTTTCGATCGATTTTCATGGACGCTGCAATTTTCCACCCCCGCAGAGCCGCCCCCGGCTAATTTTAATGCCAGAATTGAATTCGGCATTACCGAAAACCTCCCGAGTAACGATTTTCGAGCGAATTTCATGGACGCTGCAATTTCCCACCCCCGCAGAGCCGCCCCCGGCTAATTTTAATGCCAGAATTGAATTCGGCATCCCCGAAAACCGCCCCGAGTAACGATTTTCGAGCGATTTTCATGAACGCTGCAATTTCCCACCCCCGCAGAGCCGCCCCCGGCTAATTTTAATGCCAGAATTGAATTCGGCATCCCCGAAAACCCCCGAGTAACGATTTTCATGGACGCTGCAATTTACCACCCCCCAGAGCCGCCCCCGGCTAATTTTAATGGCAGAATTGAATTCGGCATCCCCGAAAACCCCCGAGTAACTATTTTCAAGCGATTTTCATGGACGCTGCAATTTCCCTCCCAAACGCCCCCGCAGAGCCACCCCCGAGCGCCCCCGGGTAATTCTAATGGCAGAATTGAATTCGGCATCCCCGAAATCCCCCGAGTAACGATTTTTCCGAGTTTCCAGTCGTTCTTATAATGTTGCAAGTAATTATGCATTTGCAAAATGCATTTATTGCACCAAAATGCATTTTTCGAAAAATGGCGTAACCAGACGATATAGACTTTTTTCCTGGAAGCTTTCTGAACACAATGCAGAAAACCGCATCTCGATATCTGCTGTCCCAAAAAAATTCTTTATTTCGGGCGATTTTGATCTAAATGCCCTGGACTACAAGACGAACCGTTTATTTTAATTAATGACAAATACAATATACACGAATACAAATATGGCACGTTTACATGATACCTTAACATACAAATACTACAAATTAAACGACAATAGGGTCTTCCTGAAAAAATTTAATATAGTCTTTTTGTGTCTTAACATAAAATTCATAACCTATAATACATCATCCCATATAGAAAAAACTTTTTTTTTTCATTGCAACAACCAACAAGTCAATAAACAACATTAAATATCGTAAATCTTTCAAACTTTGTCACGTTACCGACTAAACGCTGTTATTGGCCGAGCGCCGCTGTGACGTCATTACGCATGTTGGCGACCGGCAGTCAGTGCATGAGAGATACGAGTCATCGATTAAATCGATTCAGAATCCAATCTAACCCAAAATAAGTTCCGACGGGTTCGTAAAGGGTGGTAAAGGGGCAGTCAGATAATTTGCCAAAGGTTCCGTGTTAATGGTTGCCGACTTTTTCTCAAAAAGTGAGTTTTTCAACGCAGCTTTTGCAGTAGGATCAAATTTTATCCGCATAAAATTCTCCAAATTCTCTTCAAGCTGTAAGAAAAAATGAAATACTGTAGAACCCTGTGCAATTTGTACTAGATCTCATACGAATTTTTTTATGCAAAATTACAAAATTAGAATTATTTTTATCATCTGAACAAAATTCTACAATGAACAGTTTGATGAAACTATTGTCTAAACATAAACATGTTTTTTGTTTAACTAGAATCAAAGTGTTCAACATTTAAACTTGATTTAAATTAACATCAATTTCATTTTTATGTTTACAATAAACAGAAAAGATTTATTTATAATGAGGCGATTTTTGGAAAAAACATATTTTACAAAATTTAAGAGTAGGTAGTTTAAACAAATAATAGCTGTATGAAAAGTTTTTTTGTGAACTGGACCCCTCAAATCTATTTTGAGGTTATGTAGTTACCAAAATGACAGCCAATATTATATGTGATGATGTATTATAAATGATTGAAAATAACAGTAAATTTTGTACTGTAACGAGCGGCGCCTGGGTGGCTGCGGCCAAGCGACCTGCACGGACCAGTTTGTATTGTCTAGCCGTCGCGCTATTGTGTTGATGGCGCCAGAGGGGGATGACTCATCAGGACACGCGATACGGTAATAAAATTTAATGACTTTCTGGAAGGAATTTATGGAATCAACCAGAATTACCGGCTGTGGATATATAAACGCTACCCGAGCGGACGGTGAGTCAGTCTACGTTAGAATTGTGACATAAATAGAAGTCTACGATAGCATGGTGAAATAAATAGAAGTCTGCGGCTGAAAGGTGACATAAATAGAACTAAATATTCATGTATTATGATATAAATAGTGTTAAATGTTATTTACTGGTTAAATAAATAATTACAGTGTATAAATAAATTATCGTAGTAGTGTTAAGTGTGTAAATAAATATTCTTAGTGTATAATTAGTGTTTTAAGTTTAATTAATAGTACGTGTTTATTTAATTATCATTAACTTTTATCTTTTATTTTTCGTTATTAAACTTGTTATATAAATATTTGTGTTTTACTGATTTTACACTTCACCTAAATAAATAAAACCGTTACAATTGGTGTCAGGTGTGGGGTTTAATAAACTGTGAAGTGTAAATTAAAAATAAATAAAATGGCGACAAAGAAAGTTAAACTAAGTGACTTAAAAGTGGCTGAACTCAAGAAGAAGCTAGAAGAACGGGGTCAAGATCGTACTTCAACAGGGTCTACGAAAAGCTCTAGAAGATGTTGGTGAAAATCCGGAGGAACTTGAAGTTGCGTGTAGCGTATCCGAACAACTGCAAGAAAATTCTAGATCTTTGAAAGATGAACTAGCCGCAACTTCTAGAATTTTAGAAGAGAAATTTACAGAAACATCTAGAACATTGAAAGAAGAAATAACAGAGAGTTCTAGAAAGTGTGAAGAGAATTCCAGAATTTTGAAAGAAGAATTAGCCGCAACATCCAGAACACTAGAACAGAAGCTGAAAGAAGAGATAACAGAAAGTTCTAGAAAATCAGAAGAAAGTTCTAGAATATTAGAAGAGAAATTAACAGAAAATTCTAGAACTTTGGAAGATAAATTAGCAGAAAATTCTAGAACTTTGAAGGAAGAAATATCAGAAAAATTAGAAGAGAGTACTAGAAAATCAGAGGAAAGTTCTAGAATTTTAGAAGAGAAAATTACCGAAACATCCAGAACTTTAAAAGAAGAATTGATGGAAAATTCTAGAAACTTAGAACAAAAATTTGAAGAAAAATTTGTAGAAAATTCTAGAATTTTAGAACAAAAATTAGACGAAAAATTGGAAGAGAATTTGAAAAACTTGAAGCAAGAATTGTAACGAAGTGCATTTGTCGTTACGCTAAATTTGTCTAAAATACTCCTCATCTGTTTGTAACGAATATACTTGCTATTTTCATGGCCATTTGAAGTCATAAATTTCGTTTATACTTTGAACTTTAATGTGTCAGTAGACTCTTTGATCTGAAAAATATTATAAAAGTTGAGCTGAGAATTGACTCAGACCATAACGTACCTATAAACTGTGATGAAATCCAATAAGAAGATTGGATCCACGACATAATGTGATATTAATAAGATATTGATATATTTTATTCGGACAAACATTTGTGTTCATTACCTGCCAAAGGATTAGAATTAAGTATTTTGTATTATATAGAATCATTTGACCTACCAGACAGAGTTTGGTTTGTGTAATTTCATAACATGCTAAATATCGTTGAAATCAGTTTGAGGTTAACTCTCAAGAAAACACTGCAAGCTTAACTTCTACAAGTGTCAAAACGAGTTATTCAATTTGTCGCTAGGTGGCAACTGATAGAGTAGAGACGCTGCGCAGTACAGTACTACGCAGGAAACTGTTAGAAAGGGAACCGCAGAATGTTCTCGAATTTAGAGAGAGAACACTGATTCTAGTGACCGTTAGAAAGAGAGTCTTAGAATGTTCTGGAATTTAGAAAAAGAAACTGTCCGTTGCCTAGTAATCTCGGTCAATCACAACATAGTAGAAAAACCGTTAGAAAGAGAGCCTCGGAAGGTTCTAGAATTTAAAGAAAGAGAACAACAGGTTCTGTTGACCGTTAGAATGTTGCCTAGCAATCTCTGTCAATCACAACATTGTTAGACAGAGAAGAGACGAGCTTTTTAGACAAGGCTAGCATGATATTTTTTCATATAAAAAGGCAAGATTTTTCGATAAGATTATCAGTCAATCCATGCAACTCACGCATGTGGGACTGATAGGGTGGCTCTTCAAGAACTAAAGGTGAGGACTAGGTATGGAGTGAAATCTAGTAGGCAATTACAGTTAGCGAGTTGATTTGCGTCCTCTTTTATCGAGTGGACCACCGAATCGACCATCCTAGCTTGGCGTCCTTCTCCATTTTACAAGTACTACCAAAATCCTCAACGTTGCATTTACAGGCGGTGTTCTAGGTAGACACATAGTTATAACCGACTCTCAGCAGCGGCCCTCTTTGCAGGACCTATCCTGAAAGCTCTCGTTACCTAGACTATTTACCCTGTAATTATAACAATCCTTTGTTGC
Source organism: Agonum fuliginosum (assembly GCA_947534325.1). Lineage (NCBI taxonomy): Eukaryota > Metazoa > Arthropoda > Insecta > Coleoptera > Carabidae > Agonum > Agonum fuliginosum. The sequence goes on from OX384044.1 coordinate 2,243,630, forward strand.
ATTTTTGACGGTGGTGTTTAAGTTTGACCATCCGACAAACCGACTTAGCGTGATCCTCGCTGTAGGGCCCATCCTGAGTTGCGGTCGCGTGTTTTGCTTAGGCCACTCCCCGTTAAAGGTGTCGTAACAACCGTTCTAAAGCCTCCCGCTTTTGTTGTTATTCTTTTTCCAAAACTTTTGCAGTCACGTCTGACTATTTTCAATAAACATAAATTATTACTATTTTTCTAAAAGTTTAAATTCAATTACCACGAGCTTAAAATCAAAAATCGGTTAAACTAGTGAATTCTGTATTTGTCCAAAACGTTGCGCCAGCGCAGTCAACGTTAATTATTTAATTGTCAAATATTTTGCGGACAAAAGTTTGTCGCAAATTATTATTTATTTAAAAGGAAAATCTAGTAAAGATATTTTCTAATAATTATTATTGTATCCACCGAGGTCGGATATTTATAAACATTTTGAGTCCTACAATTCACTAGCTATTAAACTCGTAATTATTTTAGCTCAAACTTGGTAAGTTTATTTATGCGCGGAGGCCGCAAATTATTTAAACTTAATAGTAACGATATGATTGATTTTTGACACAAAAAGCAATTGTTTCAATTCTCAACCTGATTATCATAATCAATCCATTGTCGCCTATATTATTTTTGTACTTTTGTAATCAATCAACTGTAACATGGTTTATTTACATTGTTGACATCACAACGATCATTCTTGTAATCAACACAAATAAATACATTTGATTACGTCATTTAAATCCACACCATTCATATGTTTCATGTTTGTTTTGTATTGTATTGTTTTTCATGTTTTGATGAATAAATCTTGCATGTTGTTAAACTTTCAGTTGAGTTATTATTTATTGATCTTGCCATCACTGTACTGGACCCAAAGATAATAAAGTTCAATACTCTAAAAATAAATTCGATCTAATCAAGTTGTAATTTAGATCTGGCGCCCGAAATTTAAATTTGATAACTTCCTGTACCGGCAGAGCCATCTAGAGGTAAATGTGATGAATAAGCTGGAGTAGGACCTAAAGGCGGGAAATATTTGAAATTATAAATAGACAAATATTTTCCCAATTTTACCAAATGTACCCGTTTTAACAATTTAATTCTTTCTGAAATTAATTAATTAAAGTTAATAAAAGTCTTAGCATTTTAATTAATTATTATTTTGGACTACTCCCCTTACCATTACAGAATATAACAAGAAGGTTGAACAACTAGAAGAAAATCTATCCAAAATTATGTCATCGCCGATGTCGACAACCGAAGCGACCATTAAAGCAGAACACAATTCGACATCTCACGCTAAAGCTCCAAAATATGACGGAAAATCAGCGTGGCCTAATTATTTGAGGCAATTTGAAATAGCTGCTAAAATAAATGGTTGGTCATCAGAGGAGAAGGCTAGTAATCTGGCCCTTGCCTTACAAGGAGAAGCCCTCAATATTATTCAAACGGTGAAACCAGAAGAGCAAGAAGACTACGAACTTCTAGTCAAACAACTGGATATGCGGTATGGCAATGCACATTTGAAACAGGTATACCAGACGCCACTGAATAACAAATATCAGGAATCGAAGGAGACACTTCAAGAATTCGAAGCTGACATATCTCGTTTGGATCACCTCGCATTCCCTGATGCTCCGGAAAGCGTGATACAGACCCTGGCTATACAACAATTATTTGTCAGCGGAATCCGAGACAGCGAAATCCAGAAATCTTTAAGAATAGCGCACACAAAAACAATAAGTGATGCATTGTCAATTGCATTAGAGCATGAAGCTGCTAATCAAGATTCGCGTAACCAATCCAGGGTGAGGAATATTGATGCTGAGAGAACCGAGAACGTGGAAGATTTAGAAGAGAGAATGCGTCGAATCGTCAACGAAATGATTCCGGAAAGAAGAAAACTACGTTGCTGGAATTGTGGTGAGCTCGGTCATCCGCAAAGACTTTGCAGGAAATTACGGAAGGCTGAACCGAAGAAAGAAGACGACGAGTCGGAAAACTAAGTCGGGTTGATGCGAAGGGGCAATCGTCGACCCGTAATCTAGTAGCCCCACATTCTATCGGTTATGTCGCATCCCTTCATCATCAAGCTAACAGCATCTATGTGGACGGCTGTATTGACGGAAGGCCACTTAAAATGTTGCGAGATACTGGTGCGACGAAGACAATTATTAGACCCGACGTGGTAAGAAGAACTGGCAAGACACATCTCCATCCAACCAAGTGGCGATTACGCACAGCAACTGGAGAACAAGCAACCGCATCTGGTGAGCTGGATTTCAACATCACTATCGGCAATACCTCCTTTGACCATCGTGTGCTGGTAGCTGACGTTGAAGATGAACTCATTCTTGGTATGGACATCATGAAGAAGCACGGTTTTAAACTGGACCTCAAGAGTGGCGTGATGGTGGTCAATGAAGAAGAACTCGTATTGCATCCACGGGACGACGACGCCGTACGTGTGCTAATAGCCGAAGATGTCACCCTCCCAGAGCGAAGTGAGATTATCGTAGAAGGAAGACTAGAAGGTAGTTTCTGCGAGGGAAACATTATCATGCTGGAGCCCAAGAATGATGATAGCAGAACTGGACCTGGAGTTGTTATTGGAAAATCGCTTATAAAAGCAAAGAGGATAGTCCCGGTTCGAGTAATGAACATTAATTTTTATCCCGTTGTAATTAAAAGTGAGACAAAAGTAGGGGAATGTTCATCGGTATCCTCGATTATTCGAACTGTTACGGCCAAGGAATCGAAATGCAATAAAATCCCGGACACATTAGTCAATCAAATGTCATCATTCCAAGGATTGACCGCCAACCAGAAAACCAAGGCGAAAAATTTAATCGGGAAATATCAGGACGTATTTGAGTATGACAAGAACTCCAAGGGAAGAACCAACGTGGTCCGCCATAAAATAGACACCGGAGACGCAAGACCCATCCGCCAAGCAGCAAGAAGATTACCACTGACAAAGCGAGAAGAAGCTGAGAGAATAGTTGAGGACATGAAGTTGGAAGGCGTGATTGAGCCTTCAAGTAGTCCATGGGCTTCACCAGTGGTGTTAGTGAAGAAGGATGGATCTACACGATTCTGCGTTGATTATCGTCAACTTAACAACGTAACGAAGAAAGATAGCTACCCGCTGCCCCGAATAGACGATACACTGGACACTTTGGCTGGATCAAAGATTTTCTCCACGTTGGATTTAAAAAGCGGTTACTGGCAAGTCGATTTGGAGCCAAAGGATAAAGAGAAGACAGCCCACCATCGGCACGGGACTTTGGCAATTTACTGTTATGCCATTTGGGCTCTCCAATGCCCCTGCAACTTTCGAACGACTCATGGAAACCGTTTTAGGTGGACTATCGTGGAAAACCTGTTTGGTTTACCTCGACGATATTATTGTGGTCGGAAAAACGTTTGAGGACCACATGAAGAATTTAGAAGAGGTTTTCCAAAGATTAAGAAAGGCCAATCTGAAGCTCAGCCCGAAGAAATGTCACCTATTCCAGGAGGAAGTTCATGATCTTGGACACATCGTTTCCGGCAGAGGGATTGCAGTAGACTCCGGGAAAATAAAAGCTGTTCAAGACTGGCCAGTACCCAGAGACAAACATGAACTGAGAAGTTTTCTTGGTTTATGCACCTATTATCGACGATACGTACCCGGATTTGCCAACATTGCGAAACCGTTGACGAAGCTTACTGAAGAAGGCCGAAGATTCATCTGGGAAACGGACTGTCAAGCCGCATTCAAACAACTGAAACATTCCTTGACAAGCGCACCTGTTTTAAGTTACCCGTTGCCAGAAGGAGAGTTCATACTAGACACAGATGCCAGCAACGTTGGAATTGGCGGTGTTCTTTCCCAAATACAAGATGGACATGAGAAGGTTATTGCCTACTTCAGCAAGACATTGTCAAAACCTGAAAGAAATTATTGTGTCACCAGGAAGGAATTATTAGCAGTCGTAAAGTAAACATTTCTACAAGTATTTGTTCGGTAGAAAATTTCTTATTAGAACCGACCCCGCTGCTCTAAAATGGTTACTACAATTTAAGAATCCTGAAGGTCAAGTAGCCAGATGGATTGAACGACTGCAGGAATACGACTTTGTAATTGAACATCGAGCAGGAACGAGCAATCGTAATGCGGACGCATTGTCGCGAAGGCCATGTCAGGAGGAATGTAAACACTGTAGCCGAATAGTAGAAAAACATTCCATCGTCGCGAGGACAACAGTAGTTGACGATAGATGGCATCCAGACGAACTGCGCCAAGATCAAGAGAATGACCCGGATTTGAAAATCATACTGGATTGGAAGATCACTGAAGAAAAGCCAGCATGGGAAAATGTTGCACCACATTCCCGGAAAGTAAAATCGTACTGGGTACAATGGGTTGAAGAAGGTGTCCTGAAACGTGTGATGGAGAACACCGAAGGTACTGAGACGAAAACTAAGTTGATTGTTCCTCGGAGCCGAGTACCGGAAGTGTTAAAGGAAATCCATGATGGAACTGGAGGAGGATATTTTGGAGTCAACAGAACCGTGGAAAGATTGCGCCAACGATTTTACTGGGTGAATTGCAAGGAAGATGTTAAAGAGTGGTGCAAGAAATGTGTGGCTTGCGCTGGAAGTAATGGACCACATAAACGACGGAGAGCTCCGATGCGTCAGTACAATGTTGGCAGTCCGTTTGAACGCATTGCAATTGATGTGGCCGGACCATTTCCAGAATCCGACGAGGGAAACAAGTACATAGTAGTCGTTATAGATTACTTTACCAAGTGGGTTGAAGCTTACCCATTACCTAATCAGGAAGCCGTTACTGTCGCTGAAGTTCTGGTGAAAGAGTGCCGATTTGGAGTCCCTCGTGAACTACACTCCGACCAAGGAAGAAATTTTGAGTCTGCCCTTTTCCAAAACATCTGTAAGATAATGGGAATCAACAAGACTAGGACAACTGCACTACATCCGCAGTCCGACGGCATGGTCGAACGAATGAACAGAACTATCAACCGATATCTATCAAAGGTTGTCTCTAACCATCAAAGAGACTGGGACCGACAACAGCATCTGTTCCTGATGGCTTATCGTTCATCCGTACACGAGACGACAGGGCAGACACCTGCTAACATCTTATTTGGACGTGAGTTACGGTTACCATGTGACCTGGTATTCGGCAGTAAACCTGGAGAAGATCTGGCTGGGGAGGATTATGTTACGAACTTGCGAAGAAGAATGGATGATATTCATGAACAAGTCCGTACAAGTATTCAGATTGCCAGCGACAGGATGAAGGATCATTATGACATCAGGGCTGAGGAAAATGTTTACCAACCTGGAGATCTGGTGTGGTTGTATAATCCGCAGAGGCGTCGCGGATTATCGCCGAAGATACAGAAGAATTGGGAAGGCCCCTATGAAATAATCAAGAAGATTAACGACGTAATCTACCGGATAAGAAAAATGCCCAATGGGAAGCCGCGAGTAGTTCATTTTAATCGTCTAGCACCTTTCGCCGGCGATAACCAAGAAGACCGTCGTGGAGCTACGGTTCGCAGAATTGGAGTCCAGGAACCAACCTTTGAAGATTTCATGGAAACTTATTCCACTGGGCGTAAAGCTCGGTATGGCGTTACCCGAGAGGAACACCGAGACCTGTTCACGGTATCGTCAGACTATTCCCTTGGTCATTGCATAGCTGAAGACACGAAAATGTCCCGCGGAATCGCTACCGTCTTCAAGAAGAAGTTTGGACGACTACAAGAACTGGCCAATCAACGTCCATCCGTCGGGAAAACAGTACAACTTCGGGATAATGCCGTGGAACACAAACGATACATTTACTACTTAGTGACGAAGGCAAAATCAAACCAGAAGCCACTGTATCGAAATTTGAGGAATTCATTGCGCGATCTGAGGGACCACCTGTTGGACAACGACATCATGAAGCTGACTGTACCGAAGATAGGCTGTGGACTAGATGGCTTGGATTGGAGGATTGTGAGAAACATGTTAGAGATCCTCTTCCGGTATACTGGAATTGAAATCCTAGTCTGCAGCTTCAACCCAAAGAGACAAGGCAACACAGAACCAACCGTGGACTGTCACTTCTTCAAGACATCCGGGTGCATCAAGGGTGATGCATGTAAATTTCGTTATGAAGAACTGTTCCGGAACGAAACAGTCTTAAGGAGGGAGCAATGTAACGAGCGGCGCCTGGGTGGCTGCGGCCAAGCGACCTGCACGGACCAGTTTGTATTGTCTAGCCGTCGCGCTATTGTGTTGATGGCGCCAGAGGGGGAAGACTCATTAGGTCACGCGATACGGTAATAAAATTTAATTACTTTCTGGAAGGAATTTATGGAATCTACCAGAATTACCGGCTGTGGATATATAAACGCTACCCGAGCGGACGGTTAAATAAATAATTACAGTGTATAAATAAATTATCGTAGTAGTGTTAAGTGTGTAAATAAATATTCTTAGTGTATAATTAGTGTTTTAAGTTTAATTAATAGTGCGTGTTTATTTAATTATCATTAACTTTTATCTTTTATTTTTCGTTATTAAACTTGTTATATAAATATTTGTGTTTTACTGATTTTACACTTCACCTAAATAAATAAAACCGTTACAGTACTTATATTGAAATGGTCTTCGCAACAATATAAGTTAGACGTCAAATAGACACTCGCGGTATCACGTCGGATTTGCTGGAGCCACTTTTTCCGAATATCTCCAATTGGCACGTTTATGGTTTATAAACAATTTAGTAAGCTCGCGATGACTGCTGCTGTTGCACCCAGGCACTATGCAATACTAATTTTTTGCTGTAGTAGTCAGTAACTATCAAATAATTAGCGTTGTTTAGCACAAACAAGTCAATCGCAATTTTTTTGCCAAGGTCGGTCAGGAATTGTTTGTTGATGAAGTGATTCTTTCGGCTGAGCATGTTTATATGTGGCACAAATGTCGCATTGTTTTACTACATTTTGTATATCATTTGTCATACCTGGAAATGGAGATTTCGAAGCCTACGGCTTTTAAAGAAATACTTATTGAATATCAATTTTCAGCATATATAAGATATAGGAAAGTGATAATAATTGTTAATTTTGATAGATTTGTTACCGCTTTATCGAAATGAAAATGTAAGTCTTTTGAATCGTTTATTAAAATGCGCCATGTGTGACGTAGCCAACATTGAAACCAAACCAGGAATAGTTTCGTGTAAGTTAGTTTTTTGTCGTTTGGACGACGGACCATCTGTTGATTTTTCGATTTTTGACACGGTTGTCGAGTTTGGTGTTTGGTTAGGGTCAAACACGATTACTTAAAGTACAGTTTATTGAAGAATTTTTGTGTTGGTTTTAATCGAAATCGAAGTAAAAAGTAAGTTAAATAACAAGTTGATGTTTATAATTATAATAATATTATTTACTTTCTTCAGAATATGGATCCCCAATTTTTGAAAGCAGATAGCAGAAATTTACCATGCTTGGATACGGTTATGTTACATCTGTTTTATCAAGACAATCCTAATTTTGTTAGTGCTGAAATCAGGAATGTAAAATCTCAAAGGTTTGTAATAATTGTGAAATGTGAATATACTTATATATTTAATATAAAACAAAAATTTTAGGGCAGCTAGAGATGAGTATGGAGATGAAGCTATAGGTTTCGTGCAGGACAGAGAAAAAATAAAACATGCACTGTCAAAGTCAGTCAAAGCAAAAGTGACAGCAGTCACCAGAGCATCGTGTCTGTGATAAAGCATATTAAGTAATAGTTAGAATAAATGAAGATGAGGAAAAAATTATTTCATGTCAATGCGTTGGATGTGCAGCCAGTCTTGGTTGGTATTTATATAATATTGTTTATGTGTTCCAATATTTAAATGTTGTCTTTTAAAGGTGGTTGTAAACAGCATCGCTGTATTATTCTGGTTGTACCGTACAATCTTGGAGTCAGTTTTAACAACAGTAGAATGTTATTGGCGTGCATCGTCATTATCAAAAGTTAAACAAATCGATGTCACTAAAAGAAATGTTCAATAAGTGAACCACTATCGCCGAGAAATGACGCATATTTTAACCAAATAGTGGCTCTGGGAAAGGATATTAGTAGTCAAAGTTTATTGATGAAACAATGTTCAGAGAATGGGATTTTTTGCGTTGCTTCTTCGAACTGTGAAGAAAACAGAGAAGGTAGAATTGTTGAATTTGATAAAGATCTTTGTCAGCAGCTGATGGAAGAGGCTTGCAAAAGTGGCAGTATTTCCAAAATTAATTTACAATATGAAATTATTTTATAATTTTTGTGAATATATTTATTTCTTTTGTATTGGATTATGTATTGTTATTCTCTTTCTTTATAAAATATAAAAATAAAAATTTGTGGTGTGGTAGAAACAAAATTATTATTTTCTATTTTAACATTAAATTTAATACAATTCTTAAATAAAATGGAACCGAAAAAAGAGTTATAAGCGCTAATTTTACAAGCGATAAAAAGTTGTATTTATTGCAACTTGTCGGTGAAAATAAGGATGTAATAGAAAATAAAATTACAAATGCTATTACGCGCACTTAAATTCGCGCAGCACCGACTTTATAAAATCAGTGTTGCCAACTGCATTGAAAATAAAAATCAAGTTTTCAGAGAAACAAAAATAATAACAATGCAGCAAACAAGTGGAGGATCCAATCTAGTTACTAATACCCTAACAAATATAACAACGACCTTAACTGCCACATCATACTTCACGCAACCAATAATGACAACCCAAACAACACCAATAACCAGCGCAATAATTGTAACTCTTTGCTGTTTAGTCCCATACAAAGTCTATCTTCATTAATACCACAGTACTCACCAATAGACGAATAGCCTCCACTTCCATCATCGCAACTATCTACAGAATCTAACGGACTGCCTTGGCAAAAAGTCACAAAAAGACGATCGGAAAAAAGATACCGAGAAAATAAACCAGATTCATCCGAAAGAACGACGAATAAGCGAATCAATAACCCTCACACGATAATTACGACCTCTGTTAAAAATACAAATATTTTCACCTTATTAAGAGATGAATCCATCGAAATGCAAACAAATAAAGACCCAAAACATCCACCAGTCTTCGTTCAGGAGGTCACAGACTATCATTCAATGATAACAACTGTAGAAACTATGCTAGCAACTACAGAATACTCCTGTAAAACCCTCACAAATAACACAGTTAAAATCAATACAATCTCGTCAGATTCATATAGAAAATTAATACGCCTGCTAAACATAAACAATATAGCGTACCATACATATCAACCAGAGAAAGAGCCTATAGAGTAGTGATAAAGAATATACACCATTCAGTACCGACTGATGAAATAAAAGATGTCCATGAAAGCAAAGGATTTGATATTAGAAATATTTCAAACATAAGAAGCTGGAAGGACAAAACATCTTCCCATGTTCTATGTCGACCAGGAACCAGGTGAGAATAATAAAAAAATCTTCGAGTTAACATATATACTGGGTACTAAACTCACAGTAGAACTACCGAAAAAGAAAAACGAAGGGCCGCTATGCATGCGCTGGCAGGAATATGGCCACACAAAAACATATTGCAAAAAACCATATGATTGCGTCAAATGAGGAGACAACCATTCGTCAAACGAATGCAACAAAAACAAAGATACACCACCAACATGTGCCCTCTGCCCGGGAGACCACCCAGCAAATTACAAAGGCTGCAGTGTCTATCGGGAGCTACAAAAAATAGCTACTTTATAAATAAAAAATACTGTCAGACAAAAAAGGATAACATAAGTTATGCCCAAGTAGATACAAACCAAGAAACCAGCGAACAAACGCAGTCAGAAAATAATTCAGTCATGTCAAAATTCTTAAATAAATTCGAATGTATGTTTAGCCAACTAATGCAACAAAATACAATGATCATCAATCTCCTTACCGCTCTTATTAACAAGTTCAATGGATAATACAATTAGAATAGCACTCTGGAACGCCAATGGATTGGCGCAACACCGAAACGAGATCGAAATTTTTATCAAACAGCACAAAATTGATGTAATGCTCATAAGTGAAACATATTTCACAGAAATGACTTATTTCAAAATTCCAAACTATAGAATATACTACACAAACCACCCTGATGGAACGGCACATGGGGGTACTGCACTGATAATAACAGAAAAATAAAACACTGTGAACTAGAAAAATTTGAAAAGAACACTTACAGGCGACAAACATTAAAATTAAAGACTCTCATGGTTCACTTATTATATCAATACACTGGGAAACAGATTCATCTCGGGGGAGGCTACAACTCTAAACACCCTCACTGGGGCTCAAGAGTTACAAATTCAAAAGGCACAGAATTACGAAAAGAAATATTAATCAAAGGATATAATCATATCAGTGCAGGAAAACCTACGTATTGGCCTACTGATACCAACAAGCGTCCAGATCTGCTAGATTTTTTTATTGTAAAACATATTTCTCAAAATTATACCAACATTGAAACCTGTTATTACCTATCCTCAGATCATTCGCCAATTATTCTTACCGTCAGCTCGACTCTTATTATAAAAGAAAGCAAACCCACCTTACACAACCAAAAAACCAACTGGACCACCTTCCAAAACTACCTGAATGACAACACAAATATTCAAATCCCTCTAAAAACAGAAGACGATATAGATGAAGCAGTTGAATACGTGACAAGTCTCATACAAAGAGCGTCTTGGTTTTCCACCCCAGATGCCGAGAACAAAAACGATAACGCTCTTAACTTTCCCAAATTTCTCAGAGATAGAATAACAGAAAAAAGAAATATCAGATGAAGATGGCAGCAAACAAGACAACCTAACGACATAAACAAATTAAACCACCTATCAAAAGAAATAAATAAGCTAACACAGAAGATGAAAAACGATTCTTTTCAAGAATATTTAAGTAATCTGACCACAAAACAAGAAAGTGATTATAGCCTATGGAAAGCCAAAAAAAATAAAAAGACCTACATCACATATACCAGCGCTAATGAAAGAAGACGGATATTGGGCCAGAGAAGATACCGAAAAGGCAGACTTATTTGCACAACATCTTTCTAATGACAACAGACGAAGAAAAAAATATTGAAGACTACCTAACGATACCACTACAACTATTCCCACCAATTAAGCACTCTTCTCCGAACGATGTTATAAACGAAATTAATTACCTAAACAACAAAAAGTGCCCAGGGCCTGTTTTCTATTTCACTTATCAATGTTGATAACTTGGGTTGTCTTGATAACCCCCCACTATGTGTGAAGTAGTACCCAAGCGACTGTCGCTACGACTTAGCAACCCTCGCTACGGTAGACTTGCGCGTTGCGGCCTGCTTGCTAACTTCGTTATTAAGTTGATTTTTGTTCGTTGAGGTTAAAATATTTATTTCATAAATATGTATGTTAATTTTATTAATACAGAAGAGTCAACAATTCTGTTTTTTAGTATTGTACTTTTGTGCTATTTTTTGTAAACGTTTTTGTTACAGAAAGCTAAAATTCAATTTATGTACGTTAATTTGTATAAACATAAAATACCAATAAATCATGGGTTCATTATACTCGTATGTATTCAATATCTTTGATTAGTTAACTTTATTCAATAATTCAAATTATAAATTGTAGAAATAAGAAATTGACATTTTTCTTGAAAAAATAATTTACTTTCAAAACAAAAAATGGCTTATTTTAAAACAAATAATACGTTTATGATAGGTGATAGGTAAAATGGTGGTTTAGCAGTTTTTCTTGCCAAATTTCCAAGTTAACAACACAGTAAATGTAAAATCAGTCGTTATCAACTGGAGGCCAAATATCCCTAACCCTTGATATAGTTACAAACGGAATGACGTCACGAAGTTATGAACTGAACTTTGCTAACGACTGTCGCTATGAATTAGAATAGGTGTACCCAGGTTATGACCTCATAAGTGCAAGAATATTAAAAGAACTTCCAAGGAAAGCGATAGTATTGCTTACACAGACATATAACGCAATCATAAGAATTTCATACTTCCCAATACAGTGGAAATTTGCGCAGATTATTCTAATCCACAAATCTGGATAACCAGTTCACGAGAAGTCATCATATAGACCAATATCTCTACTCTCAATACTATCAAAACTTTTCGAAAAACTACTTCTTAAAAGACTAAAAATAATTATTGAAGAAGAGAACATAATCCCGGCACAACAATTTGGATTCAGAGAACGACACTCCACAATCCAGCAAGTACACAGAATAACTAACGAGATAGAAAAACACCTATAAACCAAAAGAAAACAGCTAGATATGAAGGTCAGGAAAATGTACTGGCTCCTCGGACATAAATAGAACTATCACTGGAAAATAAGACATTACAAAGCCACCATCATTCTAATCTGGACATATGGAATTCAGCTGTGGAGATGCGCCAAGAAATCTAATACAAACATCATACAAAGATTCCAGAACAAGACCTTGAGATCGCCAAAGCCCCGTGGTACGTCAATAATCACACACTACATAAGGATTTGAACATCAGATACGTCCACGAGCAAATTCGAAAATTCGCCTCGAAAAACGAAGATAGATTGAATGATCATCCGAATGAGTTAGCCATTAATTTATTAAACAACGAAAACGACATCAGACGCCTTAAAAGAACAAAGCCGTTGGACCTCAAATATTTGTAATATACCTACAAATTTTGTAATTATGTCATAATTTATTGTTAATATAAAGAGGAAACTCCAATGGGAGTTTGCCTCACGCATGCTATATAATTACATCAAATTTGCTTGTTGGCCCGAATAGGGCCAGTTGTAAATATATATTATTAAATAAAAAAATAACATATTATGTGTAAATGTATGTTCAACCCGAACGAAGTATTTTTTAATATAACTTTCTATCACACCTTTTACCCAACTTGGGTATGGCAGACTCAGATATTGTGAGTTTTTGGTATAGATATTATTTACCGCGTGTGCGGTTACCAGCTGGAGCTGATCTGTTGGCAACTCATTATTAGTTTTATTTTTCGAAAATTTTGTTTATTTTTAAGCCCAAATAAAATTTTAGAGCAGGTTATTGGAAGAAGGCTTGATTGATGCAGGTGATTATTTGATTACGTTACATTTATTATATTTGTAGACGTTTCAAGACCGATTATTATCATTTTCAATACACTGAAATAATTTGAACAATATTAGAGAATTACATAAATTGAAGACTCGCTTTGTCGAAAATTTGAAGATTTGAGTTACACATCGTTTTATATATTTTCGACTGCGGCCTATCAAATGGTGCAATCCGTTTTGTCATAACTCGCTTTATTGCGCAGAGAATCGTATATAAAATGGTTCCGTTTTTTCAAAACTAGCTTTGTATTTTTGGAAGGTTTTTTCAAAACTCGCTTTGTAATTTTTAGACATGCGCATATTCGTATGAGCTTTTGATAATATTTTAAAATAAGGCTTCTTTAATTTGCCCATATATTTCAAAGTGTGCAGTTGATCATAAGCTATGAGTGACACTGAATATAGATCGGTAGTAGAAGAGATAAATGGTGGTAGAAAAAGAAAGAAAGCCAAAAAAAACTAAATCTAAAAAATACAGTGAAGAAAATGCAACAAGGATAGACATTAACTGTACACATTTAAATAAAAAAAGATGTTATGCATCCGACCAACACATGCAGAAATAACAGGTCATATACTAATACAATATTGCATTTTACGTCTTTTAAATAAAATAACTTTTATTGAAGATTTTCGAAAATTATTATACTTACACAAAAAGAAAATAGATCAAGATGCCTTTTTATTATAATATATGTCAGTAAAAAAGCCTAAAAAATCGAAGCTAAATACTAATATAAGAAAAAACCCCAAAAAAGTGACTATCAAATATTACATAAAAACACAAAATAAGGACTATCGTCGCGGTTTGTGCCAAGACTTTTCAATAAATTACAGGTATATATTTAAGCCGTTATATACTTTATCATCACATATTTGTATTGTACATCATGTTTATTTATTTTTTATTTATATATATATATATATATATATATATATATATATATATATATATATATATATATATATATATATATATACATATATATATATATATATATATATATATATATATATATATATATATATATACATTTCTTTTGACACTAGATTGTGTATAGAAAATAGTTAGTGTAATATTAATAAAACTTAAATACAAAATACAATATAAAATGAATTAATTATTTAAAAACTAATGAATATTATAAAAACTTTTTTCAATTAAATAATTCTTGAGTGCTCTCTTGAAACCAGCAGGAGTACGTTTATTTTTAATAGAATCTAGAATTTTATTAAAAATATTTAGACCCATTCTGTTTGGAGAGTGTTTAATGATGTTCAGTTTAGATACCGGAATTTGAAAATCATCCTTTTGTCTGGTATTATAGCCATGTACGTCACCGTTTGTCACGAAATTTATTTTCTTGCTGTAAATATACCAAGCCAATTCAAAGATGTAGAGTCCAGTAACAGTAAGAATCTTTAAATTAACAAAAAGTTCTTTACAAGACGTATATCTTGAGGCGCCGGCCAAACAACGAACAATCCGTTTTTGTGCTATGAATACATCATGTGCTGATGCTGATGAGCCCCAGAAACATATCCCGTAACGTAGTCGTGATTCTACACACGCATTATAAAAAATAGAAAGCTGGCGTGAATTCAGGATATTAGTTAGATACCTAACTTGATAGCAAGTAGCATTCAGTTGGTTTGTGAGTTTTCCACACTGCATTTTCCATAGAAGTGTATCTTCTACATTTAAACCTAAAAATTCGGTGTTTGCCGAATCTTTAATGGCTTTGTCGAAAATGGTAATATTAAGTTCTAAATTTTTAATATTTTGGTAATTGTGAAAACTAATTAATTTAGTTTTTTCTTCATTTAAAAACAAATTATTCTCACAAAACCAATTAGATAATTGCTGGATGCTATAGTTACACATATCAAGTAATACCGCGTCGTCTTTATTTGAAATTATCATTGATGTATCATCAGCGTACATAACAGGTGTGCATTGATCTCCCAAGTAAAGATGTAAATCAGATGAATAGATTAAAAAAAGTATGGGAGAAAGGCATGTGCCCTGTGGTAATCCTACGTCAATGACAGTGTATTCTGAATTTGCTACATGTTGAATGTTATTTTTCTTATACGTTACAGATAGTCCATGAGCCAATTACTTTTTTGGTACCACCTGGGGGTGGCAAATGCTGACTATGATTTTTTTGTTCAGTTTTATGTGTAGACCAAGAATAAATGTGATAGCAATGTCTAAGTAGTAGCTTTATGGCACAAAATAACGATTTTTATAGTAAATAGTGATTTTTCATCATAAAATTATAAAAAGGTACCAATCAAGGTGGCACATGCTATCAATGTTTTCATTTTTCAGTTTTGTGTTCAGATCAAGAAAATATATGATAGCACGGACTATGGAGTAGCTTTTTGCAGAAAAAAACAATTTAAAAAAAAAGAAAGAAATTTTAGTATTTTTAAATTTTTGTGTGTTTGATCAACTCTAATTTCTAAACGGATAAAGATATCGACTTCCGGTTTGCAGCGTTGGATTGCTCAGTAAATTTTGCGTAAGATACATTATATTAAATTTTTTGTTAGGCTCTTGATAACCCAAAATTTAATTATTATCTTTAAGTGATAATTGCTAAATTTAAGAATTTAAAATATTTTTTGTGTTTAATCAACTCTACTTTCTGAACGGAGAAAGATATCGACTTCCGGTTTGCGGCGTTGGATTCCTCAGTAAATTTTGCGTAAGATACATTATATAAAATTTTTGGTAGGCTCTTGATAACCCAAAATTTAATTATTATCTTTAAGTGATAATTGCTAAATTTAAGAATTTTAAATATTTTTTGTGTTTAATCAACTCTATTTTCTGAACGAATAACGATATCGACTTCCGGTCTACGGCGTTGGATTCTTTAGTAAATTTTACGTAAGATACATTATATTGATTTTTTTGTAAGGCCTTTATAACCAAAAATTTAAATAATATCTTCAAGTGAAAACTGCAAAATTTAAGAATTTTAAATATTTTTTTGTGTTTAATAAACTCTACTTTCTGAACGGATAAAGATATCGACTTCCGGTTTGCGGAATTGGATTCCTTAGTAAATTTTACGTAAGTTACATTATATTAAATTTTTTGTAAGGTCCTTGATAAGCCAAAATTTAATTGTTATCTTCAAGTGAAAATTGCAAAATTTAAGAATTTTAAATATTTTCTTGTGTTAAATCAACTCTACTTTCTGAACGGGTAAAGATATCAACTTCCGGTTTGCGGATTTGGATTCCTTAGTAAATTTTACGTAGGATACATTATATTAAATTTTTTGTTAGGCTCTTGATAACCAAAAATTTAATTATTATCTTGAAGTGAAAATTGCAAAATTTTAGAATTTTAAATATTTTTTGTGTTTAATCATCTCTACTTTCTGAACGGAGAAAGATATCGACTTCCGGTTTGCAGCGTTGGATTCCTCAGTAAATTTTGCGTAAGATACATTATATTAAATTTATTGTTAGGCCCGTGACAACCCAAAATCTAATTATTATCTTCAAGTGAAAATTGTAAAATTTTAGAATTTTAAATATTTTTTGTGTTTAACCAACTCTACTTTCTGAACGGATAAAGATATCGACTTCCGGTTTGCAGCATTGGATTCCTTGGACATTTTTATGTAAGATGCATTATACTATTTTTTTAAAGACCTCTAATAATCCGGAATTTAATTATTTTCTCCGAAAGAAAATTGTAAAATTTTAGAATTTTAAAAGTTTCTTTTGTTTAATCAACTTTTATTTTACTTTTGAGTTATCACGGACCTAACAAAAATTTAATATAATGTATCTTACGCAAAATTTACAGAGGAATCCAACGCTGCAAACCGGAAGTCGATATCTTTACCCGTTCAGAAAGTAGAGTTGATTAAACACAAAAAAATATTTAAAATTCTTAAATTTTGCAATTTTCACTTGAAGATAATAATTAAATTTTGGGTAATCAAGGACCTTACAAAAAATTTAATATAATGTATCTTACGTAAAATGTACTAAGGAATCCAAATCCGCAAACCGGAAGTCGATATCGATATCTTTACCCGTTCAGAAAGTAGAGTTGATTAAACACAAGAAAATATTTAAAATTCTTAAATTTTGAAATTTTCACTTGAAGATAATATTTAAATTTTGGGTTATGAAGAGCCTTACAAAAAAAAATCAATATAATGTATCTTACGTAAAGAATCCAACGCCGCAGACCGGAAGTCGATATCGTTATTCGTTCAGAAAGTAGAGTAGATTAAACACAAAAAATATTTAAAATTATTAAATTTTGCAATTTTCACGTGATGATAATAATTAAATTTTGGGTTATCAAGGGCCTAACAAAAATTTATTATAATGTATCTTACGTAAAATTTACTGAGGAATCCAACGCCGCAAACCATATGTCGATATCTTTCTCCGTTCAGAAAGTAGAGTTGATTAAACACAAAAATATTTTAAATTCTTAAATTTTGCAATTATCACTTGAAGATAATAATTATATTTTGGGTTATCAAGGGCCTAACAAAAAATTTAATATAATGTATCTTACGCAAAATTTACTGAGGAATCCAACGCTGCAAAGTCGATAACTTTATCCGTTTAGAAATTAGAGTTGATTAAACACACAAAAATTTAAAAATACTAAAATTTCTTTCTTTTTTTTTTAATTGTTTTTTTCTGCAAAAAGCTACTCCATAGTCTGTGCTATCATATATTTTCTTGACCTAAACACAAAACTGAAAAATAAAAACATTGATAGCATGTGCCACCTTGATTGGTACCTTTTTATAATTTGATGATGAAAAATCACTATTTACTATAAAAATCGTTATTTTGTGCCATAAAGCTACTACTTAGACATTGCTATCACATTTATTCTTGGTCTACACATAAAACTGAACAAAAAAATCATAGTCAGCATTTGCCACCCCAGGTGGTACCAATTTAGCTCATTTTCGGGTTTGGCTCATGGACTAAGATACAAACTGTGTTCTATTGATTAAGAAGTTTTTCAACCAATCTACAGCTACTCCTCTAATTCCGACTTGTTCTAGTTTATCTATTAAACGACTGTGACTTACGCAGTCGAAGGCCTTACTGAGGTCGCAGAATATGCCTATTGGTTGTTCACCTTTCTCAATGTGTGACAAGATTGTATCATAAAAGAGATGAATGGCGCTCTGGGTGGAACAATTGGATTTAAACCCAAATTGATTTGGAGCAATAATATTGTTTTTCTTTAAAAATGGCATTAATCTATCTAGATAACAGTATTCTAAAATTTTAGAGAATCCTGAGGTTTGAGATATTGGTCGGCAATTATTAAGCCGATGTTTATCTCCTTTTTTATATAATGGAGTTACTTTATTGCATTTTAATTTCTCGGGAAAAATACCCGATTCAAATGACAAATTTGTGATGAAAGTTAGAGGATTTACAATCATGTTGCTTACTAATTTCAATAAAAAACTAGGTATATCATCAGCCCCAGCTGATCTCTTATTTTTTAGTTTAAACTTTAGAATATTCATCATTTCAGAAACATTGAAAGGGAGTAGAAATAAACTAGCTACCTGTCGTCCTCGCATAGGATTAGGTGTATTATTAACCGGGATATTAGGCTTTGGAATTTTACTAATAATTTTGATTGGGGCCTCCCAGAAAAAATTATTATAGGAGTATCGCGCGATAGACTAGCACGTATCGGAAGATTTTATATGCAAAGCGGTGTAAATCCAAAAGAAAATCGCGGGGGACGACGAATCAAGCAAGAAGATAAAGAAATAACACATTGTGGCAACACTGCCACCCGTACAGCCAGACGGTTGGCAACAGCGCGGACCACACCCCAAGATGGATGACAGTTGTTCGAGTCACGGACGCTGTGACATAAGTTTTGTAATGTGAATCTTTCTTTGTTTCTTTGCCACTGTTTATGTAAGCTATACAATAATATAAAATGTAATTATATCTACAAATAAATAGTAATTTGTTACATAATTTGGCGGCCCAACGTATGGCCCAAGTAAATAAGCAAGAAAAAACAACTAAATTTATTGTGTTGTGTACCGCGCAAAATTCTTCAGTGATATCTGAATCGTGTTTTCTGTATTCTACAGAATGTGTGAGTTGTCAGAGTGACTTTTGTGCTCATCAGTATTGTAGTAAACACTGAATTTTGTGAACATTAGTTAATTTGTGCAGGGTGCAAGTGCATAATTTCGTAACATTGATACACTTCAACAGAGTGTTGACTTTACCGTGTAAAAGTGCGAAACGTGAACTTTGTGTACTTAAACTCTAGAACAGTGAGTGTTGTTGCAAGTGTTATGCCAAGAGGTGTACCAAAATCGGGAACTCGTAAAGTTAAAACGTCACAATCACAGACTGTGAACATGACACCTGTTACGTTGACAAGTGATCAATTCCAGGAACTACTGGCACAAATTCAAAGAAGTTCTGTTGAAGAAAGACAGCAAACACCGTCTCCCATTCCTAGCGTGCAAGCAGGAAATTTTGTCAAGTGTACTAGTCGATTCAATGCAGCCAAAGAATCAGACGTTGAGGCGTTCATCAACGCGGTTGAAACATACAAAGACTGCGCTAATGTATCCAATGAAAACGCGTTGAAGGGGCTTCCTATATTTTTGACTGATTTAGCAGCTACATGGTGGCTTGGAGTCAAAGCTGACGTCACGACGTGGGACGAAGCTTTAGTCTTGTTACGCAAGGCTTTTGGTAAGAAAAAACCAGCATATCAGTTATATAATGAGCTTTTTGCTCTAGATCAAGAAGATGGAACAGCAACCGATATTTTCCTATGCCAAGCACGTGCTATCCTAGCTGAGATTCCGGACAAGATTGGTGAAAAAGTTCAACTCGACATGGTTTACGGAAGATTAAACCGGCGCATCCGAAAGAGAGTACCACGAGACGAAATCAACACGTTTTCCGAGCTTCTGGACAAGGCACGAGCAGTAGAAGAAATTTTCTTTGAAGATGAGAAACGTAAGGAAGAAAAATCGGCGAAAGAAGAGAAAACAGGCCCGAAGAAAATAAAATGTAACTATTGCAAGAATTATGGTCATTCTATATCCGATTGTAAAGCAGTTCTACGCAAGAGTGAGAAGAAAGAAGCTGGAACTCAAAAGGAAGCTGCTACACAAAAAGAAGGTTTTCCACGGAAAGCTATAACTTGCTATGGTTGTGGTGCACCGGGAGTTATCCGGTCAAAATGTCCAAAATGCACCAAACCATCTGGAACAACAAATGACAGTGCTCATTCTATTACAGAACCTATAGAATTCAAGATGTTACAGACTGGTTTACAACTTCCAGCTGAAGATGGTCAAAAGCCCATTTTGCCATTGGAAATTAATGGAAGACGAGGAATTGGATTAGCAGATTCAGGTGCGCAAATTAGTATAGTAGGACGTAAACTATACGAATTATTACAGAAAGACGGCAACAAGTTCGAGGATGACACCATTCAGTTGTCGTACGCTGACGGCATCATGAGATCAGAAGCAATAAAGAAATCTGTCATACAAGTAAAACTTTTGCATAAGGTTATTACCACTAAGTGTATTGCAATTCCGAAACTCGAAAACAACGCCACTCTTTTGGGAATGGGATTTCTCAAACAAGCGAAGATTGCTCTGAATCTAGCTGAAGGAACTTGGATGTTTACAGATGAAGAAAACAAACAGTATCTTTTTGAAAAACAGACTTCTTTGCCAGTTAATATAAACGAAATTAGTGTTATCGATCAACAGCTAGCATTGCGTGAAGATGAAGGAACTCTGTTGACGGTAGAACAAAAACAAGAATTGAACAATTTGTTGTACAATCATGGAGAAGTCTTCAAGACAGTTAGTACAACAACAACCTCTGCTGAGCATCATATTGACACAGGCGAGCATCCACCCATCTCCGTACCACCGTACGTAATGTCAAGTCAGAAAAAGGAGTATCTACGACATGAATTAGATAGCATGCTTGAAAACGGAATAATCGAAGAGTGCGAGTCACCTTGGGCTGCACCGGTCGTGTTAGTCCCAACAGCGGATGGTAAACTACGTCTATGCGTCGATTATAGAAAGCTTAACGATGTCACCAGAGCTGATAAGTATCCTTTACCGAAGCTTGATGAACTTCTGCACTCAGCAAAGAAAACAAGCTTTATGTCAACTCTCGATTTAAAGTGCGGATACTGGCAGGTGCCGGTCAAGAAGGAAGATCGTGACAAGACAGCGATGGTCACACCTTTCGGGATGTTCCGCTTCAAAACTATGCCATTCGGTTTAAAGAACGCACCGGCGACGTTCCAACGCCTCATGGATCGGTTTCGCGCGGGGTTGAACGATGTTTGTGCGTTGGTGTATATCGATGATCTAATCATCGTCTCAGAAACTTTTGATAAACATATTCGTGATCTGCAAGAAGTGTTTAAAAGACTTGAACATTTTAATCTTAAACTAAATCGTCGCAAATGCCGATTTGCTTGCGAAAAAGTTCGTTATTTGGGACATGTTATAACCCCAAACGGCATTGAAATTAATCCAGAAAAAGTGCAAACTGTTTTAGACATGAAACCACCTGAAAATGTGAAGGAACTTAAGTCGTTCGTGCAACTATGTTCTTGGTTTCGCAAATTCATACCGAACTTCGCGGAAGTTGCGCGACCTTTGACCAATCTCCTGAAGAAGAAGAGTACTTGGAAGTGGGGGGAGAGTCAAGAAACCTCATTCAATAAACTAAAACAATTACTTACGACAGCACCAGTACTTCGTCAAGCAGACGACCGGTCAAACTTTGTTATATGTACCGATGCAAGTCAGTATGCACTGGGCGCTGTACTCCTACAAGGAAATAGTAACGAAGAACGTCCTGTGGAATACATTAGTCGATTACTTATTCCCGCTGAAATTAACTACACTGTTACTGAAAAAGAAGCATTAGCAGTAGTGTGGGCTGTTAAGCGTTTCCGAGGATATATTGAATGTTCATCCGTAACGGTCATTACCGATCATCAACCCTTACGCTGGCTAATGACATTAAAGTCACCATCAGGACGACTTGCCAGATGGGCATTGGAGCTGCAAAGCTACGATCTACAAGTACAGTATGTTCCAGGAAAAGCAAATGTCGTGGCAGATATTTTATCAAGGCCATCAGAACAAGTTATAAACGAAGAAGAAGGAAAAGGATGCGGAAATAACATATCCTTAGTCACAGTTGAATTACCAAGAGTAACTCCCGAAACTATGCGACGGAAACAATTAGAAGATCCCGAAGTGGCGTAAATCATTGAAGCTCTTGAAACCTTTCCTGAGAGTGACGATTGTTTGCGGTGGATGGACCGTGGGTACATCTTAAGTAACGGAGTACTGTATCGTTATACTTTAGAAACTGAATCTGATGAAGCACAGTTAGTTATACCTGAAAGCGAACGAATGGATATACTCAAATCGTATCATGATAACCCGACTGCTGGACATACAGGAATGGAGCGAACATATCTTCGAATATCAGCTAAATTCTACTGGCCCGGAATGAGACGACAAATTAATGAATATATCAAGAAATGTACAGCCTGTCAGAAGTACAAACCTATGAATCAAAAACCAGCTGGATTAGTACAAACTCCAGTGTACGGGCGGCGATTTGCAGTAATCGCAATTGATTTATTCGGACCCTTGCCTGAAACTGAATTAGGAAATAAGTGGATATTTATCGTTGAAGAACCAGCAAGCGGATGGGTAGAATTATTTGCTCTACAGCAAGCCACTGCGAAGAACTGTACCCAGATTCTAATCGAGGAGATATTTTTAAGATACGGAGTACCTCGCCGCGTCATCAGTGATAACGGCGTACAATTTATCAGCGAAATAATGCAGCAAGTTTGTTATGCATTCAATATTGAACAGTCGCTGACTTCAACATACCACCCTCAATCCAACCCCGTAGAGCGGAAAAACCGTGATCTAAAACCACAGTTAGCTATACAAGTTGGCAACGATCACAGGACTTGGGATATTAGACTCGCCACAATTAGATTTGCCATGAATAGTGCTGTCAGCCAGAGTACAGGTTTTTCTCCGAGTTATCTAACCTTTGGGCGTGAGATGAGGACCGTGGACGAAATAAAGCGTGATATGAAGAATATTCTAGAAGACGACAATTTCATTCCACAAATTACCCCGTATCTAAAACAATTCGTTCATGTACTTCGAGAGGCGCGGGAAGTTCACGAAAAGGAACAGGACCGACAAAAGGGATACGCGGACAGAGGGCGCAAGGAAGCGCCTGATTATGAAGAAGGAGCCCAAATATTGGTGAAGACCCATACTCTCGCAATGCCACACAGGGGCGTACGAATAAATTTGTTCCAATCCGGGATGGTCCCTATGTGATAAAACGGCAACTAACACCAGTCAGTTACGAGATAGCGGATCCAAAGGATCCAGGTAAGGTCTTAACCACAGTTTATGTATTTGATATGACTCCGTTCGTCGGAGATTGTAATAATGCACAGGTCAACCCAGTCGTACCAAGAAGAAAGAGGGGGCGACCACGCAAGGACGTCTCTGAATAGCGACCGAAGTGTTGGGTGATGCTGGCATCTTGCACGAGGGCGTCAGCAAGTGCCAGAGGGGGAGAATGTGGCAACACTGCCACCCGTACAGCCAGACGGTTGGCAACAGCGCGGACCACACCCCAAGATGGATGACAGTTGTTCGAGTCACGGACGCTGTGTAATGTGAATCTTTCTTTGTTTCTTTGCCACTGTTTATGTAAGCTATACAATAATATAAAATGTAATTATTTCTAAAAATAAATAGTAATTTGTTACAACATGCTATTATAAATAATATACGTAGATATAAATTATCGTGAGAGTATTTGCAACCTGAACTAAATATTCAAAAATCAGAAAACCTCTCAGTGTGCTCTCTTTCAAAATTTAAAAAAATATTTTATACTAAATTCAAACAGACACCTGTTTCACATGTAAAGAACTATTACTTAAAGTAAAAGTAACGAAAAATTTGAAAGAAAAGAATAAATTTAGAACTGAATATAAACTTCGAGGTAAAAAGTTTTTTCAAATAATGCGCGAAAAACATGATAAATGTATAGATATCTGCTTCGATATGCAACAAAATCAACTCATACCGAAACTGTCTATAGGAGAAGTATTTTATTCACGGCAAGTTTGGCTTTATAATCTTTGTATTATGGAAACAAAAACTCCAACAAATAAAAATAATATTATGTTTTACACTTGGCTCGAAACAGAGGCAGGGCGAGGTGCGAATGAAATAGCTTCAGCCCTTAATGATTATTTAAACAAACTAGAACATAGGGAACGTTCCAAAAAGTCAATTAATTTAACACTTAGATTATTTTCGGATTCCTGTGTATCTCAAAACAAGAACTCAGTTTTACTTACCGTACTATAATAATAAATTTATTTATTCCTTTAAGACATTACAGTATAGGAAAAGTCAATAGATTAATTAATTAGGTATACATAAAAAGATATAAAGTAATATAATAACAACTAACAAGCTGCATAGAATTCGTTCATATTATACAAGCAATGTGATACAAGAAATTTTTTCAATTTATTTTTAAAACAATTATAATTATTAGATTTTATTTCTTCTGGTAGACAGTTGTATATGTGCAATCCAGCGTTGTGAGGAGCATATTTGGCAACTTTTGTTTTGCAGAGTGGTTCACGAAAATTATTTTTAATATAAAACAAAACCGTTCCGTTTATGAACTCGTCAATGAGTAATGTATCCAGATTAGTGTATGGTGTAAGGTTTGATAGAAAGATCAATAAAAGTTTTTTACATTGATTTTTCCAGTTAAGATTTTCATCGATTTCTAAACCAAGAAAATTAGTAGAATTTGACCTTTGTAATTGTTTATCTGAAATAGAAATATTCATTTCGGGAATATTTCTATTTTGATAATTATGGAACTGTAAAAATGTAGTTTTCGATTCATTGAGAAACAATAAATTTTCATTACACCACTTTACAAATTTCTGCATCAAACCATTACATTTTTTATTAAGATTTTCGCAACTCTCATCCGACACCACGAAAGAGGTGTCATCTGCATACAAAGAGATTAAACCATCCTCAGTAATTGCTCGGTTCATGTCATTAGTATACAAAATAAATAGAATCGGTGCTAGGACTCCGCCTTGGGGCACCCCAACATTTGTTATTAATGAACTAGAATTTATAGTTTTTGTGTTTTTAAGTTTTGGCACGTAAAATTGACAGAGACATATTGTTTTCGGTTTAGCAGAAAGCTTCGCAGCCAGTTCAGAGGCGCTCCACGAATACCCATATTGCACAATTTTTGTAATAAAATCTCGTGGTTTACGCAGTCGAATGCTTTGCTTAAGTCGCAAAACATTCCGACTGGACATTGATTTTACTCCATTGATGCAATTATTTTTTCATAGGAGTATTGAATTGCATCAACAGTACAGCAGTTTGATCTAAAACCAAACTGATTTTTCGCTAATGTATTTGTTTTGGATAAGAAATCTTCAAGCCTTTTTAGAAAACAGTATTCAAATATTTTAGAGAAGATTGACGCTAGGGCTACGGGTCTATTAATATTCAAAAGTGTTTTGTCCCCTTTTTTGTGTACAGTTACAATTTTATTGAGTTTTAATATCTCAGGAAATTCACTTGTTTCAAAAGAAAGATTTATTATATATGTTAATGGTTTATTAATAAAGATGGAAACTCTTTTTACCAGAAAGCTTGGAACTTCGTCAGGACCAGAAGATCTCTTAGATTTTAGTTTGTTCTTTAATATTGACAATACTTCCGTTTCATTAAAAGGAGCTAGAAAAAAACTAGATGTTTGCGATATAATACAGCTTTGAGGGTCATTTCTGTTATTATTAGGGATTAATTTTAGAATATTTTGTGGAGCGTCTCTGAAATAGCTATTGAAAGTTTCTGCAACAGCAATTGGATCCTGTAAAACTGTATCATCATTTACAATCTTAAAATTACTACTTGATTGAGTATTATTATTGACATTATTAATTACTGACCATGCACTTCTGGACGGATTGTCAGATTTGCATATTTTGTTTTGATAGTATGATTTTTTAGTTTGTTTTACTAGGGCAATATGTTTATCTTTCAGATGTTTATAATAGCCTTTTAATTCAGGATACTGATTTTTAATATTAAACACATTTTTTAATTTACTGCTAGAGATTTGAATTTCCTTGGTAATCCATCCTCTATGCTTGCGGTTTGGTAATTTACTTACTGGGAATTTTTTTTTAAATAATATAGAAATATATTATGAAAGTTGTTAAATGCACTATTGAGATCACTCTGCGCAAAAACAGAAGACCAATTTTCGTTCTCAAGTGCATTACAAAACTTACCAATATTATGCTCACTAAAAATTCGTCCAAATTTTTGAATTGTATTTGTGGGCTTTTCAATCTTAGAATTAAAAAATATAGTATTATGGTCCGATATAAAGTTGGATTGCACATATACTGCTGCTTTGTTTATATTTGTATAGATATGATCTAGTGTTCTTCCTTCACGTGTGGGTACATTTATTACATTTCTTAATCTATAAGATAAAATTATATTACACAAAATATTATATTTATCACAGTCCCTTTGCGGGTCGATATTAAAATCACCTAAAAGTATTATATTAATACCAGGTTTAAATATGTAGTCTAAAACAAGAGTTAATTTAAGACAAAATACATTAAAATCACCACAAGGTGAGCGGTAGCAAGTAAGTATGGTGGAGCAGTTAGAATTTGAGTCCCAGACTACGCCGCAAATTTCAAAATGTTTATCAACACTGTACATAGACAAATCAATTTTCTTTATAATGATATCTCTTCGGCACCAAATTCCAACTCCGCCACCTTTATATGAGGTTCGACAATAGCTTGCACTATTTATGTAGTTGTCAAAATATGCTATTTAGCGAAGATTCGTTGCACCATGTTTCAGTCAAACATAAGAACTTTAAATTAGTTGTACTATTTAAATACTCAGATGATATTACACTCACTTTTTCAGGCGTTAAAGCCTGACAATTTAGTAGGAAGACATCGTACTCATTGACCGGCTGGGGATCACTACTGCTGCGAGTCACTTGTTGACTTTGTTCCGATTGATATGGTGAAAAAACCGGTTTACTCTGATCCCTTCAGGCCGCAATGCTGGATCCATGGCCCTTGATAGGTTAATTTAATTTATCGTCACTTTAAAGGACGAATATACCTCAGGATATTTTGCTGTTAATTGTTCAACCAGTACTTCTGAGAAGGAGTCTTTGAGAAAGTTTTTGACATCTTCAGTGGTTGTGTCTGGTTGAAATCTGTATGCATGTAGATATGGTTGTTTTGTCACTGCTTTTAGGACAGAAGATTTGTCATTCGTCATTTTTAACATAATGGGCATATTCTTTTTCCGACTTCGTACGACCGTACAGTACGAAGAAGCAGTATTAGTTGTATTATCTAGATCATTTCTATTTACTTTTTTTGTTACGGTTTTAATAGGTGTCATATTTATGTTGATTGCACTACTATTTTGTACTTGCATTTCATCATTTTTTTGGTTAACTTCATTGTCCTTGGTCTGCCTAGTTTTTTTTGTTTTATTTTTGTCGGTTTTGTTTACTGTAGTTTTAACAATATTACCTGTAGATGGCGGCACAGGTTCAATACGTTGAGTTTTTTGGTTATTTAATATTTGTAATTTGAAAACTTCAAAAGTATTTTGCAGAGTATTTATTATGAGATCTTTTTGTTTTAATAATCGTTTTAGATAATATACCTCACATTTTAGACGCTCTAAATTTACTGAGTCTTTGAAATCTTCATCACTTGAAAATGAATCGTCATTGTCACGTTTTGCATCTTCTAATTCACAACAGTTTATTTGATTGTTGTTGTCTATCACTATTTTTAATTGTCTCGCACAACTATTATGCGATATAGTACCGCATCTGATACAAACTGGCCCAGTTTGCGCTATTTTGTGGCACCTTACACATGTTTTAGCGGAGCTCTTTTGCAGACTTTCTTGACCGTCAGCCATCTTGTATTAAGATTCTTACAAAAATCTAAAATATTCAACAAGATTTATTACTATTTTCCCGTTTGCGGGCATAGTTTTATGGCAGCCGATCGAGTTTTCGGCCGAATAGAGAAAAATTTTAGAAAAAAAGAAAACATTTTATCTCCCAATGAATATTACGATATATTAAAAAATCATGGTGTTGTAAAGATGTGGGGAAATAACTGGAAAACTTATGATTATAATACAGAAGTACAAAAGATAATAAAAAAACACCACCTTTTAAAATAAATAAATGTAGGGTTATTGAATATAAAAAGAAAGAAAGAGACATATCCGTTGATATAAAATACACATTTTCCGAGCTAGCAACTGAAGTCGATATTTTCAAGAAAGGTTCAAATACACAAAGTTTGAGATTAATAGACAAATCATTAAAAATAGTAAAAACAAATCATGTTAGCGCAGAGAAAATTGCCGATGTTAAAAAACTTTTAAAATATTTTGGAATGCCAGACGACGTTAAAGAATTTTATAAGGATGTGACAGGAGTAGGACAAAATAGTCCTAGCAAAGGAGATAATATAAACAAAAATATGGAGTCCTTAGAAGACGATGAAGCAATCAAATTTGTTTAAAAAAATATTATTTCCAATATTGTGGAGCCTTATAGTTTGTTTTTTATAATAAATATTTTGTTTCCATGTTTATAAAAATGTTATTTAATTTTTTTATACATTTAAAAAAAAGGTATACGAATAAAGCGAGTTTTCAAAAAACGCCGCATTTTTAGTTACTAATATTTCCGTATAACATAAATTTTCACAAAAAATCCTTTCACTAGTTAAAACAATGGTTTACTTATCAATTGATATCTGAAAATGTTGACATCCTTTCAACTTCAATACATGCTATAAACATAAAAAACTGATTTACTCGAAACTAAGTTTTTTGAGACAGCGAGTTTTGAAAAAACGGTCCTCAATTACAAAACTTACAAAAAGTTATTTACGTAAAAATTAAAGAACAGTACTAAATGTTATACTTACAGGTACAAAACTTAAATATAGGAATCCAGTCTAAAGAGTAAAGGAACACACCATTAACAATATAGATAAAAGATTTTTTGGGAACACCAGGGGCTCGATTCTCGAAACCATGCGAAAGTTTTCGTGTACGCAAATATTCGAGCGGTGACTTTCGTACACAACTAGTCGAATGCGCATGAGAGGTATTCTTGACTGGTGATAGAAACTTGCCTCACAGATTCGTATGCGAATTACGAAAACGACAGAAGCAAACGAACGCACCTTTTTGCAGCCAATGAAATCATACTGTTTAGTCACATGGTTTTGTATTTGTTTTGAATTTTGACGATAGGTTAAGTGTCATTCTGCTGTTAGTGTTGTGTTGTGTAGATTTCATTTTTACTTTAGTATCAAATAAAATGGCAAAACGAGCTGGCAACATTAGCAGTGAACAAAAGCATATTTTAATTGAATATGTCAAAAAAAAATCCACAAATAAATATGGGGAAATTCACTAAAGATTTCACATACAAAGATTCCCAAATGTTGTGGGATTCTATAACAAACATTTTAAATTCAGTTCCCGGTGGAGGTTTCAAAACTTGGAAACAATGGCGCAAAGTAAGTTAAAATGTATAATAGTATATTATAAATCTATAATATACACTATTTTATTTAAATATTACTGCACAATTTATAGGTTTGGCAAGATTTGAAAACAAAAACAAAACAGAGGTCGGCTACAATTAAAAAACATATGTCACAAACTGGAGGTGGTGCACCAATAAGTGAGGTGTTAGATGATAATGAAATGTCAGTATTAGACATTATAACACCTATTGCAATAGAGGGAATAAAGGGGATAGAAGAAACTAGAGTGGAATTACTATTTGCAGTATGTATTACATATACTGGTATATAATAATTTCCTAATATTATTGTTGATTAAAGCACACCTCGAGGCCATTGGAAATAGATATTTTGGATGAGCCAGAAATAGAAATAAGAGAAGTGGAAGCATGCGAAGCGGTGACAGAAACAGAAACAAATAATATAGGTACCTATATAAATTGCATGATATTAAACCCGTATTATATTATATAAGTTGTATTGTAAAATGAGTTGTTACTATATTTTATATTCCAGAAGATTCTACTTATTCCATATCTAATAATAGAACTACATCAACATCTACACCGAAAATAGGTAATACTAGCTGCTTTGGGTATTATTACAAAAAATTTATGTTTCCGTACAAATATTTTTTGTTTTTAGCTAAACCATCTTCATCTTTTTTAACAATTCCTCCTACAACTTCAAAATTAGGTAATACTGTTTTTAGTAATGTAATGAACTTTTAGAAGTTTTATTGGGATGTTTCAGAGAAAGCAGTACCAAACAGACCACGAAAATATGAGAAAATATTAACAGTATGTGAAAATTTAACAACATTAACAAAGAGAAAAGTAGATATTAAAGATCATTATTACAAAGAAAAACTTAAGTTGTATCGAGAACATATAGATTAAAGAACATTAAAAGCTGACGTAGAGGTGAAAAAACAAATAGCTGACTCGTTAATTAATTTAAATAAATTGCTGGCTCAAAAAAAAGTAGTTTGTAATATGTAGTTTTTTTCTCTCGCAATATTATCATAATGATATTTATTTTTGTTACGTGTTATATTTTCTTTATTTTTAGTTTGTGATATGTACTTAGTTTTTATTTTTTTTCCTGCGATATTATCAATGATACTTATTTTTGTTAAATGTATATTTTCTTTATTTTTATTATAAGTGCAATAATATATATATATATAACTTATATATTGAAAGCCGATGTATATCTTTTAAAAAACTTTATTTAATCAGTTAGAAAATATATAAGTTTATTCGACTAATTCGTCTGAGAGTTACAACTAGAATGACATAAAATAATATAATATGTACCATGCAACGATTATCTTTTCTCTTAGAATTGTGATTAGTTTTTGAATAGTCAGCTTTTTATGGCTGATGCAATTTAGTGTTTTTATTATGAAATATTATGAAATTGGGGTGGTGTCCTTACATAACTCCTCCGCCCTTAAGAAGAAAGTTAACTTATAAAGTTAAATTTCTAAATTATATTTTCATTTAATTCAGCACAATTATTAGGATTATGTCGTGCTTCAGAGTTATTTCTTTTTCTTAGATAATCTTTACTCTTACAAATGTTACATTTATATAACATAATTACAAGTATAATAATGGTTAATATAACATAAATGATTATATAATGAATATAATTATTGGATACATTTGAATAAATTGAATCTAATTGAATACTACTGTCTTTAATAGTATTAAATCCAGTTAAATTCTTTATCTTATCTTCTAATCTTATAATTTGATTATGAGTAACATTATTTTTTAAATCTATTAGATCTCCAAAATTGTTTATTAATTCTATTTGATTGTTCATTTTACAATTTTCAGTATAATAAATTCCTTTGATTTCCTGAATTTTTATATCATTATTACAGATATACTTAACTTCTTTCTTATTTGGGAAAAATAAGTATTTTGTTTTCGAATTTTTAATTTCGATAATTGAATTAACATGGGAAATTTTGTTGTATTCACAAAATTGGAAATCTTTATAACATATAACATTCTCTATACATTTGTTATATTCAGTAGTTTGTGACAGACAGTAATATTCTTTATGGTTTAATTGAGTACATTTATTAAGCAGTTTAACTTTACAATTATTCTTAGAATATAAACCATTTATTACACTAATGGTTTCGTATGTGTCATGTATTTTCGTGGGTATGGAAGTGACTTGTATCAGTTCTTCAATGTGTGTGTTGGATGGGGTTTCTATTAATATTATCAAATTTGGACTATCATATGAACAATACGTTTTCAAAATTTCATTATTTTGGATATTATTTATAATTATAGAGCGCAAATATTTATCTTCTATTTTATCAAATTCTGCCAGGATTTGTTCATGATTAATCACGCCGAAATGGAGGGTGTTTAATTTGCAGAAGGTTAACGTTTCTTCTAATTGAATGATTGAAATATATAAATTTTGCCCAACTTGTATAAATTCGTTTATTAAATTTTGAACTTTTATAATATCTATTTCATCTATTATTTTGCCAATTTCTTTTTGGATAGTATTTAATTTTTCGTTTAATATATTATTATTTTTATTAATATCGTTTATCTTTTCATTAAATTGTGCAGTGATATTATTATTAATTTTTATTATGGTATTAACTTTATTAGAAATTATTTTCTGATTATTGTTTATATTCTCAATTATTTTATCATATCGATCTTTGTCAGCAGAATCGAGATTACCGGTTATGCTTTTAATTATTGCGCCTAAACCATCTATTAATCCGCGTTTTGTCCTTTTCATGTTTAATAAATCAATTTTTACTTTTATTCGATTCATTAGTGCATTTAGAATATTTTTATTATTTATTATGTTGTTTTTGAAATCATAGTTTTCCAACTTTTGGTTTAATATTTTTATATTACTTTCTAATATACTTTTTTGTTCGAATAGTCCTTGGAGGGATATTTTAAGAGGGATAATTTGTGTGTTTACCTGTATGTGCACATTTCCTAAAGGAAGTATATTGATTCCGGTGTTTCTTTCATCGGGAATGATTTGCGTTATTCCGAATGGAATTATTCTGTAACAATACGAGGTTTTTTCAATTGAGTTAGTTTATGTGTTTTATTCTGATCATCTAATATTTGACCTCTTTCGTTAATTACTTGAGTAACATTAACTTTTCTAAATTTTGGTTTTTCTATTTTCCCTGAATTTCTTTTATGTATTTTAACATGAGCTTGTTCTGGTATTTGGAATTTTTGTTCTTGGGGTTTTGCATATTTTAATTTACTCGTTTCATTATTTCTTTTGACTTGGTTGTTAATTTCTCTGAGGGTCTCTACATGTTTGTTCAGGTATTCTTCAACTAGTATTTCTTCCGGTTTCAAGTTAGATTCGAAATTTTGACCAAAAATAATTTCTGAGGGTGTTCTTTTTGTTATAGAATGAATACTGTTGTTATATGCTAATAATGCGTAGTTGAGTCTTTCCTTTAATTTTAGGCTTTTGATAAGGGGATTTTGATTTAGGATTCTCATGTGTTCGATTAATGATGAATGGAACCTTTCGACGATTCCATTACTATTTGGATTGTCGATTGATATATAATGAATATCGATTTTCCTTAGTGCTAAGTAATTTTGAATAATTTTGTTATTAAACTCTAGTCCGTTATCAGATACTATTTCTTTCGGAGTCATATAGTGTACAAAATATTTAATTAATTTGTTTAATACTGTTACTGCATTTTTATCTTTGATTACGTATGCGATAGCATATTTGGAGAATGAGTCTACTATAGTAAGAATTTTTACTGATTCTAAAGATAATATATCGATATGAATTTTTTCAAAAGGTTTTTCAGCTGTTGGTGTTAATATAGGTGGAATTTGAATTGGATTTCTTTCATATTTTGTTTTTAAGCATGTATTACATTTATTAATATAGTTCTGTATATCTTTTAGCATATTTGGCCAATAGTATGATTGTTTTAATTTATTATAAGTTTCTATTATTCCCCTGTGGTTTATCTTGCCTTCATGATAATTTTGTATTATTAGTTGTTGGTCATCTTTTATTTCTATATCATTTACTAAATTTTTACAGCTAACAAGTTTATAACTTCCTGGATCAAAATAAATTTGTAAAACAGCATTGAAATTTAATTTAAATGAGTCTGGTATTATACAATAATAGGTTATACCTGGTTGTAAATAATCTTTTATGAAATTCATGATAGTTTTATTACTGTCTATTTTATTTAGATAGAAATAAATTCGTTGAATCTTATTGTCAAATAATTTATTAATTTTGATTTCATTTTTGGTATTAGTTTCTTTTACAATAATTTGGTTTTTATTAGTGTTAACTGAAGTGTCTAAATATGTTAATCCGTTTATAGGGTTTTCGTCGTCTGAGTGAGCTGTGATCGTTGTTTCACTCCCGGTTTCTACAATTATTGAATCGTTATCAGAATTTATATTTAGTTCTAATTCTTTTGGTTCATTATAGACATTGAATATAATTGAACTATTGCCAAAAACTTTCTCTATTAATTTTTCTATATTTTTCCACGATTTCTTATCTAGTCCAGAGCATATGCGAGGTAAATCTAGTTGTTCGATATCATTCTGAATACAATATTCTAATAATTTTTTAAGACATTTTTCTATGTCTGGGTAAGTTGGTTTCTCTGGATACAATTTTTTCGTGATTAAATGCAAGATTAATCGTGGTTCTTTTTGGATATAAATTTTGTTATCTAAATTATATAATTTATTGATAGGATATTTTTCTTTTACTTGTTGTGCGAATCCTGCACCTAATTTTAAATCTTCTGAAATAGCATGTACTAGAGGATTATTAGATTCAAATATGTCGGAGTCGTGATATTTTATCTCAAATTTTGGTTTTATCCGTGACAATGCGTCCGCGACATAGTTCTGGCATCCTTTTTTATACTCTATTGTATAATTATATTCTTGGAGTTTTAACTTCCAACGTATTAATTTTTGGTTTGGTTCCTTTAGAGAATTTAGCCAAACAAGAGGACGATGGTCTGTTATAATTTTGAACTTGTTACCTAACAAATAATTTCGAAATTGTTTAGTTGCCCAAACTATGCTTAGTAGTTCTTTTTCGATTGTACTGTAATTTATTTCGTGATCGTTTAGAGTACGTGAAATGTACGCTATAGGTAAGTCTTTGTTATTTTTCTGTCTTTGTGATAGTACTGCCCCAAGTGCATAATTACTCGCATCGGTGGTAAGGATAAAATCTTGAGAAAAATCTGGATACTGTAATATTGGGTTATTAGATAGAAGAGTTTTACATTTCTCGAAACAGTCAATATAATCTTTATCATTAATATCAATTTTGTGATTTTTCTTTAGGCAGTTAGTGAAAGGTTTTGTAATTTTTGCAAAATTGTCTATGAATCTGCGATAATATCCAAGTAATCCTAGGAATGATTTTATCTCTTTTTTGCTTTTAGGAATACTAAATTTTTTGATTGCTTGAATTTTATCGGGATTAGGTTTAACTCCGTCTGTTGTTATAATGTGTCCAAGGTAGGCAACTTCTTTCCGAAGGAATTCGCATTTATTAATTTGGATTTTGAGATTTGCTTCTCTTAATCGTTGGAATACCGTTTCAATGTTTTGTAGGTGTTCTTGTAAAGATGTACCAAGAATCACAATATCATCTATGTATACAAAACAAATTTTGTTAATAAGATCTTTTAATACGGAATTCATAAGTCGTTGAAATGTCGCCGGTGCGTTTTTTAATCCGTACGGCATACGTAAGAATTCATAATGTCCAAAATCGGTGGAAAACGCTGTTTTTGGAATGTCTTCCGCGTTTACTTCAATCTGATGAAAGCCCGAGATTAAATCAATTATTGTAAAATAATTTGATTTACCTAGTTTATCTAATATGTCCGTTATATCGGGTATCGGAAACTTATCATCTATTGTTTTCTCATTTAATTTCCTTAGATCGATTACAATTCGAAATTTTTCTTCTCCGTTATTATCTAATTTTTTCGGCACTACCCAAATGGGTGACGACCATGGAGAGTACGAGTGTTGGATTATATTGTCATTTAACATTTGATTTACTTGTCTTTGCACTTCTTCTCGATATATTGCTGGGTATTTGTATTGTTTAGAATATATGGGAATATTATCAGTAGTTTTAATGTGATGTTTTATTTTATTTGTAAAAGTTAATTTTTGATTTTCATGAGCGATAATGTCTTTATTTTTATTTATTACTTTAGTAATTGCATCTTTTTCTTCATAGTTTAAGTGATCATCGCGAATTTTGAAGTTATTAGATTCTATATTAAAATTTGTATTATCGTCTTGATTTAAGTATTGGAATTTATAATTGAATTTATTTAAAAATGTAACTTCTCCTTTTATAAAATTAAATTTTGTTTTCAATAACAATATTCCTGGAACTCCTAATAATATATCAAAGTCTTTATGAAATTCATAAATGTAAGTTTTTATATGATGGTTTTTATACTTAAAAAAGGTAAACTCTTTTCCTGACGATTTACCATTACAAGTATGGATAGTGAAAAATTCTGGGAATTTTGTAGTATCAGGACTTAGCATTTTTGGATGTATATAATTTTGTGTCGAACCAGTATCTAATAAAATTTTGTATTGTCCAATTTTAATAAAGGGTAATTTACTAAAATTGTTTGTTAAGGTTTCGATATGAGTAACTCGACTTCGGGAAAATTTATGTTTTCTGCATTATCAATGTCAGTTTCTTGTGAAGTAAGGTTTTCATTTTGTAAATCAAAATTTTGTTCATCGTTTGAATAATAATTTTCAATTTGATATTCGCTGTCTTCAGTATTTAAATTTTGATTAAATAGTTCTTCAGGATTGAAACTACTAACGTTGTTTAATTGATTGAAGTTTGGTCTTGCTGTTGCTACAGTTTGACGAGTTTGTGTACTCATAGGTGTTGGATTTCTAAACTGGGCATTTCGGATGTTTTCCCTTGGAGCAAACTGTCTTTGTTGGGATTGAGATTGAGATTGTATTCTTGGAATATGTGATTGTGATTGTGCAGGAAATTTATACATTGGAGATTGGAATTGTTTTGGTGCATTGAACTGAATTTGATTTTTAGGTGGTTGTCTTTGAGTTTGGTGGTGAAATTGAGATTGTGTTGCTTTCTGTTGGTTGTGTATATATTGTAAATCATTAGTTAACAAATTTTGGATTTCGCTTAATTTTTTAGGGTTCCTAGCAGCTAACTGGCTTCGGAATGGTTCTTTGCAGTTATTGATAAAAGTTTGTACAAAGTACTGTACAGAATTGTCTATTATAATTTTGCTGACATTAGCGGCATGTTTGCATTCTAATTTTGATTTATAAATTAGGAATAAATCTTGAAATTTTGTGAAGTATTCTAAAATTGTTTCTTTTACTTGTTTGTAATGCGTTAATTCATACATTAACGTATGCTCGGATCTAGTGTCTGCAAAATTTTCTTGTAGATTTACTTTGAGTTCAGCCCATGTATTTATGGAACTTAGGTTTAAATTTTGTGCGGCTTGGCCACGTACTTTATTCTTAATTGTCATTAAAACAATTTTTCTAGTAATTTGGGATGGATTGGTTTGATTGATCAATGATGTCATATCATCGATCGTAGTAATGAAGTTTGAGAGACTTTTGACGTCGCCATCAAAAGTAGGTGCTAATTCTAGCATTTTTAGTATCTCTTTGTTTAAGTTTTGGAAAATGTTGGCGGGTATTTGCGCCTGTTCAACCATTTTGCTTATTCTTAGTTTGATAAATTTGTTAATTAATGAATCCAGTTGGATTTTTCAAGGAGTATAATTATAAGAATTATAATATAGTTATGACTTACAGTAGTAGAATCACTGTAGTTAACATTTCACTTTTCACTTTTCTTCGTTGGCCTTGACTGCAACTGATGTTCGTTCAGATGAGTCGTTGGTGGGTTGAGTTGGGCTGGAACGTGTTGACCACAATTTTCGCTTGTAGGACGACAGGAACAGCTCGAACTCGTGATTCTAGCAGCTCAGGAACTCGTCGAGTTGATGATGTATATTTTTGGAAAATCGGAGCTCTGACTATTGCGACGGCTCGATTTTCTGATACACTCTGGTAGATACACTGACTTTTTGTTCGGATCGCCGACTTTAACGTTTAAAAACGACGCACGTAGATTTCAAGTCGAAAATTGGTGATTTTCGTGAAATTACGGCTTTTGGCAATCCTACCGACTGCGCCACTTATATATTGAAAGCCGATGTATATCTTTTTAAAAAACTTTATTTAATCAGTTAGAAAATATATAAGTTTATTCGACTAATTCGTCTGAGAGTTACAACTAGAATGACATAAAATAATATAATATGTACCATGCAACGATTATCTTTTCTCTTAGAATTGTGATTAGTTTTTGAATAGTCAGCTTTTTATGGCTGATGCAATTTAGTGTTTTTATTATGAAATATTATGAAATTGGGGTGGTGTCCTTACATAACTTATATATATATATATATATATATATATATATATATATATATATATATATATATATATATATACCGGGTGTATATTGAAAAGTGAAACATAGGCGTTTAACATGGTAAATCAGTTTTTCCGTTCGCATTGCTTCCCTAATTATTTTAGACAAAAATGTTTTAAATAAATGTTGTTGAGCATAAAATTCTACATCCGGATCAGTAAACAAAATGTATTTTGGTTGCTTTATAACTGCAGAAATCAAATTTGAAAATACACGGAATAGCGAATTAATAGTAACAGCCATGGAATTAAAAACAGGAGATGAACAAATGCGTAACGTTTTAAACGTCAAATTATTAGTACTCGTATTTATTTACGTATAATGATTTTGACAATCTATTATTCTGACATTGACGTTTAAAGCGTTACGCATAACATTTTTGTCTAAAATAATACTAATATTTGGTACATACTTATATTAATATATCTAATTTAATTAAAATAATTATTTATTAATTTTTGTCGCACCTTTGATAGATCCGGATTCACTCGTCCTATTGGTTCATGGTTAAGACCGAAATCTATATCCTCTTCATCGTCGTTGGGTTCCGGTACATTATATTCAATGCACATACTATGTAATACTAAACATGCATTTATGATTCTACATGCAACATCCGCATTATAATGTAGCACACGGTGCTTCAACAAGCAACGGAATCGCATTTTTAATACATCTGTTGCATCGTTCTATTAATGCTCTCGTGCTCATCTGTCTTTCATTGTATCTATATTCAGGTGTGTTTACTTGAGGTTCTGGATTTAGAATGGGAGTCATGTAGGATCGCAAAGCATATCCAGAATCTCTTATAAAATACATTTAGTTATTCTTATATTTTACTTGTACCTACTAACAATAAACTTACCAAGTAAATAGAAATTTATATGTCCTATTTCATATAAATAGCAAAAGAAGTCCTTTAAAGTACTACTGTGATTCAACCCGGACGATTGATAGTGACAGTTAGTGATAAGTGTCAGGTCAGCTATCTAAAGGTATTTCAAAGATTACTTAATTTTAAAAGCCAATATTCATAACACAAAATCCCATATTGTTCATAAACCGATTCCTTATATCCCTAACCCTCACCAACATACAATTGAAAATTAACCTAATTTAATTTCCTATACAATTCCACTCAAGCCTATCAGTTCAATTCCTGAACAAACAACGACATCAGTTGAGAGGTAGCGCAACCTCGTACTCCCTCAAGACAGGTAGTGACAATGTCACTTACCTATCAGTATACTAACAATACATCAATTTATTGTAAGTTGCCTAATAGCAGGGGTTTGTCTACCAGAATATAATTCTACAAATTATCATATAACCGACCTCCAAGGTTACTTCTGACTACAGGGGTAATCTAAACCGAAAAAATAAACATGTCTAACACGCAACAAACCTATGCCCAAAAGGCAAATAAACCAAAACCACCAACAAATCAATCATTTCCATCGAGAGAACAAGCGATCATTGTAAACGCTATAGAAGGATTAACTTTCAAAGACTACGTTCAAGCAATAGCAAACCTTGTAGATTCAAAAAATATTCAATTCGTATCCAAGATATCAAATAATAGAATATGCATATATCTAGCTAGTAAAGAAATTGTGAATATACTAATAGAGAACCACAAACATATAGAGATTAATAATTATAATATAGAAATACGCAGACTTATAACACCAGCAATAAAATTAGTACTCTCTAATGTCTGTCCTTCCATTCCTCATCAATTTATAGAGCAAATATTATCAAAATACGGAACAAAAGCAGTATCGCCTATTCATTTCCAAAGGGCAGGTTTACAAGAAAATATATACGCACATATCTGTAGCTTCCGAAGACAATTATACGTATCACCAAATAGTAATCAATTACCAGACAGTATTGTATTCACATACGAAGGAACGGAATACAGAATCTTCTTGAGTGGGGATATTGTACTCTGTCATGCATGCAATAAAACAGGCCATTCGTACTCTAATTGTGAAACATACACCCAAAATCATAATTTAAAATCACAAGAAACCGAAAAAACTAAGAACAAAAGACCGGCGCCCTCAGATTCAGAAACAGAAAACAACAAACTCGCAAAAACAGCAAACATAAAATCAAATAAAATACTGCCACCCGCCAACACAGAAGTAGAAAACAATACGCTTACACCTATACCATCGATTATAAATACAAATAAAGAAATATCTATAGAAACTACATCAGAAACTCCAACAACAAGTAGCGAAACAACAGAAGAAAATAATAATGCTCAAGGTGGCTCACAAACAGATTACATATTCAAACAACCTGCAAAGAAAACAAAATCTGAATTAAAACCTAGATCCAGATCACAAAGTCCAGCCTCTCAGCAATTTGATGAACAAATCCAACCCTGTGCCGAAGAAATCATAAACAACCCAGAAAAATACACACTCACATTTGTTGAAATAAAAGACTTCCTCCAAAACGTTCACGGTTCAAATAAACAACTAAATGTAGCCAAAGAATATACAAATGATATAAACAGGCTAATTGAAATGTTGGAAGCTATAAACCAACTAATAACATCTAGGATACTCAAAAGTAGAATAACCCGAGTACAAACAAAACTCAAAATTCAACTACACGACGAAGCAAGAAAAACAAAACAAGATAATATTATTAGAAAATGATCGCGATACAGTGGAATCCCAACGGAATACAAACTCATTTACCAGAATTACAAACATTAATTCAAGAATATCAACCCCATTTCATCTGTATACAGGAAACACGACTTCATGAAAATAAGAAATTTGAACTGAAACACTATGATATATATCGAAAATACAGACAAACCGACGGAATAGCAAGTGGTGGAGTCGCAATATTATGTAAAAAATCCATACAAATAAGTCAAATAAATTTAAACACTGACCTTGAAGCAATTGCAATTAAAACTGATTTTCCAATTTCAGTAACAATTTGTAATATATATATATATATATCCCTCCGAACAGAATTATTAATACAAATGACCTACAAAACATCACAAATCAACTACCACGTCCACATATCATTCTTGGAGATTTTAACGCGTATAATGTCTTATGGGGTTCCCAATACACTAAGCAGAGGGGTAAGATAATAAAAGATACACTATTAGATGACTTAGTATTATTAAATAATGGGTCCGAAACACACATCTCGACACGCACAGGTACACTTAGCACCATAGACTTAACACTAGTAGATCCTAGATTAGCAGCAAACATGACATGGGAAACATTGCCACTTCTTTTTGGAGATGGGCACTTCCCAATAAAATTTACATACAACACACTAAATATAAGTCAGTCAGAGGAACCTACTAGTGCAAGATGGAACTTTAGAAACGCAAACTGGGAACAATATAAAGAAACTTTAAAAAATATAAAACCACATATCCCAATTACAGATATAAACCAAACTATTCAACAATTTATATCCCAAATTACCAAAGCAGCAGAATCATCAATAGGCTACGCAAATAAAAGAACGATGCACAGAAAGGTTCCATGGTGGAACCCTGAATGTGAAGAGGCCATTAAGCGACAGAAGAGAGCCTTATATAAATTTAGAAAACATAAAAATCCTGAACATTTGTTAGAACTCCAAAGATCTAGAGCCCTATGTCGAAAAACAATAAGACAAAGTAAAAAATATTCATGGCTACAATTAGTTTCCACGATTCATAAAGATACTCCATCAAAAATAGTATGGAATAAAGTGAATAAAATAAAAGGTAACGATACACCAAGGGAAATAACTAACCTTATGTTGAACGGGAATTCGATTACATCAGCGAAGGAAATTGCCAACACGCTAGCCTTAAATTATCAAAAAACCTCAAGTGATGAATTTTACGACGTAGAGTTTAAGAGATTCAAAACAGAGACTGAACAGGAGGGATTAACAATTGATGCGGATACGACAAATCCCCTTAACAAAGATTTTACTATGTGGGAACTTATAACAGCTATTGATGGAATTAAGCAAAATTCTAGTCCAGGACCTGATAATATACCTCCTTTATTAATAAAACAACTTCCTACTGAAACCAAAGAATATCTTCTTAAAATCTATAACTATATTTGGTCTTCACATAACTTCCCTGACGTATGGAGAGAATGCATTATAGTACCTATCCTGAAAAACGAACAACACAAGAATGACCCATCAAACTACAGACCGATTTCCCTAACAAACACTACCTGCAAAATCATGGAAAAATGATAACTAGACGACTGAACTGGTACCTTGAAAAAAATAACATATTAACAATAAACCAGGCTGGATTTCGATCCGGAAGATCAACAATTGACAACCTACTAGCCTTAACATCAGAAATCCAGCTAGCTTTTAAACATAAACAGCACCTAGTGGCACTCTTCTTTGATTTAGAAAAGGCCTACGATACGACTTGGAAATTTAATATTATAAAATCTTTACAAAATCACAACTTTCAAGGAAACACATTACACTTTATTAAAAATTTTCTAAC
The DNA here is from genome assembly GCA_947534325.1 of Agonum fuliginosum. Taxonomy (NCBI): domain Eukaryota; kingdom Metazoa; phylum Arthropoda; class Insecta; order Coleoptera; family Carabidae; genus Agonum; species Agonum fuliginosum. The sequence goes on from OX384044.1 coordinate 2,286,746, forward strand.
AGACAGAAAATTCAGAGTTCGCGCAAACGGCACTCTATCTAATACAATGGAACAGAAAAAGGGAATTCCGCAGGGATCAACACTAAGTGTTACACTATTCCTTGTTGCAATTAATAGTATAGCACAAAATATAACGAGCCCAATCAAATTTCTCTTATATGCAGATGACCTGATTATACTCCATAAAAATAAAGACATTGATTCAATACAACACTTACTTCAACACACAGTAACAAAGATTCAGAAATGGTCACAAAAGACAGGCTTCAAATTCTCAGAGTCTAAAACAAAAGCAATACATTTCAGTAAACATAAAAACAGACAAATAGACCCAGTGATTACACTTAACAATATAAATATAAACTATGTAAATGAAATTAAATTCCTAGGATTAACAATTGATAAAAAACTAACATGGAAAAGACATCTAATGAATCTCAGCGCTGAATGTTGCAGAAAACTCAACATACTTAAAGTTCTATCTCATCACGACTGGGGTGCAGACAGATCAACACTATTAACAATATATAAATCATTAATAAGAAGTAAAATAGATTATGGATCTATAATTTATGCAACTGCAAAGAAAACTAATCTCCGACCCCTGGACTCAATACATCACAAAGGCACTGAGAATAATAACCGGCGCATTTAGATCCAGCCCGATTGATAGTCTTCTTTGCGAGGCTAATGAACCATCACTAAGCGATAGAAGAGCAAACCTAACCCTGTCCTATATCATCAAATTAGCAAGCAAACCAAACCATCCTGCATACAAATATATCTTTGAACATACGTCCATGACTGTCAAAAACTACACCCAATTTCAAACACATGTCACCCAACTACTATCCTCCATTAACTATACAATTCCACATACACAGATAAATAAAGTATCCAAATTCCCTCCATGGCTTATTGAAATACCAAAAATAGACCTAGAACTCCGTAAATACAATAAAAGTGACACACTTCATGAAATTATAAAAAACGAATTCAACGAAATCAAGAATAAATACCAGCACAGCCACTTCGTATATACAGACGCCTCAAAAATCAATAACAAAATAGGAGCAGCTATTATCACGGACTCCGAAAAATACAAGTACCATTTTCCGGACGAAACCAGCATTTATACTGCTGAATTACTCAGCATATACTATAGTCTCCAAAACATATACCAATCTTCCCCAGAAAATTCCAGCCACGCAATATGTTCCGACTCACTTAGCTCTCTCCAATCAATATCAAGCTTATTTCCTACAAACCCAATAGTCATAAATATTCAAGAACTCCTGTACCAAATCTCACAGAACCAAACAGATATCATTTTCATATGGATCCCATCCCACACTGGCATAGCCGGAAATGAAGAAGCTGATATAGCTGCCAAAGAAGCCGTAAATGAGGAATTAACTGATATACCCATCCAAAACGGAGACGCCAAAGCGTCAACGACATCCAAAATAAAAGATAAATGGCATACAAAGTGGCATCAACTAACAGAAAATAAAATGCGCGCTATACAACCCACAATAAAAAAATGGCAACCCATAACAGAGATCAGAAGAGAGCAAGTGGCTATCACAAGGCTGAAGATTGGTCATACCAAATTAACACACTCCCATTTATTTGAAAGAGCGAATCCAACCATATGTGACGAATGCAACACACCAGCAACTGTCGAACATCTCCTAATACACTACAGTGTAGAAAATATTCACATGAGAGGAATAAACAACAATTGCCGCAAAACCTACAAGACGCATTAACATCCCACTGCAACAAAACATTAATGTTTATAAAAGACACTGGACTACTTAAAAAAATATAATACAAACCGTTATTACACATATTATGTACAATTCTGAATATTTTATACTTTATTTTGTTATAATTTAACTTGATCTGTAAAGTGCTAATACCAATAGGTGAAGCACGTTAAACTTAAATAAAAAAAAGTACTACTGTTCCATATAAAACTGTCATTCGTGTTTCCTGGATAACGTGCATTAGCATGAATAATTTTCTTGTTGGAATCACAAACCTACAAAATTATAAAATATGAATATAAAATATACTGGAAATTAGAGTGACATACCAGTTAAACATTTATAGAATGGTATCCCTTTCTGTTTACATATACATGTTCATTTTCTGTAGGCGCTAAAATTGCAACATGGGTGCAATCAATCGTACCCACAACTCCAGGAAATTGAAATTTCTCGTAAAATCTAGAACATTTTAAAGTATTAATAGTAAATGTTTTACAAAATGAAACACAGTAAAATACCCAGTGCGAACTACTTGTAACTCCTCCAGCGTCGTAGGAAATTTTATCCATCGTTGGAAAATAGCTGGCTGATTTAATGCTGCACTTACTTCAGCGACACATCTGCTCACAGATGAATGGCTTACTGCAGAATACACATTAAAACCAATATCGGTTTGATAACCCCCGGATGCAAAAAATCGTAGAGATGTCAAAACCTATGAATTCATATTTTTAATACAAGAACGAAATTTACAACCTCATAAGAAATAACCTTTGTTTGAACATCTAGAGCTGAAATTCTGCTCGGTGAAGTAATATATGGGACCAATTCTTCTATTAAATTTAAAACAACATTTTTTGGAAGTCTGAATAATTTAATAAATTGCTTTTCACTCAAGGAAAATGCATCAAACCGTTGAAAAATACTTCTCCCAACACCGTCATGATTATGTTCTTCCTCTAAAATATAAATTAAATCCAACTGAAGCATCTCGTCCAAGTTTGCCATAGCTTAAAAGAAATCAACTTTAAAAAATGTGTGCACTATAAGTGGGATTCTGAATTATTTCATTTTTTGTAAGAAATATAAAAACTTACCTCTATCTCTACTTTTAAAAAGTCTACAATCACTACAATGCACTGACAGCAGTTTCGCATGCGAATGTTTACTTTCGAGTGGTTACTACCCATGCGCTGCAGATGCGCACGGAATTTGCGTACACGACCCCTACTTTTAGCTTCAAGAATACCATTGTGCAGTTCGTATACGCATCTTTTAGGAACATTCCACGTGGCATGTTAACAAAGAAATGCAACCAGGGCAGCAACAAACCAACAGAAAATAAGACACTTTAGTTCAAATTCATGGCGCTAAATAGTTGTCGGTAATGACAAGCGCATCCATGGAAATCAGTTTATTATATATATATTGAAAATATTGAGAATTCTTTGAACGTCTTCTAATACTGAGTTATGATTCTTTAAAAAGCAATTTTCTCGGTATAAACGGGGTCGGAAATTCAAATGTTATTAGTGCAATTGAAAGTGGAATCCTCGACGAATTAAATGCAATTTTTATCTTTCCAAAATGATGTTCTTTAACGAAATTATACCACATTCATTCTGTAGCGGCGAATTTATTACGTCATTCGCAATGTAGCGCCTACTATACAGAAAATTCGCAAGTCATTCGATTATTTACCGCTGGTGCCTACTCGGTGCTACTTATGAAAAAATTTCAAATAAAATTTTGATAGCAAGTTTCCTCAGCTTTCATCCTGTCAAAACCGTTTTCCAAAATCTTTGATAGTTTTCGAGGAAAATGCGTTACAAGAAAATTTTGAGTTTCATCTGAAAATTTTTGTGGGAAGCGGAGCATACCGAGGTGGAGCGAATTTTTGTTTTGTTTCTGTATGTTCTTAACTACTCACATGCCAAATTTCACTTGGTTATGTAATAGTCTTGGGTTTCAATCAATTTTTGACTCTCCTGACTGGACTATTATTGGATTCTTGTTGCTATACTTGAAAACAAATTAATTAAGTTTGAAATAATTGTTACAATTTTATTTTGGATTTGGAGAGACACAGCTAAGACACTTTAAAGCCGCATAACATCTCAGGTAGCTACAAATTTTATATACTTAATTTGTTCTTTCATTTTGTATTTATCTGTATTACTATTTTACGCAAATGCGTTTTCTCACTGATCGTTTAAGTCAGTGGCGGACATCTTATTTTTTCCATACTCAATTACGCATTATTTCAGGCTTCCAACATCCGTTTGGTTTTTACACCTTACGTGAGTCAAATCAAATAATCAAAAACAAGGCTGAACACTCTGTATCAACCAAAGGTAGCGAAGTGCCGTTTTGATCGATTTCTTTTCCAAATTCTGAGTTGGCATCTTACCCGCCATTTTGGACACGCCACTGCCGGAAGGAATAAACTGACGCAGGTCTAGTAGACTAAATAAAAAGGAAACTACTTCAACCCTTGAGAGCTTGTTGGATTTTATCAGATACGAATTCTTGTTTATTCTTTTATTTAAATCTTGTTCCAATTTTTACAGTTTAGAGATACGTGAGGCCGTGCTTCGTAACAAATTTACTTAGTATAATTGTAGTTCTGTTTCCATAGCTTAGTGATATAATATTTTTAAATTCAACTGTAGTCATTTTAGACTTGAATAAGTAGTAAAGCGTACTGTATTTAAATTTTATTTATCTTGACTGGGTTCAAGAAACGCTGTTGTTAGGTCTAATTAGCACTTTGTTTTTATTCCCGCTTATTATTATTTAGATACGTTTTGTTTTAATTCCGCGTACTGATTAGTACTAGTTGCGTGGTACTCAGTTGTTAGGACGAACTTACATTATTTTGATAGCTGTAGATTTTAGCACTTGTAGTGCTCTCCGAAACGAACGCTGGTCGACCAACGGTTCCTACGTAGGCTTTCTGTTATTTAAGCGCAATACTTTATTTATTTATTACTGGTATTCGTCCTGTACGCTGCTTCTCCGCCGACGGACTAACCATTGCGTGACGCTTTTTATCTTTACATATTTCGAGAGTACGGGTGATGATCGGGCTCTTTTTTTAACTCAAATTGTATTTTTATTATATTGAATTTTTTTCTTTTAAATAATTAGTTTGTACAATAATTGCCGTTTAATATTAGAGTAATAAATAGCATTTAGTTATTCTAAATATATGCGGAATATTATTTTCGAGAACTCCTCAGTCACATACAGGAATAATTAGTGTGTCGATCTATCTGAATAATCCTGAGTTGAACCTGGGTACCGATCGACTGGTGCCCATGTTATTTTTTTTGTTATTTGGAGAATATTACACCCACCCCCTTCTCCAAATGAAGCTGTCCGAGGTTCAATCGCATCTTGCGCGAGATTGCTCTTCAGGACCGTAGCAACCAAAATCAGCCAAAGTTAAAAGATGTCCACCTGTGGCGTATACACGTAACGCTACTAATAACTGGTTTATTGGAGATACGCAATTATTTCTAGAAAAAATTATGTATTAGTAGTTCTTATGATAATAATAATTATATTCATAAGATGACAACAGTGAATTATGAATACTTACAAATCATACGGATATTCCAGTCTATGTTCAATTTCTTCCAGAACATGTAGCACTGTATTTTTCGTTAAACGAAACCGTTCAAAAAATTGTTCATCTGATAATTTATGAAAATGATCAGCTCGTTCATATATTATCCTCGGAGGATTATTTACAAATTCGATGTCTTGTAAATCATCAATATCATCATCGTCGTCGTGAAAATATATTTTTTGACAATTACTTTGCTAAGGAATCGTTAAGCAGCCGACTTAGTTTAAGAATTACTTAAATCAATTTAAGTGTAGAAATTTTGCTGGTGCAACAAATTTTAAAGGATTACGAAAAATAGTTCAAAGAAAGCCATAGTTCTAAGAAAATCAAGTACGTTCCCATTCATCCCTTTAGTGCAGGTAGTAACAATTATGGAATATTAGTATTTGTCATGAAATGATCATTCATTGAAGTTCGAGTGTTCGTTCGAGTAGATTATTGTGCTTATAAGTTTACTTGTGATTTTGTTTAATATTGTAAAAGAATATCATAAGAGTTTTCTTGACGTACAAGGTACAACTAAACAAGGTAAGTTTATATTTATTTATATGCTGCATCATATAATATTTATATATCTATATGATTTACGAGAAAATAGGTTGAACTTAATTTTTTATGGGATTATTTAACAACGTTTTGAATTATTTTTACTATTTATATCGATTTTAATTTAATTTTCTAAAAGGGCTTGTGAATTGAAGGCTTGTAAATTTACAATTCATTTAGAATTGTGAATTGTAATTCCTTTTTTTGTTGTGAATGATGAATTGTCCCAGCTCTGACAAGTTAATAGCAAAATCTTTTTGTCAAAATACATTATATAAACGATGTAATTTTGAACATAGAATGAGTAAAATTATAATTCTTATAAAAATTAATTGTTTGCGCTTTGGGAACTTGTATCATTTAAAAACTTTAAAAATTAATATCTCGCATACTATAAGTAATTTTCGTTATGGTCATGGCGTTTTATAAACTATTAAATAAAATTAAAACAAAAATAAATAGTTGATGAAATAATAGTCTAGAGTCTTGTCTAGACTCAAGAAAGTCTTGTCAATACTCGATACTAGTCTCGTCTCGTCTCGATTTTTTTTAGACAAGATCAGATGATGGCCTCGTCTCGACTTTTCGAGACGAGACCAAGACTGGTCTTGAGTCTTGTGGCAACACTAATTATGTTTAGTTAAATTATTACCCCATATTAAAATATCATCCATATATGTTTCAACACCTTCTATATCTCCTACAATATTTTTTATCGTTCTATTAAAAATTTCGGGGGCAGAACAAATACCAAACGGAAGTCTTAAATATTTATAACGCTCAAACGGGGTGTTAAATGTACATAAATCTGAACTTTCCTTGTCTAACAATATCTGATAGAAACCTTGACTAGCTTCAACATAACTAAAATATTTTTTAATTTAGCAGTTATTTCTTGTAACATGGGAATATAAAAATGTTCTCGTTCTATAGCATTATTTAAATCTACCATTGAGTAAACCTATTGAGTTGCTTCAGTTACTTTTTGTATAATTTTATTTTGTTCTAAATTATCTAAATGAATTTTTAAATCATGCCTAATAGAAAAAGGTATTTTACGCGGTGCGTGAACTACGCGTGTGGCTCTTTCTTTTAATTTAATATGATGTGGTTCTATTTTAATGCAGCATAAACCTGCAAAAACATCATTGTATCTTTCACAGATTTCGGGCATGTGCGATCTAACATTTGCAACTCGTTTGATTTAATTCAATAAATTTAATAATAAAATAAATATAAAATTCTAAGAGATGAATTGCATTATTGTACAGACATTTTAAATAGCATGTACCTAGTACATCTAAATTTTGACCATTATAAGTTACTAATTTACTATTTACTGGTTGCAACACTGTTTTGTTAATTTGTTAAATGTATTTACAGGTATACAATTTACTTGTGCTCCAGTATCTAACTTAAATGTAATTAGGTAGAAAATTACTCGAAATGCAGTCAATTATATACTTTAATCACGAATCCGACGTTTCGGCACACACTTATGCCTTCATCAAGGGCTGCAACAACATTATATTATAATAATGTAACCATAATATAAAAAACTAAATCTAAGAGAACTTGTTTTGTTACTTAAGTACATGGTGAAAATTTTTAAGCAATATAAATAAACATGGTAAAATCAGTTTCAATGTAGTGTGAAACTTCGTTACAATTTTCCTTATAAAAAGTTTTAGAAATTACATCTAACATGCACCGCATCACATAGAACAATGGCGAACTTTTTAATGATTTTACAGACATGGGGAAACTTGTACAATTTGAAATAGGAAAAATTGGCGGTAAAAACTACCCAAAAGAAGCGCGAAAAAACTATTTGAAAATTGTGTCAATTTCCCTTTTTGAACAAGTCTAAAACTCTATAATAGATATTACTTAGCCCTTGAACATCATTTCTTGAGTTCACATTGTTGGTGTCATCTCTGGTGTAGCATCTCAAGAAATAAACGTTTAGTCCAGTTTGTCTCTACTTCTAAGATCTTAACGTTTTCTAGGACGAACACGTGATTATTTTGTATAGCATGTTCTGCGAGCGTACAGGGATTAGTAGTTACATTTTTCCTGCAGGATCTTTGATGTTCGTCCATCCTATGTTTTAAATAACGCTTCGTTGTACCGACATAGGACGCTTCGCAGTTGCTGTGTGCGCATTTAACTTTGTAAACTACATTTGACATTTGGTTTTTGTCGATTTGATCTTTTAACCGACTGTACAGCGTGCCTACCGTTTTAATTGGCCTGAGAGCGATGTCAATATTTAATTTTGTTTTAAAAGTTTATTTAAATTTAGCGCCAAACCTTCAATATGCGGCAGTGTGAAGAACTTCTTGGGACTGTTTTGTTTTTGAGCGTCATTGACATTGTTGGTTGTTGAGGTTAAGTTCTGATCGACCGTGTCTACCGTATTGTTAGCAACAATATTGATTAAACGTTCGAGGTATTTGTTGCATTTTAAAAGTTTCCTCACAGTGTTAAGTGCATCCTCTCTATAGCACGGGGATGTTAACCTTACAGCTCTGTTTTTTAGATTTTTAGCGACATTGATCAATTGAAACCGTGGATGTCTGGAGAAATAGCTAATGTACCTTGTGATTGCTGTATCTTTTCTGTACCATTTCGTAAGAACAGTATTATATTCAGTACGTACCAGCAGGATATCTAGGAATGGTATGCAGTTGTTATGCTCCAGTTCAACAGTAAATTGTATGTTAGAGTTGTACTGGTTGAATGCTTGAAGTGTGTCGTCAACCTTATCACTTGGTACAGCAACAATCAGATCGTCTACATATTTTTTTATGAAAGGTACTGTTCGACCGAGAGGTCGTTTAGCGAGTAAGAAGAATGCGAAATTATAAAAGTAAAATAAAGTGCGTGCCGAAACACGACTTGTAGCGTGAAAAAATAGAATGCTAGAATAGTGCAACAATGGACGGGAAAAGGATGGACACTCTTCACTCTCAGGAGCTGTTCTGAGAGACTTAACACAACAATGTCGCTCTTTGATGACGGAAGATGGGAAGAAACAGCTAATAGGCCCACAAATAAGTTTAAGGAAATGCGTAAATCTAATAAGTTGACGCTCTACGCAACAAAGAGTTAGAAATAAAGCAACAATGCGAGTTAGAATTAAACAAAGTGGCGCTGAATAAATGAAAAGTGCAAGTGTGTAGTTATATAAAAAATTAAACAAGTGTAGTGTCAAAAGTGTTTGAACTAAATACTGAGAAGTGTAGCAGAATAGCAAACTATACAAGTGTAGTGCCAGAAGGGCTAAATAAACTATGCAGAATGGTGTAAGAATTGAAGTGATATCGCAAACACAGTACTTATACAATTTAATAATGAAATAAATTAAATCAGAGTACAACACATAAACCCAACGCATTAAACTTAAATATAGCACAATAAATATTCCAAAAATACTTGCAAAAATAACTACAGCGAAAAATACTAAGCAATAAATTAATTATTATTTATTAATTAATTAATTGTAACAAAGTAGATTTGTTAGTAATTTTCCGTAATCTAAATTATTGCTAAGTTGTGTTTTGTTAAGTTATTCACCTTTTGGCCACGCGCGGTTGTTACACGTGCCTTGCGTTTCAGCGAAATTATTGCGATCTTGCATTTAGTGTTAGAATATACTTAGGAAATTAAGAGTGAGTAGTCAGTCAATGATCGAACGGGTAGTTAGTCAGTCATCAACCGATAGAGTTAGTCAATCATTAACCGATCAAGAATGTAGTCATCAAGGAGCGATCGAGTTAGTTAGTAGAATGAACGAGTGAGACCTTCGTAAGTGTCTATCCTCACGATAGATATAATTTGTTAATCGTTTTGGTTGTAAATTCAATGTAATGTTCATAATTTCACCATTTATTATTCATAATAATAAATATATTTTGTTTTCATGTCATATTTTACTTATTAAATATTTCCAGCACGTCAACAATCGGATTGTTAAGAATCGAGAATTTCGAGAATCATAAACAACCCGATTTGTTACAGTGGCGCAGCCGGTAGGATTGGTTTTTTATTATTAATTGCTAGACTTCTTTTTATTTATAAAAAGATGCACTACACAATTAATACGCCAATAAAGAACCCTCGGCTGGTATGTTTAATAAGTAGATTTTTCGGCCTTAGAAGTAGTGTTGCGCGTTTAAAATTAACAAATTATTTCTTCGTGAGGTATAGACACTTGTTCGTTAAAGTGCGTGAGTCGCGAGTAGTGAAAAAAAAACGTGAAATATGTATTCGTATTTTGCGGCAACAACATGGCCACCGCCACATCCACAAGTGTCGATGCACCCATCACTTGGTTACGAATTCGACAACTCGATACCAGGGCCCGCGATGCTAAAGCGGTATCCCTTGGGAGCAGCACCGTGTCGTTTTCGTGTAGATGCTCCACAGTCGACAACATCGCCAACACCAGTAATACAGTTGCAGCCACCGTCAGCAAAGAGCACGCATCAGTCGCAACGTAGGTCGCAGGTAACAAAGGTCGAGTATTCGTGGGACCTACCTGATTTGTACGGGAGACAGACGGATCGTAGCACGTTGAATGTGGAAAGGATCCACAGCTACGGATCCGGTCTCCAAAACGAGGTCCCAGTACAGACGTTACCTGTGGCAACAATAAGCGCGGCAGAAATCGAAGCGTTGCTGAAAGCTGAAAAAAGGACGGTAGTGGACATTCCTCGTCCAAGCGATGTGGAGGAACGTAAGGCGATAAACCAAACGATGACTTCGGCTTCAAGTTCAACGTTATCAGTAGCAGAAGTCAACACTTCTGAAGCGTCACTACTGACACACACGCAGTGTATGGACATCGAGCGTATTTGTTGTTACGCTGATGTCAAAGAACTTGAAGAGGAAGGAGACAGTTTGGTAGCAGAAGTGGTTCATCACCCTAAATTAGCGACAGAAGAAGCTCTCATACGCATACACGTCAGAGAAAAATTACATTATGCAAGCGTTGTGATAGAGCAAATTAAATGTCAACCCGTAGCAGGACGGCGATTCCAGCGAAAAATCGGCAAGTTACATAAACGAACAACGCAGCAGAAGCAGAGTTTAGAGTACGACTTTCGTCGACGTCATCCACGTCCACCACGCAACCTTGCAGCGTCAGCGGCAGGGCTGCACCAGCAGTGGAATAGCAGAGTACGTCACAGGCCCGCGATTCGGAGTCAACGACCCCAATTGTGTGAAGAACCCCCTCCCCCCTTTGAACATAAAGTGTGTGTCCCCAAAAATATGACGTTTGTGCTAGTGCAGTGAAAAATGCAACGTAGTGTTTAAATATTGGGTTTTACGTTAAGTGTTTGTTAGATTAGAATTTGTAGCAGGTTAGTTAGAAAAATGAAATTAGAATTTGATCTTGAAGATTTAAATTTATAAATGCTCAACCCAAGTAGTCGAAAAATTCAAATATTAGAAAACAGGATCCAACCGTAGATAACGCGGATCGTGAAATTGTAAAGGTACAATCTCATGATCAACTTAGTAGAAATTGACCGGATCTTGTCATTCCAAATTTGAATCATGTAGGTCCTGATGATTTGTATTTGCAAACCGAAGGACAAAAAGTAGTAGATTTTGTTAGTGTCAATTTGAGTTGAAGTAATTATTTTTCATAATTAAATTTAAAATAATAAATATTTTTAACTGCCAGTTAGTTACAAAAATGCCACCAAAGCATTCTTTGTTTGTAGTTGTAAGTATAGTTTGCTGACATGACATTTTGTTCACGTTAGATAAAATTATATTGTGGTAGGTTAAGAGAATCGTAATAATTTATCTGAAATTAAAATCTATTCTTCAAAGATATTAACTTTAATAAATTTTTCAAATATATTTAAATTTTTTTAAGGAGAGGCAAGTGTAACAAAGTAGATTTGTTAGTAATTTTCCGTAATCTAAATTATTGCTAAGTTGTGTTTTGTTAAGTTATTCACCTTTTGGCCACGCGCGGTTGTTACACGTGCCTTGCGTTTCAGCGAAATTATTGCGATCTTGCATTTAGTGTTAGAATATACTTAGGAAATTAAGAGTGAGTAGTCAGTCAATGATCGAACGGGTAGTTAGTCAGTCATCAACCGATAGAGTTAGTCAATCATTAACCGATCAAGAATGTAGTCATCAAGGAGCGATCGAGTTAGTTAGTAGAATGAACGAGTGAGACCTTCGTAAGTGTCTATCCTCACGATAGATATAATTTGTTAATCGTTTTGGTTGTATTGTAATTCAATGTAATGTTCATAATTTCACCATTTATTATTCATAATAATAAATATATTTTGTTTTCATGTCATATTTTACTTATTAAATATTTCCAGCACGTCAACAATCGGATTGTTAAGAATCGAGAATTTCGAGAATCATAAACAACCCGATTTGTTACATAATCAAGCAGAAAATATTACAGAGCAACAAATTGAATGTAATTAAATATACGTAATAGCTTAAATTATGTGATGCAGTGATACAAATAATAGTAATAATTGGATCGTACTTACTATAAAGCAGAATTACATAAGATAAAATATACTTAGCAACAATGGAACAATGATACATCTGTATACATCCAACAATAAAAAACCATGTGGTGTTGAAAATTCAAAAATCCTTTTTAAAGCGGTTAAACGTTTAAGAAACGTGGTAGCTAAAAAGCTGAAAAGCAATAATTAACAAACTACGATGCACTGAGTCGTTGTAAAGCGTAAATATGTTAAATTATAAACTTTAGAAAAAGCGTGGCCATAAGAGGCAATAAATACGGTATAAGACCGTTACTGGCAAGAGTTTGAGATAAACTGCTAAGAATAAAGAAATTTTACTAATTAATTTGACACTAACAAAAGTAACTAAGATGCAAAAAAGTTCCTAATAATAACTGAAAACTAAAATGACGATCGGTAGATCGCGCTGGTGGTACCGTGGCCACAACACTCAGCTGCTGAGCACAGGGCCGTCTCGACAGGTACGTTAAATGATAATGTAGGCACCACAGTATCTAATAATTCATCCATCACCAGGTTAGCAATGATGAGGCTGAGGGAATTGCCCATAGCGAAACCAGTTTTTTGCTTATAGTATTTGCCATTGATCTTAAAAAACCCATGGAGGTAACAAAATTCTACCAATTTTTTGAAAATGTCGAGAGGAATGTCAGTTTTATCTTCTATTCGATTCCAGTTACAATCTATTGCGGAGAGAGTCAAATCCAAAGGAATATTGGTAAATAGTGCTTTCACGTTTTTATATGATGTTCAAGGGCTAAGTAATATCTATTACAGAGTTTTAGACTTGTTCAAAAAGGGAACTTGACACAATTTTCAAATAGTTTTTTCGCGCTTCTTTTGGGTAGTTTTTACCGCCAATTTTTCCTATTTCAAATTGTACAAGTTTCCCCATGTCTGTAAAATCATTAAAAAGTTCGCCATTGTTCTATGTGATGCGGTGCATGTTAGATGCAATTTCTAAAACTTTTTATAAGGAAAATTGTAACGAAGTTTCACACTACATTGAAACTGATTTTACCATGTTTATTTATATTGCTTAAAAATTTTCACCATGTAAGTAACAAAACAAGTTCTCCTAGATTTAGTTTTTTATATTATGGTTACATTATTATAATATAATGTTGTTGCAGCCCTTGATGAAGGCATAAGTGTGTGCCGAAACGTCGGATTCGTGATTAAAGTATATAATTGACTGCATTTCGAGTAATTTTCTACCTAATTATCATTATCCAGTCGAGTAATTATCCTCATTCTTAAATGTAATGTTTATTTTATTAATTTTTATTATTGCATTCCAATCTTTACTATCATTATTACTCTATATACAACCTATAAACAGTGAATTCTCTTCTCTTCTTCTTCATTAGTTTGTCTATTAACAACGTATACGTTTTTTTTTTACAACATTTGGAAAAATGATTGAATTTATTACATTTAAAACATTTTTGACCGTATGCACTGCACTGAAACTTATGATATTGTTTACCGCACTTTTGACAACTATATTTTTGAGCATTAACACTGGGTTGCACATTATTTTGTCGCTGCATCTGATGCCGTTGCTCCTGTTGACGCTGCTGATGATGACGTTGGTGTTGCTGAGACATTGGCCTTCGACGAATTCGATCAACCTCGCTGCTCTCAGGATGTGTCGTCCTCATGTTTTGGGACTGCTGACGTGACGTGACGTGAATTTTACTTTTTATACACCGAGAAAAATGAAAATTTTGAATCAAATAATTTTAGAGTGTTGAACTTTTAAATTTTCTTTTAAAAGATTCTTTTTTCTACTAAAATTATTTGTTTTACTATTAATGTTCTGCAAGTTTTTACAGAAAACTTACAATATTTTAAAATATATTTTTTGATTTAAAAAATTAGTATTTCGTTAAATATCTTCACATGTTTACATTAAACAAACAACTGAATCAAAATAGTTTTAACTATTTAGTAAAAAATAAAAACTGTTTTCTCAATCCTATAAGTTCTTAAATTAAATACGTTACTTTTGAAAAGAAATAAAAAAATGTACTTCGAAAAGTTATACGTTTTAAATATATATTTTAAATATTTAAATTAAAATATTAACATATTTCATTATAAAACAGCTGTATTTTCGTTTAACAGTGTACAATTTATTTCAAAACTTTTTAATTTTGAACGGAGTGTGAGTCAAAGCACATGGGGTGTTTATGTTGACGGTCTACTGTTTAAACAAAGTATCAAAGTAGAGGTGTATTACGTTGTGACATGGCCAACGAAAATATTATTCGAAACCTTCTTACCGAATGGGGCTTCGAAGAAGCAGTGCCAATATTTGAAGGTAAGTGTAAAAGTGTATAATAATTAATATGTTGTAATGTTGTACTTGAATGTTGTTGATGCCTATCTACCGGAGTTATTATTCGTTATTCATTGGTTATTATATAAAAGATCATAGCATTTTTATATTGGTGTAATTTATTGATAAAATATTATATTTGTTAATACCTGCAGTAATACTTCTGGGGAATAATGTTCTTTTAATTAAATTTAAGAAAAACTGTTTATGATTAGAAACTGCATCTAACGAGTAAGTATCGACTAATTTGTTCTACAATTATTTTTGATAACGAGTTAGTATAATAATAAACAGTTATTTATGTATAACGTATAGGTACATCATATCCGTGACATAAACAAACAATAATATGTTAGTAAGACATAAAATTAAATTGATGAAGCGTATTTACTGGAACTGACGGAAGACAATTTTAAGGAACTTTTCCCAAAACTTGGACCAAGGACTAGGTTTATAAAAAAATAAACGAGCATAAATTGCCACCCATCGTACTAGAAGATAATAATACTGTAAACGTATGCTAATTTTTTAAAATTATTTATTTGATAATTATAAAACAAAGATCTGATACTGTTATTGTAATATTTATTTACTCTATAGACTTATAATCTACTCCTAGCACCAGTGATGAACAATTAATAATTCCATTAGAGTCGCCATCAATATCATCAAGAGCTACTGTTAGCCCTATTACTTAGTGATCGGGATAATAGTGATATGTCATCTGATGATGTGTTCACAGTAGATATAGTCCAGTGCATTTAGGTTTTGACCCGGACATTCAAAAAAACCAGATGGGACCTTAAGGATATTGTTAGAAATACTCTACTGAACATCCCCAAGAAAATACCCAAAAATCCCGCGACGGGTTTGCCGCCATTTTGAGCAAAATGGCCACCGGTTTTGCACTTTTTTCGGTTTCTTACCATTTTGACTATGAAGGAGCACGATTATATCCTTTTTTAAACTATATTAAATTTTCTACAATATGAGACCAGAATAGGCGCGGTAGCCCTAATAGTTTCCGATATACGGCTTTTCAAAGTTTGGCAAAATCTACAAATTTCAAACTCCAACCGTTTCTCTTCTACAAAAATTTTACTATATTCTCTCGGGGGAAAACAGCTCAAGCAAGATCATTGAAAGTTTTTGACAGAATGTATCTTGTAGAAAAAAGTACGAGGATTTCAATGCTGTAAACCGGAAGTCACTATAATTATTCGTTCAAAAATTATAGTTGATTAAACACAATAAACAAAGTAATAAACCAAAATTTTACTATATTCTTTTGGTGAAAAACTTTAAATTTCAGCTCAACCAAGGCCACTGAAAGTTTTTGACACAATGTATCTTATAGAAAAAATTCCGAGAAATGCAACACTGCAAACCGGAAGTCACTATAATTATTCGTTCAGAAATTATAGTTGATTAAACACAATAAACAAAAGAATAAACCAAAATTTTACTATATTCTCTTGTGGATAAACTTTTAATTTCAGGTCAACCAAGGCCACTGTTTTTGACACAATGTATCTTATAGAAAAAAGTCCTGGGAATGTAATACTGCAAACCGGAAGTCACTATCATTATTCGTTGAGAAATTATAGTTGATTAAACACAATAAACAAAATAATAAATCAAAATTTTACTATATTCTCTCGTGGAAAAACTTTTAATTTCAGCTCAACTAAAACCACCGAAAGTTTTTGACTTAATGTATCTTATAGAAAAAAGTCCGAGGAATGCAATACTGCAAACCGGAAGTCAGTATCATTATTCGTTCAGAAATTATAGTTGATTAAACACAATAAACAAAACAATTAACCAAAATTTTACTTTATTCTCTTGTGGAAAAACTTTTAATTTAAGCTCAACCAAGGCTACTGAAAGTTTTTGACACAATGTATCTTATAGAAAAAAGTCCGAGGAATGCAATACCGCAAACCGGAAGTCACTATCATTATTCGTTGAGAAATTATAGTTGATTAAACACAATAAACAAAATAATAAACCAAAATTTTACTTTATTCTCTCGTGGAAAACTTTTAATTTCAGCTCAACCAAAGCCACTGAAAGTTTTTGACTTAATGTATCTTATAGAAAAAAATCCGAGGAATGCAATACTGCAAACCGGAAGTCAGTATCATTATTCGTTCAGAAATTATAGTTGATTAAACACAATAAACAAAACAATTAACCAAAATTTTACTTTATTCTCTTGTGGAAAAACTTTTAATTTAAGCTCAACCAAGGCTACTGAAAGTTTTTGACACAATGTATCTTATAGAAAAAAGTCCGAGGAATGCAATACCGCAAACCGGAAGTCACTATCATTATTCGTTGAGAAATTATAGTTGATTAAACACAATAAACAAAATAATAAACCAAAATTTTACTTTATTCTCTCGTGGAAAAACTTTTAATTTCAGCTCAACCAAAGCCACTGAAAGTTTTTGACTTAATGTATCTTATAGAAAAAAATCCGAGGAATGCAATACTGCAAACCGGAAGTCACTATCATTATTCGTTCAGAAATTATAGTTGATTAAACACAATTACCAAAATAATAAACCAAAACTTTATTGTATTCTCTCGTGGGAAAACTTTTAATTTCAGCTCAACCAAGGCTACTCAAAGTTTTTGACTTAATGTATCTTATAGAAAAACGTCCGAGAAATTCAATGCTGCAAACCCGAAGTCACTATCATTATTCGTTCAGAAATTATGGTTGATTAAACACAATAAACAAAAAAATTTCTATATTCTCTCGGGAAAAAACTTTAAATTTACACGTCCGTATAGTTAGCACCCCCACTTCAGAAAAATAAAAAAATAAAAATGCCATAATTTTGTGCTAATTATGTGCTAATTTTGTACTAACATTAAAAATTTTGTGCTAAATCCGAAACCGCGAAAACGGACGTCACTCTATTGGAGGTGCTAACTATACGTATAGTTGGCACCGCCCTACACTAAATTATCACAAAATGAAAAAATTGTTAGCCTATAATTATGTGCTAATTATGTGCTAATTTTGTACTAACATTAAATATTTTGTGCTAAATCCGAAACCGCGAAAACAGAAGTCGCTCTATTGGAGGTGCTAACTATACGTATAGTTGGCACCGCCCTACACTAAATTATCACAAAATGAAAAAAAAATTTAGCCTATAATTATGTGCTAATTATGTGCTAATTTTGTACTAACATTAAAAATTTTGTGATAAATCCGAAACCCCTAAAAGCTAAAACGGTAGTCGCTCTAATATGGAGGTGATAACTAAGTATACGTAAGTAGTTAGCACCGTCTTACACTAAATAATCACAACATGAATAAATTATTAGCCTATAATTTTGTTAAAATTTTGTACTAACATTAAAATTTTTGTGCTAAATCCGAAACAGCTAAAAGGGTATAGTCGCTCTATGAAGGTGCTAACTATACGTATAGTTGGCACCGTCCTACACTAAATTATCACAACATGAAAAAATTATTTGTCTATAATTTCGTGTAATTATATGCAAATTTTGTACAAACATTTAAAATTTTGTGCTATTTTAGGAACAATAACATACATTTTTGTTTTTAGGATAAGTACTACATTTAGGTGCGTATTACCAGTTTACTAAACGAAATTCCTACCTTTTCACATTTCTACTATTTTAAATTAGATTTGATTAAAGGTTATAAAAGAGAGCACAATTTTTATTTTTACTTCTTCCCTCATATTTTATAAGAGAGGTATTGTGACGCGTTTTTGGTGGATAAGCACGTTTTAGGGTCCCTAGAGTAAGAATTTATCATTTTCGAAATGTATGTGTGTGTGTGTGTGTGTGTGTGTGGTACAATTTTTTCGGTAACGATAACTCAAAAAATATCAAACATTAAAATTGAAAATTTTATATTTAGGTTACGGATCTTAATAAACCAATATAATTTTAGTTTCAATCTGTAAACCGGAAGTAATACTTTTTTTTAAATATTTCGATAGATAATTAATTAAATATAATTTTTTTATTTTAAATGAAAGATTATGTGATTATTATCTACAATTAGTATTTTATAGATTTTTATGTATCTAGTAGGTACTTATCTTTTAATGTATATACTTATAATTTAGTATTTCGGTATGTTGTAGTCCATGATCGTTTAATAATTTTTGTTACTACCTACGTAAAATTTGAATGATTATGACATGACAGTTACAATAATAAAATATCGTTTATATCTTCTTCTGCAGTTTAAATAAAATGACTACAATATATTTGTGAGTTGTAGTATTACATACCTATAATATTAATATATTTGTAAAAGTAAAAAGAATAGAGTTCTGGTGAGAGGTCTTGTACTGGCCACATCAGATTTTTTATTATTATTTTGTAATTGTGGACGCTTGTTTTTACTTTTCAAAAGAACTTGAACCCAGATATACTTTTTTGCAAATTATTATATTAACGGCTTATGTTTTGGTTTGGGTTACATATAATACAAAATATACCTAGGTAAGGTACAGTATTTGCAGTTTTTTCTATAACTTTGGCAAGAAAATAGTTACAAAAACTTAACAGCATTAAAAACGAATGAATTTGAAATTTATTTAAGTTATATTGTTTGTACAGTGTGTGTACAGTCCGTTATGTTAATCTTACTTTCAACGATAATTTTAATACACTGTTCCTATTACCTACTTACCTTGACGTTATTATACCTGCTCTTCCAAAAGAATACAAAATCTGGGAATTTAAGTAATTTAAGAACAGTGACTACTTCTTTTGACTAGCGCTCTCCTCAAATATTCCGAAGATTTAATTCACTCCAAATCATTTCTGTGTTTTATTTTGAGCACATAGGTACATGCTCCACTAATCATTGTATTTTGCATCTTTTGCTTTGGATTTTATAAGAGACAAAGTTTTCTGAAGATTTTTTTCAATAAAAGGGTAAGTCGATTACAATTACCAAAATTATACACTACATGAGAGACAGGCACATTGGTACAGTTCGGAAACTTATTATGTATTATTATGATTTGAGGATTATTTCAGATACGTTTAAAAGCCTTCTTTATCCACCTTTTAAAAATAATTGAATTAGGTATAGGAACTGATATTAAATTTTTTATAGTGTTCAGACAGAGTCACAATCGTTCTCATTTATGACCTATAAACAAATTTAAGATCTATTTATAAGCAATTAAAATGTACACGAGTAAGTGCGGGCTCGGTACGAAGCTGATGCCGGCGAGCGTGGCACCTTCTCCCGACAAACGTAACACTGTAAGACGGACTATCGATTAATGTACATAACAATCTGAATTTGGTCACTAATATTAACAAAATTTTATGCAAACTAGTTGACTTTCTATAAAATATGTTTACGTAGTAAAAATTTATTTTAAATGTTTATTTAAATGAATCCTAAGTAATTACAGGTTTTTGATTAAAGTAGGTATTAAGGTTGCGTACGAACGAATATATTGAAAATATCTCCAAAAATAAACAATTTTAACAGCAGTGTTCTATAAAACGGCTTTACCAAATAATGTAATATTTTTTTGTCAAAAATTTAATTTTATTTATATTAGGGCATGAATATAAGATCAAGTCGCAAATTAATAATAAAAGAAAAGTTAGTTTAAATAAAACCACATTATTATTTTTCTTATAATACAAAAGTGTTTTTCTGAGTAATTATGAACATTTTAGTACTAAGAAATATGTCATGCCCTAGTTTATATTGTAACTTGGCAGAATAAATTTTAACCTCCCGCCTTATATTCTATAAGGGAAGGTATTGTGACGGGTCGAGTGTGAGGTTTTAGTGGATAAGCACGTTTTAGGATCCATAGAATACGAATAAAGTATTTTCGAGATTTTCTGTGTCTGTGTGTATGTGCGTTAGGTCGTATGTGACATATTTTTTCGGGCTCTATAACTCAAAATGTTACAAACATTTAACAACCAAATTTTTATATTTTACGTTATAATACAAATCTTAGGAACCCAGTTATTTGTAAATTTTTCTGTGTATGGTACTATTTAGGAATTAAATTATTGTTTATAATTTAGACATTTAGAGTGTCAAACAGTGACAGTGACAATCGTTAATATCTTCTTCTGCAGTTTATATCAAAAGACTAAAATATATTTGTGAATACCTATAGGCGATCTCGATTAAGATCGCAGCGCTATAGTGGTGACTTCAGATAGACATACGTACGAAACTTCGTAATACGAACACTGTGACAGACTGTGGTATTTGACTAATTTTCTGTATTTTTTAAATATTTCGATAATATTGATAACTATAACTAATTTAAAAATTGTCTCATTATAATTCATAGAATAAATTAATAGGATTTGGTGTAGGACGGTGCCAACTATACGTATAGTTAGCACCTCCATTGGAGCGATTACCGTTTTAGGGGTTTCGGATTTAGCACAAAAAATTTTATGGTAGTACAAAATTAGCACATAATTAGCACATAATTATAGGCTAACAATTTTTTTCAGTTTGTGATAATTTAGTGTAGGGCGGTGCCAACTATACGTATAGTTAGCACCTCCAATAGAGCGACTTCTGTTTTCGCGGTTTCGGATTTAGCACAAAAATTTTAATGTTAGTACAAAATTAGCACATAATTAGCACATAATTATAGGCTAACAAATTTTTCATTTTGTGATAATTTAGTGTAGGGCGGTGCCAACTATACGTATAGTTAGCACCTCCAATAGAGTGACGTCCGTTTTCGCGGTTTCGGATTTAGCACAAAATTTTTAATGTTAGTACAAAATTAGCACATAATTAGCACAAAATTATGGCATTTTAATTTTTTTATTTTTCTGAAGTGGGGGTGCTAACTATACGGACGTTAAATTTACTGTACTTATTTCTCAGAGAAATTGTTGTTAGTAAAACAATAATAATAAAAAAAATTAAGTAAATCTAAGGTATAAATAGACGTATTAATAAACGTTCACAGGTTTTCCGCTGCTGAGTTGCTGTCCGGTGAGTAGCTCGGAACTCGGCGGCGCGCAACTTATCAAAGCTTTTTACGAGATAACCTGCTGAGTAATTACAAATGTAACCTATGTTATCGATAGCCCTTGAAATGCACTACAAATTTTATACAGGCCATTTATTGTAAACCCCTCCTTTTGGCGTAAATCACGAAAATATTCAACATACCTCTAATCTGTGTATCATATTATTAACTTTCTAATTAAATATTATCTCTATGCATTGTTATAATGTAAAAAAACAAGTATGCAATAGAAAGCCCTATTAAATGCATTTTAAGCTAAATTTCAACTCATTTACTCGTTTAGTTCACTTTTTATAAACAAAAATAAAAATATTTGCAAGAAAACAAAACCGGTGGCCATTTTGATCAATATGGCGGCAAACCCGACGCGGAATTTTTGGGGATGTTCAGTAAAGTATTTCTAACAATATCCTTAAGGTCCCATCTTGTTTTTTGGAATGTCCGGGTTTCGACTAATTTTAGCCTAAATGCACTGGACTAATAAAGAACTGACAGAAGCATATGGTATAGCCACTGAAAATTTGAAAGGTTTTTATGGGGCAGACCAACTAAAAAAGGCATGTAGAAAATCATATCATTTTGATTTAACAACATTTTTATTAGCTTGTAACGCTGGCAAATTCATAATGACGCAATACCAAGAAAAGAAGCAACTATGTCGTAGAACTAGAAATATGTTGGTTGAACTAATTATAAATGCCATGATGTCAGAAAGATATAGCGACTAAAATTAAACTTACAAAATATTGAATTAGTAAACAAGTTAAAATAAATTTTTCATAGTTATTGTTCGAAAAATGAAGATTTTGAAGTACTGGCCCAAAAAAATTGCGAAGTGTTAAAAAATGAAAATATTTATACGTACTACATACCAAGAATTTCAAAGAAAGAAAATGCAACAAAATCTCCAGTAAACCCGAAAGGCAAATTAGTAGATAAATACAGTTATTTAAGACATTTGCACAAAGGTAGTGAAAGTGGATCCTCATCAACAGATGACAGTGATGTGTTTGTAAATTCTTTACAAGAAACAAACGGTAGGTACAGATTAAAGGAAAATCAATATGATTATGCATTATATTATTTTTTCCAATACCTGCGCCGAAAGTGCCACCTTGCGTGCCTGTTTTGCTGGACGAAAGTGGCCATTTTCTTTGTTTCCCTAGGGACGCAAAGTAGTGACGTAGCGTGACTCAATAGGCAGCGGCCCAGCAGAAGTGCAATGGAACAATGGGAGAGTAAACTATAAAACCGCGCTGTCCGGGCACATAACAACAAGCGCGCGGGCAAGTCGGTCGGAGAGCTAGCTCAGCCGGACCCACAGAAATTATTCTACCAACGGGGTGCCACACCCAAATGCGAGGGTACCAATAGAACCGGAATTTTATATATATATATATATATATATATATATATATATATATATATATATATATATATATATATTTTAATATTTCTGTAAATTTGTATTTTTATATTGGTGCAATACGAAAATAAGAATTAATTATAAATTTTTTCCAATGTTATCATCATCCGGTTTATCCCTTTCTTCAACTTCTAATTGCTTTTCGGTGCAGGTATTGAAATAAATATCGTGTGCATCTGGAGACAAAAGTGTTCTCCCAACTCGTGTGGTGGCAGCCTTCGCTTCGTTCGTGTTGCCAACTCCGCACTCGTCGGAAAACCGCCACTTGCGTCCCTAGTTGCACAATATACTATTTATCATTTATATATTCTAGATTAAATTTTAGCCTGCGTTGATTGGTTGAAAAACTGGACAACTCCATGGGCTTTGGTTCTTGAGAAGTGGGAAAAACATACTCTTTAAGACAAGGCAGCAATAGTAATACGGTTGAAAAATTTCTATTGGAATGGCCTATTCTAAATCACAATATTGGAACTAAATTGGTATGATACATAATAAACAATATTAATATGTAAATTAATTTATATTTATTTTTAGATTGAGAGTGATTTTCAGATGATGTACCCTAAATGTGATATTAATTTGATAGCAAATTTTGAAAGTTGGAATTTATTCTTTATAAATTTAAAATCGTATAATAAAACATTGGACAAACACAGTGAATAATTAATTTCACTATTACAGAAACCCACTTTAAATCAAGGTATACATACATAAATCTTACACCATTCACCGAAAGAAATTGAAAACAATCCGTACAAACTGAATCTACTCTAATATCCTTTGCTTCTTTGCTTACATACGTACAAACTCTTATTATTTTCACTTGAAATTATTCATATTTATAGATTTAGTTGTTAAATAATTTAAGTATTTATATGACACAAATTTATTATTTTTTATTTTTTATGTTGTTATTTACATTAACAATTCGAATAATATTTTTTTGTTTTTTATTAGGGAAAATCAATGTGGCGGTACAATACAATAACTACTTGATAATAGAAATAAAACATATTTAAAATGTAGGTACCGCTACATTCACTCCCCCCCTCAATAAATTGACAAAAACCATACAATAAAATAATAGAATAAAATACAATTCATTAACAAGCAGACATCTGTTATTCGTGAAGAATCCTTTCCTGAAGATACTGGTTTTATACCAGTCTAAAATATCTATGTGTAGGCTGGTTTCAATCTGTCAATCGATACAGTTTCTAATGTATTATTAATTTTAATAATAAAATATTTAGCAAAACGTTTACATACTTCAAAAGGACCATCGTAATTTTGTTGTAAAGGTTTTTTTATTGCATCATGTCTAACAAAAACATATTTAGTTTTAAATAAATCTGGATGTAGGTAAGATTTTCTGTTATTAAACTTTGGTGGTTGTGCCTTTAAATTTTTCATGTAATTTTTTAATTTATTCAAATAAACTGAAGTATCATACTCTTTGATAAAATTATTTTTTATTAATAGTTCTCCAGGTAGTTGTAAAATTGTTCCATAAACTAATTCGGCTGAACTGCATTTAATAGACTCTTTATACGCAGCACGTATACCAAGTAATATTAATGGTAAATTATCAAACCAGTCATTTGCATTAATACATGTTTTTAAACTAGTTTTAAGTTGTCGATGAAACCGTTCTATTAATCCATTCGCTATTGGGTGATAGGAAGTTGTTCGAATTCTGTGGGAACCTAATAATTTTAATAGATTATTGAAAAGAGATGACTCGAATTGAGCTCCGCGATCAGTAGTTATGGTAGTTGGAATACCAAATCTAGATATCCAACCGTGAACGAAAGCTTTCGCTATAGTTTCGGTTGCAATGTTTTTCAATGGAATAACTTCTGGCCACCTAGTAAAACGGTCAATACAAGTTAACAAATAACTATGACCATTTGAAACTGGTAGTGGTCCTACTATATCTATGTGAATGTTATTAAAGCGTGCTGATGGTAATTCAAATTCTGCTAATGGAGAAATAGAATGTTTTTGTACTTTACATCGTTGACAAGCTATACAAGATTTTGTCTAATTTGCAATATCACTGTTCATATTTTTCCAAATAAATCTGGAGCAAATTAATTTTTTTGTGGCTTTAATTCCAGGATGTGAAAAAGAATGAATCTGATTAAATATTGCTTTACGAAATTCAGTGGGAATATATGGTCTAGGTTTTCCAGTTGAAATATCACAAATGACTTTATTTTTTGAATTAGGGAGAGACAAATGAATAAATTTAATAGAATTGGATGTTGTATTATGTTTTAAATTTTCTAATTCTTTATCATTTTGTTGACCGATCGAAATTTTATCAAAATCAATGGAGTTGTCTTTTAAAACTGTGTTAACTTGTATTCTAGAAAGTGCATCAGCTACTGGATTATTTTTACCAGATATATGTCTAACATCATTTGTAAATTGTAATATGAAATCCAAATGACGAATTTCGCGAGGGGAATATGTATCTGATTTCTTATGTAATGAGAAAGAAAGTGGTTTATGATCTGTAAGTATATGAAACTCCCGACCTTCGACAAAGTATCGAAATTTTTTTATTGCTAAGTATATGGCAAGTAACTCTCGTCCAAAAGTACTGTATCTGCATTGTGTAGGTAAAAACGTTGAAGAGTAAAAAGCTATTGGTTGCCATTTATTTTCGAAATACTGTTGCAAAACAGCTCCCACTCCAGTGTCGGATGCGTCAACCATAATATTTGTCGGATCATTATGTCTTGGAAAAGCTAAAGTTACATGTTTAATTAATGCAGTTTTTATTGAAAAGAAAGCTTTGGAACAGTCACTGTTCCATGCTAGTTTCTTTGTACTGTTTTTCGTGTTATTGTCTATTAATTTGTTTAAAGGTTGTAATATTGTAGCGATATTAGGTACAAACCTGTGGTAAAAATTAATTAAACCTAGAAATTCGCGAAGTTGACGTTGGTTACTTGGTTGAGGATAGTCTTGTAAAATCTTAATTTTATCACTTAAAGGTTTAATTAATATTAAGGTTGCGTGTTCATATCACGTCGGGGTCACCAATATAGATTTAGTTGTTAAATAATTTAAGTATTTATATGACACAAATTTATTATTTTTTATTTTTTATGTTGTTATTTACATTAACAATTCGAATAATATTTTTTTGTTTTTTATTAGGGAAAATCAATGTGGCGGTACAATACAATAACTACTTGATAATAGAAATAAAACATATTTAAAATGTAGGTACCGCTACATATTCATACCACATCAACAATCATTATATGCTCTGATTTGACATCATTCCGCTCGCTCACTACAATCTCACGCACATAAATTTTCTTTAAAAATTTAAAATTTTATATGTGCAGATAAATTATATTACTGATGTGTATAAAATTTGTATTATAGATAGCAAAAATGCAATTCAGTTTGCTGCTTTATCAGCGTTATTTTCCCCAAGAGGATTAATAAAACAAAAAACATAATTGTTGTTGGCAGTTCATTTACTGAATTAACAGATTACTACCTTGTCATTGACAGTAATCTTTATAAAACAGAAATGTGCTGGGATCCATTGATCTTGTATTTAAAGTATTTCATGTTTTACACGCTCAATATCCCGCTGAAAGTGAGCACATTTGGCTGCTCATACAAAAATATATCTTTAAACTTGAGACACCGTGGGACAAGAAAATTCCATACGTTGAAACGAGGCTAAAAGAACTCAACGATATGTGTAATGCCTAAAAATGTTAATTTGTCCTATTTGTAAAGGTACATTTAGACATATAAAATTATTAATAAGACATATTAAAATAAGACACAATTATTGCTCAAAAATATTACAATGTAAACAAAAAATGCTTCTACGCGATCTTATCAAAATTCATATAAAAAACATCTCTTAACGGACCATTCTCAAGATGTGTCAAATCAGATACTTGGTACCGACGCAAATAATTTTAATAGTTCATTTAGTACTTCTATGCCAGTAAAGTCACACAGTATAAATAATACCATAATTGAAGAAAAGCTTTCTGAGAAGGAGTAAATTTACACTTCAAAGTTTTGAGGAACATTTAAAAGATTCAATATTAAAATTCGATTCCATGAAAGAACAGAACAATGAAAAACAGAACACGAAAAAACAGAACAATGAAAAACAGAACACGAAAAAACAGAACATGAAAAAACAGAACATGAAAAAACAGAACATGAAAAAACAGAACAATGACAAAAGAGAACAATGAAAAAACAGAACAATGAAAAAACAGAACAGTGAAAAAACAGAACAGTGAAAAAACAGAACATTGATAAAACAGAACATGAAAAAACAGAACACATAAACTAATCTATGCTAACAAAACCCTTCTTGAGTTCAACAGAACTCCGTTTTTTGACATAAACTAATCTATGCTAACAAAACCCGTCTTGAGTCCAACAGAACTCCGTTTTTTGACGTAAACTAATCTATGCTAACAAAACCGTTCTTGAGTCCAACAGAACTCCGTTTTTTTGACATAAACTAATCTATGCTAACAAAACCCTTCTTGAGTTCAACAGAACTCCGTTTTTTGACGTAAACTAATCTATGCTAACAAAACCCTTCTTGAGTCCAACAGAACTCCGTTTTTTGACATAAACTAATCTATGCTAACAAAACCCTTCTTGAGTCCAACAGAACTCCGTTTTCCTGACGTAAACTAATCTATGCTAACAAAATCTTTCTTGAGTCCAACAGAACTCCGTTTTTTTGACGTAAACTAATCTATGCTAACAAAACCCTTCTTGAGTCCAACAGAACTCCGTTTTTTTACATAAACTAATCTATGCTAACAAAACCCTTCTTGAGACCAACTGAACTCCGTTTTTTGACATAAACTAACTATGCTAACAAAACCCTTCTTGAGTCCAAAAGAACTCCGTTTTTTGACATAAACTAATCTATGCTAACAAAACCCTTCTTGAGTCCAACAGAACTCCGTTTTTTGACATAAACTAATCTATGCTAACAAAACCCTTCTTGAGTTCTGTTTTGTCATTGTTATGTTTTTTCATATTCTGTTTTTTCATGTTCTGTTTTATTAATGTTCTGTTTTTTCAGTGTTCGGTTTTTTCACTGTTCTCTTTTTTCATTGTTCTGTTTCTTCAGTGTTCTGTTTTTTCATTGTTCTCTTTTTTCATTGATCTGTTTTTTCACTGTTCTGTTTTTTCATGTTCTCATTTTTCATGTTCTGTTTTTTCATGTTCTGTTTTTTCATTGTTCTGTTCTATCCGGTCAACTAAAATTCACCACAAAATTGTACAGTAATTTTGCGATGCCGAGAAATTCAGTTCAAACTATTTTACAGAATTATTATTAAAGTCAATGGAAATTTTAAATAATGTACTACATAATTTAAAGTGTGACGATGAACAACATTTACTAGTATTGAAACAAATGGTGAACTTACTTGTAAATCCATTTTCAGAATTTAATTCAGAATATTTACGCTTCCAGTATTTTGAAAAACTTAACACATTTATTCGACCAGTACCAGTATCTTTAGGACAGTTAAAAAATGATAAAAGAGTTGGATTAAGAATAGTTCTAGAGCAAGTCGAATCTCATTCTCAGTATATACCAATTTAAAAAATCTGACGTGGACACCACATGACTTCCTTGTACGCCTATTAAACTGTTCATACTTTTCTTAATAACTAAAATGTAGAAATATAATATTATACAAATATATTAATATATAAGTACTGCTACTATACTCACAAATCTATTAGTCATTTTATTTAAACTGCAGAAGAAGATATAAAGCATATTTTACTATTGTCACTGTACTGTCATAATTATTTAAATTTAACGTAGTAACAAATGTTAATCGATCATGGACTACAAGATTCCGAAATACTAAATTATAAATATATACTTTAATTATTCTTAAATGATACCAGATACAAAAATATTTATAAAATACCGATTGTAGGTAATAATCACATAATCTTTCATTTAAAATAAAAAAATTTGTCTTAAATTAAATATGTATCGAAATATTTTAAAATAGTACTACTTCCGGTTTGTAGACTGAAACCAAAAATAGGAGGTGCACAACTAGATGCTATAACAGTAGTAAATACAAAATTTCAACTTTCTACGTCTAACCGTATTTGAGTTATGCGACACACATACGTCCGTCCGTCCGTACGTACGTACAGACGTCACGTCGAAACTAGTCATAATGGATTCAGAAAAGGTCAAAACGGATATTTCCGTCAAAATCTGAGAACCGAAATTTTTCGCGATTACAATACTTCCTTACTTCGTACAAGGAAGTAAAAACATTGAAAGCATTTTTAGAACTTCCAAACGTTCATAAAACTATAGAAAAGTATATTTTGAGTTTGCAACACGAGAATTTATATTGTAATATAGTTCAGTGTGACGTATGGAACCAAGTTAAGTCAAAATATGTAGCTAAAACTGTTTATCCACTCTTCATTTACAGCGATGATTTTGAAATTTTTAAAACAATCGGATCTCATGCTGGTATTCATAAAGTTTGCGCTACTTACTTCACCCTTGCTTGTTTACCTCCAGAATTTTCAAGTCAGTTGGATATATTTTAGCTTCGTATTGTTGTTAGGCGATAATTTAGGTCTTCACAGCCTTCTTGGATTTACAGAAAGCTTTTCTTCCAATTATTATTGTAAATTTTGTCGATATGATAAAAATATTAACATAAATACGCAAACAGAAAACACTGATTGTTTGAGAGATCGAGAAAATTACACAACTGATCTCAATTCTCTTGAGTTTGGTATAACGCAAAATTGTATTTTACATGAAATTCAAAATTTTCACGTAACAAAAAATATATTATGCGATATTATGCACGACATTTTGAGGGCATGTAGGTATGATCTGGGTCACTGACTTTATCATTATATTTATGTTGAAATTTTTGTTTCTCTTATTGAATTAAATAATAGGATTAGATATTTTAATTTTCCCTTTTTTAAAAATAAACCTCCATCTGTTCTTAAAGATTGTACGACATTTTTACCATTCCATTTTTACCACCATATATTTTTTACCACCAATTCTTCTTACCACCGCATTTTTACCACCATATATTATGTACCACTAATTTTATGCAACTGAAATAGAATGAATTCAATTTCGGAAATAGAATGTTTCAATTTCCAAGCGAATGTCAATTGTTGATATGTAACTTGACATTTCTGTCAGTCATTTGAAGGTTTTGCGTACGATAATATAAATTAACTGTAAAAATGGTCGTGGAGCTAATACAAGCCGCCAAAAATTACATGCTCCATATAGATGGTATGCTTTATCACAAGCTAGACGAAAGAAAGGGACGAGTGTTTTGGCGGTGCAGAAAATACCCCGCATGCAAAGGGCGAGCAACCACTCGATCTCATTTGACTCACGGCCAGGTAAAATAAAACTAATAAAATCAAAAACTCAAAAAAATAGTATCAAAAACATAATAAATAAATTCATTCTGCAATTGATCGTAGGCGATTGAAGTGATCAAGAGTACACCTTTAAATGGCCATACTCACGCGCCAAATTAAGAAGAAACTGAGATCTTCAAAATAAAAAATAATTTAAAAAGGCGAGCGGCGGCTCACCCTGAGGCTCTCCACCTGCGCAAATTTTAAGGACGGAATTACAGCGTGTTCCATCTGGCGTACTGGCGGAACTTCCTGAAAGGCCAAATTTAACGAACACTATGCAGCGTACTTGTCTGAAAGACATTCCCAACAACCCAAGAAGTATTGATGACCTCGGTGATTTGCCGCAAAATTACAAGATAACACTAGCTGGTGAAAATTTCCTTGTATACGACTCTCGAGATGACAACGAAGACGAGTCCATCGGAAGATTGTTAATTTTCGCCACCAAAGAAAATTTACGAAGACTTGCAAGAAGCGAAACGTGGTATGTGGATGGCACTTTCAAGGTCGTCACCAACATCTTCTTCCAGCTTTTCGCCATCCTCGGGTCCTTTGTCCAGCTAGTCCACGGCGAGGAAAAGAAACTGGCTTTCCCCTTGTTTACGCTCTTATGGAAAATAAAAGTCAAGCCGCTTACGAAAAAGTGTTTGCAAAAGTGAAGAAAGAATGCATACGACATGGGCACAACATTATTACATCAACGATTTTGACGGACTTCGAGCTTGCCATCATAAATGCTGCCGAAAAAATGAACCTTTCCTTGAGAGCATGTTTCTTCCACTTGCGA
Source organism: Agonum fuliginosum (assembly GCA_947534325.1). NCBI lineage: Eukaryota > Metazoa > Arthropoda > Insecta > Coleoptera > Carabidae > Agonum > Agonum fuliginosum. Next base: position 2,318,319 of record OX384044.1, read on the forward strand.
CAGTTAGTCTATCGTCGAATTCACAATGATCCTGAAGATCGTTCCATCAAACAAGCAGCCCAAATGATGTGCGCAACGGCATTTGTGCCCGTGGAAGACGTGGAAGAGGCGTTTGATATCTTCATGGAAGACATACCTGACGCTTTCCAGGAAATGGCGGATTACATCAGTGGTCGACCCGCCAGAGGAAGGCGTCGTGCAACTGCACCGAGGTATGCTATGGCACTATATTCTACCACTAGGGACGCCAGTGGGGATTTCTTAACATTTCTTCACATTTATTCAGATACCCATCAAGACTATGGAACATGTATGAAGCTGTGCTGCAAAACAAATCAAGAACTAGAGTTGGGCTTGGGTAGGAAAATCAAGAGGCCGGAAAATCTTTCCAGCGTCAAAACGGAAGAAAGGATTTCTAACATTGTGCGTGATTATGAAACCCGAAAAGACGAAGACGAAATTGCTGATTATCTGAGGGATCTGTTGACCAGTGCCCCGGTTTTGGAAAATATAGTCGTACGTGTGCATTAATAATGTACTAAATATGTACCTTTTTGTAATGTTACACACAATTTTTGTAACCTCAAAATAAGTGTATTTTTATTTTTTTTAAATTTGGGGTTACAAGTCCACATTTAAATCTCCAATATGATAAAATCGTAATTTAAACATTGTACATTATTGTACTAATAATGTACCTTTTTGTACCACTGTTGATAATTTTTGTACCACTTAAATAATATATCATAAACTAAAAGCGAACTGCGGGTCCTAAGTACATGCCCTAACCCCAAACAATTATTTGAACCTTAAAACCGGTACCATCGTATCAATTAAATTTTGTACTGCAAAACTAAGCCCAAATAAATTTTTGTACTGCAGTTTAATTTCAAAAATATAGTGGTAATTATAGAGTAGTAAAATGGGAGTGGTAAAAATAGAATGTTAAAAATGTCCCCCAATGGTTCTTAAACAACATATCATTAAAAAACATTATATTCTCCGCTGCTGAAATGGCCACATTCACCAAATTTTTTTCGCTAATTATTGGTGATTTAATTCCGCGGCACAATGTATATTGGGAATTATTCTTAGTTTTGTATGAAATTATAAAAATTTTATCCAGAAACGGCATTACTAAGTTTGACAGTTTTTTTTTTACTGAAAACATTGATTTCCGAACAACATGAGTTGTATATAATTTTTTTTTATCTTTAGCTGGCCTTTAAGTAATGTATCGTCAATTCGTTTTGAAGGACGGCATAAAAATTTCAAGTCAAACGCAAATGTTGTCTGTTCTCGAAGAAATATTATATATATGTACTTTGGCAATAAAAAATCAACTAGCTTTTTGTCATAGACTAATGAATAAAACAGGACTTGAAAATAGTATCGATTTTGGTATGGAAGACGACATTCACAAAACAGAGCGAAGAATATAGAAACTTTCAAAGTCATATTAATTTTGATGACACGTACAATTATTTTGCTGTACATTGGGTGAAGGTAAATGGAATATTGTAGAAATCTGAAACAGTTGTTCAAATAGAATATAGTGAGTTTTTTCCTTTGTTTGGTTGTATTCAGTTTATTATCATTTGCAATGAGTGTTATATATAAATGTAAACATATGTGAAATGTAAACAAGGTAAATAATTTGGGTATTGTTTAAATAATTAATCAACGGGAGGCGTTGTGGTCGCCCGGCGAAGGCTGTGGATAAATCAGCTGTGAAATAAATAAAGTGATTGTCAAATCCAAGTTTGAATAATTATTCCTGGAATCCTTTATCTAAACCGATGAAATATAAAACAAAAGTGGCGACGAGGAAAATTAAAAGTGTTTTGGAAGTATATTTTGTGTCTAAGGGCGCTTTCACACGAGGCATAAGGGCGCTTTCACACGAGGCAACTAGTGGCGGCAACCGGTTGCCGCCACTTAGTTGCTACACGGGCAACTGCAGAAATATTGGTAACAACTTTGATGCCACCGTAATATACGTGTCAATTGTCAGTAGAGAAAATGGCGTGTACAAATGAAGAAGTACTACTCTTATCGTTATTACTTAAGAAAAAAAAACGCAAGGCAATCTGAAGAATGTATGTCCACCCTATGTTGGCAGTAAGATTAGAAAGAGGTTTATATCATACTTTGTATGACGACCTGTGTGCTGATAAGAAAAAGTTTTTTAACTACTTTCGAATGTCAAAAGCATCATTCAATGAACTGCTCAATCACATAATGGAAGATATTAAAGGAATTGATACTGTAATGAGAAAACGCATTCTTCCAGAAGAAAAGTTAGTTCTTACTTTGAGGTAAGAAGTAAAAGTAGTTAACATAATAAAGTACCTATAGTACACTGCAATATTATTTAACTATCAAAGATGATACGGATCATACAATGTACATTATGTCGGAATACATTATCTTGACTGAAATAAGTGGAATCATTCAATAATCGTTACATAATTCCTATAGTTCTGAGAAAATTTGATTAATTTGTATTCTAACATTTCTGATGTAACAATGTTTGGTACAATTATAAATACGTCTAAAGCTCTGAAAATCAAGGTGTAGAAAAAATCAATAAAAGCAAAATGATTATTATTTATTTAATAATAATAATTAACATTTAGGGATAATTATTTCACCCTTTCCGTTACTGCTGTAATAATATTATGTTTTTATAAATTAAAATTTCAAATTTCATCATTCATATTGCATATAATCACTCAGCGGACTACTGGTTTCAGAAATTGCTGGAGGAGTTACGGTGTCCAATCTAGACGTAGAAGGGATAGATTGTAAACATGTGTAACGATTGGGAGGCGGGTAGTTCAAAGGGTAATCATGACTTTCAGAAAATGTTGCATTCGGGGCAAAATGTTGTAAGTTTTGTGGTGGATGTCCTGAATATTGCATTGTTTGTGGCCATTGTTGTGAAGTTATTTGAGCTTGAGAGATAGCTGCAATTATGTCAGACTTCAATTTCAGCTTTTTGTTTTTCAGGAACCTTTTGCATTTCCGAAACTAAAGAAAGTAAAAACAATCTATCTTCATTGTTTTCATCTAGTGTACTTCCACCTTGATCCATCACTTTTTTCTTAAGGACTTCAGTGAGTTCATCACCTTTGTTGGCTCTCTTTTTACACTTTTTACCGCTAGTTCTTTCCGCTTCCTTACCCGCTGTTTGCATTTCATGATCCATTTGTACTATTTCTTCTTCATTTATATCTTCTTCGTCCATTGTACCGGTAGTTTTCTTCGGTACAGTTTCCAAGAAACGTGAAGTTTCAAAGAAAACGTATTGCTTTCGCCCAGTTGCTCCTGATCCACTTTTCTCGTTTTTTTTTTGTAGTTCTCTAGTATAACAAGAACGAATGCCCTTCCACTTTTTCTGGATAATAGTTGCTGAAATAATGAAAAACAAACAATTATAAATGGGACTATCAAATAATATGTGTTGTTTTAGGTATTTGGGTTCGGGTACAATCATAACTGACCTTCATTATCAATACAGACTAGGCATATCAACTATCTCAAACATAATACGAGAAGTTTGCAAAGCAATCTGGGAACGAGTGAAACCAATTTGTTTTCCTGAAGTGACAGAAAGATTTTGGTTGGAAACAGCGATTCAGTTTTACCAAAGAACTAATTTTCCACATTGCCTGGGGGCCTTAGATGGTAAACACATCAGAATTATTAAGCCTGAGGACAGTGGTTCCGTGTATTACAATTATAAGAATTTTTTTTCTATTCTGTTCCTTACCTTACCGATTATGTATTGATTAGCAACAACAGACAAACAAGCCGTGGGGTGGAGTGGGATTTTATTGCAAGTCGCATCTATTTGACAAAATCTCTGTTTTGAATGATATTAATATTAATAGCGTACACTTAGAACAATTCTGGATTAAAGTTTGTCTTGGTAAAACTAAACTTATTATAGGTGTAGTATATCGTCCTCCTAATGGTTCATGTGTTGAATTCATCAATTCATTGGAAACTTCAATTTCCACTATTTTTTCTGAAGGTAATTATATTATTTGTGTAGGTGATATAAACATAAATTTATTTTCTCTAAATAGTAATTCTGTTAAACTTTTCACCGCTCTACTTAATGAATTTGACATGTCTCAATTGATCTCAGAACCGACCCGTATAACGTCACACTGTGAAACTCTTATAGATGTTTTTATTACTTCCTCTACTGAGATCTGTTCTGATATTTGTCTAACGGATATGCATCAGATAACTGACCACAGATCTGTCTCGTGTAAGCTAACTTTGAGTTCTCAGAATAATCAAAAACCACAAGTAAGGCAATGTCGTGATTTAAGAAATGTTAAATGTGGATAGTCTGCTTTACAATTTTGATTGGCAATACTTCTATAAGTGCCATGATATTAATACTAAATTCTGAGCCTATTTGACGAATATGCACCAATTAAAACACACCGCACTCGTCACACGCCATCACCCTGGATGACTGATGTCATAAAAATAATGATAAACTACAGAAATAATGCATTATCTCGTTTTAAACGCACCAGGCTACAAGAACATTGGAACTATTACAAAAATTTAAGAAATTTAACTACTGATGCAATAAAGAAAGAGAAAAAAGCGTATTTTGAATTTAAATTAAGTAGGTCTTGCGGTAATAATCTATGGAAGACATTTAGTGAATATAGTTCATGCACAGTATTTAAAACTCAATTACCTAGTAGTATATGTGATGTTAATGCACTGAATGCACACTTTATTAATTCTGTTCCCTCGTCTGAACCCTACGAAAATTTGTTACAATATTATCAATCAACAACTTTGCTTAGTAACCAAATTTCATTTTCTTTCTCTCTAGTCAATGAAATGGAGGTAGCTAACATCTTTTATGCTTTAAAATCAAATTCTACGGGATGTGATGGAATTAATCTTGGCATGTTAAAAATGGTTTTCTCAGATATTGTATCTCAACTTACTCATATTATAAATGAATGCCTTTTGCAAAACACAGTACCTGACAGTTGGAAACAAGCTCTGGTGAAGCCGATTCCGAAAATTAAAACACCCTCGTCATTCAATGATTTATGACCAATCAGTTTACTTCCCACAGTTTCAAAGATTCTAGAAAAAATCGTTCATGCACAAATTGTTCAGTATCTCAATAAACATGACATACTACCGCAAATTCAGTCGGGTTTCCGGCGAGGATATGTTACGCTCAATTTTAGGTTTAGTTTCATTTTGCATTCATGTTTCGTGTTAATTTCATTTTGTCATTTTCATATGCACCGTTTCAGTCATGTTGTCACATAAAACTTCAACATTGTTAGTCTGAGTCATGCTTTAGTTAAAACCTTACCTTAAGTGACGTAGTTCGTCTCATTGTTGTTATTTAATTGTCATACATCTCATCTTATTCATTTATTTCTGTATTTTTACTTCAACTTTCCCGTTGTTGTTTATCGGCGTTGACAGCTCTTCATTAATTAATAAATTCTTGAGTACGTTCGTTTAGCTTCACGTAGTTTATTCAGTGCTTTATTATTTTATTTCAAAATATTTACATTTAAATTTAGTACACAATTATTGACACAAACTCTAAATTTAGCTATTTAAAAAAAAAAAACTCTTCATAGTTTATTTTTCTGTACAACGAACGTAGTTTTTGGTCTATTTTTATTTCTTCGTGGTATGCCCCTTTCCGGTAGGCCACTAGATGAACTCGTAAGCAACCCTGGTCTACGAGACACCCCAATTAATAGATATTAATTAAAATGAAAGCTAATTATTAGCAACCTTGGCTTGATTAAACGACTTAAGTTAGTTCTTTAGCGACCGTTGAGGTGTGAGAAAATTGATTAGCAACCGTTAGTTATTGGCTCTGGGTTTTCGAAATTATTATTGGAATTAAGAAGCTCTTTAGCTACCCAAAATTGGGGATTTGTGCTACAATTTTATTGGGAATTTATTTCCACGGGATTTTCCCGGATCTATTACACACCAGTCGCTCTTTTGTCACTTTTAAGCCATACAACATCTAAGGTAAAATTTAAGTCGTTTATTCTCGCCAATGGTTGCTTAATGGTTGGCTGAAATTAATTAATGCATTGTTATTGGCGGTAGTTTAATAGTAGACATGTGGATTGCTAACGATGATTCTTTCAGGCTTTTTATTTTCCGTTTTTGCTGTCCGTTTGGTTTTCGTTATTGCTCAGTGCATTAACGGTATCTGAGGCTTCTGTGGACGTCTTCCTGGGTAGTACGAGAGTTTGAGGCTCGGAGAGGGCTGGAAAAGCGTACGAAACGAGCATTCCGATTGAGTCGCCATTTTCCTTCTACCATCAAGGACCAAACTCGATCTGCCGCCATTTTGCCACTCTTACGCCACTGTCTGCCTTCAGGAGTACAGATAAGCCACCTGATTCATTTATTTTTATGTTTATTTGAAGGGAAATATTTATCATAAGTATTAATGTATATAAGCCTTACCTCAGAGTACTTAGTATTCGTTTTAACGTAGCCGATCACGTTGTGAAATCCGATCAATCGATTTTCACAGTGTTTAATGCGTGTTGTTGACGCAACCTTTCCGTAGCTCGTGGTACGTCGGTTTAAGCATTTAGGGCCCTCGTATGTCACTTGTTTAGCGCTGTACGTCATTGGAACGCCCTTGGTCGACCAACGGAATCCCCCCGTGACTTTGTTGTGCGCCTGTCATATTTTACCGTTTGGCGAAGCCCTGGTTAGCTTGTCCTGTGTACCTGCTACGCGATTTAAATAATTCTGTTAGTTTACTTCATCGTTTGATCTGATCCCCGATCGTATCTAGTTACGTAATCTTGTGTGCTCAGTTAAATATCATTTTCTTTGCTATATTCGTTATTTGTCAAATCAATGTAAATTAACCTTATTTTAATTCAAGTAAATTTAACTCTACTCAGTTCACATTATATTATAAGCTATTTATACTTACATTTATTCTGATTAATTTTCAATATACGATTTTGTGTTAACCTAACCTGCTAGCAATTTATTGTCAATAATATATAGTCAACCTTGGGGGTTGAACTATATGGCGACTAGCTGGCGCCCTTAAAATTTAGTGAATGCACCTTCTTAAGACCCATGCCGTCTTCGCTGAGCATTTAGCCGTGGTACCCCCCTACTTGCGGTACAACGTCCACCAGGTACGTAGCAGATACAGTACAACAACTGCATTGCAACACATCACAGATGATATCGTTACTGATCTGGACAAAAAACGCATGGTTCTTCTGGCCCTTCTTGATTTTAGCAAGGCATTTGACACATTAAATCACGACCTTCTTCTTGCCAAATTGCACTACATAGGATTTAATAAAGACAGCACTGAATTAATAAGAAATTATCTAAATAATCGCTCACAAGTTGTTAGTATAGATAACGTAAATTCTGATTTGGCAACTATAACTAAGGGGTTCCATTTTAGGATCTCTCCTTTTTTCAATTTATGTTTTTGATTTAGAAAAGCAAATTAGATTCTGTAACATTCATGTGTACGCCGATGATACACAAATTTACTTATCTTTTGATCCTAAAAATAATACTACTGCCGTGGACAACATGAATGCAGACTTAATGGCAATAACTAATTGGAGCACTAATCATTGTTTACATCTGAATGAATCAAAATCTACTGTTATGCTTTTCGGTAATGAGAAGATTAGAAATGAATTGTTGTCGAACAATGCCATCACTATCAAAATAAACAATATCAACATTAACATATCGAATTCCTCTAAAAACTTAGGACTTTAGGATCATAAACTTTGGTTCACTGAACATGTAACTCTTCTAATAAGAAAAGCGTATCTTGCCCTAAAAAACCTTTTCATGAACAGATTTGATTTGATTTGTCCAGACACAACCGTATTATTCTTTCCAGCAGTCTTGTATTATCTATTTTTAACTACTGTGATACGGTTTACGGACCGCATATCACTTTACACGATGCCAATACAATTCAAAAGGTACAAAATTGCTGTATCAGATTCATTTATGGTTTAAACAGACGTGAACATATCTCTCCTTACTTAAAAGATTTAGGTTGGTTGGATATGAGACAGACGATGTGGTTGCATGTTGCTTGCTTAGCACATCGTGCAACCCAATACAAATCTCCTATGTATCTTTATAACAAGTTGTCCACACGCTATCAATTCCATAATTGCAACTTAAGAAATAAGTGTTAATATAATACCGCCAAGTTTAATTCTGCACTGTTTAAACGCAGTTTTTCCTACAATGCTCCAACCATTTTAAATCAGATACCCACCTCACTTACTCGTCTCAAGCCTGTTACCTTCGCTAAAAACTTAAAAGATTCATTATTTCATAAAAACTTATTGTTACTGTAATTAAATCCTTAATTTTTAGTTAGTATTGATAATCTCAGTCTTGCAATATTTGTTAAATATTATAGTACTATACCTACTTTGTATTGATTTATTTTTAATACTTTGTTATCTCTTAAAATGTCATACCTTTGAATGTTTTCTCTTTTGTCACAATATTTTTGATGTAAGGTTAATATGGAAGATCAGCTATTGCTGAATATTCGCCAATAAAGTTATTATTATTATTATTATTATTATTACTTTGTGTGATGCATCATACAGGTTCGTGTTTGTAGATATAGATGCATATGGAAAATCATCAGACTCAACTGTATTCAAAGAGACTGTTTTTTATAAAAGACTTGAAAGCCAAACCTTGAACATTCCTCCACCACAGGAGTCATATACAGGACTTGATGAGTCAGTGCCCTTTGTATTTGTGGCTGATGAAGGGTTTGGACTTTCCAAACATATACTGCGGCCATATGCGGGGAAGTTTTTAAGTGTAAAAAAACGTGCTTTTAATTATAGACTGTTTCGAGCACGAAGATATATTGAATGCTCGTTTAGAATCCTGGCTAATAAATGGCGAATTTTCCATAGACCTCTGAATGTGACTCTATCACTGGCAGAGGACATAGTAAAAGTGTGTTGTGTTTTACATAATTTTGTACGAGAGAGAGAGAGAGATGGTTGAAGGACTATTTGAAATGGACCCCGATACAGAACCAGCTTCAAGGCTTGCCAGTATACGATAAAACTGTGATTGAACTACGGAATCTGACACAGCAGCTTACATACTATCACAATTACATACATAAAAATCACGCTTTTCCCTGAATAGGGTTAGCATGAACTCCTTATAAACTCATTCAATCCACATCAAACATATCAACTCACAATCATTTAATCATCAATCAATATTCGCCATACATTTCTGTCCTTGCACACTTCTTTTGTCTCGCCCTCATTCATTATTCTATTCATACAAGCTCTTCTGTTCTTCCCACTCGGAAGTCTGTATTTGTATTGTAATAAATAAAGAATTATACAGTATATTTACCTAGTTCATTTTTTTCTGTTTGTGGTTTGTCGTCAAATTCAGGCATAAATTATATAATTATATTATGCCATGCGTTCCTACGTATAACTTTGTTCCCATAATTTTCCGAAGAACTGCCCCAAATAGAAGGATTTTTCTGAACTTATAAAATCTTCTACATTTAATTTTTCATCTACTTCCTTTACGTAGCGGTTATCCATAATCTAGAATGAAGTACAATACAGAATTTTTTAACAAGTGTAACAATTTAAATATTACCAATGTATTTCTTCAAAATATCTCCAGGTTCGTAAAGAAACAAAGTAACAAATTATTCTACATAACCTAGTAAATAAATAACTATAACTTGAAACAGTACGGCAGTGTGGTAACGTGACAGCGTTGTGATTGATATAGTCAAGCACGCTTCACAGCGGTTAATACTTGGATGGGTGACCATCGAGACAAAAATAGTACCCACTGCGGCTCGGTGTGCCCGGCCCCCTTACACCGAAAGGTATAAAAAGAGGTTACTGACTATATATATATATATATATATATATATATATATATATATATATATATATATATATATATATATATATATATATATATATATATATATATATATATATATATATATATATAGGTAGAGTTAAAAATCTTGGGAATCGGTCAAGGCTCAAATACAAGTTGTTTACGTACTTAAATTTATTTCAAAAATTCCAATATTTCGGACATTAGTTGTGTCCTTCATCAGGGATACTGTCAAGAAAGATACACAAATAAATAAATATCTAACATAAAAATTACACAAATAAAATACATGGAAACATTTTTTTTTAAATACTTACGAAAAGTATTAAGTATTAAATTTCTGAACAAAAACGCTGTCTGCAATAACGGTTTTCTTCTTGTCAACATTTAAATATATAAGTTTTGTTACTTGAGAAAGTTTATACATTGAAAGGACCAAATTTTTTATAACTTAGCAAACCGCGTGTCTAATTAATACAAGTAAAAGCTAGTGGTGTAACCGTTGGTTATTTTTTAATTTCCCGCTCAAATTGTTGTTGTGTGGTTGGTAGTTTCCCACCTGTTGAGTTTGGCCAACTTCACGTTGAAAAGTGACGTTTTGGAGAGTATTTCGCACGTGACAGAAGAGGTTATTTATGTTTGATTCCAATGTTTATTCAAAAGGAGATTGTAATTAGTGTTGATGTTGTTAATGTCCTTTTTACTGTTGATTGTGTTCTTGTTGACAGCTATGTGGAACATCTCTAGCAGTTTCCTTTTGCTTGTGTTGTTTTCAGTGGATAAAATCTTAACGTCTTCTTTTTTAAAGCCATGTTTTAGGTTTCTGCAGTGGACAGCCATTGTGCATGTTTTCGTTGGAATTTTAATATCATTTATGTGCTGGGTTAGTCTGGATTTGAGTGCTTGACTTGTCTACCCAATGTAACATTTGTCGCAGTCTGTGCATTCGATTTTATATACTACATTGCTTCTTTTAGGTGTTTTGATTTTTTCTTTAGTTTTCGTAAAATATGTGTTTAGTTGATCTCGGTTTTTGCAAGCTATTTTGATGTTTTCATTTTTGAAAACCTTCATTAATTTGTACGATAAATCTTCAATGAAGAGTATAGAACTATATTTTGTTTCGTTTCCATCATCATTAGCTTCTTGTACCAAACCGTGTATTGTTGTTTCAGTGTTACTTGTGTAAATCAGTTTCTTGAGAACTGCTGGTGGATATGAGTTCTTTCGCAGTGTAGTATATAATTCTTCCATGTTTTTCCTGTGGTATATTGGGTGTGACAGTTTAAGAATTCGTTGTTTTAATCCTTGTACAAAGTTTATTTTTGTTTTTAATGGTTGTTCACTTCTGTAGTTTAAATATCTACCTGTGTGTGTTGGCTTTTTATAATAGTCCAGCGTTATTATATTATCCTCCGATCTAATCAGCAGCGTGTCTAAGAAAGGAACGCTATTGTTTGTTTCTTTCTCGCATGTGAATTGTAAATGTGTGTTATAATTGTTGAAAAAATCTAATGTGTATTCAATTTTATTGTTAGGTACTGCCAATATTACGTCGTCCACAAATCGCTTGAGAAATGGCAACTCAAAATCCAGTTTTTTAACGCACGTATCTATAAGGATGTCCATCACTCTGTTCGCCAGGACCGGACTGATTGAGCTCCCCATACTTAATCCAAAATTTTGACTGTAAAATGTTCCGTTAAATACACAATAGTTGCATTCCATTACGAGATTTATGCATTCCAGAAAATACCGTTTGTCCAGTGTACAGAAATTTTTAATGGTTTCCCAGTTTTGTTCAATGTCTTGTAGAACTAGTTCTTTTGGGACATTGCTATATAATGAGACGACATCAAGACTAATAAGTACATATCCTGGTGGTAAGTTGTAGTTATTCATTGTGTTTGCGAAATCAAAGGAATCTTTTACGTTGTGTGTGTTTTCAGAGTCCATGGCATTAGTGAGTACCTGCGCAAGATATTTCGATAATTTGTTCACTGGAGAATTCATTCCACTTACGATTGGTCGAATTGGTAATTCCAATTTATGCGTTTTAAGAAGACCATAAAACGCTGGAGGAGTGGCTGTGTACATCATTAGTTTTTTGGCTAATTGTTCGTCAATTTGTTTTTCACGTTTGAGTTTTGACACTAGTTCGTTATTTTTCCTTTGAAATTTGCTTGTTGGATCTTTTTTTATTTCTTTGAACGTATTAACATCATTCAGAATATCTAAACATTTATCAATATATGCCTGTTTATTTATAAGCACGGTTGTGTTGCTTTTATCCGCTTTAATTATGTAAATTTCAGGATTTTCTTTTTTAAATTTAATTAGTTGATTAGGCTTTAAAGTTGATGTTTTGGTTTCTGGATTGTTAGATTTTTTATTCATAAAGTTTGTTATGATGTTAATGCATTCAGCTCTGTATTTATCCCTTTCTGTGTGTGTGCAAAGATTGATTGTATGCTCTACGTCAGTTAGAAGTTTAATTATGTTAATGTCTTCTGTTTTAGTGGTTGGAAGACAGAATTTTGGACCGAGCGCTAAAGTGTCTTGTATCTCTTGGGTTATTTCCACATTGGAATGATTTTCAATCCACTTTTCTTCGATGTTGATGTTATTGTTGCTGGCTAGTTGCATTAATTTGTTAAATTTGCTAGTGTTGTTACTTTTGTTGATGTTGAATTGGTTTTTATAATGTATTTGTTGTTTATTGTTAAATTTGTCAAAAATCTCTTTTGTGAGCTTTAGTTTTACAAAATTCATACTGTAGTTTAATTCTTTCTCTAATAATTTTCGTATGGTGTTACAAGTAACTTTTATTTCCAAGTTTAATATATTTTTCTTGGACGTATTAGTGATATTTTCTAGTTCGTAAGCAGTTTGATTATCCAATCTGTCAAATAGGTTGTATAAACACATGAAATGTTGAATTATATGTTTTGGAATCAGTTGTTGTGATCTGCATCTGAGAAGAAAAATTCGTCTGTTCCGGTATGCTGCCAGTTTTTTGTTCGTGTTAGCCCATGTTTTCATGTTTTTTACTGTTTCACTTCCATGTGATGACAGTATGTCTTGATAGAATCCCATCTTGATATGTAGAGGAAAAAAGTTATCGACCGTTTGTAGTATAGGTAGAGTTAAAAATCTTGGGAATCGGTCAAGGCTCAAATACAAGTTGTTTACGTACTTAAATTTATTTCAAAAATTCCAATATTTCGGACATTAGTTGTGTCCTTCATCAGGGATACTGTCAAGAAAGATACACAAATAAATAAATATCTAACATAAAAATTACACAAATAAAATACATGGAAACATTTTTTTTAAATACTTACGAAAAGTATTAAGTATTAAATTTCTGAACAAAAACGCTGTCTGCAATAACGGTTTTCTTCTTGTCAACATTTAAATATATAAGTTTTGTTACTTGAGAAAGTTTATACATTGAAAGGACCAAATTTTTTATAACTTAGCAAACCGCGTGTCTAATTAATACAAGTAAAAGCTAGTGGTGTAACCGTTGGTTATTTTTTAATTTCCCGCTCAAATTGTTGTTGTGTGGTTGGTAGTTTCCCACCTGTTGAGTTTGGCCAACTTCACGTTGAAAAGTGACGTTTTGGAGAGTATTTCGCACGTGACAGAAGAGGTTATTTATGTTTGATTCCAATGTTTATTCAAAAGGAGATTGTAATTAGTGTTGATGTTGTTAATGTCCTTTTTACTGTTGATTGTGTTCTTGTTGACAGCTATGTGGAACATCTCTAGCAGTTTCCTTTTGCTTGTGTTGTTTTCAGTGGATAAAATCTTAACGTCTTCTTTTTTAAAGCCATGTTTTAGGTTTCTGCAGTGGACAGCCATTGTGCATGTTTTCGTTGGAATTTTAATATCACTTATGTGCTGGGTTAGTCTGGACTCTTCATTAGTCTATACTCTTCATTGAAGTTTTATCGTACAAATTAATGAAGGTTTTCAAAAATGAAAACATCAAAATAGCTTGCAAAAACCGAGATCAACTAAACACATATTTTACGAAAACTAAAGAAAAAATCAAAACACCTGAAAGAAGCAATGTAGTATATAAAATCGAATGCGCAGACTGCGACAAATGTTACATTGGGGAGACAAGTCAAGCACTCAAATCCAGACTAACCCAGCACATAAGTGATATTAAAATTCCAACGAAAACATGCACAATGGCTGTCCACTGCAGAAACCTAAAACATGGCTTTAAAAAAGAAGACGTTAAGATTTTATCCACTGAAAACAACACAAGCAAAAGGAAACTGCTAGAGATGTTCCACATAGCTGTCAACAAGAACACAATCAACAGTAAAAAGGACATTAACAACATCAACACTAATTACAATCTCCTTTTGAATAAACATTGGAATCAAACATAAATAACCTCTTCTGTCACGTGCGAAATACTCTCCAAAACGTCACTTTTCAACGTGAAGTTGGCCAAACTCAACAGGTGGGAAACTACCAACCACACAACAACAATTTGAGCGGGAAATTAAAAAATAACCAACGGTTACACCACTAGCTTTTACTTGTATTAATTAGACACGCGGTTTGCTAAGTTATAAAAAATTTGGTCCTTTCAATGTATAAACTTTCTCAAGTAACAAAACTTATATATTTAAATGTTGACAAGAAGAAAACCGTTATTGCAGACAGCGTTTTTGTTCAGAAATTTAATACTTTTCGTAAGTATTTTTAAAAAAATGTTTCCATGTATTTTATTTGTGTAATTTTTATGTTAGATATTTATTTATTTGTGTATCTTTCTTGACAGTATCCCTGATGAAGGACACAACTAATGTCCGAAATATTGGAATTTTTGAAATAAATTTACGTACGTAAACAACTTGTATTTAAGCCTTGACCGATTCCCAAGATTTTTAACTCTACCTATACTACAAACGGTCGATAACTTTTTTCCTCTATAGTAGAGATCAAAGTGGTTTACTTACACTAGACTGGTACGTCAAACCAATTGCATCTGGGAGGTACATACATTACAAATCCCAACAACCAAAACAAATGAATGACAAATTCTAAAGAGTCTACTTTAAATTTTTGGCCAACTTTGGCCAAAATTTTAAAGTAGACTCTTTAGAATTTGTCAAGCTTTCGATTTATTTTAAATCTTCATCAGGACACTGTAACAATGTTGATATTATAATAAAAATTTTATACAAAATTTTATAGTGTAATCTCAAACTTACATAGTGTTGAGGTTAGTTTAAGAAAAGCATCTGATGTATATTAGAATTTTGACAAATGTCGTCAACATTGGTAAAAAAACACATTATATTAACAATAGAACAAATTTTGTACTAGTTAAGATCAAACAAAATAATTTTGAGAAAATTTTGCCACAAAAAAATGGTAGGACGGTAACTGCGTGATCAGGTGTTCGATCACTGAAAAATGTATGTCAAGTAATGGCTACCAGTTTTTGCCGCGTTTTTAGCTGGAAGAAAACTTCATCTTGATATTTAGACAACAAAGAATACGTAGTTACAGGAACTGTCACTAGGTTGAAAAGGAACAGTTTAGAAAATTTTTTGAAATTAAAACCGCCAAGAAGCAACTTTAACCAACTCCATCATTTTGTACATTTTGAATTGATGTATTGTGAATGTTTTTAGATTCGGCTAATTTTAATAAATAAATGTATATCTGGCTCAAACCATCAACGTCTGTTCTTTTATTCATAGTGTTAGTTTTATTATTTATGTGGTACATATCTAGGAAAGTACGTTTAATGAAATTTTTTTCCACATCTAAAATACTGGCTTGTTCGTATGCAATATTATGTTTGGTGCTGTGGTGATGTTCCGCTAAAGCACTGCTATGTGGTTTTAAGCGACAATAACTTTTATGTGAAATAATTCTACTTTTTAGGTGGTTACACGTTTGACCTACATAACATAAATCGCAGTCATTACATGGTATACAATAAACTACGTTAGATTGTAATTGAACTGGTGTTGGGGTTTTTAATTTTGAAAAGACCGATTTGACAGTCGTACAACTTCTATTGGCAATTTTTACTGAATCGTCATGTAATATTTTTTGAATTTTCGGTGTTAACTCTTCGATATAAGGTAAGGATGCATACTTTATACGCTGGTTTGTCTCTTGTTCAGCAACAACCCGGGTTGTTGGTTGATTATTTTGAGTGACATTGAAAAGTAAATTGTTAATCAAATTTTTTGGGTAAGCATTTTGCAGTAACACATCTCTCAACCTAATTAGATTTTTATGATGATGTTGGTGGTGTGGTATACGTAGAATTCTATTTTTTAGCCCTAGTATTACATTTATTTTCATTTGTTTTGGTTGTTGGGATTTGTAATGTATGTACCTCCCAGATGCAATTGGTTTGACGTACCAGTCTAGTGTAAGTAAACCACTTTGATCTCTACTAATTATTGTATCTAGGAAAGGTAGGCACATATTTTGTTCAAATTCAATGGTGAATTGTAATAATGGGCTAAACGAATTAAATATTTGCAGTATATTTTGTGTTTCACCAACGGGCACTGCACAAACAATGTCGTCTACAAACTTCTTTAAAAAATCTGACGTGGCCATCACACAACCTTCCGCCATATCTAGACTTTAAACAGAAATGTATACGTACAATCCGGTACCCATGTAAAATATACAAATAAAAATCTAAAATATTCAAACACAGAAATTAGTATCACCTGAATCAAAAGATTCATTCACACGAAAACTCTTCTGTGTTGAAGCAATCCTCCGTTCAGTTACTACATTTAATAGCTTACTTATGACTTATATAGCGATAGTATGCCAACTTGTCACCCGTCTCATCTGTCAATATTTTTTATGCAGAAACAAAAATCAATCGAACATGGATTACAAGATTTCAACGTTTTATTTGATAAATTTATTTTTTAAATTTTACTGCAGTTCTTTAATGCTACCAGATAAAGACAATTTTTTTATAAAGTAAATTGCAAATAACTTTTCCTCTTATTCTTATTACAAATAAATACTATATTTATCCAAATTTATAGAAATTTTTCACACTTAATCTTTTCAATCTTCAAAAAATATCACTTCCGGTGAAGATATTTGTACCAAAATCTAATGAGTTCTTCCTATTCGTATACAATTGTAAAATACCAAATATCAAATTTTTTGGGTAATTCGTATTTGAGTTATGCGACAGACGACTTCGGCCCGGACCACACACATACACACACACGCACACACACACATACATACAGACATCATCGGGAAACTATCAAAAATGAGTTGTAAGGACCCAAATTCGTGCTCATCCACTAAAAACTCACTACCCGATTTTTTGCATGATTCCAATACCTTCCTTTACAGGTAAGCGGAAGGTAAAAAGGTATCTCATAATCCAGTTTAGGAATACACTCATCAAGGAGTGCATCCATCACGTATTGAGCAATTATGGGGCTTATAATTGCACCCATCGGACTTCCAAGAAGTTGTTTATAGAACATACCATCATATGTACAGTAACTCGTGTCGAACACAAATTTAATTAGATCAATAAAATCCTTTTTATTGAGAGGTGTGTAACTGCGAATGTCTTCCCATTTGGTGGTAATACTCTCAATCGCCAACTGAACCGAAATGTTGCTGAACAACGAGACAACGTCCAAACTTAACAGGATATAATTTTCTGGAATTTTGAATTCATTAATAAAATCTGCAAAGTCAAACGAATCTTTTATGTAATAGTTGTTATTTTTATCATAAGCCAATGTTAAGGAGTCCGTAAGAAATTGAGCAATTTTGCTGTTAGGTGCATCCATGGAGGCTATAATTGGACGCAAGCTTAACGTTGCCTTATGTATTTTCGGTTGTCCGTAATATTTTGGAGCAACTGCATTATAAATTTTTAAAGTTCTAGCTAATTCTGGATTGATTTTGTTTTTAGACTTTAAGTTGCTAATAATTTTATTAGCTTTTTGTTGATAAGCGCACGTCGGGACGACCGTCAGAATCCAAGATGGCGGAATGTAACTCGACCGCGTGGATATCACCTAGGTGACGCCGGCCCTTCTGAAGCGGATCTCGACCTTGCCCGTCGCTCGTAAGCCCAAATAAGCGTCTCTCGAATAGGTGGTGCCGGCGGGGACGTTAACCAAGTCCACCACGCCGAGAACAACCACAAACCAACACCACAACGGTAGTGATTCAGTAAGTGAATCTCAAAATATACCATACAGGTATAAAAGGTAAAAAGATAAAAGCCTGCAACAAAATATAGATCAGCCCACTGCGACGAAGCCAGCAGAGAACGAACCGAGGTTCAAGGAATAAGTTATTCACCTGTAATGATGGGCGGCTAAAGTAGTTTGAAAATAACGGCAGCGCACTCAAATCCGGGACTTTCCCGAGGAAACTGATTTCCAGTGGAGTCTTTGACTGGTTAATCCCGCTCACAGGCGGCACACAATAATTCCAACAGAATTTCAACCAAAAATATCGCCCGCAAAGATTCTCCGACTACGCAATTTTACCGTTAAAGACTGAGTGAGTATTTCAGCCGAAAAATTACAAGTTGTTACTTATCCTTGAGCTGTCAAGGTTCACTGTACTGCCGCCGAGGTCAAGTGACCTCTGACTTCGCCTAGACGACCGGGAGTGAAGATGCAGTCGCGTAACAGGGGTTGCGGATTAGCGGCGTAAGCGTTTCCACGGTGCAAGAGTAATGGCAACCCGTAACAACAAACAGATCAGGATAAAGTAACTAATATTCCGAACAGTAAAAATAATGCTGCCGGCAATTCTGAAAATTTTGACATAAATACGAAATGTTTCAATATGGTATCTCATTTTCTTGCTTTAGGTTTACCAGACAAGAAACAACATTAGATATCATTATTAAAAATATAAATTAAATAATTGCACTAATAGTATCTGCTATTCAAACAAAATTAAGCAATGATATTAATAAAATAAATGTATACGGACACATATTTAGTAACTAAATATAAAAGGAAGAAACATTTTGAAAATATTAATGGCTTCGTTTAACCCAAGGATATTATATAATTAATAACGATGGATTGCTAACTTCTGTGTTAATGTGAAGCAAGTGGTGGGGGAACGCCTCAACTGCAAATGGTGGCAAGAGTGACATTTCCAGAAGTTGACATGTGTACTTTCGCTTGAAAAACGTAGAGTTTCACGTCTCTTTTATTAATTTTATATCATTAAAAAACTAAAAGATATGCTTATTGTTGTTGTGTACCGGGTAAAAGAAATAAATACTCAGTAGACGTTTAACATATAATTACTTTAATTGCGAGTTCTGTAAATAGTCTTAAACTGTTCAACTTTGCAGATTGAGAGTGAGCAAAAGAATGACGAAAATCTGATTGTTGGAGATGGTTACTTGGTTTTTGAGATGAAGTAGTCCGTGACTACTTTAGGTTAGTTAAAGGCGGGAAGATGGAAAGTACCGTTAAGTAGAATTTCGGCGAAAGGACATAACTAAGGGTACCTAGGATGTTGTAAACTGTAGAAAATTTTGGTTGTGGACAATTCTGGGAACGTGTACAGTCTAAACATAAATACATGAAATGGTTACTAAATAAGAAAATTACAAACATAACGCACAAATAAAAAATTATAGATAGGTTTGAATAATATTTCCTCTTTCGGCGATTAACATTAAAAGTGCTGTTTTTTGACAGCTGACAGTCAGCAAGTGTCACTTTTGCTTCCTGGGCAGCAAAAATAGTAAAAGAAGCCTAAGCAGCAAAATTGTTACTATGCTAAATCAACAAATTTGACATTTATAAAATTCATCAACATACCTAACCTATTTTGTTTTTTCATAGCAACTGTCAACATACGTATAGCAACATAATTTGATTACGATACCTATCAATATATTTAAAATAATCACTAAATTAATATTAATTAATAACAATCGCCGAAAAAATAATGTGTTTAACATGGCAAAAAATACAGATTTGCTGCCTAAGCTAGATTCATAGACGAGGCGTAGCCGCAGCAGCAAATCTAATATTTTTTGCCTAGTTAAACAAATAACTATTCTTCAACAGCAGTTTAGTTGGTGACTTTTTGCAGAGGTTTAGACTGCTTGGCCTTAAAATAATATAAATTAAATAAATATATTATAGCAAAACAATATTCATACTTGTATATATGACGGAAATGCGTCAAACACAGATGGAACAACATCTTCACGCAATCGTATGTGTAACAAAGTAGATTTGTTAGTAATTTTCCGTAATCGAAATTATTGCTAAGTTGTGTTTGTTAAGTTATTCACCTTTTGGCCACGCGCGGTTGTTACACGTGCCTTGCGTTTCAGCGAAATTATTGCGATCTTGCATTTAGTATTAGAATATACTTAGGAAATTAAGTGTGGGTAGTTAGTCAATGATCGAACGGGTAATTAGTCAATCATCAACCGATCGAGAATGTAGTCAACAAGGAGCGATCGAGTTAGTTAGTAGAATGAACGAGTTTTATATGTCAAATTATTTGTAATATTTATAATTTTACTTTTTATTATTCATAATAATAAATATATTTTGTTTTCATGTCTTATTTTACTTATTAAACATTTCCAGCACGTCAACAATCGGATTGTTAAGATTCGAGAATCAGAAACAACCCGATTTGTTACAGTGGCGCAGTCTATAGGATTGGTTTTTTATTATTAATTGCTAGACTTCTTTTTATTTATAAAAAGATGCACTACACAATTAATACGCCAATAAAGAACCTTCGGCTGGTATGTTTAATAAGTAAATTTTTCGGCCTTAGAAGTAGTGTTGCGCGTATAAAAATTAACAAATTATTTCTTCGTGAGGTATAGACACTTGTTCGTTAAAGTGCGTGAGTCGCGAGTGAAGTAGTGAAAGATGTATTCGTATTTTGCGCCAACAACATGGCCACCGCCACATCCACAAGTGTCGATGCACCCATCACTTGGTTGCGAATTCGACAACTCGGTCCCAGGGCCCGCAATGCTAAAGCGGTATCCCTTGGGCGCAGCACCTAGTCGTTTTCGTGTGGATGCACCAAAGCCGTCAACATCGCCAACGCCAGTAGTGCAGTTGCAGTCACCGTCAGCATATCTGAGTCCGCAGCAGTCGCAGGTAACAAAGGTCGAGTATTCGTGGGACCTACCTCGTTTGTACGGGAGACAGACGGATCGTAACACGTCGAATGTGGAAAGGATCCACAGCTACGGATCCGGTCTCCAAACCGAGGTCCCAGTGCAGACGTTACCTGTGGCAACCATAAGCGCGGCAGAAATCGAGGCGTTGCTGAAAGCGGAAAAAAGGACGGTAGTTGACATTCCTCGTCCAAGCGATGTGGAGGAACGTAAGATGATGAACCAAACGATGACTTCGGCTTCAAGTTCAACGTTATCAGTAGCAGAAGTCAACACTTCTGAAGCGTTACTACTGACACACAGGCAGTGTACGGACATCGAGCGTATTTGTTGTTACGCTGATGTCAAAGAACTTGAAGAGGAGGAAGATAGTTTGGTAGCAGAAGTGGTTCATCACCCGAAATTAGCGACAAAAGAAGCTCTCATACGCATACACATCAGAGAAAAATTCCATTATGCAAGCGTTGTGGTAGAGCAGATTGAATGTCAACCCGTAGCAGGACGGCGATTCCAGCGAAAAATCGGCAAGTTACATAAACGAACAACGCAGCAGAAGTAGAGTTTAGAGTACGACTTTCGTCGACGTCATCCACGTCCACCACGCAACCTTGCAGCGTCAGCGGCAGGGCTGCACCAGCAGTGGAATAGTAGAGTACGTCACAGGCCCGCGATTCGGAGTCAACGACCCCAATTGTGTGAAGAACCCCCTCCCCCCTTTGAACATAAAGTGTGTGTCCCCAAAACTATGACGTTTGTGCTAGTGCAGTGAAAAATGCAACGTAGTGTTTAAATATTGGGTTTTACGTTAAGTGTTAGATTAGAATTTGTAGCTTAGTTCGCGTTTAGTTAGAAAAAGGAAATTAGAATTTGATCTTGAAGATTTAAATTTATAAATGCTTAACCCAAGTAGTCGAAACATTCAAATATTAGAAAACAGGATCAAACCGTAGATAACGCGGATCGTGAAATTGTAAAGGTACAATCTCATGATCAACTTAGTAGAAATTGACCGGATCCTGTCATTCTAAATTTGAATCATGTAGGTCCTGATGGTTTGTATTGGCAAACCGATGGACAGAAGTAGTAGATTTTGTTAGTGTCAATTGAATTTATTTTTATTTTTTCTGATGATTTGTCTTTGCAAGCCGAAGAAATTAGATCAGTAAATTTTTATTGATATAACAAAAAGTAGATAGGGTAGCATTTTGAGTTTGAAGTAATTCTTTTTCATAATTAAATTTAAAATAATAAATATATTTAACTGCCAGTTAGTTAAAAAATGCCACCAAAGCATTCTTTGTTTGTAGTTGTAAGTCTAGTTTGCTGACATGACATTTTGTTCATGTTAGGTAAAATTATATTGTGGTAGGTTAAGAGAATCGTAATAATTTATCTGAAATTAAAATCTATTCTTCAAAGATATTAACTTTAATAAATTTTTCAAATATATTTTAATTTTTTTTAAGGAGAGGCAAGTGTAACAAAGTAGATTTGTTAGTAATTTTCCGTAATCGAAATTATTGCTAAGTTGTGTTTGTTAAGTTATTCACCTTTTGGCCACGCGCGGTTGTTACACGTGCCTTGCGTTTCAGCGAAATTATTGCGATCTTGCATTTAGTATTAGAATATACTTAGGAAATTAAGTGTGGGTAGTTAGTCAATGATCGAACGGGTAATTAGTCAATCATCAACCGATCGAGAATGTAGTCAACAAGGAGCGATCGAGTTAGTTAGTAGAATGAACGAGTGAGAAGTTAGTAAGTGTCTATCCTCACGAGAGATATAATTTGTTAATCGTTTTGTATGTCAAATTATTTGTAATATTTATAATAATTTGACTTTTTATTATTCATAATAATAAATATATTTTGTTTCCTGTACTATTTTACTTATTAAACATTTCCAGCACGTCAACAATCGGATTGTTAAGATTCGAGAATCAGAAACAACCCGATTTGTTACATATGACAGCCAGCAATGTTTTGTCAAAACTATTTTAATGCCAGAGATAACGCTAGTCTTTTACGGATTCCAAGTTTTGCTCCGTACTGCTTGCATCTATTTCTTTCTTCGTTTTTGGGAAATCTATAAATAAATATTATATATTTCAAAGTAATGAAATCAGCTGATTATTTTAATATTCTTACCTAATAAAATATTTCTTGGGCTTTTTACATTTCATGGGTTGCCGAATAATAAAAGTATTTATTTAAACTGTTCTTTATTATTTTGTGTGAAATTTACATTAAATTAATACTGACAAACACTATTATCATGGCGCCTGTACAATCAAAATCACAACTACACTTTATTTATCATGCTGGCGGAAGTAAGAAAGTTACACGCAGGCGCACAGTGTGTGATCAGTGGCGGGAATACATTCAAATTTAAATAACATAAACAAGCTTCTACTTTTATTACTTCCAATACGATTTGTACAACCGAATCCTACACATAGGACGTAGACATTGTTGATTGTTCAAGGAAATTCGTCTACTGAATATATTTCTGTTTAAAATATGTATTACATAAACACGAATTATCAATAATTTAACATTATCTTGAAAAACCAATCAGAATCATATGAAAAACACAATACAGAACTCCATAGATTGCATTAAAACCTTATAATAAAATGACAGATTCCACGTGACTTAGTCTCTGTCTCACTCTTTCTTTGACTGAACTGCAAATGGCGACTTGCTTCACTGATACCAATGGAGCGATATACGAAGTTAGGAATCCAGCGTTATTATATAACATCATTGGTTAAACCACAAGAAATACATTTAGGCACCAGATATTATAAAAAGTTTAATAGGAATAAAAAAATAAATTTGAGTTAAAAATAGTACAGTCTACATTTATGTATATTTCTATTATAGAAACAATTAAAGCATTTTTTTCTAAGAAATCATTTGCTGACACATATTTTAAAAAATCTAAAAACTCTTGTTTTGTTTCATCGTTCCGTGATAGTAATTTATGTATAAGCACCGAAATATTTAATAGTCGAGAAAATTCAAATTCTATACAAATTGTTTTATTTTACGACGGTTTTGAATGCACAAATCCTTTGGGGAGTAAGACTGGAATTCATAAAATAGGAACATTGTATTTTTCTTTAATGAATTTACCATCAGTATTAAATTCAGAGCAGCGTAACATTCATTTAGTTTCTTAATTTTTTGTACAAGATTTGAAAAATGGTATACATTTTAATGAAATTTTAAAACATATCTTTCGTGAAATTCAAGTCTTAGAAAGTGAAGAAATCCTGATAAATCAAAAACATGTATTACGTGGTACCCTTATAACAATTTGTCACGATAATTTAGGTGCCAAAACCCTGTTTGGATTTGTGAAATCGTTCAACAGTACGTATTATTGTAGATTTTGTACAATGATCAAAGAGGCCCAAATATTAGCCCAGTCATTATAGCAATTTTTTTTACAAAACCTGGGCATTTAAGGTGTAAAGATGGATTTTGGTATTTAGGTAGTACATAATGTTCTTTACAACATATGAAAAGTCCCTATGCGTGCGACGCTTGCTTCTTTGGGGGATGACGCAAAAAAACATCCTTTTGAAGAATTCAAATTTTGATGATTTTTTAACTTTAACTCGTAATATTTCGTAAACTATTGGAGATATTACATTCAAATTTTAAACACAATAAATTTCAAGTTTTTAATACGTTACTGTTGTACTACAAATAATAAATTATTTATAGAAACTGAGAAAATAAACAAATAATTATGAAACGTAAATTTTGTGTAGTGACAAAAATAGCCTGCTACTAAATCTCGTACTGTTCGAAATTTTGGTATACATGTCGCGAAAGATATGTTGAGAAAAGAGAAAGGTTCAAAATTATTTTTGATGAAGAAATCAGATCAATATGTTGTCTACATTACTAGTTATGAATTTTATAATTTAGGATAAGAATAACGGCTGCGCGCAACACTTGTCTGTTAGCGTTGATGTATACAAAGTCCAGGTAGAATAAATTTCAATCCGGATATTTTAGATGTGGAGCTGGAATTTGGTATATCTATAGGTAGTACTTGATGCCCTTTACAAAAAATCAAAAGTCCCTTGTGCGTGGGACGCATTCTTAGGGAATAAAAAAAAAACATTAAAATAAAAGCGATCTTATATTTATCTTAAAATATGCGAAATATTATACCAAATCAGATAATAATAATAATAATGTTTTTATTACGTGATGTAAATAGATACATATGTAAAACGTCAGGTTTGGTACAAAAACAAAAGAAAGATAATACATTACAATTTTTGTAAATATTCTTTTACAGTATAGTAACACTTATTGACTAGAAAATGTTTTAATTTAATTTTAAAACTAGTAACACTCCCACATGACTTCACCTCATCTGGAAGCGTATTGAACACCTCCACGCCAACGAAATTCGGAGAATTTCTGGTGCAGTTGTATTTAGCAGAGGGTTTATACAAATTGTTTTTATTGCGTGTGTCTAAGTTATGAACATCTTTATGCTGCTTAAATTTATTCATGTTATGAAACATATAAACATTTAGCTCGAAAATGTAAAGGGAAATAAGTGTCATAATTCTAAATTTTTTAAACAATGGCTTACATGAATGTTGGTTTGTTACACCCGCCATGCACCTAACTATTCTTTTTTGACATAAAAATACTTTACTTACATGGGCTGAATTTCCCCAGAAACGAATTGCATAGCGTAATTTAGCTTCAATCGTACTATGATAATAAATGAGAATCTGATTTATATTCAATAAAGTTTTCAGGTGTCTTATTTGAAAACAAAATTTACTCAAACAGGCAACTATATGTTCGCAGTGATCTTTTCCGCTTAAGTTTTTATCCAATTTAAAGCCAAGAATTTTGGTGCAAACCACCCTTTGTACATCATCGTTTGCAATATTTAGCTCTAGATATTTAGAGTTTTTAGTTTGAAAACGTATGGCTGTTGTTTTAGAATAATTAAGAATTAAAGAATTGTTTTCACACCATTTCTCGATACTCTTTAGGCCTGCATTACAAAGCTGAGACAAAGTGTCATTGTTAACATTAGATATAAGGATGGAAACATCGTCTGCGAACATTATGGTTGAGTTTGTTTCTTTTAAATTATCAAATAGGTCATTTATATAAACACAAAAAAGAGTAGGAGCTAAGACAGTGCCTTGCGCAGTTCCAACATCCATGAAAACTTTATTGGAATTTATATTGTTGCCGGAAATGTATTTTAAACTTACATATTGTTCTCGGTGTAGTAAGAAGCTTTCAATCCATCTATGAGGCACGCCTCTAATGCCGATTTGTTGAAGTTTATTGAGCAAAATTTTATGATCAATACAATCAAATGCTTTACTTAAATCGCAAAACATACCTATAGGTTGTTCGTTATTTTCAATATGTAAAGTAATTTGATTGATCATATTTTGAATTGCATCATAAGTTGACATGTTCTTTCGAAAACCAAACTGATTACAGTTTAGAATGTTATTAGTTTCAAGAAAATTTTGAAACCTTTCGAGAAAAGAATATTCAAAAATTTTTGAAAAAGTTGAAGTAACAGATACCGGTCGGTAATTGTCAGCAATAAATCTCTCATTTCTTTTATGAATCGGAACTACTTTTGATACCTTTAATCGTTTAGGAAAAAGACCTTCCAAAAAAGATAAATTGATTAGATAAAGTAATGGTGTTATTATGTAAGCTAAACAACATTTTATAAGAAATCCTGGAACATCATCTGGTCCAGATGAATTCTTGTTCTTTAGTTTACATTTTAATAAATTAAGCAGCTCAGTCTCAGAAAAGGGAAACAAGAACATATTGTTGATATTACTGCCAACACCACCACCCGGTTTCCTAGAATCTGATTTAGTTTTCGAAGAAGTATTGATTAGCTTTAGAGGGGCCTCCTTAAAATGGTCATTAAATATGTTTGCTATTAAGAGTTTGTCATCCACCAACTTGCCATCTATCTGTAGATTTAGTATTTGATCTTTGTTGGGTTTCACTGAATTATTTATTACATTCCAAACATTTTTAGTAAAATTACCAGAAGCAAAAATTTTGTTTTGGTAATATTGTTTTTTAGTATCATTTATCAATTTAACATGTTTATTTTTCATATCCTTGTAAATATTTTTTAGATGTGGAAAATCTAAAGTTAATTGATAAAAATATTTTAATTCTGAACTGGAGTGTTTTACCTGATCGTTTATCCAGTTTCGATCTACTGGTTTTTGAGGAATTTTGTTTATTGGAAAATGTATTTCAAAATAATATAGAAATATATCGTGAAAACAGTTAAAAGCATTATCCAGGTCTAGATGTTCATAAACTAGCTTCCAATTTTCTTTATTTATATCATGAATAAAATTATTAATTGACTGGTCACCAAAAACTCTCCGAGACTTCACCGGCGTCGATAATGGAAAATCAGTAGTTATGCCACTAGTAATAAGAATGGTTCTATGGTCGGAAATCGTATTATCTACAACATGACATAAGGAAATATTAAAATTTGTGTACACATGATCTAATAAATAAGAATTTCGAGTTGGTTCTGATACAGTGTTTCTAAAGTTATACGTATCTAGTAAATTACAAAGCATAGTGTAGTGTATATTATCCCTGTTTATATCAATATTAAAATCACCAGTCACAATAAATTTAAAGTTAGGTTTATATATATCGTCTAGGACTTTATTCAAAGATTCAATGAAAAATATAAAGTTATTATTGGTACATGGTGATCTGTAACAATTTAGAATTATTATTGTGGAGGAAGCATCTGGTATCCAACGTACAGCGCAAATTTCAAAAGATTTGTCCTGGCAGTAATGAGCAAGGTCAATCGGATAAGTTACGAGGTCATTGCGACACCAGATACCAACACCACCTCCTCTACAGGTATTTCTACAGTAACGAGACACATTTTTGAAATTACTGAACTTAGTATTATCAATATTTGTATTTTGTAGCCAAGTTTCTGTAAGGCAGATGAACGTCAGGTCATTCAGGCTGGCTACGTATTCAGTCTCGATAAGATCCATTTTAATTGAAGTCAGCGCTTGACAATTTAAAAGAATCAAATCATAGTCTAAGTGGGCGAGGTTGTATTTTGTTTTTTCCAATTTATTGGATTTAAAACTTTTTCAAAATTCACTAGATCCACAGTTACTTTAAAGGAAACATAATGTTCAGGATATTTAGAATTTAGTTCTTCACACTGAATTTCTGGGAACTCTGTGGTTAGGTGACTGATGATGTTCGTTGGTTTGGTGCCAGGTTTTATTCGTGATACGAATATAAATCCTTTTTTTACCACAACCGGAATATTATGAAGTTCTTTGGAAGTACCTACAATGGCAGAGTCAGAAGATGCAGATTTCCTTCTATGTTTCTTTACTACTTCTACCCATGTTTTATTCTGACTTATTGGTTCCTCATTTTGTATATTTTTATTATTTGCTATTTCTGATGACTTATTTTGCGTCCTTGAGTCACTTTCAGTTGACAATTGTGGAACAGCTGGTTTGTTTGTTTTCGTTTTATTTGGTTTCTTCTTTTCGTCTTTGTTTATTAATATTATTTTGTTATTAACATCAGTAGATGGCACTGTGTGGTTGATTTGTTGTAGCTGTGTTTGCAATAATTTAATAATTGTAGTTTTGTCACTTATTATAGTGCACTTATCTTTTATGATAGTGTCTTTGTCACAAATAATTTGTTTAAGGAAAATAATTTCCTTTCGTAATTCACTGAGATCCATAAAAGGATCTGATGCGTCCATAAACTTGTCTTCATTACAACATTTTGTTGTAGAGTCTTTTATTGTTAGGCCTTTTTTTTCACAACAGCCTTTATGAAATGCACTTTCACATAATTCACAGTGAATAACATTATTGACTGCTGATTTGTTACACAATCTACACAGACTTTTTTCTACCATCACTTCATTCACGTGTTTACTCGCCGCCATCTTAAACTTGTTGATGCAACAATAAAATATTTCATTATAAGAATATCAACAAAAGATGAATGAAAAAATAGCCCAATTTTGTTAGCAAAAAGTTTCTGTTATACATTTCCACGTAAATAAGTTATAAGACTGATTGTATTTCTGTTTTATTTATACTTTGTTGTATTATTATTGTTATTCAATCATATGGAATTATAGCTACAATGCTATATGATATTATGTGTTTATTATTATTTTATTAATTTACTAAATGATGGTATTTACAACAGTAAGTAATATAATGTTAAGTAATGAAACACACCAATAAACATAATAGTACATAATTTACCAAATAGAAGAGAAACAAAATCTTAAGTATTATATAATGAAACAAACTAATAAACATAATAGTACATAGTTAACTAAATAGAAGAAAATCTAAAACTTGAGTTTGATATCGATTCATATGATATTATGTGGTGAGTATCGCGGCTCATTCTGTACTGGGCGACGATGTAGAGATGTTGTAAGTTTAGCTTATTTCGTTTTTTCATTATAGTTGGCGTATCCTGAGACATTAGATTTTGGTTTATTTTATTGTAAATTCAAATTTTTGCTGAATATTTCTGATCCATTTGTGGAGTCACGTTTCTCTGTTTTCAACATTTTTATTTTTTTCTGGATTATATTATTTCATGTCTGAAGTGTTTATCATGTACACTGATACATGCTTGTTATGTAAATGTCGTAATTGGAATCAAGCGGTATGTACTGTTACAAGGGGTATTGCGAAAATAAAATCTGTTAGTGTATCTCGTGGTGATAATTTGCACGTCTAACTTTAAAATGTTGTCGAAATAAAATTACATTTTAAATGTACAAAGTCATACACAAGAGATACATCTGTTACCAAAGCTGTTAAATCTATGCAGTCTTTAAGCAATAAAACTGAATCACTGCCTTCACCAAGGATTATTCGATCGAAAGTAACAACAACAACTGGATTTGATATAAGATCTCATTGTTTTTTTGCGGCGAAGATGCAAGCGCGCGTGTTTCTTCTAAACAACCGTATAAATATAGGAAGGTCATTCATGAGGTTGTAACCTTGTGCAAAAATGGATCAGTTCTCATCAAAGAATCTCTGGAAAGGCAAGCCAAAATTCGTAATGATGAATTGTCTCAAATCGTTCTCGCTCGTATTAGTGGCGTTGATTTGTTTGAGTATGATGCTAAGTCGGGTCAGGTAGGGTAAATGTAAACAAGGGGTAATTGTAAACAGCGTTTGGATATTCTTTGAACTTTAAAATATAAAAGTTTCGCGCGCTTACGCCTGATGATACATCCTTTTGTGTCACGTGGACACATAATTTAGTCTAGTACAGACAATCTGAGAAGTGTAGTATGAAAAAGCTTTCGATGTCGTTTTAAAGTTTGTAATTCGCTGTGGTAACAGTACTTGGTAGTTTCAGCGAAAGGTACTAAAAGGTAAGTTACAAACTTTTTATTGCTTATGGTGATGATGATATGATGTAAATAAATTGATTTTGTAGACTTAACCTCAATATTACCAATGTACACAGACCAAATCAGTGTTTACCTTTACCCCTTATAAATGTACCTCTGGGGAAAATGTAAACGCAAATTTGGGGTAAATGTAAACTACAATTTATTATAAAAAAATGGTTTGATTTATTCCAGGAAAAAAGGAAGATGCCCAGGAAATATATTAAGAAAAAAACTGGGGAGAGGTACTGAGAATATGATCTTAAGAGGGCGGTAAATGACGTTAAAAATAAAAACTGCACATACCGCCAAGCTTCAGAACGATAAAATGTCCCTGTAGCGGTAATTTTCCATAGAATAAAGGGTAGAATGTGCCAGAAACCAAAATTGGAAGTGGACGTTCTACTGCATTAGACGCCAATACAGAAGAACAAATAGTAGAATGTTTAAAGGCTCGAGCACGAATGGGATACCCATGCAATAAGGAAGAGTTACGAGATCTTGTCGCAATTTATGTAAAGAAAAAGATCTTCAAACACCTTTTAAGGATGGCCGCCCTGCTTTAGACTGGTATTACAGTTTTATGAATCGACATAAATCTTTATCTTTCAAAAAGCCTGAACATCTACAAAAAGCGAGAATGGATCAAAGGAAACCAGAAATTGTTTATAATTTTTATAAACGTTTGAAAAATGTCGTTCTTCAATATGAAATTACTAATGATGCTTTTGTCTTTAATGCTGATGAAAGTGGGTTTGGAAATGATCTGTTTAGAATAAAGGCCATTGGAGAACGAGGAAAGACTCTCTCAAGAGTTTCTGGTGTCTCTGGAAGGGATTCAACAAGTGTTCTGGCTTGTGTAGCGGCTGATCATTTTTGCCACCGTTCATTATATTTAAGGGGGCCGCAGAGCAAGCTAGGTGGACTTCACCGAAAGCTTACCCAGGAACACTTTATTCTGTGTCCACAAATGGACGGATGGAAGAACCACAGTTCTTCAATTGGTTCAATACTGTGTTCGTGGAGTGGATAAAAGATTTACGCGTGTCAAAAAATCTACAAGACCATTATGCGTTATTGTTGTTTTATGGACACAAAAGTCACATAAGTTTAAGAATCATTGAGTGTGCACTTGAAAATAAAATCGTATTAGTCAAATTTCCAAGTCATTTAACAGACAGGCTCCAACCTCTGGATAAGTGAGTTTTCGGACCGGTAAAAACCTTCTGGGAGAAAAAGCTTATTGCTCATGGAAAAAAATGCATTTTTTGTATGCATTTTTGGCTGCAGCAATGCAATTTCCGGTTTGTATGAAACACAAAGTCAACACATTTTTTACAAAAAAATTTTGGAAGAGAATGCAAAAAACCGCATTCCGATCCGTCTTGCTCGAAAAAATTCCCAACTTTTGGCCTTTTTACCGGAACAGATTTCAGTCGTTCCATCTATCGACTTTTGTGCGAACTAAATCGAAAAGCACGTGTAGTTGAATAGAAACAAAGAGC
The DNA here is from genome assembly GCA_947534325.1 of Agonum fuliginosum. NCBI lineage: Eukaryota > Metazoa > Arthropoda > Insecta > Coleoptera > Carabidae > Agonum > Agonum fuliginosum. The sequence goes on from OX384044.1 coordinate 2,350,470, forward strand.
TGTCAAGTTGACAGCTTCAAAATGAAATATGTTTACGGGTTTTGTAATAGCGATTCGCAATATAATTACAAAAGTTATATGAAAAATGTTCAATTTTTAAGTTTCCACAGCCAGGAGATAACATTGATAAATGTAAATTGTGGATTTAATGTTGTGGAAGAAGTGATCTATCTTTATCAAAAATATAGAAGTGGACATTTGTCTGTAATCATCAGGCGTTAAACTCATAATTTAAATTATTTTTCAAATTTTAATCACTAACAACACAAACATAAAACCGCTAAGCTGCATAGTCTCACTGACAGATAATTCAATATGGCGAACGGTAGTCATGGTAACAGTTTTGCTTGTACTTTTTATATCTATCTCTTTTTAGTGGACTTCCTTCCCTTTCTAGCGCGTGATGTCAAAATTATAACCCTCTATTGCTACTTTACGAGCCGTAATGGTTGGGCAACGATTTACCTCCCACAGAATGGGGTTGGGTTTGTACAAATGCACAGCGAAATCCGGAAAACGCGGATAAAAATGAGAAAAGTGAACTTCGGAATTTTGAATGTAGTACCTGATAATACCGTAGAGGTGGCGCCACTGTATCTCGGCACACCGGCAGTCGATTATACCGTCCGGATTACGATATAATCGCAGGTAAACTCTGTCAGCTGAGCACCGGTATCGCACGCACGTGCTCGTTAAATGGCCATAACAAACGGTGATACGATTTTTTTGTGAAACCCACATGATGGAAGGTGAAAATGAAGGTAAGTGAACATTATCCATAGTCGTCAATTGTAATTATAATTTTTAATGCAAACATTAAGTGAAATTTTGCATCGTCAATTATATTTGTTTAAACAAAATAGTTGTGAGTTTGATCGAGATTGATAGTTTCCGTTATTTGTCAACAAAATATAAAGTATGGAGAATATTTTTCTCAAAAAGGTCTTGCCCAAAATCGCGCCTTCGATTTTTACATCAATTTTAGTTTTTGGTCTCAATTTAAAGAAACGGTATGGTTTCATTTAGCTAGATTCGAAATTAAAATTTAATTTAATTATACATTTATCATTAATATTTTGATTATTTTATAACAGGTAATTTCACTTGTGTCATTTGTAACCGGAGGGAAATTTTTGATGACGTTAGACACCACCTCACAGCGGAATATGGCGACAAAGAGCAACGAGTGGAAGTTTTTATAACTAAGAAAATAGGGAGACCATTTCAGTGTCATGCAATTAACAAGGTGGCACTGAAAAACCTCTTTCACACCTTAAAAACGAAGTGGTCCGATTGTAACCGAATGGTCTCCCGCTTTGAGGAGAAGAATAAAGAGTGGCTCAACTGCAGATAATAATAATAAATTAAATTCGATAGTAAAATTGAAATAAATTTGTTGTCACAAAAATACTTTAAACAATAAAATAACAATTGTCATTGATTTACTTTGAAGTACTGCCAACCCGGAGAAGATTTGGAAGCACGTAAGAGAAAAAATGATGGACCTTCTACAAGTTCGACATCCAGAGGACGGCCTAGCGGAGATTTCGAGAAGTTATCTGAGATCACGCGAATTACTGAAGGCGTACAACACTGCGGAATTGGCCTTTTTAACGAGTATGAGTCTTCGTTCATCTGGAGCCGCCGATGCTGCCTCTATTGTCAAAGACATCACTACTTCATCTCCATCTCATGCTACTAAGTATAAGGCAGCTTACAAAGCTGCCGATCAACCTGAGTGCAAAGAAATTTCCGCCGACCTTGCTCTTTCCGATTTAATAGAAGGAAAAATGACTAAAAAACATATAAACTCATTCGCAATAGAGAATTAAAGAACCACGCTAAAGTTTATCCTTCGTTTCAGAAGTTAAATCTCGATGTTATCCGCCGGCAATTAATGCTACAGAGACTTTAGCGGAAGTTCCCTTAAAATAGTTGTTGCACCACATAACAAAGAGACTTCTTTTTGTAGAGACTGACGTAACTGTGGCATTACCTCAAGAGAAAGTCCGTAATTTAGAATTGATTACAAAATATGGATTTGACGGTTCGTCTGGACAAAAGCAATACAAACAGAAGTTTGAAGACGAGGATGCGTCAGACGCGAGTGTTTTATTGACCTCACTTGCGCCATCAAGAATAACCAGCAGTGACGATAAAAATGTATTGCTTTGGCAAAATCTAAAACCTTAATCTCCAAGATTTTGCTCTACAATTAAATTGCAATACATACTTGAAAACGTTACTTCAACTTTGAACGAAAATAGCTATGTTGAAGATCAAATAACTAAACTTTCCTCATATTATGTGACATTTATCGACGGAAATGAAATTACTGTTAATTTTAAGTTTATTTATACGATGATTGAAGGTCAGGAATACGATAACGAAATCGAACATGCGCTGTTATTTGTGCGGAACTACATCTAAGACTTTCGGCTAAGTCAAGTTGGCCCTCCCACTTAAATATTTCTATAAAAAAATATTAGGCTAGTTTGCGCTCGTATTGCGCTTTATTGCTCCACCAATAATTTTTTTTGCGCTGCTCTAATTTTGCCACAATTTAGAGAATAAGTTAGGCAGGGCTAGGTTGACACTAGCCCTACCTTTTTGTAAATTTTAAAATTTTCATAATAATTTCGATAGTCGTTCGTTTGCGCTCTATTGCGCCATTAATAAAAAAATTTGCGCTTGCATATTTTTTATTTTATTAATAATCAAAGTAAGAAAGGCCAGCTTGACAGCGAAAAAAAAGTAAGATAGTGTCATATTTTTTCATTACACTTCATTCTATGTGCATTGCGCTCTTTTGCTCCGAAAAAATATTTTTTTGCGCTGCTATAATTCAGCAGTAATCAAAGTAATTAGTTAGGGAGGGCCAAATTGACATAGCCTTGACTTTGAGCTATTTTAAAGTTTTTATTATTGAATAAATAGTGCTTTATATGCGCTATTTTGCTCCATTAAACTTTCATTTTGCGCTTGCCTCAAAATTATTTTATTTAAATTCTAAATTGGCAGGGCTAATTTGACGACAGAAAAAAAGAAAAAATTTATAGTTTTCTTATATTGAAATTAAATCTATATACATTGCGTTGACATAATTTGTTTGAAAAAGCGCGCGAAAGGCTTTTTAAAACGAACACCTACTTTATTTAGAAGTAAACGGTATATTTGGTTATTTCATTGTTGTCCGTGGCTAGGCTTTCATTTAAAGATTAATAATGTGACTCAATAACATTTGTATTCGAAGGGCTAAAAGTAGCCTTTTGCAGATTAAGGCTAAAAGTGCAGTACAAGTGAAGCGATGGGCAAAATTAGGCGAAGTTTTCAAAAATATTTTCATCCAGAAGTATAAAAATACACAGCTTATTTTTACAATTAATTGATTTTTATTAACAATCAACAGAAATTTTGTAATTTTTCAACTGTATCATTATATCTACGAAAGCTTAAATTTTGAATGTAGAAAAACATTACAACATACCTATACATAAAAGATAAAAGTGTAAATAAACTTGACATTTGGAAATAATTTTGTTTGAAAATTGGTAATATTGATATAAGTACTTTATATAAGCAGCAATCTGAAAGAATTGATTTCAGACCGTCACTATTAGCAACGGTCTGCAAAGAAGTATTGGTTTGCAATTATTAACCATTTTCAAGTAACCGCCAAGTGAAATGAAGTTATTTACATTTTATTTAAACTTTATTTACCTTTTATTTAAAATATGATGTAGGTATTCTATTTTCAAAAATTTCTGATTTAAAAATTTATTAATATTTATTAAAACTTTGTAAGTGGCTTAAAAATCATATCGTACAAAAAATGTGTACGTAATATTATTCTAATAAAATTGTCATTTTACGAAAGTAACAAAAAATTAGAAGCATAGGGCAACTTAATTAGTGCAAAAATTACAAATTAGGTACGCCTGCGGCTCGTATAACATACCTTTCATTGAATAACATACATTTATAATAACTACAATAAATAAAATTAAAAGCGTAACATTATTACGATCTGAATTCTTGGTCTATTAACAGGGTTTAAATAAATGATACATAACTTTTGAGAAACATTATGTAAATTAAATTTCATGCCATGCCTTTGACTATCACAAAAATTTAAAAAAATTACCGTAACTAAATTTATCTTGTACGCAATAATTTGAAATTTGCAATAAGTAGGTATTCGTTTTATACGCATTTCGCGCGCTTTTTCGTAGATATGATGATATAGTTGAAAAATTTCAAAATTTCTGTTGATTGTTTATAAATATCAATTTAAAAATTTCTAGCTGAAAATATTTTTGCAAACTTCGCATAATTTTAGCCCATCGCTTCACTCGTACTGCAGTTTTAGCCTTTATCTGCAAAAGACTACTTTTAGCCCTTTGCATACAAATGTTATTGAGTCACATTATTAAACTTTAAATGAAAGCCTAGCCACGGACAACAATGAAATAACAAAATTTACCGTTTACTTCTAAATAAAGTAGGTGTTCGTTTTAAAAAGCCTTTCGCGCGCTTTTTCAAACAAATTATGTCAACTACTGCTAAATTACAGTAGCGCAAAAAAAAATGTTGACGGAGCATAAGAGCGCAATGTATATAGATTTAATTTCAATATAAGAAAACTATAAAATTTTTCTTTTTTTCTGTCGTCAAATTAGCCCTGCCAATTTAGAATTTAAATAAAATAATTTTGAGGCAAGCGCAAAATGAAAGTTTAATGGAGCAAAATAGCGCATATAAAGCACTATTTATTCAATAATAAAAACTTTAAAATAGCTCATAGTCCAGTCAATGAATATATTGTAGAGTGCATGGAATATGCGATAATGTTTGACTTCAGGAATTTGTTAGGAGTAGTTAGTAGGTAAAACATACTAAAAGTCCCCACCCATGGGAGGTGAGCTAAAACAGGGAGGGGGTCGAAAGGTTCAATTTTTTTGTTTTTCGCTTATATCTTGGAAACGGTGCATGTAGGAAAAAATGTTTCAAATAAAAATGAAAGCTGATTACATTTCCTATAAAATTGTCTATATACATATTTGTCGAATTCCTAACGGTTTCCGAGATATACGTTATTGAAAATAATTTTTACCCCACTCTTTTTGTCGAATATTTGCTTCTAGTGCCTCTCACGATTGTTTTTCAGAAAAATTGTCTAAAACTAAGTTGTAGAACATTAAATTTCCTTCAATTTGATATACACTTTTGACACTTTATCTTCAACCAATCAAAAGATATAGAATTTCTAACATGTACGCTCAATTGGCAGCCAACGAGCAAATAGTACAGTAACATTAGCTCCAAATCCGGAAAAAAAAGGTTTGAGTGCTCCAAATTGTTCATTAGCCTTTGCTCTAAATGTGGTAAAAAGTCTTCGAAACCATATTGTCGGGTTTGGCAGTGTGGGCGGGGCGAGGGGGAGAGGAAAGTGCCAGTACCGTATGTTTTCTCACAAAAATGAATGTAACTTTTTAGCAGATAAGAATATCGACTTCCGGTTTGAAGCATTCGATTCTGCAGACTTTTTTCTATCAACAATATAATTTTGTAAACTTTTGGAGGCCCTATTTTAGCCACAATTTAAAAAAAGAAAATAATTGAGTTTTAGTATTTTTTTCAAATTCTTGTATTTAATCCACTCTAATTTCTGAACGAATTAACATATCGACTTCCGGTTTCCAGTATTGGATTCCTCGGACTTTTTTCTGTAAGAGTCATTATAACAAAAACTTCTAAAGAGTTTTGTTGAGCTGAAATTTGAGGAGAGAAAATAGTGAAATTTGAGTATTTTTTTGTTTACTGTGTTTAATCAACTATAATATCTAAACAAATAAAGAAATGGACTTGCGGTTTTAAGATTTAAATTTTCAAAACAATTCTATATAAAATGTTATAAACAAAAAGTCGATATATGAACCCATTTAGAAATGATAAATGATTAAAAATAATAAATAAATAAAATACTCAAATTTCACTATATTCTCTCTTCAAATTTTAGCACAACCAAGCTCTTAAGAAGTTTTTGTTACAATGATTTTTATAGAAAAAAAGTTATAAAAAAAAGAGGAAAGAGGGAGTCGATATCTTAATTCTTTCAGAAATTAGAGTGGATTAAATACAAGAATTTGAAAAAATACTAAAACTCAATTATTTTCTTTGTTTAAATTGTGGCTAAAATAGGGCCTCCAAAAGTTTACAAAATTATATTGTTGATAGAAAAAAGTCTGCAGAATCGAATGCTTCAAACCGGAAGTCGATATTCTTATCTGCTAAAAAGTTCATTCGTTTTTGTGAGAAAACATACGGTACTGGCACTTTCCCCTCCCCCTCACCCCGCCCACACTGCCAAACCCGACAATATGGTTTCGAAGACTTTTTACCACATTTAGAGCAAAGGCTAATGAACAATTTGGAGCACTCAAACCTTTATTTTTTTTAATTTCCGGATTTGGAGCTAATAGTACTGTAATATTTGCTCGTTGGCTGCCAATTGAGCGTACATGTTAGAAATTCTATAACTTTTGATTGGTTGAAGATAAAGTGTCAAAAGTGTATATCAAATTGAAGGAAATTTAATGTTCTACAACTTAGTTTTAGACAATTTTTCTGAGAAACGATCGTGAGAGGCACTAGAAGCAAATATTCGACAAAAAGAGTGAGGTAAAAATTATTTTTTCGAAAATTATCGATTTTCAATAACGTATATCTCGGAAACCGTTAGGAATTCGACAAATATGTATACAGACAATTTTATAGGAAATTTAATTAGCTTTCATTTTTATTTGAAACATTTTTTTCCTACGTGCACCGTTTCCCAAATATAAGCGAAAAACCAAAAAATGGAACCTTTCGACCCCCCTCCTTTAGCTCACCTCCCATGGGTGGGGACTTTTAGTATGTTTACCTACTAACTACTCCCAACAAATTCCTGAAGTCAAAAATTATCGCATATTCCATGCACTCTACACCCCTCTTTTGAGCACTCATTGACTGGACTATCAAAGGGAAGGCTATGTCAATTTGGTCCTCCCTAACTAATTACTTTGATTACTGCTGAATTATAGCAGCGCAAAAAAATATTTTTTCGGAGCAAAAGAGCGCAATGCACATAGAATGAAGTGTAATGAAAAAATATGACACTATCTTACTTTTTTTTCGCTGTCAAGCTGGCCTTTCCTACTTTGATTATTAATAAAATAAAAAATATGCAAGCGCAAATTTTTTTATTAATGGCGCAATAGAGCGCAAACGAACGACTATGATCTCTACTATTTGTTTTCACTTAACGTTGACTGTCACTCATGTCAAATGCTTTTTAATCTGTATTTTTTGACTTTTGTAATTTTATTACATTTTAAATGTTAAATTAGTTCCAATGTTTTACGTTGTCACACCGCGACGGAAGTTGAACGCTTTGACAGCCTCAACATTCCAATGGTTGACAGTGAACGAGATCCACATGTGGTTTATTATATTTGTTACGATTTTATTGTACATAATGTTATTTTGCGACAGATTATTACCAATCATTACTCTAATTATCGTAAGTTTTGTTGTAGCACTGATGATGGCTGTCGTGCAGCCGAAACGTTTGCTTTAATAAAATATTAAATTGTAACCTCTTCTTTTCTATGACTGATGCCGAATAGTTGTTATTTTTAAAGATTTTGTTAATTTTACATGAGAATTATTATTAACAAGTGCAATGAAATAAAATATCTGTAGTGTTTTTTGAAGCAATAAAGTGTTGTAATTTACTGTTAATGTGGTGCTAAATCAAAATTTGATAGTTTGAGGGAAATGTTTAGGAACTTGTGTCTTTTTTCTATAAAAAAAACACAGTTTATTTCGTATAGTATATTTATTCGTCACATATTGAAATTATGACAGTCTTGCATATAAAATATTACAATTATTTTATAAAAGGTCACGAAAAACTTAAAACGACACAATTATTATTATGACGTTCTTCCATTAAATAACTGCAACACTTTCTTATTATATATTGACACTTTCTGTGTTGTCATTCTTGCATAAAATAAAGTCAAATTGATGCACTCGCTTGCAAATCAAATACAGAACTGACATTCTTTCGCATATATTGGGGGGCGCTAGTATCAGTGGCTAAAACGTCACTAATGTCATCTACCGTTAAAGTGCAGAAGCAATACTTATGACGATTTTCCACATAAAGATATGATATTTTTGAAATATTTTTATAATCTTACCTTAAAAATGAGTTTTTAAGTTATGACGTTCTTCCATAAATGGAGCGATACTTCACCAATTCAGGATACAGAATTAAGTGTTAGCCTCCTAAAATCAAGGTACTGTGAAACATAATTTTATATTTCTTTATTAACAAATTGTAGCCAATGACAAACTAACAAACACGAACTCTTATTTTCGTATTTTAAATTGTAGAAATAATAAATTCAAAAGACACGTATTGTCAAAAGCCAATAAAATTGTAATAAACAACCAACAAAAACAACAGGTAACAGTCTCTCGTTATCATTAAACGATAATGAAACTTGCAAAACTCTTGGATTTTATTGGAATCCAGCGCAAGATTCGCTACAGTACAGCATTACAGACAAACAAACCAATAAAGTAACCAAACGCTCTATATTATCATTAATAGCACAAATTTTTGACCCGCTAGGTCTCTTAGGACCGATTATAACAACAGCTAAACTCATAATGCAACAACTTTGGTAGCTGAAGGTAGAATGGGACGAATCTCTGCCAATATACATCCACACAAAGTGGAACAGATATTACAGCAGTTTAAATCAACTAAATTACTTAAAAATCAGCAGAAAAATAATTCCAACGTCACAGAGCTCATGCCTACAACTACATGGATTTTGTGATGCTTCGGAATCTGCATTTGGCGCAACTGTTTATCTAAAAAGAACAGAAAAAAATGGCGTAAGTCACACTGCATTAATATGTTGAAAATCTCGTGTTGCACCACTCAAATCCATATCAATACCAAGATTGGAACTCTGTGCAGCATTATTGTTCGCACAATTATCAAAAAAGGTTCAAGAAGCCATGCATTTCAATTGTGATCATATTTATCACTGGGCAGACTCAACTATCGTTCTGGCGTGGATTAATACATCACCGCATCTTCTGAAACAAATTATTGCAAATCGTGTATGTCAGATTCAAGAATTATCATATAACGTAAATTGGATACATGTACGATCAGAAGATAACCCTGCTGACTTGCTTTCAAGAGGCACAAATCCAGCTACACTAGCTCAGCAAATAATCTGGTGGAGCGGGCCAACATGGTTAGCACACGGTCACTCACACTGGCCAATTCTTGAAACCAACTCAAATCACACCAGTGATTAATATTCCGAAACCAAGAATTCGTCCCGGAAAACGACCATTCGCAGTAACTGGCGTTGATTACTGCGGTCCATTCAACATCATTGAAACCAAGGGTCGAGGTAGGAAGAGAATATAAAAATGTTACTTTGCAATTTTCATTTGTTTTAGTACTAAAGCTGTGCATATTGAACCCGAAGCACAATTGACTGCCGAAGCATTTTTACCAACTCTTCGAAGATTCACATCTCGTAGAGGTATTTCTTGTGATCTATATTCAGATAACGCATCCAATTTCACACGATCTTCAAAACAGACGCGAATATCTATTTTGCTCTGTAACTCGCTTTAGGTGGGTGATAATAAACTTTTTTGTTCTAAATAAAACAAGGAACAAAATAGTTATTACATATTTTGCGATATTTGTTACTGTTTATAAGATTAGCTCTTTGAAGAAGTACTTTGATAGAAAATTTTAAAATTTTTTTGTTTAACCAACTGTATCTTCTAATCGGATAGAGTTATTGAATTTTTGTTTTAAAAATTCAATTTTTTATACATTCTTCTATAATAAACAATATTTTCAAAATTTTAGAAGCTGTGGGTTAGCCAAAATTTGAAGATTTCCTCCGAGAAAAATGTAGAAATTTTAGTAATTTCTACTAAATTTTGTGTTTAATCAACTGTAACTTTTTAATGAGTTGAGATATCTACTTCCGGTTTTTAACATTAGATTCCTCGAACATTTTTATATTATAAAACATATTTCATTAAATTTAAAAACTCTTTGGTTGAGGTTGATTAAACACAATTTTTAAAAAAAATTACTATCTTTTCTACATTTTTCTAGGAGGCTATTTTCGAATTTTCTCTAACCTACAGCTTCCAAAATTTTGAAAATAAAATTTTTCTCTGATGGTACTAGAACATTAAATAATTACCAAAAAAAGCAACTGTCAGCGGTTTATTTGGTTTTGATTGGACAGCTATTGAAGAGGATGCTCCAAATTTGAACCGAAGTCAATGTGTAAAGATCTGTACCAACTTGGCAACCCTGCCATGTAATTTAATTTATTTATACCGATGTGGCAACCTGGCACGGTTGGCATGTCGGTAAAATTGTTGTATACATTCAATTATTGTTATTGATAGTTACGATACAAATATAAATAAATCACAAACAACAATTTATGTCTATCTTGTTATTAATGGTGACCGTTCAACCATCACTATTAATTTTAGTCTATAAGTAAGCATACAACTTCTCTCATTTTTATTATTTATCAGACATCTTTTTCTGTTGTAGTGTAACAAAGTAGATTTGTTAGTAATTTTCCGTAATCGAAATTATTGCTAAGTTGTGTTTTGTTAAGTTATTCACCTTTTGGCCACGCGCGGTTGTTACACGTGCCTTGCGTTTCAGCGAAATTATTGCGATCTTGCATTTAGTATTAGAATATACTTAGTAAATTAAGTAGTGAGTAGTTAGTCAATGATCGAACGGGTAGTTAGTCAATTATCAACCGATCAAGAATGTAGTCATCAAGAAGCAATCGAGTTAGTTAGTAGGATGAAAGAGTGAGAACTTCGTAAGTGTTTATCCTCACGATAGATATAATTTGTTAATCTTTTGTATGTCAAATTATTTGTAATATTTATAATTTTACTTTTTATTATTCATAATAATAAATATATTTTGTTTTCGTGTATTATTTTACTTATTAAACATTTCCAGCACGTCAACACGTGCCTTGCGTTTCAGCGAAATTATTGCGATCTTGCATTTAGTATTAGAATATACTTAGTAAATTAAGTAGTGAGTAGTTAGTCAATGATCGAACGGGTAGTTAGTCAATTATCAACCGATCAAGAATGTAGTCATCAAGGAGCAATCGAGTTAGTTAGTAGGATGAAAGAGTGAGAACTTCGTAAGTGTCTATCCTCACGATAGATATAATTTGTTAATCTTTTGTATGTCAAATTATTTGTAATATTTATAATTTTACTTTTTATTATTCATAATAATAAATATATTTTGTTTTCGTGTATTATTTTACTTATTAAACAATTCCAAGCACGTCAACACGTGCCTTGCGTTTCAGCGAAATTATTGCGATCTTGCATTTAGTATTAGAATATACTTAGTAAATTAAGTAGTGAGTAGTTAGTCAATGATCGAACGGGTAGTTAGTCAATTATCAACCGATCAAGAATGTAGTCATCAAGGAGCAATCGAGTTAGTTAGTAGGATGAAAGAGTGAGAACTTCGTAAGTGTCTATCCTCACGATAGATATAATTTGTTAATCTTTTGTATGTCAAATTATTTGTAATATTTATAATTTTACTTTTTATTATTCATAATAAAAAATATAATTTTTTTCGTGTATTATTTTACTTATTAAACATTTCCAGCACGTCAACACGTGCCTTGCGTTTCAGCGAAATTATTGCGATCTTGCATTTAGTATTAGAATATACTTAGTAAATTAAGTAGTGAGTAGTTAGTCAATGATCGAACGGGTAGTTAGTCAATTATCAACCGATCAAGAATGTAGTCATCAAGGAGCAATCGAGTTAGTTAGTAGGATGAAAGAGTGAGAACTTCGTAAGTGTCTATCCTCACGATAGATATAATTTGTTAATCTTTTGTATGTCAAATTATTTGTAATATTTATAATTTTACTTTTTATTATTCATAATAATAAATATATTTTGTTTTCGTGTATTATTTTACTTATTAAACATTTCCAGCACGTCAACAATCGGATTGTTAAGATTCGAGAATTTCGAGAATCAGAAACAACCCGATTTGTTACAGTGGCGCAGCCGGTAGGATTGGTTTTTTATTATTAATTGCTAGTCTTCTTTTTATTTATAAAAAGATGCACTACACAATTAATACGCCAATAAAGAACCTTCGGCTGGTATGTTTAATAAGTAAATTTTTCGGCCTTAGAAGTAGTGTTGCGCGTATAAAATTAAGAAATTATTTCTTCGTGAGGTATAGACACTTGTTCGTTAAAGTGCGTGAGTCGCGAGTAGTGAAAAAAAACCGTGAAATATGTATTCATGTTTCGCGGCAACAACATGGCCACCGCCACATCCACAAGTGTCGATGCACCCATCATTTGGATGCGAATTCGACAACTCGGTCCCAGGGCCCGCAATGCTAAAGCGGTATCCCTTGGGCGCAGCACCGTGTCGTTTTCGTGTGGATGCACCACCACAATCGTCAACATTGCCAACGCCAGTAGTGCAGTTGCAGTCAGCATATCTGAGTCCGCAGCAGTCGCAGGTAACAAAGGTCGAGTATTCGTGGGACCTACCTGATTTGTACGGGAGACAGACGGATCGTAGCAAGTCAAATGTGGAAAGGATCCACAGCTACGGATCCGGTCTCCAAAACGAGGTCCCAGTACACACGTTACCTGTGGCAACCATAAGCGCGGCAGAAATCGAGGCGTTGCTGAAAGCTGAAAAAAGGACGGTAGTGGACATTCCTCGTCCAAGCGATGTAGAGGAACGTAAGGTAATGAACCAAACAATGACTTCGGCTTCAAGTTCAACGTTATCAGTAGCAGAAGTCAACACTTCTGAAGCGTTAGTACTGACACACACGCAGTGTACAGACATCGAGCGTATTTGTTGTTACGCTGATGTCAAAGAACTTGAAGAGGAGGAAGATAGTTTGGTAGCAGAAGTGGTTCATCACCCGAAATTAGCGACAAAAGAAGCTCTCATACGCATAACATTTTGAGTTGAAGTAATCCTTTTTCACAATAAAATTAAAAATAATAAATATTTTAACCGCCAGTTAGTTACAAAAATGCCAGCAAAGCATTCTTTGTTTGTAGTTGTAAGTATAGTTTGCTGACATGACATTTGTTATGTTAGCACGTAGGTAACATTTTATTGTGGTAGGTTAAGAGAATCGTAATAATTTATCTGAAATTAAAATCTATTCTTCAAAGATATTAACTTTAATAAATTTTTCAAATATATTTTAATTTTTTTAAGGAGAGGCAAGTGTAACAAAGTAGATTTGTTAGTAATTTTCCGTAATCGAAATTATTGCTAAGTTGTGTTTTGTTAAGTTATTCACCTTTTGGCCACGCGCGGTTGTTACACGTGCCTTGCGTTTCAGCGAAATTATTGCGATCTTGCATTTAGTATTAGAATATACTTAGTAAATTAAGTAGTGAGTAGTTAGTCAATGATCGAATGGGTAGTTAGTCAATTATCAACCGATCAAGAATGTAGTCATCAAGGAGCAATCGAGTTAGTTAGTAGGATGAAAGAGTGAGAACTTCGTAAGTGTCTATCCTCACGATAGATATAATTTGTTAATCTTTTGTATGTCAAATTATTTGTAATATTTATAATTTTACTTTTTATTATTCATAATAATAAATATATTTTGTTTTCGTGTATTATTTTACTTATTAAACATTTCCAGCACGTCAACAATCGGATTGTTAAGATTCGAGAATTTCGAGAATCAGAAACAACCTGATTTGTTACAGTAGATTCTCGATATATAATTAAGACTAAAATTTGACTAAATATGTCAACATCTTCTGATACTGTAGGCTTATTTAAAATGGATCTTGCTCTATCAGCAAAAAAGAAAATTAAAGTTATAGACTTTTCCTTGTGCATTTTGTGTCAAGATAGAAGGAAATGTCCTTTGGTTATTCTAGAATGCTACAAAAAGGTTTTCGAGTGTATCAACAAGAGAGCCAAGTGGAACGATAGTGAATACAAGAAAATTTTTGATCGGTTAGGTAGTTTAACACTTGAAGATCTTAAAAATAAAAACGCATCATGGCATTCAGATTGTTATAAAAAATGTACTCATAAGGCCAATATGGATCGAAGTCAAAGACTGTATGAAGAACATATGTGAGCCAAAACCTTCGACATCTTATGAAGACCAGCAACTAAACTACAAAACCAGATCAAAAGTACCGATGTATGATAAGAAAAACGGTTTCTTTTGCAACCAAGAAGGAAACTCAAAAAATAAATTGCATAAAATTGCAACTGATTCAGCAGGGATCCGTTTAAAAAGAGCAGTAGAATTGGCAGGTGAAGATATATTTAAGATTAGTCTTAGTGACTGTATAGATCCTGGAGACCCCCATGCAAAAGATATCGTATAAATTATAATATAATTCTTGACTTTTAAGTTTTTAAAAACAATACTTTATTGTTTAAACTAAGTTTACAAATTATGTTAATATAATAATATGAAGAATAGTGAATACGTTTATACGGTTAAGAGACGATTACACTCTGATTCATAAGAATCTCCTTTTATATGAACTGATTAGTCCTGTGACTAACTATGGCGTGATCTTTAGAACAAAGGAAGATAAAGCGTAGTTAGTCATTTGTTTATATTATTGATATATATATATATATATATATATATATATATATATATATATATATATATATATATATATATATATATATATATATATATAACTCCTCCCTTCTAAAATGGAGCTTTATCTTCTGAATTCTGAAGGTCTGACAATTTTATTTTAGGTTCTACCTTTTGTTTTCTTAGCTTAACAATTTTAATACATTTTCTTAAAATTATTAACAATATAATTATTACAATATGATAATTGAATTAGTAATTAGATGATTATTTTCATTTACATTTATATCTTGAATTTTTGGAATTTCATTTATCATTATTACCTGTTTATTAATTTGTTTTAATTCTAGCGTTTTGTTACTGCTTATTGTCTAATTTAAAATTAGTATTTTCAAATATAATTTCTTTATTATAATATGCGTAATTTTCAAGCATATAGTTATTAATAGCACAATTTCTGTTTGTTATAAATTTGAATATTCCATTAATAGTTTTGTGTTTTTGATAGTCTTTACAAATTATTTCTAAATTTTGTTCTTTGTTAGCAGCAATTACAACAATATTAGAATTTTCAATTTTGAATACAGCAAATGAATCATATAACTTATGATACATACATTCTTGGTTTTGTTGATATTTAATTATATTACTTAAGCATTTATTTACTTCTAAATAGTTTGTTTTACAAAAGTACTTATTTTTATTTCTAATACAATTATTTGCTAGAATTAATTTATTATTCTTTTCAATTATCAACTCTTTGTTATTATCAATCATAAACATATCTTTATTTATATAAGTTGGGATTGGGGTGATTTGTAACAATTTATTGGGATTATTTTCATAAGTTGGTATATCAATTAAATATTCTATCAAATTGTCTTCTAATTTACAATGGCTTGTTATTTGCATAGAGATATCCCAAAAATCTAAATTTATAATTGATGGATTAATTTTGTTTAAATTACAAAATGTTAAGCTGGTTTTAATTTCTGCTATGATTTCTACTAGATTAACAGTTAATAAGATTAATTGATTTAAAATATCTTTTATGATCATTATATTTTGCCAATTACTATTTTCTTTTATTATTCCTTCAATCCATAATATTCTTGTTTTTAATTTATCTTCATTATGTTTTATATTTTCAAGTTGTGTATTGAATTTGGAAATAACTACTTTATTTAATCTAATAGTTTCTAATTTTGATTCTCTAGAATTTGTTGATTTTTCTTGATTTTATCAAATAGTTCATCATAACGTTGGCCGTCAGAAGCATCTAAATTACCGGTTATTACTTTAATTATATTTCCTAGTCCATTTATCAAACCTCTTTTTACTCTTCTTTTATTAAGAATAGTAGCTATTTTTCCTTCAAGTCTATTACAGTTAAACTCTAAAATATTAATATATGTTTATAATTCTTTTTTATATTTATTATTATCATTATTAATATGAATAAACAAGTTATTTTTATGTATTTAAATTTTATCATATTCTAAAATAATACTAGTAAGATTATATCTATAATAACTATACTGTGAATTAATATAAAGATATACATTTGCTAAATCTAAAATATTTATTCCTGGATTATTATTAATTTCTTCTAATTCGTCTAATCCGTAGGTGCATCTGAAACAAATAGTCTCGGTTTTTTAATTTTGTCTATCTTATGTCTTTTATTATCATTTATTTTAATTACACCTAAATTAGGATTATAATTTTCAACTTTATGGATTTTAAATAAAGGTTTCTTTATTTTCTGGATTCGTCTTTTGCCTTCTTTAATTAATACGTTCTTAGGAATATTTGCTGGTAAATTATTCTGCGGATTAAATCTTTTATTTTTCTCTATTTGTAAATTCTCTTTAACTTTATTTTGAATTATTTTTAATTTATTTTTATATTCAATAATAATAATAATAATAATATTTATTTATTTCATTTGGCAAAGTTCAGCTAAAGCTGTTTTTACACTTAACCAAAAAGCAAGTATTACAAGAATTCAAAAAAATGTTCTGAGACATAATAACAGAAAAAATATTATGTAGACAAAATATATGTACACATATACCAAATATAAACATACATTTAAAAATAGTAATAATAATAATAATACTAATAAATACTAATAGAAAACAGGTTTATATTAAATAAAGTTTAAGAGTTATTATATTATTTATAAAACATTGATTGAGTATTATATAGAAACAATAATACTGAAAGTGAAAGTTTTACAGAGAATTGGACAACAAAATGTGCTTTAGTTTTCGTGCGAAATTTATAACATCAAGTTGCTTAATATCACTTGGTAATTTATTATATATTGAGGCACATTGGAAACTGAAACTATTTCGAAATATAATCGTTTTGTGGTTAGGGAAATGCAACATTAACTTTTGTCTGAAAACACGATTATGAAGAGAATATCTGAATCTAATTTTATGAAAAAGATACGGAGGATTTTGGTTTGTTAGTACTCGATGGAACAAACAAGCAGAATGAAAGTACCTTCTCTGTTGCATATTCAACCATCCTAACGAAGTTAAGTGTGGTGAGATATGATGACGGCGTTTTAAGTTTAGAATTAATCTGACACATGAGTTCTGTACTTTCTGTATTCTAGTAATATCTCTTGCAGATAGGAATGGTCCATAAACCGAGTCACAATAATTAAATACAGACAGTACAAGACTCTCGGCCAGAACTACTTTATTTCGTTTGGATAAAATAAATCTGTTTATATAGAGATTTTTCAAAGCTAAGTAAGCTTTCTTAATAAGGAGAGTGACATATTCGGAGAATCGTAATTTGGTATCTAATATCAGCCCCAAATCTTTACAAGTTTAATATTGTTTAGCATTATCTGTATTTTATTTGATGTTATAAGATTATTTCGCTTGTTTTTATTTCCAAATAACATAACATTAGATTTTTTTCATTGAGAACAAGACAATTATTCTGAGCGTATTTAGAGATATGTTTTAGGTCTGAGTTCATTTTTTCAATCGCAATATCTACTTCAGTCGGGGCAAATGGTAAATAAAGCTGAGTATCATCAGCATAAATATGCGTTTTGCACGACTGTATAGTTTTACTGTTACAGAGATCAAAAATGTAAATTGAAAAAAGCAGTGGGCCACAGATGGAGCCCTGCGGAACGCCCTTTGACAGTTCCAATACCGTAGAAGTATCATCATTGTAACACACACTTTGCAATCTATTTGAGAGATAATTAGATATCAAGGCTATGCTGTGTGAGTCAAAGCCCAAATACTTTAATTTTGAAAATAACAGATTGTGATTTATGGTGTCAAATGCCTTACTGAAAACCAATAATACTAAGTGACTACTGTCTATATCAGATACAATGTCATCAATGATAGTATGCAGAGCAGTTGTGGTACTGTAACCTTTTCGAAATCCTGATTGTATGTCTGGAAGAATATTATGCGATGCGAGAAAGGTGTTCATTTGTTTTACAATAATTTTTTCTAAAATTTTGGATAGAGTTGGAAGCATACTAATCGGTCTGAGATCATTACATGAAGTTGGATTTTTACATTTTTGTAAGGGTTGTACAAGAGCGAGTTTCCAAATATCAGGCACTACATCATATAACAAACAGGTATTTATGATATGAGTTATCTGAGGAGCAACATATGGGAAAATCAACTTTAACATCTTAAGATTAATGCCGTCAGCACCAGTAGATTGTGATTGTAGAGAATTGAAAATAGTAATAATTTCACTTTCCGAAACAGTAGTAAAGGAAAACATATTTGAGTGTGAAAGGAAATTATTATTGTAAAATTGAACCGTATCTGGATTAGGATGTGGAGATGATACTGAATTAACGAAATGATTATTTAGAAAATTCACATCAGATAAATTGTCTGGAAGAGGTACACTTGGCTTATTATTAATATTAAACTGTTTCAAAATCCCCCATAAATTATTTGATGAATGTTTGATTCGATACTCTATGTATGCTTTTTTCTCTTTGCGCACAGCATCGGTAACTAGATTTCTTAAAGTTTTGAACACGTCGTTCTCTTAAATTTAGATAATGCATTATTTCTTTTCTTTATCATAATTTTAATAACGTCTGTTATCCACGGTTTGGGTTTTTCTCGCACAACAGAAGATTTCCAAGGCATAAATTTGTTAAAAAGCGATATTATGCAATGATTGAAAAATTTATTTTTTTTATTAATGTCAGTAAGTGCATACATATAATACCAATCAATTTCAGATAGTTCTTTAAAAAATTTACTGTAGTCAGTACTTTTATAATCACGGAAACACAGATACTTTGGAGTCACAGGTTCATGTTCCAATTTAATTTTATAAGATATCATACAGTGATCAGATATACCGTGCATAGGAGTAAGTTGAACATCAAAGCAAAAGTCTATGTCATTTGTAACAACTATATCAATGAGACTTTCACATCTACTTGTAGTTCTGGTAGGTTTGTTAACAATTGAATTCAGTTAACAGAGAAAAGAATATATTTATATGGTTATGATTAAGATTCATTAGATTAATATTTATATCTCCCATACACAATATAAAATTAGATTCAGGAAATAATAAACTAAGTGTGGTTTCTAAATTGTCAAAAAATACAGTTGCATTTCCGTTTGGAGGGCGGTATATTATTCCAAAGGTTATTAGAAATCCATTTATTTTTAAAGAAAACCACAAATTTTCAAGGTCATGGCTAATAGTGTTTAAATCACTAAGAACTATTAGAGACGAATTAATTAAAGAATTTTTAATGTAGAATCCTACACCACCCCCACGACTGTCTCTGTCATTTCTGAGAAGTGAATAACCCGCAATCTGACAAAAGTTACCAGTATCAGTTTTTTTGAGCCAAGTCTCTGTAATACCAAAAATATCAAAATTATGATTCAAAAATTCATCCTTAAAATCTAGAAAATTAGCAAATAAAGAGCGTACATTGAGGCAACCTATATTATACATATAATAAAGTAACCAAGAATCTTAAACTCAACAATTTCTCAATTTGTTGACGTATATAAATAATAATATAATAAAAGAAAAGTTATGTATTTAACTAAGAAACAAACACACAGTTAATAATATATTGAAATCAACTGTAATACTTAAACAAACAAAAAACAAAAAGAAATATTCTTAAACCCTACCCTGTGCTTGTCAGTGTATCACTGAGTGCGTGCAACAAGAACAACCAATAACAAACTGAGTGAAATGAAATTATCTTAATTAAGCAGAACCACACAATATCTAAGTTGAGGCAGGTTGCAGTACATACAAAATCATATGATTTACGTTTAAATGTCATTGACTTCTTTCAATGTAGTAGCCTTGAAAGTTTGCTCACCCACTTTGATGTGTATTACGCCGTATTTCTTAGGCCAAATCGTAGTTTTGCAGCGTTCAAGACCTCTAATCTGGAGCGAATCAGATCTTCGCGTATCACAATGCCGGTACCTTTTAATTTCTTTTTATTGTTAAAAACGCGAGCACGATCAGTATAACGCACAAATTTGATGATTAAAGGACGGCACTTATCTTTTTTGTGGAGCCCCAATCGATGACACCTGTCGATGGATGAGTCATCTAGGGTGAGTTACAGGTTGTTCAAGCAGACATTTTTCACCACGCTTTCCGGCGATTCATCCTTAGTCTCCGGAACACCTATAATCCGGAGGCAGTTTCTGCGACTATATTGCTGGAGCTTATCTACCTCAACGGAGAGTTCTTCAATTTTCTTGTCTTTCTCTTGAAGTAGTTTATTGAGTGCATAACATTAACTCAACCTTAGCTGCTACTGCATCCACAATTTTATCAATGAACGAGTCCGATTTTATGATTTCAGTAGCTTGTTGTTTCGCTAATGCTATGATTTCCTCTTTTTCCTTCTGTGAGCGGGTTCCCATTTTAAAGCAAGTTAGACTAATAGTAGTATATTCAGAAAAAGTTGACTTAGCACGCACTGACTTAACACGTCTACACTGTTTCAATGCTCATGATAGAATATAAGGTAATCTTCATTTGTAATTTTAATTTCAAATGGATTTTTACTTTCATCTTTTCCGAATAATATTTCTACAGGTGGTATTTTAGTTGACTGGTTAATTGAATTTTTATAACCTATTAATGCAAATTTAATTTTGTTTAGATTGGTTTCATTTTTAAATTCTGGTCTTTGATTTAGTATTCGTAAATGTTCGATAATTGTAGAATGGAATCTTTCGATACATCCATTACTTTTAGGATTATCCACACAAGTCATGTGAATTTTAATATTATAAATTTTGTTTAGGTTTTTAACTAAGTTGTTATTGAATTCTGTTCCCGAATCATGAATTATTTCGTCTGGGATTTTATAATTATTAAAGTACTTTATAAGTTCATCTACAATTGTAGTAGCATTTAAATTTTTTAGATTTGTGCGTATTTAGAAAACTGATCTATTATTGTTAAATATTTTTGTTTCTCTAAAATTAATGTGTCAACGTTTATTATTTGGAAAGGCTTATCTGGAGTTTTTGTTAAGTTGTCATTAATTTGATACGGATGTCTTTCATATTTATTTGATTGACATATTTCACAATTATTGACATATTTTTAAATATCTTGATACATGTTTGTCCAATAATACTTTTGTTTAAGTTTCTGATAAGTTTCTAGAAATCCTCGATGATTCGTTTTTCCTAGATGATAATTTGTTATTATTTCGATTTGATTTTCTAATGATTCAACACCTTCTAATAAATGTTGGCATTTTATTAATTCGTAGGAATTTTTCACAAAATTTTGTTGTAATACATCATTAAATTTTAAATGTAAATCTTTTTCGAATAAACAATAATATTTACAATTTGGGGCTAAATAATTTTTAAATAAAGTCTTTAATTTCTGACTCTAGATTATTTTTATTCAATTAGTTATTAATCTCTGTTTCTGTCTATTAAATAGTCTATAAATTTCAACTTCTGTATCTTTATCATGTGTAGAAATAATTAATTGATTTTTACCTAAATTTATTGCTATTTCTTTATAAGTAACTCCGTTTAATTCATTTTTTTCATCAGAGTGTACAGTTTCTGAATCTGTATCATTTACTTGTGTTATAATACTATCATTATCATTAATATAAATTTCATTTTCAATTATATGAATATAAATTTGGATATGAGTTTCATTAAATATTTCGTTAATTAAATTTTTAATTTCATCGCAATTTTGTTTGTCTAAACCACAACTGATTTTGGGCATATGTAATTCATAAATATCATTTTCTATACAGTAGTCTTTTAATTTGATCAGACATTTTTTAATATCTGGAATATCTGGTTTTTCATAATATATTTATTTTGTTATTAAGTGAAATAAGATATTATTTTTATTTATTGGTTGTGTATAGAATTCTCCTATATTTTTATTTTTACTTTTTAAATAATTTCTACTTTGGAATTTATTTTCAATTTGTTCTGCAAATCCTTTGCCTAATTTCTTATCAGATGAAATACAATGAACTAAATTATAATATTTATCAAATATATTTTCGTTAGTTTCTATAATTTTAAATTTTGGTTTTATTCTTGATAATGCATCAGCGTTGCTATTTAAATTGCCTTTTTTATATTCAATTTCAAAATTATACTCGTCTAGTTTAATTTTCCATCTCATTAATTTAGAATTTGGATCTTTAAGAGACATGAGCCAAACTAATGGTCTATGATCTGTTCTGATTTTAAATTTTGTTCCGTATAAATATGGTCTAAAGTATTTTGTTGACCAAACAATACTTAATAGTTCTTTTTCTGTAGTTGAGTAATGTATTTCATGTTCATTTAATGTTCTAGATGCATAAGCTATGGGTAAATCTTTTCCATCATAATTTTGACTAAGTACGGCTCCAATTGCATAATTACTAGCGTCTGTAGTAAGTATAAATTGTTTAGAAAAGTCTGGGTATTGTAAAATAGGTGAATTGATTAATAGTTTTTTACTTTCTTCAAAACTTTCACGATAGTCTTTATTATTTATATCAATTGAATTATTTTTCTTTAAACATTGTGTTAATGGTTTTGTTAATTTTGCGAAGTTTGGAATAAACTTTCTATAATATCCTAGTAATCCTAAATAAGTTTTAATTTCTTTTGGAGTTTTTGGAATTGGATATTCTTTTACTGATTTAATTTTATTAGGGTTTGGTTTTACGCCTTCTTCCGAAACAATGTGACCTAGGTATGCCACTTCTTTCTTAAGAAATTCAGATTTATCTAATTGTATTTTTAAATTATGTTCTTTGAGTTTTTGAAATACTTTTTTAATATTATTTAAATGTTCTTGTAAACTAGTACCTAGAATAATTACGTCATCTAGATATACTAAACAGATTTTATTTATGTAATCACGTAAAACATAATTCATAAGTCTTTGGAATGTAGCAGGGGCATTTTTGAGTCCAAATGGCATTCTAGTGAATTCGAAATGACCATGTTCAGTGCTAAAAGCTGTTTTTGGAATACTGTTTTCTTGCATTTGTATTTGGTGAAAACCTGAAGCTAAATCTAAAGTTGTATAGTATATATTTCTACCTAATTTATCTAAAACGTCTGTTATATTGGGAATTGGAAATTTATCATCTATCGTTTTTGTGTTTAATTTTCTATAATCTATTACCATACGAAATTTACGTTTTCCCGAAGCATCTAATTTTTTCGGTACCATCCATACTGGTGAACTCCATGGTGAATAGCTTTCTTGTATAATTCCATCTTTTAAAAGTGTATTTACTTGTTTTTTAATTTCTTCGCGATAACATTCCGGATAACGATAAGATTTTGAATAAACTGGTATATCATCAGATGTTTTTATTTCATGTTTAATAGCTGATGAATGAGTCAATGCTTGATATTCTTTTGGAAATAAATCGATATATTCTCTAATAACTTCCATTAATTTATATTTTTCTTCACTATTTAAATGTTCAGCACGGATTTTAATTTCATTGATTTCAGTAAAATTGACTTCATTTTTATTATAGTATTGTAGTTTAAATAATTTATTTTTAATTTTTACCGAATTATTTTCAAAGTCTAATTTAATTTTTAATTGTTTTAATGCTGGTGTTCCTAATAATACATTGAATTCTTTATGAAAATTAAATAAGTAACATTTAATTTCGATATTTTCAATTATTAAAATTATGAATTAATTCCCTGTAGTTTTACCTAAAGCTGTTGTAAACGAAAATTGTTCTTTATAAATTTTGAATCTATTCATGTTATGTTTTACAAAATTTTCACTAATTAAATTTATTGACGATCCTGAGTCTAGTAAAATGTTGAAATCTCTTATTTTTAGAAATGGTAATTTACTGTTACAATTTATGTTTAAGTTTTCTCCTGTAAAGAGAGGCTTGTAATGTCTAAAAAATTATTTTCTTGTGTCTTTCTCAAAGTTATATTCAGTATCATTTTCATGATATTCGTCATAATTTTCAAAAGTTTCATTATTTTCAAAATTTTCTATATCTTCGATGGGCTTCTGATAATCATCGTTATGGTATAGCTCTTCAAATACATAATTTTGATTTGGTTTATTTTGTGATTGGAAATTTTGTCTTTGTTGGAAATTTTGTCTAGTTTGAACTGACATTGGGGTTGGATTTATATTTTGTGCATTTGCTTTTTGTTGATGTGGAGCAAATCTTTTGTTTTGTATAGGTCTATTATTTTGGAAATTAATAGGTTGGAAATTGTTGATTCAAATTTCTATTTTGATATGGATTTGAATTTGAACTGTTTGGAAATTGTCTAGGTTGGTTAACTAATAATCTGTGATTATTATCAGTATTTGGTTTAAATGTTGTCTGGGTGTTCTTTAAATATTGAAAGTCATTTTGTAGTAATGTTTCAATTTCATTAATGTTAGCTGGATTTCTAGTAGCTAAATTATTTCTGTACGGGTCTCCGACAGTGGACATAAAATTATTAACTATTAATTTTTCGATAAATTCTATGATGTTAGTTTTTTTTATCTACATCATCTTCTTCGATTCCTAATCTCGATTTAAAGGCTATAAATTTTTCTTTTGTGACTTCTAATAATTTATATGGATTCTTATTTTGAATTTTTAGTAAGTCGTTAATAATAGTTGTAGAATTAGTCTTATCTTTGAAATTTCTAGTTAAGTAAGCTCTTAGATCGTTCCAAGTAGGAAAATCTAAATCTTTGATGTTCTCTAATGCTTTGTCAATTATTTTATTTTTAATGTTGAGGAATAATATTGTTTTATCATACTCATCTAATGGTGGGTTGAAAGTACCAAATAGGTCTTGTACTGTATTTACAGCGTTTATGAATATTGTTAATTTATTTGGTTCGCCATTATAAACTGGAATTGAGTTTAGTGCGAAATTAATTTTATTGGTTCTGTCAGCCATTTTAATTTATTTTAAATTATTTGGGAAATGATAGAATACTTTTATAATAATATATTAAAATGTACTTACTGTATTATGCTTATTAATAACAGTATACTAATTATCTTCATTTGAAGCTGCACTTCACTAAGTTGAATGTTGCACTTCAGTTGGTTGATCTGTTGATCGATTAATTGATGTTCTCAGTGAACTGATGATCGGTTGATTGGTTGGTTGGTTGGTTGGTGTTCTCAATGAACTGGTGTTCTCGATGAACGGATGTTCGCAATGAACTTGAATGTTAACGATCACTGGCACTACACTTGGTGGCTCTAATTTCTTCTATGTTGTTTTCACGTTGAAGTTGATCCTGGTACTACACTTGGTGACACTTTTGGATACTTCTACGTTGATGTTTAATTTTTAGGTTTACCAAAATTAACGTTTGAAAACGACCGTGATTTCGTTTTAACGAATTAATTACTTTGCTTGTAATTTCGACGAAACACGTTTCAGGCAATCCTACCGACTGCGCCAATTATAATATAATTCTTGACTTAATAATATGAAGAATAGTGAATACGTTTATACGGTTAAGAGACGATTACCCTCTGATTCATAAGAATCTCCTTTTATATGAACTGATTAGTCCTGTGACTAACTATGGCGTGATCTTTAGAACAAAGGAAGATAAAGCGTAGTTAGTCATTTGTTTATATTATTGATATATATAACTTATATCACAAGGCATGTTGGAATAAACGTGTAGTGAATATCTTGCGACCCAACCGTACATCAAGTGAGTTGATTGAGTCTGATTTGCCCTCCTATCAAGGAACAAATGCTGAATTTTTATCCTCGGACACTGATTTTCTTCTAGAAGGTAATGTAACAACAATGGGGAACTCGAGAAGTTTTATAGGGAACTTGCAGTCCAGAATGGCTTAGAAGAGGACCAGATAAAATCTAGAAAACAAATAAAAAAAATTCTGGAGGAAGAGCTTGAATCTATTGGTATTATATTTAGTAATCCTAAAAGACTGAATGAACCACAACGGGTTTCACTAAGTATAACAACCGCTGTTGCATTGTCTCATTTAGAAGAACATTTTGGGAACGTTGAAGACAATATGAGAACCCTTCTTGAAGCAGCAAAGATTTTACGAAGAGCTGTAATTAAGTGTGAAAAATGGAAATTCACTGGAAGTGAAAGACGTAAACGTAAACGAAGTTGTACAACAGGAAGTTAGTATTTTTTACAACTGGTGCTGTCAAGGGCAGATAGATATTAATGGTCCTGAAGAAAAGCTTAACATTAATTTAACGACAAAGGTTCATAAATTATCTCAGCTATTGATGTTTGAGATGCTTTCACCACGTCAAGCTTCGTACAAAAGTACTTCAACAACTCGATATACCCGCGAATTTCCTTTGCAAGTGGCAGTTGGACTCACAATGCACACAGTAACGCGTAGTAAATTCGTAATTAAATTCCTTCACGAGATTGGAGCTTCTATAGATTATGCTAAAGTCCTTAGACTTGAGACAGAAATTGCGATGGAGGTGATAAAACGCATGGATGAGACTGGAGGAGTTTACGTTGCCTTAGAGTTAGTAAAAGGAAGATTTGTGTTTTGTGCTGCGGACAACATTGATTTTCTCGAAGACACTCCATATGGAAAAGGAACTTTGCACGGCACAGTTATGGTAATTTATCAGGAGAAAGAGGATTCAGATGCACCAAATACAACTAAAATATCAGGATCATCATCACTTCGTTCATTGCAGAGAGTTCCTCAGTCACTGTCTGAGATAATTCCGTGCAATATTCCTAAAAGATGCAGACCACAGAACCCAGTAATAGAACAAATAACAGATTGTACAGAAAAGAATAAGCATATTCTGGCTTCCTACAAGAATGAAGACCTACTTTGGATGATGGCCCAAATGTTATCATTGAATGATTATCAAGAAGTTGTAGATGACGAGTTATTGGACACAAATAATCGTCCAGACGAAAAGGAGACAGATGACTGTGAGGCAGATTCAGATACGCTGACTTTAGTCCTTACGTGGTCAGCTTTTAATTCAGTTATGAATAAGCCAAGTAGTAAAGAAACCAGAATTTGTGTACTTCCGATCATAGATTCCAGCCCAACTAGGAGAGATATACAGCTTACATTTATGAAAAAGTTAGAACAATTAACATCTTGTATCACACCAGAAGCAAAAATAATAGCCACTTTGGATCTCGGTTTGTACAGGCCCGTTCTAAAATTATCTATGGCTAAAAAAGACATTTCACGAAACTGGATTATTAGACCAGGTGAGTTGCATATAATAATGGCAATGCTTCGCGCTATAGGCTCTTTCATAGATGGTACAGGATATGAAGCCTCTTTAAGTGTTCTCTATGATGAGAATGTCGTTTCCAAGATTCTGGCAGGAAAGTGCGTAAGGAGAGCGATAGATGCACATATCGCTCATTTGCTGCAAGAACGTCATAACTCAAAAAATATTATTTTTGAGATATTGACACACTAAAGATTGTAAACGAAAGACCTTTTATCTGGTATAGTGTCACATCTGTGATTTACATCGTCGCCGCTAGATGTCGACTTAAGTTGTAGCAAAGCTTTGCTTTTCGTCTCTGCGCTAATTTCAATATCGTCATATTTTAGTTGACGAGTAACTGCTGTGATGAAAGTGTAGTTCAAATTTATAAAACAGCGTCTTATTTCGTGTTGTGACTATATTCTTGCAAAGGTAAGTAAAATATTATAGTTTATTTTAAATGAATAACGTAGTATTTGAAGTTGTGGCGTTATACGTGAAAATGCAAGTGATGGTTTGCTACGTCTTATTTCATTTTAAGCCGTTCTTGCAGAAAAATATTTTGTTTCATAGTGTACTATATCGTATTAAGACGATATTGCAAATAAAAATGTACTATTTATGTCCGTTGTTTTCTGAAGTATACTACATTATGACTCTGTATCTGAA
This sequence comes from Agonum fuliginosum, assembly GCA_947534325.1. Lineage (NCBI taxonomy): Eukaryota > Metazoa > Arthropoda > Insecta > Coleoptera > Carabidae > Agonum > Agonum fuliginosum. The sequence goes on from OX384044.1 coordinate 2,378,665, forward strand.
AAAATGTATACAAATTTGAAATTTTATTATGAATTATCTTGACTTACGTCTGTATTGCTGTTATATCCAAAATGATTTTAATGTATTGTGCATGTTGCATTGCTTAGCTATTTAGATCTGTAATTAAGCGTATATCTTTACACACTTGATTTTTCTGTTTGTCCGTAAAATTATCAAATTTTGAGGTATAATATTAATTTTTGGCTTGGTTTATATACAAGGTAAAAATCAAGATCTGGCATATTTTTAAATTTAGTTTACAGACTAATTTTGTAATAAGAAAACGTTATAATTTTGCATTTTACATTCGTCTAGCGATGCTTTAATTTATAATTTTTAAAAATTTTACCTATCATTTAGACATACTATGATGCAGTCGACTAGTAGAGGAAGCAATATTTTGCAAATGATCGTCAACAAACCTGAAGGAACTGAAACAAACCCACGGATAACAACGAACACGCCAGCTAAGTCAGAGGACTCATTAGGTTATCAATTAGATGATCATTTGACCTCTCTAGAACAGCCTCTAGAAGAATATAGTATGTAAAAATACTATATTTTGTTAATTTTTTATTACAAAAATTTTGTTTTTAGAAAATGTTGGCATTCTCCCTCAGCTAATTCCAAATACTGAAGCAATCATAGATTCCAACTTATTATGTTCAAACTGTTCTTCATCTTGTTCTTCTAGTTCCGGGTCTTCTAGCGCAGATTCATCTTCGGAAGATAATGACGATTTATTGTACGATAATTCGTATGTTCCTGATCCTACGAATAGTGAAAGTGACAGCGAAACTAATTTAAATGAAAATGATCAGAATGATGTTCCTTCTAGTGCGAATACCAATCCTTGTACAAACAATGCCGCATCCACTCTGGACAGTCCACCTAAAATGGGAAGAAAGAGAAAAAGAAATGAAAATACTTGGAAAAGAAGCGTAAACAAAAAACTTAGAAATATTGGAAAAGAATATCGAATGCACAACAAGGAGAAGAAAATTCGGAACAACAGAAATATAAAACCACCTTGCACAGAAAAGTGCAAATTAAAATGTTTTTCTAAATTTATTGATGATTAACGGATGCAAATTTTTCGATCGTATTGGGAACTGGGGCTTTTAGAAAAACATCGACAATTTATTGCAAATAATATGGAACCCATTCACCCAAAATACCAGTATGTACGTATTGGCGGCACTAGAAAAAAAAGGGACAATAATAATGCTTTCTATTTTCGCCATAATAATGTGAAAGTACGGGTCTGTAAATTATTTTTCAGAAATACTCTGGACATAAATGATCGTAATACACGTACTGTTCAAGAAAAGCGAAATAAAGTGGCAAATGTTTTATTGGAAGAAGATAACCGAGGAAAACATGGGAAACAAAAAAAGATAGATGCAGCTTTAAAAGAAGGTGTTCGGAATTTTATAGAGAAAATACCAAAAATAGAAAGCCACTATACTCGTGCCAATACGTTTAAATTGTTCATTGATGGAAGTAAATCTATCGCTGATCTGCATAAGGACTACATCATTGATTGCAAAGATAAAAATCTGTTGTGGCCAGCACATAACCTCCCGCCTTGACACTGTAATATGTGAATTTGGTTTTTGTTAGGCTACTTTTTGTAATTTATTTTATAGTTCTTCAAGCAACGTACCGATTTCGATTGACATTTCGATTAATATTTATACATTTCTTTACAAATGGTGCCACTAAAATTTCAAAAACTGTGTATACGTCTGTTCATCTGTCACATTGACATTTTCATTTTTGTTTTAATTTTAATTAATTTAATTAATTAATTTACAAATCGTGGTAGGTAAAATTACACATTTTTGAAAAATAATTTTCATTTATTGGTAAGAGATATAGAAAAGATGTTAAATCTATTCTATTAAATGAGCAAGGAATTGTATGTTTTTACGGTCATGCTATCTCGAAAACGGCTCTAACGATTTTCTCGAGAGTTGGTATATGAGAGGTTTTCAACCTCAGGAATCTAACGGACCAATTCAAATTTTCCAGAAAACTCGTTTTCAGCGAGTTTTTCGTTGTTCAAAAATACACAAGGCGACGCCTACTCGAATATTTTACTGTATACACTTCTGAGCGTATGTAATTGCCGCGCTGTGACTCTACCTATGACCATACCTATTAAATAAAATTTTTAATTCCCACATAAATTCTTACCTGATGTGAGGTGGTCAAAAACTCTACCTATGGCCATACCTATTAAATACAATTTTTGATTCCCATATAAATTCTTACCTGATCTTAGGTGGTCAAAATCGGTACCTGTGGCCATACCTATTAAATTAAATTTTTGATCCCCACATAAATTCTTACCTGATGTGAGGTGGTCAAGAATGGTACCTATGGCCATACATATTAAATAAAAAAATTATTAACATATAAATTCTTACCTGATGTGAGGTGGTCAAGAATAGTACCTATGGTCATACCTATTAAATAAAATTTTTGATTCCCACATAAATTCTTACCTGATGTGAGGTGGTCAAAACCGGTACCTATGGCCATACCTATTAAATAAAATTTTTAATTCCCATATAAATTCTTACCTGTTGTTAGGTGGTCAAAATCGGTACCTGTGGCCATACCTATTATATAAAATTTTTGATTCCCACATAAATTCTTACCTGATGTGATCTGGTCAAGAATGGTACCTATGACCATACCTATTAAATAAAATTTTTGATTCCCATATAAATTCTTACCTGATGTGAGGTGGTCAAGAATGGTACCTATGGCCATACATATTAAATAAAAAAAATTATTATCACATAAATTCTTACTTGATGTGAGGTGGTCTAGAATGGTACCTATGGTCATACCTATTAAATAAAAAATTTTATTCCCACATAAATTCTTACCTGATGTGAGGTGGTCAAAAACGGTACCTATGGCCATACCTATTAAATAAAATTTTTGATTCCCATATAAATTCTTACCTGATGTTAGGTGGTCAAAATCGGTACCTGTGGCCATACCTATTAAATAAAATTTTTGATTCCCACATAAATTCTTACCTGATGTGAGGTGGTCAAGAATGGTACCTATGGCCATACTTATTTAATAAAATTTTTGATTCCCATATAAATTCTTACCTGATGTGATGTGGTCAAGAATGGTACCTATGGCCATACCTATTAAATAAAATTTTTGATTACCATATAAATTCTTACCTGATGTGAGGTGGTCAAGAATGGTACCTATGGCCATACCTATTATATAAAATTTTTGATTCCCACATAAATTCTTACCTGATGTGAGGTGGTCAAAACCGGTGGTCAAGAATGGTACCTATGGCCATACCTAATGCAGAATAATACCGTACCAGATGTTTACCAAGATGAAGATTTTTTCCTTGAATATTTGGAAGCCTTTTACATTAGAAAATCTTCAAAATAGTTTTTAATACTTAAAATAATTTACTTCTGTTTGTTATGTTTTACTGCTGGTTTTTCAAAAATTTATTAATCATTTGTTATTTTAAAATTTATTATTTTGTATAATTTATTAAATAATATTTATTGTGTTAAAAATGTTTTAATTTTATTTCAACTAAGTAACCATTCCAACATCCTTTTAAATAGGTAGATCAAAAAATAAATTCACAAAAAAAATCACAAAAATGATGTTTAAAGAAAATTTTATAATTTATTTTCATCGGGGATAGATAAAAGTTAAGATGACCGGAAAAATATATACATGCAATTTTTAGTAATATAGCATAAGATAAGATATAAAACAAAGCAAGAGTTTGGCTAATGAGACCAGATCGTAGATCGGCATCCCGATATTAAATATTGTAAGAGGTAATTTGTTCTTTCAAATGTCGCATGACAAATTGTAACTATCGCAGTATTTCCTATATTTTTTGCAAACAATGTTAAAATGCTTCAAGAAAATACCATTTCCGGTTGGCAGATTTTTACCAAAATCTAATCAGCTCTTCATTAACATATATAAATGTATAATGCAAAATGTTAGAATTTTATGTTCAATAGAATTTGAGATAATGAATCAGAACGAAAGACTATAGTAGGCGCACATACAGACAAACGGACACACACACACACAGACATCATCGTGAAAATAGTTAAAATAGGTTCTAAAGGTACTAAAACGTGCTTATTGACAAAAATCTCGACATCGAATTTTTTCACGATCCCTATACCTCTCTAGGCGAGAGGTAAAAATATACCCTTTGTTAACTACATAATGTTTTATAGACTATTTACTGAAGATTTCAATGTTTCTTTTTTTGCACCGAAGAAAGATTTGTGTGAAACTTGCGCCTCGTATGACAACGCCGAAGGAGATGAGAAACAGAAGTTGAAGGAATATTACGATCGGTATTTAATTAAGAAAGAATTGTCAAGAGGTGAGAAGAAAATTGATAAAGAAGAAACAGATGCTCTAGTAGAGGTGTATGATTTGCAAGCCGTTATGCAAATACCAAAAGGTGATGTATCGGTTTTTTACTCTAAATCTAAACTTGAACGTATTTAATTTTACTATATACAATCTGAAGAGCAACGATTGCGAGTGTTTTGTGTGGGACGAATCAAACGGGCATAGGGGTATTAACGAATTGGGTACGTGCGTTCTGCAATACTTAACGAAAAAAGCCTTAACTGGTGACCAAGATGTCATTTTTTATTCGGACAATTGTGCTGGTCAACAGAAAAATAAGCTTATGATTGCACTTTACTTTTATGCAATAAGAAATCTTAATATCAGAAGCATTACTCATAAGTACCTAATTAATGGCCACATGCAAAATGAGGGTGATTCCGCACACTCACTGATTGAACGTCAGGTGAAACGACAATTAAAAGGTGGTCCGATGTATACACCCGAATCATTTGTCTCCGCTATTCGTGCCGCTAAAAAAACAGGCAATCCATTTAATGACAGAACTGAGCTTCGAAGATTTTTATGAAAGTAAAAATATCAGAAGTTAAGGTTCTTCGTTTAGAACGAGAGTCACCAACGTCTCTATTTTTCAAGAAGTCGTATGAAAAAAACTTTCAAGAAGTACCTGTTATTCGCAGCAAGAAAAATAATACTAATGCTATTACATTAACCAGAGCATTCCGTTCAATACCAAAAATTGCGGAAACAAAAAGCAAGATCTTCTTGAATTGCTGCAAAAGAACCACATTCCTAAGTTTTATAACTCGTTTTACCAAAATTTGTAATTATGGTTTTTGACATAGTTTTATTTTTTCAAGTTAATTTTTTTCGACATTTCTTTCTACTTGTCCATAAAAATCATTCCACAAGGATTTGCTGTTTTGTTTTATAACATCCAATTTTGTTTTGTATTTTAATTTTCAGTGAAAAATATACTTTCAGTTGAAATGTAAGTTGTTTTATTTATATTCGCCAAGGTAACAAAATAATCAGAAAAAATTTATATCATGAAAATAACTAATGTTTAAAACAAGAACGTCACATTTCTCTTAAGACACATAAAATAAAGAAGTTAATCAGTAATTTAAAAGGGAGTAGTCGGAATTTGGACCAAGGGAATTAATAAAAAAGCAAGCTTTCAATTCCTCAACGTTTCGGTTTAATTTAAACCATTCTCAAGAGCTCTTGATCTGCAAAAATAGTCAAAAAACACAAGTAAATATCACAAAATACAATTTTTTTTATAAAACAAGTTTACAATAATATTTGAATAAATTAGAACAATTTAGTGTGCGCAAAATAAATTACAATAAATTTTATAATATAATTTTTACAAAGAAATACCAAGTGATGACAAAAATCAGTATTTAACAATAAAACAATAGATTTGGCAACATTGCTGTGAGTGTGAGCAGATGAATATTAAAATCAGTCTCATTAAAACAATTAAATTCAGTGATAAAAAATAAATACATTTAACAAATTTGTGTATAGTGATAGTTTAAAATCCATATCAAAATAATAAATAAAGTAAAAAGTTTGTTACAGTGCGAGACTTAGTAAAATTAGAGTTAAAAGTACGATAAACTTATCAAGGTTAAGCAACGCGACTAATTAGTTGTGATTACCGCCAGTATACTTGCGCGTGACTTTGTGCATATTCGGACAGTGTCGCCAACTGTATTGAAAAAAAATTCCATCTACACCGCCTACATGGCTACAATTGAAGATATAGCGAAACTTTTAGCTCCGATAAAAGAACAAAACAGCTCACTGAACAACAAAATAGAAAAACTGCAATTCTCGATAAATAAATTTAATAACTCTCTACATGATAACAACACTCAAATTAAAGAACTAGAAAAAGAACTAAAACAGAAGGAAACTCAAATTGAAGCACTGGAGAGAAAAACTCGGGAAAAAATTTAATTGTTATCAAGCTAATCCAAGACAAATTACAAATAGCAAGTATTTCAGAAATAATTCTGGAGTCAGTATGAAGGCTAGGAAAATTTCAAAAAAACTCAAAACCTAGGCCAACTTTAATCGAACTTAACTCTAAGAAACTAAAAAAAGAAATCTTGCTGAAAGTAAGACTCTTGAAGGGCTCAGACATCTTCATTGAAGAGGATTATAGTCCCAAAATTATTCAGGAAAGAAAAGTACTGAAACCTTACTACACAAAAGCGAAGAATGATGGATACAAAGTTAGCTTAACTCACAATATTCTTTATATTAATGGAACAGCATATAAATGTGCTGATTTTGCTGAATGTACCAAAAAAAAGAGAACTCTCCATCTCAAACTAATGAGTCTATTGACAATATTCAAACAATACTGTTTGGAAGAAAATCAGTTTCTCTATCAAATCTGCAGGCTATTATAAGTGATGAGCAAATAGACGAAGAGAATGATATCAATGTAACTGATGAAGCAACTATTCAAATTAATGAAAACCCAGATCACCAACTTTTAAACGATCAAGGAAACAAAAATAAAAATCTTCAAAATCCACATCACCAAATTAAAATTGATCAAAGAATCAACAATGTAAGTAATAAAACAAATAGTCACAATAATGAAAACCCACTAAATCAACTTATAATCGAGCACGGAAATAAAAATAAAAATTTGCAAAACCAAACTAAAACCGATCAAGGAAATAAAAATCCAAAAAACTTAAAACCAAATGCAACACAAAAAACATCAGATATCGCACAAAAACCTGGAGCTCTGGACAAGTTTATAATTACCAGGACAAGATCTCAATCATTACCAAAAAACGTACTAGCAAAAAACTAGCTCCGAACCCATATAACAGTGTAATGTTCTGGAATATTCAGGGATACAACAACATGTTTAAACTCAACAACAAAGAACAAAACCTCATACTCAAACACGACATCATATGCTTATCTGAGACCTGGTTGAACTACAAACTAACTAACAATCCACCTTTCTTAAAACATTACAACATATATGAACAACCAGCTCAGAAACAAGCTAGCACGGGAAGAGCAATTGGTGGGTTAATAATATTTTCAAAAATAGACACTAACAATATTCAAATTGTTGAGCAAGAAGCATACTGGATATTTCTGTCCATTAATACCAAAACACAAAATATCGTCTTAGGCGTAACATATTTCTCTTTTTCTTACGATTATATAACTCTTTTAGACTTATTCTCAGACAGTTTGGAAAACACAATAAACACCTACCCACAACATTCAATAATTATAGGCGGAGATTTCAACGCTAGAATAGGGGAATTAAATGTTCTCGAAGGCGTACTTATGGTAAACACAAACTTGAATGCAAGCAGAACCGCTAGTGACAAGACAACAAACAAAAAAGGGAAAGATCTTGTGCGAACTATGGAAGCAAATAATTTACTTGTCTTAAATGGAAGAACGAACAGTGATACTCCTGCAAAATTTACCTATATAGGAGCTACGGGAAAAAGTACAATAGATCTTATATGGGCTGATCTGTCAGCTACACAAATTATATCAGATTTCCTTGTACTAGAAGACATATTACTCTCTGACCACATGATATGTTCACTTCAGATACAGAATTTATTTATGAACAAAGAGAGTGACAAACAGAACGAACGTAAAACTGTAACAAAAATATCTTGGAACAATCTAAAAGCAGAAACCTACAGAGAAGAATTAGAAAAACAACTTAATAGCTCACTAAATAACATAGAAGTCAATTACTTATACCTAAAAGAACGATCAACTTCTAACAATATAGGAATACAAAAGCGTATAGAAATTTCTAACAAGAAACACGTAAGTAAAAACCAATGGTATAACGAAACATGTCACAAACTTAAAAATGAATGCAGAAAACTTTTAAGAAATTGCAAAAGAAATAATTTCGACAAAGACTCCATTACCCTTTACCAAAAAGCAAAGAAGAAATACAAAAAGCAAATAACAGAACTAAAAAATAACCTTAAATCAGATATCAAAATGCGTTTAGAAACAATAAATAATCAGACTGAATTTTGGAGAACCATAAAAACATTAAACCCCACAAACTATGTGCAAAACCCAATAAGAATTTCCGAATGGACAGAATATTTTAAAGCTTGGTTTGTTACAAGAACCGTTATAGATGAACAACAATTTTTTGATGCTCAACATCCTTACCTGGACTCAGAAATCTCCATGCAAGAGCTCAACAATGCATTACGATCTCTAAAGAAAAATAAAAGTCCAGGAATAGGTGGCATAATAAATGAACAATTGAAGAATCTGCCTGATTACGGGAAAACACTCCTCAATAGTTTGCTAAATGAATTTCTTACTAACGAAAACTTACCAACATGTCTCAAAAGCGTTAAACTAACTTTAGTACATAAAAAGGGAGATCGTTTAAACAATAGTTATTTGTCCAACTAGAGAGGAAAGCGCTTCTTTTTCCCACTCGAGCTCGAAGTTTGTGTCACGAGCGAAGCGAGTGAAGCAATCGAGCAAGAGTGGGAAAAGAGCTTTCCTCTCGTGTTAGACACAACATTTTTTTCACGACATATTTAAAAACATTGTAAATGTAGAAGAAACACATAAATAGAAGTTAGGTTATAACTGACATCTGTCAGAATGACGTTTGAAAACGAAATGCAGCCAATATGCCAAATTAAATTTAAGTTGTAAAATCGTTAAATAGTAAAAAAAGAAAGTATAAAACATAATAATTGTAAAATAATAGTTTACAGTATCACTATAAAATCAGAATTTGCAATAAAATAATAAATTTACTTACAATTTTTAAAATATTTCATCGCAAAATAACACTGGTGGTAACACTGCTTACTTTTCTCTCTAGAGAGGGAAAACCTACTTTCCTCACTATTTCGCGAGAAGAAAATTGTGTTTTCTCTACATGTCGTGAAAAAAGACAATTACAGGGGTATTGCATTAATTAATACAATAACGAAACTTTTTACTGGCATTATTAATAACAGAATACAATTATGGGTAGAAAGTTTCAATATCCTGCCAGAAGCTCAGTCTGGATTTAGAAAGAAAAGATCCTGCCTAGACAACCTGTTCGTATTAAACTCTATTATACAATCATCTTTCTTAAAAGGCAAACAAGGAGTTTACGCAATATTTGTTGACTTTAGAAAAGCCTTTGACTCTGTTCCACACAACTTACTTTGGCCCAAATTGTATAGTTTAGGCATAAGTGGCAAAATTACAAGGCTGTTTAAAAACATATACGACGAAGCATTTGTTCAAATAAGTGTAAATAACGAACTCTCTGAAAGCATACAAATTACCAAAGGTCTCCTACAGGGGGAATGTGCTAGCCCTCAATTTTTCGCTTTGTACATCTCAGACCTAGAAAATTATCTCAAGAATAGAAATCTGGAAGGATATTTCATCACTCAATCAGTTGATATTCTATCTTTACAATATGCAGACGATATAGTGATATTTGCGAACTCACCAATCGATGTTCAACATAAACTTTCAGCCTTGAGTGATTATTGTAATCGGCTAGAACTACAAGTTAACGCAGATAAAACAAAAATTTTACACTTTCATAGAGGAAGACCCCCTAAACGAAAATTTAAATACGTTTGCCAGGGACAAGAAATTAAATTTACCAACTCTTACACATACCTAGGAGTGAAATTCAAATCATCTGGCTCCTTCAATGACAACTCATTAGAAAATCTGAGCAAAGGGCGCAAAATAACAGGAGCAATTAAACAAACAATGATTAAATCTCAAACATACTCTTGGAATACTGTAAACAAACTATACTCGACAATACTAATACCATCCCTGCTATACGGTGCAGAGATCTGGGGATTCTCTCAGGGCGACAATATCGAGAAAGGACAAACACAATTCTTTAAGACACTTTTCTCATGGCAAAAAACAACTCCTAATTATTTAGTAAGACGAGAGACAGGACAGGATAATCTAAAGGTAACCATCTTCAGTAAAATATTATACTGATGGTATAGGACACTTTTGATGCCAGATTCAAGATACGTGAAAGTGTGCTATAATAAGCTACTTCAACTAAACCAAATCTCTCGAATCTCTAATGACGAGCAAAGCAAATTTAACTGGGTAAGGAACTTGGAACTTATTCTTAAAAGAATTAACTTTCATTGGATATGGGCAAAGCAAAATTTCCTTTTGATTGCCGAAGAAATTCCCAACATCTTAGTAGCTTTCAATGAACTACTGTACAATATAGATACCGACTCAATAAACAAGTCTACTTACAACCCAAACTTCAAATTATACAATACCACCCATTTTCACCTATCTTTGAACATACCCTACAATATCCTTAAAATTTCCTGCCAATTGCGGATCACCAATCCTAATTTATTGAACTTCTATTACAATGGAACCTGTCATAAATTCAATCACGAGGAACTATGCAGCATCTGTAACATGCATGAACCCAATAACGTACATCATTTCCTATTCCGCTGCCCCCTATTCGCTCCAATAAGATCCACTTTTCTCGATAAGTATACAAGTACTACAGGTTCACAAATGGAACAACTACTGGGAACTTTTACCAAGGAGAAGATGTACGACATTGCCAACTACGTTAAGAACGCATCCAAAATTCGAATATTCGCATTGAACATGTAATTAACTAAACTTTGTTCCATTTTACTCATATATAAACTGTAAATTTTAATATACTTCTTAATCTCATGAAATTTTCTTTATAATATTATATGTAGATATATAAATCTTTGATGTAGCCAATCATTTGTATGGAGATATATCTCTTAGCAAATAAATGTATTATTATTATTATTATTATTAACAATAAAACAATAATACATACCAAAAAACGCTGGGTTGAAATATGTTAACAAAAACATTTCCAGTAGTAAATGAGCAAAATACAATAATTGCAAAAAAGATTTAGTAAAATAATTGCAAAACGGTGTTGACAGTCAGAGGAACGAGTGATGACTGACAACCGTTCACAAGGTTACAAAGTAATATAAATAAAAGTAACTGTAAAAATAAAAATAACTATAAACTGTCATATCAGGAAAAAATAAAACACTAAGAAAAACAAATGTCAAAATCTAAAGACAAAAGATAACCTACAATATATTCGAATATAATTTATTTAAATATTGAATATCTTTTCTGTAATTTATTGAGTTTTTATTTTTGGAAATGTGAAACATTTCAAGAAACAATATCTTTCTATAGTTATCTTCCTTTTCCAGAACTTTGACGTCGGTAAAATCAAAAATGTGACCTAGTTGTTGATGGTGATTAGTTAAAGCAGTTTTATCTTTCCTAACATGAAAGTTTTTACAATCATTTATATGTTGTTTCATACGGTTACCTAACCAATTTTTGGTTTGACCTATATAAGTACCGTTGCAATCTAAACAATCTATTTTATAGACAACACTTGTCTCAAGACTTAACGGAGTCTTGTCTTTTAAATTTCTAAACATTTCATCTAGTTTCCTAGTATTATAAAATACAATGTCAATATTGTGTTGTTTCATTATACGTCTTAAGTCTTCAGACAGGCTCCGTATATAGGGTATTTTATAATATATTTTATTATCTTCATTATTAACTATACTAGAATTTGTATTTTGTAACAAGATTTTATTTACTAGACCCTTTGGGTAATCATTCTTTGTTAGTCTCGTGCGTAAATTGTTAATATTTTCAACAAAGATTCATGACTTAACATAGAATATCTATATTTCAAACATTTGATAGTGTTAATCTTTTGTTTTATGGGGTGAGCTGAATTAAAATTTAAGATCCTATCAGAAGTAGTAGGTTTTTTATAGAAATTCGATATCAAACTACCATCATCACATCTTATTAATAACGTGTCAAGGAAAGGTAAGGTGCCATTTTGTTCCAATTCGATGGTAAATTGTAAGTGAGAATTATAACTATTGAATTTTTGTAAAATTTCTGGAACTTGATTTTCTGGTACAATGGCAACGATGTCATCAACGTACAATTTAATGACTACTCCCTTTTAAACTAAAACACGTTAACTTTTTTCGGATTCATTCCAACATCATGGGATTTTTTAAAGACATCAGAACAACTTATGGTCCAATCGCAACTAAATGTTTGAAGAATTGGGACAAGTCATCAAAAGCCCTCGCAGCAGCAACTAATCGTAAAGTGTTTTTACTACAATGTAGATATCACAACATCATTCCCAACCATATTAACAACAATGTAAATTCTGTATATGTAGGCATAGAAATTTTATATTCACATTTAAAATATTTTGAAATAATTTTAAACAAATTTAAAAGAAACATATTAAATTTAGAAATTAAAATGACCATGACAACCATGACACAACTTGAAAAAACATTAGAAAACTTGAAGGGGCAAGCTGAAACCCTTTTACCCTGTGAATTGATTAGTCAGTTTGAAGTTAACCAAAGTAAAATCTTTCAAAAAGTTTTTGATCAACATAAAACTAGACAAATAAAGAAATTAAAAATATTAAAATCTAAATTATCATCTACCACAGATTCTTCTAAATACATTATTAACCTAACTAACAAAAGTATACCAGACAGTATTATACAACTTATATCCCTTGGTCCTAATTTTGCTATTAAGAATTCGAGAAACGATTTTGTTATACGTAAACTGGTTACCGACATTGAGTATTGTATTGATAATCAAAAAGATTTAAATATTGATAATAAAAATGAAATTAGATCAACAGCTACTAATGCAATTGCTAATCACATTCATAGAAATAAAAACAGACACGATAAATTTTGTAAGGATTTTAATGTTTCAAAAAGTTTTTCAAAGAACACCCAGAGATTTTAGTAACAAAATCTGACAAAAGTAACTCATCGGTCATTTTATACAAAGATTTTTACGTTAACAGTCTAGAGGAACAATTGAATGACGAACACTTTCATCAGATTTTGACGAAAGACCCCACGGTTAAATACCAAAATTTAAACAATAAATTGATTAAAGAAATGAAAGACAAAGATTGGATTAATGAACAACAATTAACTATGTATAACTCAAATACACCCAAATTATACGGTTTACCGAAAACCCATAAACCTCCACCTATAAAATTTAGGCCCATAGTGTCGTGCATAAATTGTCCTAAATATTTTTTAGCTAAATTCGTTAATAATATTTTAAACAATATTCAAGCTGAATTTAAATTTAATGTCAAAAATTCTTTTGAATTAGTTAGAGAAATAAGTCAAATCAAAGTACCACCTGCACATATTTTAATTTCTCTTGACGTAAAATCATTATTTACTAATATTCCAAAGGACTTGGTTTTAGAAGCCATAAACGAAAAATGGAATGCCATAGAATTATACATAGAAATACCTTATGAATTTTTTAAACGTTTAATAGAATTTATTTTCGATAGCAGTTATTTCACATTTAATAATAAAATATATAAACAGATTTTTGGCTGTGCCATGGGCAACCCGGCGTCAGTTATTTTCGCTAACTTGGTTATGACACAAGCCCTTAATACAATTTTAACAACTTTGCCCTTCGAAATACCATTCATTAAATTGTACGTTGATGACATCGTTGCCATTGTACCAGAAAATCAAGTTCCAGAAATTTTACAAAAATTCAATAGTTATAATTCTCACTTACAATTTACCATCGAATTGGAACAAAATGGCACCTTACCTTTCCTTGACACGTTATTAATAAGATGTGATGATGGTAGTTTGATATCGAATTTCTATAAAAAACCTACTACTTCTGATAGGATCTTAAATTTTAATTCAGCTCACCCCATAAAACAAAAGATTAACACTATCAAATGTTTGAAATATAGATATTCTATGTTAAGTCATGAATCTTTGTTGAAAATATTAACAATTTACGCACGAGACTAACAAAGAATGATTACCCAAAGGGTCTAGTAAATAAAATCTTGTTACAAAATACAAATTCTAGTATAGTTAATAATGAAGATAATAAAATATATTATAAAATACCCTATATACAGGGCCTGTCTGAAAACTTAAGACGTATAATGAAACAACACAATATTGACATTGTATTTTATAATACTAGGAAACTAGATGAAATTTTTAGTAATTTAAAAGACAAGACTCCGTTAAGTCTTCAGACAAGTGTTGTCTATAAAATAGATTGTTTAGATTGCAACGGTACTTATATAGGTCAAACCAAAAATTGGTTAGGTAACCGTATGAAACAACATATAAATGATTGTAAAAACTGTCATGTTAGGAAAGATAAAACTGCTTTAACTAATCACCATCAACAACTAGGTCACATTTTTGATTTTACCAACGTCAAAGTTCTGGAAAAGGAAGATAACTATAGAAAGAGATTGTTTCTTGAAATGTTTCACATTTCCAAAAATAAAAACTCAATAAATTACAGAAAAGATATTCAATATTTAAATAAATTATATTTGAATATATTGTAGGTTATCTTTTGTCTTTAGATTTTGACATTTGTTTTTCTTAGTGTTTTATTTTTTCCTGATATGACAGTTTATAGTTATTTTTATTTTTACAGTTACTTTTATTTATATTACTTTGTAACCTTGTGAACGGTTGTCAGTCATCACTCGTTCCTCTGACTGTCAACACCGTTTTGCAATTATTTTACTAAATCTTTTTTGCAATTATTGTATTTTGCTCATTTACTACTGGAAATGTTTTTGTTAACATATTTCAACCCAGCGTTTTTTGGTATGTATTATTGTTTTATTGTTAAATACTGATTTTTGTCATCACTTGGTATTTCTTTGTAAAAATTATATTATAAAATTTATTGTTATTTATTTTGCGCACTAAATTGTTCTAATTTATTCAAATATTATTGTAAACTTGTTTTACAAAAAAAAAATTGTATTTTGTGATATTTACTTGTGTTTTTTGACTATTTTTGCAGATCAAGAGCTCTTGAGAATGGTTTAAATTAAACCGAAACGTTGAGGAATTGAAAGCTTGCTTTTTTATTAATTCCCTTGGTCCAAATTCCGACTACTCCCTTTTAAACTAAAACACGTGGACGCCATATTCATCACATTAATCAGTAATATAGTCGTATCTCAAAAATTGAAACATTTTCTTTTAAATTTACTGTACTTGTCTACGACATATAAATGAAAATCAATAAAGTCACGCTAAATTTGGGTTGCGACATCAAATTGAAGTAAACTTATTGTGTTTTATTACTCTCCTGTAAAAACAACATTTTTAAGTTATGACGTTCTTGCATCAAATGAGCGATATGTCTTTAAGGCTTGCACTTTTTAAATGCATTAGCGATGAATTCTACAAAGACCAGATTGAAATAAAGGAAAATATTGAACCTGTCCTGCGAAAATTACTTACAACTCTGCGAGGAGGAAACTCGCAAGAAATAAATTCAACTCATCACAATGTTGTGAAAGTTTTAGAAAATTTTGATGTGTTGTCCAAATTGGAAGCATTTGTGACGAGAGAATCACAAGAAAAGCCAACATTAAAAATTGCTCTCCAATACATTTGTATGGTGGACACAATGCTCTAATTTATGAGATCCGTCCGAACGGCCAACTGGAATTTGCACCTGACATCTTTAGAAAAATTTGTTAAGTATTTTTTCGACCTTGATTTGATCAATTATGCAAGTATGATAGCGTGGTATTTGGAAGATATGAAACAGCTTGAAACCAAAGACCCTGAAATATGAGGGAGGTAATTGGGTCGTTAACAAGACAAAGGTACCTTTTTGTTCTTTAGGTACAGATGAAGCTCTTGAACAAGAGAACAGGGCAATGAAAGTACTTGGTGGTATAGTCAATATTACTCAAAGAAAACCGGCTTTAACCCGATTTTTCTTAGCCTCTCCTGAACTTTCAAGACTCTCTACAGAAGCAAAAGATATGCTAGGAATCACAGATAAAAAACGGTTCAAACATCACCAGCTTACAGCAAGCAAAACCATGCGGCAAAGGAAAGATGCTCAACATATTTACAACTGTATTATGTCCATGAATAAGCCCGTGACATATGAAGGAAAAGAACTCATCAACATATCAACAAAGGAAGTTTTTGATGAAAAAATTCAGAAGGATACATCATTATTATCAGAAAAAGGATGTGAGATGTACGAAAAATTTAAACAAGATCGAATTCAATCAAATAATTGTAGCCTATGGACACCAATGAAAAAAGTAAATCTTCAGCTCTGTAAGAAAGCTTGCAAAGTTGTTAAGACAAAATAATCAGATACCATAATAGAGTTGAAGGCAGATCGTTCATTGTTCACCCGTTTATTAATTGTTTCAAGAAGTCGTACTGACATTGATTTAAAAGAATGTTTGAGTAAATACGAATTTTCTACAGTACCTCGCTCAATGTTCAATTTGGATGGAACAATGATTTTAATTTCAAACAAAAGCCAATTAATGAAGATAATTGAAAAGAAACAATATTTAAATTCCGAGAACATAACTCAACTTGCTTCAACTGAAGAGAAGATAGCTCTGTCAGAACAAATAATAACACCTGCTTCATATTCTGTAGCCGTTCTTGATGGAATGGCAGAATTGCAAGCTCTTCACAAACCCCCACCCGTGAAGACATGTCATGATCTTGCAATTGAATTTAACTAAAAGATAGAACCTTACCTGTTGAAGTACGATGAAACTCATCTAATATTTGATACGTACCTAGAGAATTCACTTAAAAACTCAATGAGAATAAAAAGAGTTGGTAAAACAATTCCTGTTGAGTTCAAAATCACTGACTCTACTGATATTCAAAAAGTGACAATGAAAACTTTTTTATCTCATTATAAGACTAAGGATAAGTTAACAGCATATCTTGCAAATAAAGCATTATTGCATGCACAGAAAACTAAAAGAAGTCTGGTTGTCAGTTGGAGAAATGAAGCCAAGTCATGGGATAGAAATGATGTTAAGGAACTTCAAAACACGCATGAGGAGGCAGATACAAAATTAATTTTGCACTGCTTGTACAGCGCACCCCGTGCTACCACTCTCCACATTTATTCACCTGACATTGATGTTCTTATTCTTTCGTTGTGGTGGTCAGAGTTTTTCCCGACGGATAGCATGTTCGTCACTGGGGTTGGAGCTAATAGAAGATTTATAGATGTCAACCGTGTGCGTTTTTGTCTAGGTACAAAAATGAAGAGGGCATTATTAGGTTTTCATGCTATTTCAGGGTGTGATGTAACTGGGTGCTTTAAGAATAAAGGAAAACTTTCATTCTGGAAAGCTTTTGAGACTGCAGAAGAAGAAGTACTTGACGCTTTGGGAAGATTAGGATGTGTAGAAGAATTTGAAAGTGAAGATGAAGAATGTATAGAGCGATTTATTTGCCAAGTGTACTCGCCCGGAAAAAGGTTTTCGGACATTGGTCTACTGCGCTGGTGGTTATTTACTAAAAAAGAAGTTCAAAATGAAAATCTACCACCAACAAGGTCTAGCCTAACACAACACATCTTAAGAACTCATTACCAAGTAATGGAGTGGCAACGTGCTAATCTGCAACACCCAAATCTTCCAGATCTGTCCCAGTTTGGGTGGGAGAGAACGGAGAATCAATATACTCCTGCAATGAGTACGCTTCCATGTGCACCAGAGTCGATTATGCAGCTAGTACGATGTGGTTGTATGAAAGGCCGCTGTGCTGTAAATTGCAAATGCCAAGCACAAGCTATAAGGTGCACAGAACTATGTCAATGTGGTAGTGATTTAGAGGTATGTGACAACAATGTTTATGCTGACGATGGAAATGAATTTATGGACTCTGAAGATGATATGTAAAACCCTATTTCTCTTATGTACACACATTTGTTTTATATAAATAATTTTTTGTTGTATGTACCAATAAATATATTAATTAATTTGTGTTTAATCAACCTCAACCAAAGAGTTTTTAAATTTAATGAAATATGTTTTATAATATAAAAATGTTCGAGGAATCTTATGTTAAAAACCGGAAGTAGATATCTCCACTCATTAAAAAGTTACAGTTGATTAAACACAAAATTTAGAAGAAATTCTAGTAATAATATTTAGCATAGTTAAAATATTAAATTAATGTACCTAGTTTAAGACTATATTATATTGAAATGTATCATTTCAAGGCGGGCGGTATGTTTGTTATCATTCAAATTATTTTAAATTTAGCGCCTAAAGTTTATATGTAAAAGGTTTGGTAGCAGCCGCTAGATGTCTGTAGGTGTGTCACTTATTGTATTCTAACAGCAATGTCATGTATGCACGTGTTTCAATAAATATTTATATGCAGTGTAATAAAGTGCAATTATTCAAAGTAAATGTGTTTGTAATTATTGACTTATAAAACATAACCAAAGAGAAAAATACATAATATTCTACACTTTTCTATGGAAATGAATCAAATGGTGGTTATTTTAATTTATTTATTTTGCTCTTCTAAATATTATTCAAATAAAGTTACCCTTGAAAATAGTCAGTTTTTAAAAACAAATAAATATGGAGATTGCGGACTTTGATTCTAAAAAGTGGACATTACCGGTTTTGAAACTAAATTCAAATAAAATTACGCAACTTTTTGTAGATTATATTAAATTTTACCAACATAAATAAAGGTTTGTGCATAAATTTACAAAATATATAAGAAAAAAAATTATTTAATAACAAAAAGATATTACATCACAAACAAAATATTAAGGAAAAAATAAAAATATATTTTATTAAGATTATAATTATTACACAAGAACAGAAGGAATTTCTGGAATGAATTCGCAGATGTTTTCATTTTCATTTTGGTTTTCGTCAGCTGTATCCTTATTATTTTTTAGAACACTGTAATAAAATTGAAGCTCCGGTAGCTCTGTCCACTTATTTCCAAAATATTTAATAAGTAGATTTTTGAACATCAATCAACTTTAAACTGTTAATTTCCTGTCGGCCACTGTTTATTCTCTCTGGGTTAATCATTTTAGGAATTTTTCCTTTTTTTGTAATTCCTCTGTATACTGAAAGGTTGTCGTTGTAATATAATTCACCTCTTATTATAATATTTCCAGACTGACACTTTTTGAGGTAAAATCGTTTGGTAATTTTAAATTGAAAATGCCAGTAGGTTTCAAAATATCTTTTACGCTGCCTTTCCAATCATAGACGATACAGTCTTGCCCTAAATGGACAACTGTTGCAATATTTGAAAATAAATTCACGTATTTTTCAGGTTTTGTTATTACTTCTGGTTTTTTTATATTCCTTTCGATATTGCCAAACACCCTGTCCGTAGGTAAGAATGAGTGACCCTACTATTAGAAATACTATATTTCTATGTTTTGTTACAATTCGATTTTGGTGTTCCATCTACCTAAAATATAAATGCTCTATTTTAGTTATTTCATAAATAATTCATGATATAGTTACCTTTACGCTTATAATTATTTAAATAATATTTCATCCAAATTTAATAAATAATAGCTTATTTTAAAAGAAATGTCAGTTCAACAGTAGTTGTTTATAACTTTTGACACTTGTGAATAATTCTTGTCATACGTTTCACCTTGAGCGCTGTCAGTCACTCGTATAAAGGCGCGTTTAAAATGAACTGTTAGATTCTATTCAGATGATAAGTTTTCTATACTAGTTCGGAGTTAGCTTATGGGTTATTTAGGCATAATATTAATTATAAAATGTAACAATACTTTTCCTTTGTCAGCAACTTCTTACTTTAGGTTTCAAAAGTTTATTGTAAGCTCGTGTAAGTTAGTCTTACGCTAGCTAAAATATTTATTTATAATATTTTGCGCTAGGTGGTGATCGTTTATCTCTCTTCAACATTTCATTGTTCAATGCGTTCTTCTCTCTCTCGCTCAACTCGTGAGAATTTCTTCATCTTCCCGGTCAATTTCTGTGAAGTTGAAGATTTCTAATTATTTTACTGTGGTGTTTTTAAACACATATTTGGAAATATATATTGGTTTATAGTGATTAACCTCGAGTACAGAGGGATCTAGAAGAAATCTTCTTGGTTGGAAAATATATTTTTCCACGGGTTTTCCCGGATTAACATTTCACTGGTCGATATCGCACATGAGCGACAACAGTGTCGCAAGTAGCAAAACTATACTTCTGAGATAATGAGATGTAAACATTTTGACATAAAATCAATTCAACACTGACTCTTCATATTTGATTCAAATATGTTTGTGATGCTTAAATACAATGTCTATTGTAAACAGCTGATGTAAAAAATTTTTTTTTATATAAAATCACATTACCAATAAAAACAATAATAGATATGTCTTTGTTGCCGAAAATATTTTTTTCAATTCTGGAAATATGCCTCTGTTGCTGAATACGCGCGAAACAATTTAAGTGTTGGGGTCTGATTAAAAAAAAATTAAATTGTGGAATAATAACAATAAAAAAACAGTAAGAGTGTAATATTAATTATTTTATTTTATAATACAAATTAACAAATATTTTAAATACTGGAACTTATAATAATTATAAAAGTGGTGTCGGTAGTTAGTTGAAAAATGGTTTTTTAATTCTTCTGTTTTCGTGACATGGATTTGTCATCATTGTTTTTTGGTGTCTTTAATTTTTCATTTACCGTTTGATTAACTATACATCCTAGTGACTCATAGAAAGCGTGATATTTCTTTTTAATATGATTTTTGCTACATAACTCACTGAGGGCGTCTAATTTTGTTTGAGACACTTTTATTTGGGTGGAATACGCAGAGCGTAATAATATTTTTTGAGTATCAGTAGCTCTTACCGTTTTACGTATATCAATTTGTTTATAGTTATCATCGTAGCTATTTTTATAATATACGGTCGAACTTTGGGCTTTTGAAACTTTTAGCATAGCAATGTCATGCCACACAACCTTTTCTCCATTTGCATTTTGTGTGAAATTATTTCCCATGGATTCTTGAAGAGTTTTCAAATCATAAAAGTCGGTATACTCCATTTCATTTACCTCAAAAGGTTTTCCCGATTTTTTGGCGTTGCCTATTATTGGAATCCATTGTGCTGGTATATACACGGGCCCAGATTTTAGTGAACGTTTTTTTTTGCTTCTCTATCAGTGAGTGCATGTTGTCTCCTTCATTCTGTGTATGACCGACCACTAAAAATTTCAGTTCTATGGATGGAATATTTAAAGTCCTTACTGCATACAACAGCAAGCACGTAATGAATTTATTTTTATTCTGTCCACAACAGTTATCAGAATATAAAACAATAGGAACATTATTGGCACATGATTCTAAAAATTTGAACAGGCAAGTCCCTATTTCGTTGGCCCCACGATTACCCTCTCCCTCATGCCAAATGTAACAATGTCCCTGTAGAGAACCCAAATCAAAAATTGTAAAATTGTAAGTAGACAATTTAGATTTATAATAAAAAGAATTTATATCGCCACATGGGGTTTGCAAAACTGCTTGCAAATCAAAGCAAGCTGCAACACAGTTGTTAGTTTTAGCCTGTTGCTTATCCTCTTCTTTTTCTAATCTTGACAGTTCTTTTTCTCTTTTATGCTTTTCGTACTTATCTCTCAATATTTCTTGCTCCTCTTCATTTGAATTATTATATTGCTCGCACATGCCACATTGATCTTTTTTAGGCGTAAAAAATGATATATTAAACTCGGATCTAAATATTCTTGAAAACATTGTATAGTTTGCAAATTGTTTTCCTTCAGTTATGCATACATTTTTATAATCTCTATGAATATCTGCTAAGGTTCTTCCCCCATCTATGTATTCTCTTGTAGTTTGTGCTCGCAAGTAGTGGGATTCTATGCGAGGTATTGAGGTAATGTGATCTATGACTCCTTGTTTAATTGAGGCATCAACCGTTCTGTGATGAGAATGTTTTCCTCGCTTCTCCTCTTCTAAGAAACCATCTTTTGTTTTATTTATAACTGTTCGAATGACTCGATCTGATACTCCTAGGGTATTTGCAAAAAAAACTTTACATACTCTTATCTTGACTTCTTGCAGATTAAAGTAAAATGCATGATTAGATTGTCTTTTGTGTAACTTATTATTTGCAGGAGTAGTAGTGGAAGGAATAGCAGTTAAACAGTTCAATATGTAATTTCTTTGATTTTGTAAATTTCCTAAATTCCAAAACTTTTTAAAAAGATAACACCTATTTTTTTTATCTATTTTTTCGGAACATTTAAACTTACATGATTCTTTACAAGGCTTCAACATGCATCTTTCACTTACATTTTTCTGTCTAGAACTTAAATATTTTTCACCTCTATTGCGTTTCATTTTTCTTTCATTTCTTATCCATTTATTCGGATCACATTTCCTCTTCCTCTTATTTTCTTTATTATCTTCAGTGCTTTCCACAAAGTTTGTTATGTCTTTTTCCGATTCTGAGTCAAAATCGTTCTCTGATTCACTACTGCTTCTTTCCTCTTCATCTGGACTCCAATTTGGACTTTCTGCCTCTTCATCTTCAGACTCCGCTTCCAAATTAATCGTAGTGTTTGGAGGAAGGACATCTTCCGTGCTAACACAATATTCATCATTAACTCCCATTCCATATTCAGCCTAAAATACAGTTATTTAATTATTTAATTTTCATTTTAATAATCTTGCACTTACAACATCATTTGCGAAAAGGCAATCTTGGGAAAGAGCTGTGTTAAACAATAATAATTCAGGAGCATCCTCATCGTCATTATCATCATATACATTTTTTTGGGTATTTTCATTGATACATGGCAATGGATTTTGATTCTATAGCAACAAAATACATAGATTCAATTATTGACATCAGTTTTGATGGTTAGAATTTTTAAACTTACCGCCAATGGTTCTGCGGGCCTTCCTGTATCACATTGTTTTAGTTCGTTAGCAATTGCTAACTCCACAAGGTATTTCCCTCGTGAACTCATCGCGTTTAATTCTTAATAATAAATAACTTTCGCTGATGTCAATAAGTAATTAACACTTAACTTTTGGTGCAACACTGTCACAAAGTTACTTATGACATTGTTGATGAAAATAAGTTTATAAATTTCTTGAGACGTAAACAGACATATCATCTCCATCTAGTGATGCAAATTTGAATTATATTTACGCCACTGTTGCTGCATAAAACTAGTGCCTTTTTGTTCCCAAAACAACAAAAATCTCAAAACTAATTTTTTTTGACTTATGACACTGTTGTCGCTCATGTGCGATATTATAATCACACTTTAAGCCATCAACATCTGAGGTAATTATCTTTAAAATGTTTTATAATTTACTTAATGGTTGTGTATCACTTTAATTCGTTCATGAAGTGACGTTATTTCATCTTTCATTGTGATTCTTTTCTGGCGCATAATTAAACTGTGATACCTTTTAGGCTTTTAATTATTGGTCTGGGCTTGCGGTCTATACGCATACTTGTTGTGAGGACGAAATTTAAAGAGCAAAGGACTAGCTACTTTACTCCAAATTCCAAATTTATACCACCTGAATTCGGAAAGTGCTCGAACAGGAAGTACGCTAGTTTGGCTGATCACACGACCAACCCGTGAGGATTTGGAAGGCAACCGATCTCACTGGAAACAGCTCTCCTCACCGAATATCAGATAAGCCCACCCTCTTTGTACTAATTTATAATTCGTAATTATTAATTTTGCATATTTCACGATTTAATTGTTTACAATAATTGTCATTGATCACGTGATTATTTATCATTAGTTTTCACTTTAGTAGTTGGATGAGTCCAAGTTTTCTTAAAATTTACTTCAGTCATATTATTTGGCAATTTATTTTATGTTACAATAATTTCTGGCAGAAGCTGATTAGAATTAATATTTTGCTTATATTTATCTCATCGATGTTCTTTTGTATGTACAAAGTCCGATTGCTCGTGCGAGTAGTTGTTATTTAGTCCTTCAATTATTTAATTTACTACTATAAGTAGGGCGTCGTTAGACATTGTAGGCGGTAGGACTCGCGTCACTTGTATATTGTTGCTTTGCGCTCGCTGAACGTGTCCGCTGGTCGACCACCGAAACACCGCGCGAAGTTGTGCGCCGATTTCATTTACAATCTTAGATTTAAAGCGCGATCCTCAGGTCTATAACGGAGAACTACTCCCAACTTCAGTCTATGTTAACAGTTCACTTCATGGTTATATTTTCTGTTCTCGCACGCGTATCGTCTTTTTAATGAATTACCTTCATAATACTGTACTATTATTATGATTATCATCGTTTGAGATACTACATAGTGTGTCATATCTTTTTTTACTAAATAAACCCGTAGTTCAGTTTAAATAAGCCTTGCGTCACTCTGTGGAAACCTTTATTCAGTCTTTACCTCCTCCCCTCTCAGCTTGTTGGTCGGCTTGGTTGAACTGGCGTTGGCCAACTGGCGCCCAGTATTTATTTAGGTCTACAGTTAGTGCGTTCACTGTTCTATTTCAGAATAAGCATGAACCCCCTCTTTCTCCACTGTTGCTTGCCGGAGTTCAGCCGTTTTCTGCACGGGATCTCTCTTCAGGAGGGTAGCAGTTTGTCACATTTAATGGAACGTAATCTGACAATCATTTGCAGCACATTCCTATTAAAATACTATTTTTATTTTGCCCACTGCATCCATCCGCCATCACCCTAACAGTTTTATGCGTAGTTCCAAAATCTATTTTATTGAGCCGGTCAAATACAGCTGATCAAATTTCGTTTGAACCTTTTCCAAATTAGTTTTCAGTCCAGTAATAGGAGAAAACGTTTTTTGGGTTAAATTTGGAGCGTGAACTACCCTGAACGATTGTGAAATTATACAAGTAGAGCTGTATAGAGTAGTAAGCGGATTGATCTGGTACCTTAGGCAGGACCAAGTTCTTCTGACAGTCAAAAGAAATGATTATCAGATCATCTGAATCTTTTTTGTTATTATTATTATTAGTAAGAAAAGAATAGAGCTGAGGATTTGCATCCTATAAGCTCACAATACATAAATAAAAGTAACTATAACAATTTATAATTTACATAATTATAATTTACAAGAATGCGTGTGTACAAGCAAAAAGCTTAAAACAAAATTGGGATAACAATAAGAAGAAATTATGCTGAAAAATTGTGACATAAGAGTGGCAACACTGCTACAGCTTGCTGTCATCTGTCATAGGGCATAACGACAACAACACAATATGGTGGAAAGTTGTTTATGTTTACACTCATAAGTAAAACATAACGACACGCTCCGCACGCGTGTTTAACAGGCCATACGCGAACACTTTAAAGAACATAGGCACTAGGATTATCCATATTGGTCTAATTCATTTTGAAGGCGTTGACGGAAGTTGCGTTAACTGCAGACGGTGTGAGTTCCACTGGTAAAAGATGCGATTAGAGATGAAGTTTTGCCTGCAAGGGCCGTTGAAATTTTCCC
This sequence comes from Agonum fuliginosum, assembly GCA_947534325.1. Taxonomy (NCBI): domain Eukaryota; kingdom Metazoa; phylum Arthropoda; class Insecta; order Coleoptera; family Carabidae; genus Agonum; species Agonum fuliginosum. Next base: position 2,404,549 of record OX384044.1, read on the forward strand.
GTTTTAGTTTTAGATTATGACCGCGTAAGTTTGTGTTGCTATTAAGCTCAAATAAACTGCTCATGTCGGCAGAGTAGTGATGCAGAGCTTTGAAGGTAAAAATTAGGTAACCGCGGCTACGTCGATTACCTAAATAGATGATGTTAAGTTGTTGCAGCCGCGACTCGTATGACAAGCGTTGTAGGCTTCTTGGGATTTTAGTTGCTCGGCGCTGGAGTTGTTCAATGAGGTTCTTGTCGCGGATTAAAGTGGGAGACCATACTGTGGCTGCATATTCGATATGTGGTCTAACATAAGTGTTGAAGATCTTCATAAAGGTTTTAGCATCCGATTCAACAAATTGATTTGAGGAGGTATAAAGCAGTGTTCCCCTTCTTCAAAGCGCTGGATGTTTGCAGCGATCAAGATAAATCGTGAGTGATGATTACTCCGAGATCAGAATGAGTACGAGTGTGCTGCAGTACCGTGTTGTTAATGTTATAACTTATTGCAGGGTTTCTTTTGCCTATGTGTAAAACCACACATTTGGAGATGTTCAAATCTAACAACCAGGTATCACACCATTGTTGAATTCTGTTGATATCGTCTTGGAGTTGGGTGCACTCATGTGGTGCGCGGGCAAACAGCTTTACGTCGTCGGCGTAAAAAGAGCAGTTTGTTTCAATGTAGTGGCGCAGATCTGAGATGTAAACGAGGAAAAGTAAGGGTCCCAAAACGGACCCCTATACGACGCCACTGGTAACGGCTTCTGTGTGAGAATGAGACTTATCTACACGTACTGAGAAAGTTCTGTTTGTTAAGATGTAACGTTCAAATTTTCTCCTTTCCTAATTACCGCCCTGGATTTCTTTAATTACTTGTAGCGTTGTTGTATTTATTGGTAAAGGATGGCGTTAGCGTTCAGATTTGGTGATCTTAGTTATTTAAGTTAATTTAATTATATTTTTTGTGTGATAAAAGTAAAAACGAACTAACGAACACGGACTCTGTGTTGAGACTCGGTGCGAGCGAAACGTTGGTCAGTTGCGAGTGTCAGTGGCGTACGTGATTTTTTTTGGCCGAAGTTTTATTGCGTGTCAGCGTTCTCAATTCGAGAAATTCTTGATTTATCGTAAATTTACCGCTAGCTGACTACGCAATCATCGTCCTAGTGACGGATTAAAGTGTTGGGCCTAAGTTTTGTGTGACCGTTGCCTTTTCCATCGTCGTTTTGGAAACCATCGCCGTCGTGTCACCACCCCTACGTCTGCAGGGGGATCTACGTCCACGTTCCAGTGGCATTCCACGCCTCCAACTCGTCTTCCACACCGCCCGAAGTCTAAACGCCAAACAACTACACAGATAAGTGCCTCAGTGCCTTTAAATTTTCCCAGTTTTGGGTTCTTAAACTTTAAATTGTTGGCCAACAAATTTCATTATAGTACCTGAACTCAATTTTATCAGTGTACGAGTTATTACTTAAAAATTAGTTTAGTGTGTTGTGCGAAATATCTTTGCTCGCCGCCCATGTATTTTGGCTGGTTCCAACCGCACATTATTTTTACCTTGTACTCGCCACTTCATGGTTGAAGGTTGCCTCAGATGCAATTTCATTTAAATTATAAATGCTCTATATTTAATTGTGGATCCACACCCCCTATCATGTTTGAGCTATTTAAATTGGATTAAAATTGCATGCTTTTATTTTGGAGATCTCCTAGTTTGTAGTAGTTTGCTTATTTATTTATCGTATTATTTATTTATCGTATTATTTATTTGTCGTATTTATTATTACTGTGTATTGTTCGCCGAAAGATCTATTTGATCTATGAAACGTATTATTGTAACAACGAATCTGAACGCTACGTCACACCTATATCGCTTTTATTTGATTTCAATATTTGTATCGTTGAATCGTAATATTACTCCCGCTTGTTATACCAAATTTTTAGTTTTGATTCAGACAATACCCACCTTATTATCCCTTACCGAAACCCCACTTTTATATTTCAGGAATATTGTTCTGCGTAAGTATTTTTCGCTGTTTTTGATTGATCTAAAATTGCGTGGCGCCCAGTTTAACATCTTTAATATATCAGTAGGTATCTTTATCTATCTTATTATAATTTTTTTTTAAACGACCGAGCCCCGAAACGTACGTTTCCACGTACCCTCTCCGACCGTTGCAGCCTGGCATACCTAGGCGTAGACCTCAAGAACCAAGAGTGTCACAGTGGCGCGCCTGAACGTGGGGCCTGTTTGTCGTTTCTTGTCTACACACGCGCAGTTCAATATTTTATATATAATATTTAATTTCTTGTTTTAATAAAAAAAAAAAAATAATAATAATAATAATAATAATAATAATAATAATAATAATAATAATAATATTTTTTTTGTTAAATTATTTCCAATATTTTTCTTAAGCCACACTGTTCGTCATGTAAAGTCATATCAGCTTAAATTTATTTATCTTTTGTATTAAAAGCTATAGTTAAGCCATTGTTTACAGAATGATGGAGGCAAATAGACTCAGTCGAGATGAATTAGAATATGAACTGTTAGTTCGCGGAGTGAAAAACATTCGTGTACTGAATATATATTTGATGCGCTCTGAGTTGACCAAACGCTTAAAGAAAGAGGAAATTGATGAATTAAAGTCTGTTATGGTAGATATAGACAATTCAGTTGAGATTGACGTGTGTACACAAAAATTAGTAGATTTGCAAGGTTTGTTATCGGAGCTTACGATTCAATTTTCTAAAAATGAGTTCAAAAAAATAGTGACCAAAATTCAGCATGTAAAAGGTAGACTTGCGCGTATAGACAGCGAAGATGCAGACATTAAAGCCTCAGTTAGCCAATTGCAAGATAATTTAATTATATTAGAAGACGAAGTAATAAATCAGTTTGATAAATATGAAGATTCACAAAATGGCGTTAGTGAGTCAGATCATAATCAAACACAAAATTCATCACATAGCGGTAATAGTAGTAGTAGAAAACAAATTCCCGTTACACAATGGAAAATATCATTTAGTGGCGACGAAAGTTTTAGCGTAAATGCTTTTCTCGAACGTATTGATGAATATAGGGTCTCGAGAAACGTTTCTGAAGAAGATTTAACTAATTCTATAGTCGAACTATTAACGGGTCGCGCTTTAACGTGGTATAGGTCAATACGCGGAAAAATAAATTCATGGAAGGATTTTGTTAAACAACTGAGACATGAATTTGAACCTCATAATTATGAAGGAGAATTATGGAAAGAAATTAGGTCACGTATCCAAGGGCATGATGAATCAATCGGTGCATATTTTGCTTGTATGAAAAACTTATTTAACCGTCTACACGGTCCCGCTACTGAAGAACAAAAATTAGAAGTTTTAAGAAGTAATCTTGCACCATATTTTATTCACGCTATCGGTGTCACACAAATTAGTAGTGTTGATTGTTTATTAGCTACTTGCAAACAATTGGAAATAAACTGTCTAATGGCAGAGAAATTTCACCCTTCACGCGCCGACCGCCGTAGTCTTTTAGAACCCGATCTCGCATATCAGGGCCGTACTCGTCCTCGTCCTGCCGTTCGCACTTTTGAAATAGCAACCCCACCCAATTCTCAGCCCAAAAACTTATGCTGGAACTGTAATTCCAATTCCCACCTTTATCGAAATTGTAGACAACCACGTCACAAATTTTGCTATGGTTCTGGTTTTCCAAATAAAACCAAAGTATCATGTCCTAATTGCCGAGCACCATATTCGGGAAACTAGAGTGGAAACTTGCTTTAAAGAACCGGAAGTCAAGTTTCAAAGAACATATTTTTACGGTTCAAGAACAAACAAAACAGGTTTGGTTAAAATATATTTCAAATTTTTTTGCGAAGATTAAAATAGATCAAGTTTTAGCAACAATACCTGGCGATAACCGACCTTATCTTGATATTAAAATTTTTGATATTGCGTTTACTGCTCTTTTAGATACCGGAGCCAATAGATCAATACTCGGTAGAAATGCGTGGAATATTTTAAAAAAGTTAAATGTGTCAATTAACTGTAATGATCCCATAAATTGTATTGTTGCGGATGGTTCACAATGCGAAGTTTTAGGTACTGTATCTATTCCGATTACTCTTGAGGGAAAAAATTGTAGACATGCTAGTAGTACCTTCTATACAACAAGATGTACTTTTAGGGGTTGATTTTTGGGGAAAAATGGATTTAAATTTAAAGATGTTTAAAAATCAATGGACCGTTTTAAATGAAATAAAGGCGGTGGAAAGCAAAGAATCAATAGCAGACCATTTAAATAATACTCAACATAACCTTTTAGATAACTTAGTAAATAGACACTTTAAAAAGATGAAAAAGGGTATTGGTCGTGTAAATCTAGTCGAACATGAAATCCTAACGGACGCAACTCCGATAAAACAACGCTACTACCCCGTATCTCCAAAAGTTCAAGAACATATTAATACCGAATTAGATAAAATGTTAGAGGAGGAAATTATTGTACCGTCAAAAAGTCCGTGGTCTAGTCCGATACTACTGGTGCGTAAAGCTGATAATACCTATCGTTTTGTAGTAGATTACCGAAAATTAAATGCCGTAACGCGTAAAGATGCCTACCCCCTCCCATATGTAAATTCCATTCTCGATAAACTACGAAACGCTCGCTACATCTCAACTTTAGATATAAAATCAGCATTTTGGCAAATTCCGGTCAAGCAGTCTAGTCAAGAAAAGACGGCCTTTACAGTTCCCGGAAGAGGACTTTTCGAGTTTAAACGTATGCCATTCGGGCTACATAATTCCCCGGCCACGTTTCAAAGATTAATGGATAGGCTTTTCGATCATGAGTTCAAACAATACGTTTTTGTTTATCTTGATGACGTCATCATAATCACTCCTACTTTTGAAAAGCACGTAGAAATATTAGAAAAAGTTTTTATTAAAATTCTTGATGCCGGCTTGACACTGAACAGAGAAAAATGTCATTTTTGTAAGCCTGAAATTAAATATTTAGGATATGTCGTAAACAATACTGGATTACATGTTGATCCCGGAAAAGTCGAGGCAATATTGAATATACCTACTCCCAAAAATGCTACTGAAGTTAGACGATTTTTAGGTACAGTTTCTTGGTATCGTCGTTTCATCCCTGATTATTCTACTCTTTCTGCTCCTATTTCCGCGTTAACCAAGAAAAAGAACGTTTTTATATGGAATACGGACTGTGAAAAATCTTTTAAAATAATTAAGGAAAAATTAATTACCGCCCCTATACTCACGTGTCCGGACTTTAACTTGCCATTCGTTGTACAAACAGACGCTTCCGCTTTTGGACTCGGAGCCATTTTAACTCAAATTACTGAACGAGGCGAGCAAGTCATTTGTTATGCAAGCAAGTCTTTAACTAAGCAGGAGAGAAATTATAGTGTTACTGAACGCGAATGCCTAGGCGTTATATGGGGAATCGAAAAATTTCGTCCTTATATTGAAGGAGGAAAATTCACTGTTATAACCGATCACCACTCTTTGTTGTGGCTAAACAATCTAAAAGACCCAACAGGTCGCCTGGCTAGATGGGCAGTAAGGCTACAACAGTTTGAGTTCGAGATCAAACACCGAAAAGGTTCCGAACATCTATTACCTGACTTACTTTCTCGGTCTGTAGAAGCCAACATAAACTTAATTGAAATAGATTCTCCAGTTATTGACCCGTGGTATCGTCAATTATTCGTGAAAGTTCAAGATGAACCTGCGAATTATAAATTTTGGAAAATTGAAAATAACAAATTATATAAATACGTACGTTCACCTACTACTATAGAATGGAAAATCGTTGTCCCGAAAGAATATCGTGTGCAAGTATTAAAAGAATGCCATGACCATCCGACCGCAGGACATGCGGGCGCGTACAAAACCTTTCATCGAGCTGCGAGTATTTATTATTGGCCGAAAATGCAAGCAGATATAAAATCTTACGTTCGGAATTGTACCATTTGTCAAGTGCAAAAACCGTTGCAACAGCGTATTCCAGGTTCCATGGGTGGTAAACCTAATGTTACGCGCCCTTGGCAATTGATAAGCGCGGATTTTATGGAGTTTCCATGTTCGCGTAAGGGGAACAATTATCTTTTAGTAGTCAGTGATTATTTCTCTAAATATGTAGTTCTTTTTCCAATTCGAAAAGCAACAGCCAGTAAATTATGCGAAATTATCGAACATAAAATATTTTTAACTTATGGTGCCCCACAAATATTAGTGTGTGATAACGGCAAACAATTTGTTAGTCGCGATTTTAAGGACTTAGCGTCGAAATATAGTGTCAAAATTTCATATAACGCCAATTATCATCCACAAAACAATCCAGTCGAACGTACAAACCGTACCGTCAAAACTATGATTCGATCGTATTTAAAGGAAGATCACCGTACTTGGGATTTAAACATATCACATATAGCCTGCGCGATAAATACCGCTAAAAGTGAAGTAACCGGCTATACTCCTTACTTCTTAAACTATGGTCGCGAATTCATTCTTTGCGGGAAATATCATAATGAAATTCAAACTGCCGTGAACAATTCTGAGATAGATAAAACTCGTATAGATGATAATCAACTTAAACAAATATTTAATGAAGTACATCAAAGGATAAGTGCGGCTTTTAAAAGAAATGAAAACTATTATAATTTACGGCGTAGACCCGAAGATTGCCTTTTCCATCGTCGTTTTGGAAACCATCGCCGTCGTGTCACCACCCCTACGTCTGCAGGGGGATCTACGTCCACGTTCCAGTGGCATTCCACGCCTCCAACTCGTCTTCCACACCGCCCGAAGTCTAAACGCCAAACAACTACACAGATAAGTGCCTCAGTGCCTTTAAATTTTCCCAGTTTTGGGTTCTTAAACTTTAAATTGTTGGCCAACAAATTTCATTATAGTACCTGAACTCAATTTTATCAGTGTACGAGTTATTACTTAAAAATTAGTTTAGTGTGTTGTGCGAAATATCTTTGCTCGTCGCCCATGTATTTTGGCACATTATTTTTACCTTGTACTCGCCACTTCATGGTTGAAGGTTGCCTCAGATGCAATTTCATTTATATTATAAATGCTCTATATTTAATTGTGGATCCACACCCCCTATCATGTTTGAGCTATTTAAATTGGATTAAAATTGCATGCTTTTATTTTGGAGATCTCCTAGTTTGTAGTAGTTTGCTTATTTATTTATCGTATTATTTATTTATCGTATTATTTATTTGTCGTATTTATTATTACTGTGTATTGTTCGCCGAAAGATCTATTTGATCTATGAAACGTATTATTGTAACAACGAATCTGAACGCTACGACACACCTATATCGCTTTTATTTGATTTCAATATTTGTATCGTTGAATCGTAATATTACTCCCGCTTGTTATACCAAATTTTTAGTTTTGATTCAGACAATACCCACCTTATTATCCCTTACCGAAACCCCACTTTTATATTTCAGGAATATTGTTCTGCGTAAGTATTTTTCGCTGTTTTTGATTGATCTAAAATTGCGTGGCGCCCAAGTTTAACATCTTTAATATATCAGTAGGTATCTTTATCTATCTTATTATAATTTTTTTTTAAACGACCGAGCCCCGAAACGTACGTTTCCACGTACCCTCTCCGACCGTTGCAGCCTGGCATACCTAGGCGTAGACCTCAAGAACCAAGAGTGTCACAAGGAAAGCTTTTATCCATCCGAGTAGGGGACCTCTGATGCCGCAGTGCTCTAGTTTGTGTAGTAATCTTAGATGAGAAACCCTGTCCAAAGCTTTGCTAAAGTCTAAATATATGACATCTACGGATTCTCCAACGTCGACTGCACGTGTCCAGATATCAAGACATTGCAATAAGTTTGTGGTGACTGATCTGCCGGGAACAAAGCCATGTTCAGAAGGTTTAGAAGTAGGAAAGGTTGGCCTATGGATCCCAAAATAAAATTTATTTCATTTGACGACTTCAAAGAGTCATGTCGTTTTTATTAATGGACGTTTCGGGCCCAGAATGTTGCCCTTCTTCAGCAATACAAAACAATTTTTAAAACGATAGTCTGTAATTAAATTACATGTCAAAAACAAATATAAAATAAGTGCATCGCAAACTCACCAACAAGACATAATCGAAATACAATTCTTTTTAATACAAAGGTTTATTAAATAATATACATATAATTATGTTACTCGACCATAACCGGCGTTGTTCGTACAGAAGTAAATAAAACTCCATAGTAAGAAACTGAACTAAAAAAACTCAGTGGTAGAACGACGTAAAACAGACGAGTCAAACGCTCGGTGGTCGGCTGAGTACTAACTGAACTGACAACAGTCATACGGTCAAACCAAAGTCAACGTTGACACTCCAATTTCCCTAACTCTGGGAGAAATTCCCTAGGATAGGTTTTACAAACTCGAGCATGTTATCAAAGTTGGTATTGTTGTTAACTGTTTTATCTAATTTCATGTTTATTTGTATAGATTCATAAAATAACCTCTTAAATTTATGTTGTTCAGAATGTATAATTTTGGTATTTTCAAAATCGAATATATGACCCGTTTCTTGGTGGTGTTTAGTCAACCCGCTGTGGTGTGGGTCCAACAATTTGCAATGGTATTTATGTTGGTATATCCGTTTGTTTAATGGTTGAGAAGTTTCACCAATATAAGTTTTATGACAAGAACCGCATTCGATTTCATAGACCACATTTTTTCTATCGAAATGCTCCGTCTTATCTTTAACTTTACTGTATAACATCTTCGTGTTCTTGATGTTGTTATTCGCAATTATGATGTTGTTATTTTTTAGAATCCGGTGTAAACCTTTATTGATGTGGTGGTTGAAAGGAATTTTGCAATAAACCGTAAGAGGTTTTGGACCGAAACATGCAAGGTTACTGGTTTTATTATTAAGTTTATAAATACGTTTCTTGATATATTTGTTGATGAATGTTTCAGGATAACTGTTTTTACGCAGTAAATTTCTAACAAGCTGGATGTTCTCGTTGTGGAACCTTGCGTCAGCTAGTAAAATGGCTCTATCAACTAGAGCGTTGACTACACTAACTTTGTAAGAAGTATTAGTGTAGGAATGAAAGTTTATGTATCTACCAGACGCAGTGTTTTTTCCTGAACCAGTTTGTGATCAGTTTGTTATAAATTTTAATTACAGTTATATCAAGAAAATTCAATTGTTTATCTTTTTCCAATTCAATTGTGAAAACTAAGCGTGGGTGAAGTTTGTTAAAGGCATCTAATATATTTTGAATCTTACTTTTGTCTGCTATTAAGAAACAATCATCAACATATCTAGTGTAATATATAATGTTGTAAATAGGGTTGGAAACAATAGATTTTTCTAATTTTTGTAACACCAGATCAGCTATAGAGTTACTGAGGCTCGAGCCCATAGGTGTACCTTGGGTTTGGAGGTAAGTGGTCAAAACAAATATTAATGCCAGATTTGAATTGTTCTAGATTAAGGTCAGTGTATTCGCATATTTCGGTCCAAAAATCTTCCACACTCTGTAAAACTAACTCCTGTGGTATGCTAGGAAATAAAGCGCAAACGTCAAGTGAGAATAACATATGTGAAGACGGAACATTGATGTCTTTAATGCGGTCTATGAAATCGAATGAGTTCTTGATATTATACTCTGATTTAATTGTAACATTTTTTAAAACATCAGCGAGGTGTTTAGCAAGTTTAGAAGTTGGAGTATCAATCGTTGACGTGATTTGTCTCAGTGGCACGCCATCTTTATGTATTTTAGGTAAAAAATACATTTTGCCTACAGTGGGGTTTTGTACTATCAGTTCTTTATGATTAATATTTTTTAAATACATTCTACATTTCCTATCTACTGAAGGTATAGGGTTCTTATTAATCAAACTATAAGTGGTCCTATCGTCGAGGATATCATCGGCTTTTTGGTAGTATTCTGCTCTGTCCATGATGACTGTTTTTGCACCTTTGTCTACCTTAACAATAATTATTTCATTGTGATGTTTTAGGAAATTTTGAGTTTGTTTAATCCAAGTAAGTAGTTCAGTTTCAGCACAGGATAGTTTATAATTTTTAAATTTTCTAGACCAGGAGTTTAAGAATTTACTGATCTTAAGTTTAATTGAATCTTCAAAATATATTAGATGCCTTTAACAAACTTCACCCACGCTTAGTTTTCACAATTGAATTGGAAAAAGATAAACAATTGAATTTTCTTGATATAACTGTAATTAAAATTGATCACAAACTGGTTCAGGAAAAACACTGCGTCTGGTAGATACATAAACTTTCATTCCTACACTAATACTTCTTACAAAGTTAGTGTAGTCAACGCTCTAGTTGATAGAGCCATTTTACTAGCTGACGCAAGGTTCCACAACGAGAACATCCAGCTTGTTAGAAATGTACTGCGTAAAAACAGTTATCCTGAAACATTCATCAACAAATATATCAAGAAACGTATTTATAAACTTAATAATAAAACCAGTAACCTTGCATGTTTCGGTCCAAAACCTCTTACGGTTTATTGCAAAATTCCTTTCAACCACCACATCAATAAAGGTTTACACCGGATTCTAAAAAATAACAACATCATAATTGCGAATAACAACATCAACAACACGAAGATGTTATACAGTAAAGTTAAAGATAAGACGGAGCATTTCGATAGAAAAAATGTGGTCTATGAAATCGAATGCGGTTCTTGTCATAAAACTTATATTGGTGAAACTTCTCAACCATTAAACAAACGGATATACCAACATAAATACCATTGCAAATTGTTGGACCCACACCACAGCGGGTTGACTAAACACCACCAAGAAACGGGTCATATATTCGATTTTGAAAATACCAAAATTATACATTCTGAACAACATAAATTTAAGAGGTTATTTCATGAATCTATACAAATAAACAGGAAATTAGATAAAACAGTTAACAACAATACCAACTTTGATAACATGCTCGAGTTTGTAAAACCTATCCTAGGGAATTTCTCCCAGAGTTAGGGAAATTGGAGTGTCAACGTTGACTTTGGTTTGACCGTCTGACTGTTGTCAGTTCAGTTAGTACTCAGCCGACCACCGAGCGTTTGACTCGTCTGTTTTACGTCGTTCTACCACTGAGTTTTTTTAGTTCAGTTTCTTACTATGGAGTTTTATTTACTTCTGTACGAACAACGCCGGTTATGGTCGAGTAACATAATTATATGTATATTATTTAATAAACCTTTGTATTAAAAAGAATTGTATTTCGATTATGTCTTGTTGGTGAGTTTGCGATGCACTTATTTTATATTTGTTTTTGACATGTAATTTAATTACAGACTATCGTTTTAAAAATTGTTTTGTATTGCTGAAGAAGGGCAACATTCTGGGCCCGAAACGTCCATTAATAAAAACGACATGACTCTTTGAAGTCGTCAAATGAAATAAATTTTATTTTGGGATCCATAGGCCAACCTTTCCTACTTCTAAACCTTATTTTTGGATCAACATTTCAAGATTTTGTTCAGAAGGTATAATCTTAGCATCCATGAGAAAGGGCCTCATGACTGACACCACGATTGCTTCCATGACCTTTACAGCTACTGAGGTCAGACTGATAGGTCGGTAGTTTTCTGCCTCCAGTTTGTCGCCTTTTTTGAAAATTGGCGTGACAGATGCGGTTTTCCACTGAGTGGGGAGCTGTGACAAGTTGAAGGAGGATGTCATAAGATCTGATGGTGGTTCACATAGTTGGAGGGCGCAGGTTTTAAGTAACAAAGGACTTATGTTGTCTGAACCTGGAGACGAAGTTGAGGACAGTTTTAGAAGGTGCTTGTAGACAATTTCTGGGTCAAAAGGAATGACGGTTAATGAGTCTTCATTTCTAGGCAATCGTTCAATACTTGGAAGAGGGCCATATGGTTCTTCTGTGAAGGAAGCGGCGAAAGAGTCTACAAATACTTCCGCTACTTCGGAGTTGTTCTCGCAAGTGTTATTGGGGCCTTTTCTAAGAAGAGGAATGCTCACTTTACTGCATTTGTTTGCAGTTAGGTATCATTGTTAGCGATTTTTAATTCATATAGACGTCTGCAGTTCTTGATTACCACTTGATTACCACTTATTTGAGAAAGTTCGGTGTATTACAAAATCATTGTGTGATTTAGAGCGAGAATATCTCTGCCAGAGATTTCTTTTGTGGCATAATTTTTTGCGTAATTCTGATGTTATCCATGGCTTGGAGGGATGCTTTATAACGTTGAAGTGAATTTTTGCCAAGATATGTTGATGTCGCCTGGTTGGAGGTTGAAATTTGTCGTTTGTAAATCATCCACCACGTTGGAGTAGTTCGTTTTTGTTTTTGTAATAAATTTGTGATTGTTGGATATGTTGCAGGGTTGCAGTTGTAAACAAACGGAGATAGTTGGGTGGTCGGATTTGCCGATAGGGGGTAGGTAATTAAGCGTGGATATTAAACCGGGGTCTGATAACAAAATCAAGTCTAATAAGGAAGGTTGGTTTCCTAGTCTGTAGCGTGTGTGCTGATCGATGATCTGGTGAATGTGGTTGGAGAGATACATGTCGAGGAACAGATACTTAGAGTTGATGGTACTCGGAATAACTGGCTTTGGCCATTCGATGTTGGGTAAATTAAAGTCCCCGCAAATAATAACATTGTTGTAAGATTTCATAATGTTTGTTATGTTGTTTTCGAGAGTGCAGGAGGGAGGCCTGTATAAGCAGCAAAATACAAAGGATACGTCTTTTCTGGTGAGGTTTAGCCACAAGGATTCAGTTCCGCTAGTTGGTACATGGAGGGTCTTGATTGAGAAGCTAGCAAAGGTGTTGTCTTGTAGGTATATACATACTCCTCCACCCCTACGATGGGCGCGATCAGATCTGTATAATGCGTATCCAGGCAGAGAGACGGCAGAATCTAAAGTATCGTCGTTCAACCACGTTTCGGACAGAAGTAGGCAGCTAGGATTGTGAACGCTAACAAAGACGGCTAGTTCATCGAATTTAGCTCGGACAGATGCAATGTTTTTGTAAACGATAGGACATTGGAACAAGGTGGTGGTTACTTTTTTGCATCATGATTATTGTCCAGAGGTACGATGGAAGGTATGTTATTTACATATTTAATGGTAAGGAAGTTATCTCCGCTGTCTACACGTCGCTGCAGTTTCGTACGTAAATTAGCTAGATAATCCAGATGTTTTTGCGTCTTATCATCTTGGATTCGTATATCTTCTCTTAAAAGTTTTACAAAAGCATCAGCCCTTAATAAGTGTATTTTTCTATCAGTTGTTAACTTCTTTTTCTCTTCTTCATTATTTGTAGAACGTTTTATTTTTTCAGAAAATTCAATACATGTAGAGCAAACATCAGTGCGTGGCGTTTTGAAACTTATTGAAGTTCTTACGAAAATACGGTAACTTAACTTTTTCTTCTGCAAGAGCTTTTTCTGAATAGATTTTATACATTTTTTGTACAGATAAATGTGAAGGAAGGTACAATTTTTTAGAAGACGATCGACAGTAATGAGATTCCACACATTTAAAACTACTGATGAAATTTTGAACAGCCGTTTGCCTGAATTCGAATTTAGCTGTTTGTCTGTCGCCTCCCCTTTTTTCTGTTGGTGCTTGAGTAGTTTCATAAAATTGCTTCATAAGATATGACAAGCGGTGTTTCGTTATGCGTAAAATATTTAAAAAAGTAGACTGACATACAGGAATACTTTCTTTGTTTGTATTAGTAACGAAGCATTTAAAATTTGTTTTTTTTTTAGGATGATATTATTCATTTTTTGGACGGCGACTTTTACACTGCTTAACAGTGCAATGTTTTAAAATAAAAGCATCTTGCTTTAATTTAGCTGTTGTTGCATAGAAAACATCATGAAAATATTTAATATTTTTCATCTTTAATGAAGTAGGTATACATGTACGCCCGAGATTTATGTCCACAAGATGGATTCTTTGGTAATTTGTCAGCTGAATATCTGTAAAAAATAATAAACATTCCAACATTATACCAAAAATATCCTAACAAAAATTAAAATCCTCTAAAAATATACTACCAATATTTACCTTGCCTTCTTCTTCAAGTTACGTTTCCATGTACTTGGATTACGTATTCTTTTCCGCGCTTCACTTGGATCGACAGTGGATGCAAAAACTTCAATTATTTATTATTTAAGTCAGTTTATTAGTATTTTAAATACTAATTATTGTAAAACTACAAACAATGTAACCTGTACTGAGTTCTGACTGACAGATATCACGTGATCGCCAACTAAAGCTTCCATTGGTTCAATTGGAGAATGCCGTCTTTGATACAAAATAAGCTATGGATATTGCCGTGTTTGATTGTCACACAATTTTTGATCTCGAATATCTAGTGGATATTGCTGTTTTTGATACCAACTTGAAATTCAGACAGATAAAGCTTGATTTTATGGCACAGCCAAGTACTTCAAAACAGGCGTTTGGTGAATACTGCTCTTCTAGCAATGACGAAAATTCCTTATCTTAACTTCAGCCGAGGTATGTTCATTTTTGTTTTCTTTTCAAAAATAAATTATTGTAGAAATAAATCTATGTCATCAATTGAAAATAAATGCAAAATAAAAGTATTGAAAACACCCAAAACACAACAAAATACAATTATAATAAACAACCAACAAAAACAACACACTACTGATGAGGATTTCAACGATATAATGGCACGAAAATTTACTATCTTTTGAAGAGCAGAGGTACATTCTGACGAAGTTTTTCTTTTTAATATAAATACTCCAACACTCGTGCGTTGTTGCAGAAAAACTAATACGAAAAAAAGCGAACTGTCATCAAAAAGCGACAACTTTCCAACAAGCCTGCTAATTAGGAATAAAAATGTACAGCGATAAGACAGATGGTATGTTTTAATTACAACTTTTTTCTCTCATAGTAATAAAATTATTTGCAGTATTACAACAAGAAATGAGAACTCGAACAATTTTCCTAAATGCAAAAGACAAATATTGACAACAACAAAAACACAACAAAATACAATTATAATAAACAAGCGACAAAAACAACACACTACTGATGAGGATTTTAACGATATAATGGTACAACCAAGTACTTCAAAACAGGCGTAAATGCTCCAGCAATGACGAAAATTTACTATCTTTTGAAGAAGAGCACAGGTACGTTCTAACGTAGTTTTTCTTTTTAATATGAATACTCCAACACTCGTATTGTTACAGATATACTAATACGACAAAAAGCGAACCACCATCAAAAAGCGACAACTTTCCAACAAGCCTACCAATTAAGAATAAAAATGTGCAGCGACAAGACAGGTATGTTTTAATAACAACTTTTTTCTCATATTAATAAAATTGTTTGCAGTATTACAACAAGAAATGAGAACCCCAACAATTTTCCTCCAGAAACAGGTATGATTTTGAAACAATTTTATAGCATTAATTTTATTTCTAAGTTTTTTTTATTATAGCAAACTGCAGTTTAAATGACGCAATAAAGAACCAAGTAAAAATATTGGAGAAATTAAAAGAACAAGATAAAGTTTTTCGATATATTGCTTCTAAAACTACCTAATAAAACAATTACTAACGATGAGCTAGATGAATTTCAGGAATTGCCTGTTAAAAGTGAAGAGCAAATGAATTAATTTGAAATATATAAACGATAAAAATAATTTTTTTAAAATGGTACATATTTTATTTAATTTTTTTATTTTTGAAGGCAACCATATCCTACATGATTAACTCCCAATTACAGAATGGTATATGTTATAAAATATCACGTTTGGCAAGTGACAGATCAAGTGGAGGAGAAGTTAAAAAGGAATAGTAGAAAAGAAGTGTAAATAAACCTGAGACAGCAGTGAAGAAAAGTAAAATAAAAAATACCGCTTATAAGCCCAGAGACAGTAAATCTTCCTGGGAAATAATCCTGGTAGGGAAAATAAACAAAAAAAATTCAGGACATAACCTATACATTTTTTTGCATATAAACCTATCAACAACCGAGGAGAAGCGAAAATAGAAGGAGGACGATAGCGTAGCGACAGAGTGAAGAGCAACGCCAAAGGGAAAAAAGGACGAACTTTAGATAAAATTGTGTCGTAATCTTTGCTGAAAGGGTCAATAAGCTGAGACAGCGATATCAAGTGGGAAATAGTGGAAGCAAAAAAGTGCCGATAAGGCAGGTTTTTTCAATACTCGAAGAGTGGCGACATCTAGAAGCAAGTAGCGAAGCTTAAGCTGCCGATAAAAAAGAAAGAAGAGTAAATGAATATCGGTAGAAGAGGGAGCATCGGAACAATTAGAAAAAGAGAAGATTCAGGAGAAGAAGAAGAAGGCCCAAATAGAATATTCAAAAGAAGCGCGCTAATGACAAGATCTCCCGCTAAAACAAATACAAGTACAGAAGAAAAAACATACAAGAAAACAACACAAAAAGAAGACGACAAAATGGAGACGGCCCTACTACAACAAATATCTGAGGCAATAAAAGTGCTCTCAGAGAATTACGAAGGGATCAAAAAGGAAGTAGAACAAGGAAGAAAAGAGGCTGAGAAAGGAAGGGAAGAAGCAAGAGAAAGTCACAAAGCAATAAGAAGTGACATGGAAAATTCGTGTAAAAAAATCTTAGATAATATTGAAAGCATAAACAAAGAAATAGAGCAAATCAAGAAAAAGGACAAAATACGGGATCAAGAAAAACAAGAAATAGGAGAACGACTAAGAAAACTGGAAAACAAAGAAGAACAAAGAGAAAGGGAAATAAATAAAGATAAACTTGTAATTAAAGGATTAGAAATCAAAGAAGATATAATAACCGAGGTTAAGACATTCATGAAAAGTAAATTAGATGTAGATGTCGAAATTGCAGAAGCTTACCAATTCAAACGTACAGCAACTGAAAGACAGACAACTGTAATTAAAGTGAACAAAAAACAAGATAAGCAGAAAATCCTAACAGCTAAGAGTAAATTAAAAGGACAAGCAATATATATATATAGACAAATTCTTGACAGTTAAAGAAAGACAAATACAAAAAGAAATAATAAATAAAGCGGAGCAAGAACGAAATAAAGGAAATATGGTGAAGATATAATACAACAAACTAAAAATCAATAATATTACATGGAAATGGGACGAAGAAAGGGAAGAATTGAATCCAAAAAACTGAATAAAGAAATACAACAAGACGGAAATAAAGACGACGGAAAGCGAGACAACAGGGCTACAGAAGTAAAAAAATCAAAAAACAAGAAGAAACTACAAAAAGAAATGAACATTTGCACATGGAATGTACGTACAATGCTACAAGTAGGAAAAGCGAATGAAATAGTAAATGAACTGTCAAGATATAAAATAAACATAGCAGCGGTACAGGAAACGCGTTGGAAAGGAAAGGGAGTGATTCAAGAAAAGGACTATACAATACTATACTCAGGCAATGACAAGCAAGGGCAGCACGGAGTGGCGTTTATAGTAACAAGCAAGATGACAAATAAAGTGCTGGATTTTGAACCTATAAATGAAAGAATAGCGTACATAAGAATAGATGCGAAACCATTCAACATATCACTCCTGAATGTATACTCTCCAACTGAAAGCGCCAAAACAGAAGGTAAAGATGAATTTTATAAGAACTTATAAAATACCAAAAGAAGATAATATACTAATACTAGGAGACCTAAATGCACAAATAGGTAAAGAAGACTACATACAGACAGTTGCTGGTAAACACACAATACATGAGAAAACAAACAACAATGGTCAGAGAATATGCAGAACAGCAGCAAAATATAACATGTCCATAAGCAGCACAAAATTCGAACACCCAATGCACCACAAAATTACATGGACGTCACCTGATCAAAGAACCCAATCACAAATAGACCATATACTAATAACCAAAAGAAAACAGTCTACAATTAAAGATGTCAGAACCTACAGAGGCGCAAACGCAGATTCAGACCACTACATGGTAACAGCGACAATAATGCAAAAAATTAAAAGATCAGTAAAACATAAGAACACGCAAACAAAATGGAACGTAAAAAAAAACTGGACACAACAAACAACAGAATCAAATACAAAAAACAATTAGAAGAACAGATATGCAAAATTAATAACAGAGACGATAAAATAGAAACAAGATGAGAAAAAATAAAAACTTGCATAAACAATACAGCAAAAAACAGCATTGGTGAAGAAAAGAAAGAGAACAGGAAAGAATGGTTCAATGAAAATTGTCAAGAAATTGTAGAAAAGAAAACGAAAGCAAGACTAAAGTGGATAGGTACGAATAAAAAGAGCGATAAAGAAGAATATGAAAAAATCAAAAAAATATGCAAGAACGAAATAAGAAAAGCAAAAAGAGCCTGGATAAATGAGCAAATAAAGGAAATCTAAAAGGAAGGTATGAACCACAACACCAAACAATTCTATCAAAGGATCAACGCACAAAATAGAACATACAAACCAAAAACATACACCATTAAGGATAAAAATGGCAAGAAAACAGAGAACACTGAACAATACAACCAGGTATGGAAATAATACTTCCAAGATCTATTAACAGATCCCAGCCAGAATAATTCATATGAAATACAAAATGAAAACGAAAACACTGAACTCTCGAGTGACCCAACAAAAAAAGCAGTAAAACAAATAATAAATAACATGAAAAATGGAAAAACACCAGGAAAAGACGGACTAAACATAGAACTAATAAAACATGGTGGAGATAAACTTCACGAACAAATACACAGGCTTATACAGGAAATATGGAAGATAGAAAAAATGCCAGAAGAATGGAAAAACGGACAGATAATAACAATACACAAGAAAGGAGATCAACAACTGTGTCAAAACTACAAGGGAATCACACTACTTAACACTACCTACAAAATCATGACATCAATATTGCAAAAAAGACTAATAGAAGAAACAAAGAACATAATCGGGCAACATCAGTGTGTGTTCACTAAAGGCAAGTCAACTACGGATGCAATACACACAGTTAAACAGATAATGGAAAAAGCACACGAACACAAGATAGAAATTGAAATGTTATTCATTGACTTTAAGCAAGCCTTCGACTCAATCAAAAGAGGCAAACTAATTGAAGCATTGAGAGAGTTCAAAATAACAGAAAAGCTAATAAGACTAATAGCAATGACAATGAGAAATTCAGAAGCTTGTGTTCAAACACAAAAAGGTGAGTCGTCCAACTTCGAAATTAATAAAGGAGTAAGGCAAGGCGATACATTATCAGCAACGCTATTTAACCTAGCATTAGAATATGCAATGAGAAAAATCAAGAAGAGAACACTAAGAACAAATGGAGGACAGATCATTGCATATGCCGATGACATAGTGATCGCAACAAAAAACAGAAAAATAATGGTGGAAATACTACGAGAAATAATAACAGAAGGAGATGAGATAGGATTGAGAATAAACGAAGACAAAACCAAGATGATGGTAATAGGAGGAAACAGGAAAAATAAAAACATAAATATAGAAGGGTATTCCTTTGAAACAGTGGAAAAATTCAAATATCTCGGAACTACACTGTCATGCAAAGGAGATAGGGAGACAGAAATAAAAGAGAGAATAATGGCAGCTAACAAATCCTACCATGCAAACAAAAAACTACTAGAGAACAAAAATCTAACAAAGAAAACAAAAATTAAAATTTATAAAACGATAATAAGACCAGTATTTATGTATGCAGCTGAAACTGGAGTGTAAAGCCACCCTATATATATATATATATATATATATATATATATATATATATATGTTATTATAGTGGCATCTAACCACTCAGACCCAGTGGTATTATTGGCAGTTTCTAAGTAAACAGTGAATTTTGATGTCGTTATTTTTTATAATTTACAGGTTACGTATCTGAAGGCTTTCACTTCAAAAGAAATCGATTTTCAACATATTAAGTAAAATTATGTCGAGTAATTTAGCCAAGAATTATTATTATTGTGACACAAAACCAAAGAAAAAGTTCAAAAATACACGAATTGAAAAAGACGCATATTTTAAGTATAATAATATTTATATTTAGACAGGTAAATAATTGTTTATTATTTTTAGATACACTAAATACTGTACATCTTGAAATAACTCAGGAAATGTTTAAGGAGTATGTAATGAAGTGGCTAAAATACGCACCACAACGCTCAAAAGAAAACGAATTAAATTAATCAATTAACCGCGCGCTATTTTTATGTATCGCTTCACACTATATACGTAAAAATATATATTATTTATTCATAAGTGTAAGTACTATGTACAAGAATGTTTTTTTTAACATTTTATTCATGTTAATTTTATAATGCAATATGTATACTTCAATAAAATATTGTTGAAATACAATTAAATTTATTTTTACCACAAATCTGTCGACTATCGACGTCTAAGCAGCGTCAATTTATCGACGTTAAAGCAATGTCAATTTATCGACGTTAAAGCAATGTCAATTTATCGACGTTAAAGCAATGTCGATTCATCGCCGTTGAAGTAACTTCAATTTATCGACGTCAAAGCAACGTCAATTTATCGACGTCAAAGCAACGTCAATTTATCGACGTCAAAGCAACGTCAATTTATCGACGTCAAAACAACGTCAATTTATCGACGTCAAAGCAACGTCAATTTATCGACGTCAAAGCAACGTCAATTTATCAACGTCAGATAATCACTTACTTTTAAATAATGTGCTTTTTTAGTGCGTAATAAATTCATTAAATACTTTTGTACTTATTACTTATTAAAAGGAACACATTTATATTAAAATATTGAGTTTCATCTAAATGAAAAAATAAAAACAGTGAAATCACGGCTATTCAATAGTTTACAAGATATGTTTAACTGACCATTGAAATGTAAATTTGTATCTTTTAATGAATAATAATTACACTTTTATTTAATAAAACAATTACTACAAAAAAGTACAATATTTACTCGCAGAAAGAGCAAAATATTTAATTTCTGCACTTTAAGGTTCACATTACTTTACTCTTAAGATAGCAATAAATTTACTTAAATAGTAGTATTATTATTGCTACTTTTAGTTAATTTGTTTGTACCATAAATTAAGAAATTTCTGAACTTTAAATGGTAAAATAATATGCATATAAACGAGCAATATTGTACTCTTCTAAAAGCAGTATTATGTACCAAAAAAAGTAAATTTCTACTACAAATGTAGCAACCTTATATACCTAAAATAAAGTAAAATATAAATCTGCTCTTTTATAAGCATTGACAAAAGTACTCTTTTACCATTGCTCTTTTCAAATAGTACGTTATGGCCTTGGGCTTATATAAACCGTTTTTAGAGCAAAAATAGTGCTATTTTTTCAGACAGATAAGCTGGTTCACGTTAGCCGCAAATTTGCGTTATTTTGATTGAGAATGCCTAAAGTTGGAAAAACTTGTTTATCTGAATAATTAATATAGTGGACATATAGAATATCCTTTTATACAACTGATGGTAGTGTTGTATTTTGAAAATATTGTGAACAAAAGGTAAAATTTGAAAAAACATTAACCTACAAAGTTCAGAATATTTAAGAATTTAATATTTTAAATTTAGATTAATTGCATTAAAAACTCTGGAACAGCAAAACATTAGGAAAATTCTTTAAAAAATAGTAAATAGTAACAGTATAGGAAATAGTAAGGGGAATACTTTTAATTTAAATTTGTGCGAAGCTCTTCTGGATGCTGGCCTTTCGTGGAATAAAATTTAATGTGAGGAATTCAGGAGTTTTTAAAGAAAGTATTATACAATTCAAAACATAAATAGGTACTAAACGAAAGAACATTACGTAAAAACTATTTGAGGATATGCTACGAAAATGTAAGTTTGGACTTCAGGTTATTAAAAATGTTGTGTAAATTTAACGATATCATTTTAAAACTATTGCCTAGGATATTTTTTATTTTTTTTATTCGGTCACTCAACAGGACGGATGTCCCAATTACAGAATGACACATAATTACAAAAACAAGTTACATGAGTACAGTTATTAAATACCTTACAACAAATAGTATACATATATTCCTAAGTGCAAAAATTTAATCAAAAAGTGAAAAAGAAACATGAACTAATATATCAAAAACAAATATTTTAGTACTTAACATAATAATTATGTGAAAAAGTTCTTCAACTGGCTTCTAAATTGAGTCAAGTTACAATTAAACATGTCAGGGAAGGTCTTTACATTTGAATTTAGATATGTATTATACAATGAAGGGAGACGATTTAGTGGAGAATTTATAGCTGAATTTGTTCTATTAAAAGAAATTGCAAAAGTATCAGGTACTCTTGTAGTGTAGATAGGAACACGAATAAATATTTGACTTAGTAACGCCGGACAATCGATAACGTTGTTGATAATTTTATACAATACTGTTAAGTCAATAATTATTCGTCTTCTTTCGAGAGATGGTAAATTACATTGGTAATTTGGAAACTTAAAATGCATATATCTAAAAAAATTTAATTTATATTTTTTCAATTCGGTTTATATAAACAGGATATAGTGATGACCAACAAACAGATGCAAATTCTAATTGACTTCGCACCAACGTAAAATACAAAATTTAGCATTTTTAAAATTTTCTGATGATATTATCAGATATCCAAGCATCCTATATGACTTTTTAGTAATATTGTCAAAATGAACATCAAATAATAGCTTAGTATCCATTGTTATGCCATGATCTTTTACATGAGATACAGCATTTAGGATTGTTCCAGCAAAGTTGTAGGGGTAACATATATTTGTTCTATTTCTGGTGAAACTTATTTTAACGCATTTGCTTATATTAAGAGTTAAACTATTATTTTTACACCATTCGTGAAATCTGTTGAGATCTGATTGAATTGCATTACAGTCATTAGCATCAGTGACAGTGTGGTAGACCTTCAAGTCATCTGCATATAAAATAAAATTACTATTATGAAAACAACTTGAGATATCATTAATAAATATATTGAAGAGAAGTGGACCAAGATGGGAACCCTGAGGCACACCACTGGGTATATTTGCATACCGAGACTGATGTCCACTGACTGTTACACACTGACTTCTATTTGTTAAATAAGATTTTAACCAGTAAAGTAAGTTTCCATCCACACCAAGATCAACAAGTTTTTGAATCAGTATTTGGTGATCAATTTTGTCGAATGCTTTGCTGAAATCGGTGTAGATGGAATCCACTTGAACTCGCTCGTCCATAGACTTTAGGATATAGTCTGTGTAACATAATAAATTAGACTCAACAGATCTTCCTGGATAAAACCCATGCTGCTGTGGTATTATATAACTTCGAACTATAGAAAACAGTACATTATATATAAGTTTTTCAAAAACTTTATTAAAGACACAAAGTTTTGAGATGGGTCTATAGTTCTGAACTGTAGTCTAGTTGCCACTCTTAAAAATCGGAACTACATAAGCTTTTTTCCAAATACTGGGACAGTGACCTTCAAGCAATGATTTATTAAATATGACGGACAAAGGATACGCCAATGAATCACTGCAATTCTTTACAAAGATGCTTGGAATATCATCAGGACCCGCGCCCTTATTTGGATCTAATTGAGACCAAATTTGAAGACCATCATTCGTATTGAATGATAAATTACTGTTAGAGTCGGATGCAATTTTATTAAAATCATTCTGTTTGCTTATATTTTGAGAACTATTATTTGTATAAACCGACTTGAAATAATTTAAAAATAAATCACAAATATCCTGACCTGTATCAGCAGTAACATTTTCGTATGTCATGGTATTTGGTACAGTGTTATTTTTCTTTAGTGAAGCCATGTATGACCAGAATTTCTTACTATTATTGGGTATCTGTTGCTCAATGTTATGTATGTAATCATTGTAACAAATTCTGGCCATACATTTGATCTTTTTCCTTAACGAGGAAAATTTAACATAATACGGTATAGTTTTAAATTTTTTGTATTTTTGGTGTGCTTTATTTTTTACCTTTATTAATTTTATTAATTCTTTACTGTACCAAATAGGATATGACTCGGAAAAGGACTATTTTATTGGCACAAATATATGAATGACAGAGTACAGAAAGCTATAAAATTCAGAGATCATTTCTTCAGTACTTAAATTCCTTAACAAATCATCCCATTTTACATTGTTCAAATTACTGTTAATTGCATCGTATTCAGCTGATTTAAAAAGATATAAAGGTCTGACATTCTTAGTTAAGCTAGGTAAAAAATCACATTCAATGATAATTTCTATTGGTGGATGATGTAAGTCAATTTTTGTAAAAGGGGATTCACACTCATATACATTAACGTTTTCTAAATTTGATATTACCAGTGAGTATAAAGGTTATAGAGAAATAATGTAATTGTATTTTTTGTTATGTGTTCGATCACTTTTGTTCGAAGATGGCAGCACAGAACTTTGAGTAGTTACGAACTTTCACCTAAAGATGGCATCAATAGCCATCTAACGAGAAAATATTGAACTATTTCGGAAACCTATTCTGTGAACAGTGTTGTCAATATGGTTTTAAAAGTTGTAAACTATTCATTGGTGGAAGAGCACGTGGTGTGGTACAAAGAGAATAGAAAATAAGGGGTGGTGCGCGGCATGGTTTCGGTACTATACTCAGAAAGAAACTGTCACAAAATGTCAAAGTATCAATTTAAAGTTGATGTTAACGCTGTTTTATAGCTATAAAATGTTAATTCATTTTAATTTTCTTGTTTCTTACTCATTGGAAATAACTTTGCAGCCTATTATTTAGTTTCCATCTGCCAACACAACAATCAATGCTAGTCCTGTGGTATATATTATTTTTAATGCCTAGGCAGTAAAAGTAATTGTTGCTATGGTGAATCAATAAAATTTCACGAAAATATAAATAACAAATTTGTTTTTCGCCGACTGACATCAAAAGTGCTATTTTATTATTTACAGTTGACAATCTGTGAAATGTCACTTTTAGTATACTTATGGCAATAAAATAATTTATCTACGACTACTATGAAAAGTTTATATTTATGCTTTCAATTGTCAACGTAAAGTTGATTGTTACTGAGGACCAAGCAAAATAGTTATTTATTTAACTAGGCAAAAAATATTAGATCTGCTGCCACGGCTAGAGTTTCATAGACTAGTGCGCAGCCGAGGCTATGAATCTAGCTTAAGCCCTGTTCGCACGGCGATCTTTGGAGATTCTACGGAGAGTCAAACTCCCGGCAAAGTCACGGCAAAAAAGAAGTTTTTTTCTTTCTAGTGAGAATTATTTGTTAAATTATCAATGAGTCTTGGAAAAGAAGAATTTATAATTTATTGATTGCTTCAAAACCACGCAATTATAACAAGATAGAGAAAAACATTTTTTTTTGCCATGACTTTGCCGGGAGTTTGACTCTCCGTAGAATCTCCAAAGATCGCCGTGCGAACAGGGCTTTAGGCAGCAAATCTGTATTTTTTTCCATGTTAAACACATTATTTTTTCGGCGATTGTTATTAATTAATATTAATTTAACTAATTTCCAAAGCAAGCGCTCAACAAACGCATAGCAATCGTTCAACAAACACGCATAGCAGGGTCGATTCTGGCATAGGTGCAGAGCCGATGCAGAGCGTGCCCCCGTACGTGGGCGGCCAAAATTTGGAGCGGCGGAAACGCCACTTTAAAAAAAGCATTTATATATTAATTTTTTTTAAAGTAATTTTAATACAATTTTGTTTTATTTAATGTTTTTCGTTATTCATGAAATATTACATTTAATTTAAACGTAACTGCGATTTATTTTTGAATTGTAATTAAGGGTCCTACATTTTGATTGGTCTACTTTTGACAGATGACAGATGAAAGTCAGTTGAATTCGATTGTATTTGTATTGCATGTCGATCTCGCCCTAAAACCGTCTAAAGCGAGAAATGCAAGGTACAACAATAATTTAATTCATAATTTGTACATGTTAAAAAAAAATTATGAATCTGTTAATATGGAATTATTAACAGTACTGTACTTAAATTCTATAAGAAAAAATTACATTATGTCAAATGTTATGACATGACATACACCATACAGTCAGAATATTATTTTATCGAAATCTATAAGACTAATGGGTGGATTCTGTTCAAATATAAATATGTAAATGCTACAGATTTGTAAATCTTTAAATAATGAACAAAATCACATCAATGTTTGTTGACAAGTATAAAAATGTTCATATGATTATAGATTTCATTGCGATTTTGTTTCATATTTATAATTTTACATATCTGTAGCACTTACAGATTTGAACAGAATTCACCCATAAGTATCAGTTTGGGATTTTCTATAACTTATAGATCGAATTATCTATAATTTTATAGAAATTTAAGATAATGTCCGAGATTCCACTATTATTATCATATCATTATGTTTAATGAATTCAGTTGGTTTGGTCTCTTAAATTTTACTGTTTATTCTCAAGTGATTTTTAGTAATAATGACATGATTTATAAACCAATTTTACTTTCTGCAAATTATGATTAATATTTTAATACCAGTATTTCAAACGCTTAGAACTGTTTAGAATCTCAAATATTACACTAAAAAATAGTACAAAAGGCTGTTTTTATGCAAGCTAAAACTATATTCATTTAAATTTTAAAATTGACCCGAACGGAAATTAAAATTTCAAACAGCCTGTATTTATTAAATAATAAAATACATTGTGCATAAATAATTGATATTTTCGGGTGTTTTAATTTACAATAGGTATTTAATTTATCTCTGTTTTATAATATTATAACGTTAAACGTGAGTATTTCATGAATGTACAATTTTAATTCTAATAATTTTACGCCTGACCCAATGCTCGAATACTGTTCAAAATCGCGGACTGAACGGAAAGATTGTGTGTGAGTAGCAAGTAGTAGCAATAGCAATCTTCTGTTGCTCGTCCGCTGTGTAGAGTTACGTTATTATTTGACAACACTGCACATCCCACGCTGCAGACATTAGTGCAGACCAAAACCACCCGTTCAGTTATAACTTACACGAATAGGTGGCAGCATGTCCTGATGCATAATTTCGTATAAAATTCCGCCATATTCTATTACAGAAATCCCATATACATTATTTCTCTATAACCTTTATACTCACTGATATAACTAAATCAAGAGTTCTGTTGTTTGCATTCTAAATATTACTAAACTGATATAAGTTACAATAAGCCAAGCAATCAACAAAACTCATTGAGGAAGTATTGTATGAGTTAGAGGATACAAGCCCCACTTTATTTACTTTGGATTGCCATTGTAGATGAGGCAGGTTGAAGTCACCACACACAACTAATTTACCATTGGGATTTGAGTCCGTAATAATTGATAGTTTATCAAGGAAGTTAGTTAATGCGACGTTGTCTTCAGGAGGGAGGTAAACACAACAGATGAATAATTTTTTACTGTTAGTAGCACTCAAAGTCACAGAAATCCAAACATCTCCAGCGTTGCTCGACCACTCGGACATTTCAGTATAATTTAAGTCACTCCGAATCCCAATTAACACACCACCACCATCACTTTTATTTGAAGAAATGGATGACCTATCACGTCTAACGATGTTAT
The DNA here is from genome assembly GCA_947534325.1 of Agonum fuliginosum. Lineage (NCBI taxonomy): Eukaryota > Metazoa > Arthropoda > Insecta > Coleoptera > Carabidae > Agonum > Agonum fuliginosum. The sequence goes on from OX384044.1 coordinate 2,432,238, forward strand.
ATTTATTTGACAAAATTTCATTATCATTCACCGATGAAATTAAATTAGTTTCTGTAAGACAGATAAAATCAGAGTCACAAGTAGTTGAATTAACACGGATTATATTAGTTTTTGTTCGTAGACCTCTTACGTTCTGATAGTAAATCAACAAAGACATATTTATGCAGTTTTAAAAGTTCAAAAGAAAACCTGAAATTTACAATAATTTGTCAATGTCACTTTCGGATTGCAGATAAACCGTCTTCGAAGTATCGGTCTTCCTCGCGTAAACCTTGCAATTTTTCGTCCACACGTATTTAAAGTTCGGTTTGAGTGTGTCACGAGCTTTTTTAAATAGCATACCATTCAGTTGTGTTAAATAATCGTTAATGTATATATCATTATCAGGACCTTCGATTTCCAATTTTCCAGTTGACAGAGATTTTTGACTTTTAGCAGCTGAAATGAAAGCATCTTTGGTTCTTCTCGATGTAAACTTAACAACAATATTGCTTGGCTGGTTCTAAGTCTATGTGCTGCATCGATGTCCCCATTGTTTATTTTGACTCCAATATTTTCTCCAATTTTACTAATAATATCGTCAACATTTTCATCGTTCTTTTCAGGATAATTATGAATTAGTACGTTATTTAATTTAGAATATTGTTCCAAATCATCAAGTTTTTTTATGCAAAATAGAAACTTGCTGTTTTAAAACTTGATTTTCTTTAACTATGTTTTCTAATTTACCAATTTTATCATTCATCGTTTTAAGTTTGGTTTCAAAATCTGTAATTTTGTCAATACAAAAAATTACTGAATGTATCAATTTGTTGAATCTTTCATCTATTTCACTCATCATTACAGATTTAAAGTTTTTAAATAAGTTTTTAACTTCAGTTATTGTAAATGACGAATTGTTTATAATATCAGATTCATTATATATCATGCTGGAACGTTTACAGTTGGTTTTACGGCAATTACAACAATACCAGGCGACTGCATCAGACGCAAAAAAATTACGTTGATCGTCTGTTAATTTGGCGCACGTTAAGTGAAATGAAAGATCGCAGTTTGCGCAGACAATACCTGGATATTTTCTATTTATTCGCCTTCTACATACTCCACACACATCTGACATGATGAACAAGTTGCAGACAAATTATTTATATATTTTTGATATTTGCTTACGTTAAGTACTGACTTGTTGAAACTACTTATTATTAATTTTACAAGGTTGCACTTCTTTTAAGCGAATATTTGACGAATCTGAATAAAGAACACAAATTAAATAAAACACTTAAATATACTGGACTTTTCTTCACACGCAGGTATATTTTTCGTTTAATATAACACTTTTTACTAATAGTAATACTAAAATTATTGGGAGAGAATTTGCACACGTGTTACTAAAATAATAACCGCGAATTGTAGGTGCAAATTCGAGCAGATATATTGCGAGCGATATTTGGATATCAGTTGATGAGACCACAAATGTTTTGGGTCGATATGTAGCAAATATTATTGTAGGAAAAATGACTGACGATAAACCTACAACTCCTCATTTACTCGCTTGCAAAATGTTAGAAAAAACGAATTCTTGCACAATAGCGAGATTTGTAAACCAAGCTTTACATAAGTACCTTCATATTTGTGTAGTAGGTAAATAAACACTACGATACGTAACTGACATTTTTCGTATTTTTAGAAATACTGTGGCCAGCAGGAGTAAAATCTTTAAATGTCCGACTGATGATCTTGGACGCAGCAGCTTACATGCTAAAAGCGACCGTAACTCTGCGCGTGTTTTATCCCAATATAATGCATATTACGTGTTTTGCACATGATTTAAGTAGAGTATGTGAAAAACTACGTGACCAATATCCCGACGTAAATTCAGGAGGTATATTTGCTATATTGCACTAATTTTTTGTACAATACAATACAAGCTGTTATAGCTTATATCACGTCTAATTTTAAAATTTTAGCAACAACCATAAAACAACTTGAATCAATAACTATCTTTAAATGAATCCATACAAATTCTTGAAGATGTTGGAAATGAACTTGCACATACGGAGAGAAATGGATTGTTAGAATTTATTGTATTGCTAATTATTTTATATTTATGGTAGCAATATTTTAATTACTCTTAATACACATATTGTTGTGAAGTACAAACTTGAATTTTGAATGTTATTATACGTAGATTGCTAAATTTATATAGCACAGCACTTCAGAAACTTAAGAGCGCACTTCTGTATATTAAAATACAACTGCGTAACATTAAGATTTTCTTCAAAGCATTGCGTTTTATTCTTGTTATTATAAAAATATATCTAATATATTTATATTGTAACCTCAAATATACGTATAATACTGACGAATATTGCATGTTAGGTTTATTATTCGTTTATTGAGTTATTTAGGTCATGTCAGACACGTTCTTTTTGATGTCAAAAAAGCTAGTACCTCCACTTAGCACAAAACAATTTTTAGGCCGATAATTTTGTAATAATTTTGGACATTTTTGAACCATCAAAATCAAATTTTGTCCCAACGTCAGTTCAGAGATTGGACAACTTGATATCAGAGTAATAAAGCTGGTACCCTCCACTTTTATGAAATATAGAACAAACATGCCTGTAATTTTGCACTATTCATTGCGCATACTGCCAATTTTCAAAAACTACCCCCTTGAAGGTTATCGCCACCCTCATCATATTATATCGAATATATGAAATTTTTAAAAATGGCAAAAAGACTGGATTATATTTTTTTGAGGGTTACCACCAACCCCATGATATATCGTATATGAAAAATATTCAAAAAATGGCAAACAAACTGGATTATATTTTAGGACTAATTTTGCACTATCCATTGCGCACAGTTCAGATTTTAAAAAACTACCCTTTGAGGGTGCCGATTTTCACTGGCAACACTGGTAGAGTGAAAAGGTGTTTAAGTGGGTCTTAACTAAATAAGGTACCTTTTTAATGCGGAAGTGGAAGTTTTTTTCTTAAAACATTAAATCCATAGACATAAAAACGTACTTTTTCAAAAGAACTATAATCTTCGTTCTGTTAGTGACTCTTTACAATTCAAATCTGAGTAATTTCTTCAGTGAATCACAGTGAAGGTCAACTTCTGATAATTACCACGCCAAAGCAAGACTAAAACAACCTTGAAGTAAATTAAGCTAAACAAAAGCAGTGTTCCCAACTACAGCAAAAAAAATGGCTACACTGGAGGAAATATCAGCGGAAATGGCAAAACTATTAGAGCCAGTTAGTTCAATAATATCTAACGTTGACACTAAAGCAGATAAAATACAAGAAACATTGTAACCTGAAAACTGAGCTTAGCTCCAAATTACAAAAATGACGGCAGCCGGCAGCTACAGAAGGTAGAGGGGGTACACAAATCTATTACCTGTGGGTTCGCTTCTTTAAGTTGTTCAATAATATCCAAAATAATTATACTTACTGTCGAGGTAACTAGTGCACGATTCACAATATCTGAAAAAGGTAGAATTTGGGCGCCACCCCGCTTTGGTGATGTTAAAGCGGAGATGATAGGGTTGTGAATCAGGTAGACGGGAATTGCATAAGAGTTACTCGCAAATGTAGTGCAACAAACCTTAAGAATTATATTGAAATGATAATTTAAGCGATACAAAAAATTATTCAATAATGTCAACCAGGTATCAGACACACAAGTACATAGAGTACAACATATCAAAAATCTGTGGTAAATAAGTGAATTAAATATATAGCAAATTTGGAGATCTCCCTGTATACGTTCTAAGATTAACATTGAATACAAAAAAATATAATAATTAGTAATATTGTCCCTGATAATACAGGCGAAAAATAAGTGGCACGGCTGATACCGGCCCGACTCAGTGGCGGCGATACAAATATTTTATTAAATTTTATACTGCAGTTAGTTAGAGAATAAAGCAAGTATTTGGTACCAAATATATAAATCGTTGTTGTAAACGATGAATTAAATAAATAGTATATTTTAGATATGGCGTGGATGCGTAATAGAACGGTGCGAAAGTTCGAGGTAATTGCGAGAGAGTACTTAGCTGGTACTTGATGCAGCGCAGACGTAGGCGGTGATGAACCCACGTTCTCGGGATCGAGAACCAGGTGAAGTGGACCTCCAGTGGACCTCCAGTGGCAACACGAAGAGCCTCCAAATATAACTGGAGCAACGACTCGTGGACGGACAATCGGCAACATCCACCAAGTAACGCAAAATAAACGGGTGTGGTTTTTATTACGACAAATCCGCTGTTTAGCGAAAATGCGTGATCACTGATCGATAAAATCACTAAGATAAATTTTACGAAAATGTCTTTTGATTCACACATTCAACAATATTCAAAATTCCACAGCCCGACACTGGAGACACTAGCTCAACCGCACAGTTTAACTTCTAGGCTCTCTCTCTGCCTCGAAAACACTGTCGCACTCACCAACTGTCTTAATTTAATTCACAATATTTAAAAACAATTGTGTGTCTGATACATGCTGCCATCGTTGAGCATAAAACTAGCTAATAAACAAACAACATTTGCCAGTAAGGAGCGGGAATTTGAGTTTGTGGAGGAACAAGGTGATCCATATATTTTGAATCGTGACAATCTCCCCTTTACTTTTAAAAAAAAACAACAACAAAAAAACACCAACACGTAATATTAACAAACTTAAATTCCCTTAGTCTAGTTCCGCTTCCTTTAAGTCTTTTAAATGCCAGTTTTCTTTAGATTTACCTTCTATAGTTTCCAACTCATAAGTCACATTTGATGTTCTTTGTTTTACCCGATACGGTCCTGTAAATTTCGGAGCTAGCTTGGCGGCAAAATGTTTACTTGCGTCCGATAAAACATGATTCTTTAACCATACTAATTGACCGATGCGGTATTCTGTGTGTTTACGTCTTAGATCGTAGTATTTTTTATTTCGTTCATGGGCGGCACGTAATCTTTTATGAATTTCGGTAAAAATATTTTTGATATCTCTATTCTCTATTTCGGAACGATCAATGGGCGGTATTTCATTAGATTTAGATTTTGAAAAATAATTTCCCGATAAAACATTTTCTCTTCCAAAATTAACGAAATAGGGCGTATATTGGGTAACTTCACTTTTCGCAGTATTTACCGCACAAGACAGGTGCGGCAAATATATATCCCATTTCCGGTGATTTTCATCTAAGTAAGATCTTATCATTGTTTTTACGGTGCGATTGGCGCGTTCTGCAGGGTTGTTCTGTGGATGGTAGTTAGCATTGTAGGATATTTTTACATTATATTTAGTTGCCAAATTTTTGAATTCATTACTGACGAATTGTTTACCGTTATCTGTAATAATTATCTGCGGTACGCCATATACTAAAAATATTTTCTGTTCGACAATTTCGCATAATTTTTTCGCAGTTGCATTGCGCAAAGGATATAACAAAACATATTTAGAGAAATAATCGGTTGCAACAAGTAAACTAGTATTTCCCAAAAGAGAACGTGGAAATTCCATAAAGTCTATACTAATAAGTTGCCAGGGTTGGTTTATATGGGGGCGGCTTCCCATTAATCCATGCTTAGGATTTTGTGGAACTTTTTGTTTTTGACAGACCTGACATTTTCGTACGTAATATTTAACATCGGCTAGAAGTTTTGGCCAGTAGTATAAATTTGAGAGGCGGTGGTAAGTTTTATAAGTACCAGCGTGACCGGAGGTAGGTGCGTCATGACATTCGTGCAGCGCATCTTTTCTAAAATCTTTCGGAATAACAAGTTTCCAGTCCGCGCTAGTTTTTGAACGCACGTATTTAAAGATTTGATCATCGACAATTTTCCAGCTTGTAAAATTTGCAGGATTTGCTTTTATATTTTCCATGAGTTGACGATACCAAGGATCAGTTACAGTGTTAGAGAAAGTTATTAAATCTACATTTGTTTGAATCGCGCGCGACAACAAATCAGGCATAAGATTTTCTTTACCCTTGCGGTGTATTATTTCGAAGTTAAATTGCTGTAAACGTACTGCCCATCGTGCAAGACGTCCTGTCGGATCTTTTAATCGATTTAACCAAATCAGAGAATGATGGTCGGTAATTACAGTGAATTTATCGCCTTCTATGTACGGTCTAAATTTCTCAACTGCCCAAATAACGGCTAAACATTCGCGCTCAGTCACTGAATAATTTCGTTCCTGCTTATTTAAACTACGACTGGCATAACATACAATACGTTCATCGTCTCCGAATTTTTGTGTTAGAATGGCACCGACACCGTAATTTGACGCGTCCGTTTGAACTATAAAGGGTTTACTATAATCGGGACAACTTAATATGGGCGCCGATACTAATTTTTCTTTTATTATATTAAAAGAACGTTCACATTCAAGAGTCCATATAAATGATTTATTTTTCTTGGTCAATTCGGAGATAGGGGCTGATAGCGTTGAAAAATCAGAGATAAACCGCCGGTACCAACTAACAGTGCCAATAAAACGACGAGCTTCCGTGGCCGATTTGGGCGAAGGAATTTCTAAAATTGATTTCACTTTATGAGGATCTACATGTAGACCAGAACCGTTAATTACGTATCCAAGATATTTCAATTCTGGGCGGCAAAAGTAACATTTTTCTTTATTTAAAGTTAAACCAGCATCAAAAATTTTAGTGAGTACAAGAGACAGAATCTCTAAATGTTTCTCGAATGTAGGAGTTATAATGATGATATCGTCGAGATATACGAATACGTAGGGCTCAAATTCGTGTCCAAATAATTTATCCATTAGACGCTGGAACGTCGCGGGTGAATTATGGAGGCCAAAAGGCATTTTTGTAAATTGAAATAGCCCTCGGTTCGGTACTGTGAAAGCTGTTTTATGTTGTGAAGATTTTTTGACGGGAATTTGCCAAAATGCGGATTTAATATCAAGTGACGTCAGGTAACGCGCATCTCTTAATTTGTCTAAAATATTGTTCACGTAGGGTAAAGGGTAGGCGTCGCGTTGCGTAACCGCGTTAAGTTTCCGATAATCAACGACAAAGCGATACGAGTTGTCTCGTTTACGTACTAAAATTATTGGACTCGACCATGGACTATCCGAAGGTTCAATTATATTATCTTTCAACATTTTATTAAGCTCAACATTTATTTGCTCTTGCACTTTAGGCGACACCGGATAATACCTTTGTTTTATGGGCTCAGCGTTTGTTAAAATCTCGTGTTCCACTAAATTAGTGCAACCTAACTTCGTATGCATCCTCGTAAAATGATCACTAATGAATTTATTAAGCTTACTTCTTTGATCTAAAGTTAAATTTTCACAATTTCCCAATCCCGAATTCGATTCTATCTCTGACCTAACTTCTACAATTTCGTTTAACATCACGGCTTCTCCGCGACATATATCTACAGTTAAATTCATAATCAACCAAAAATCAACCCCTAAAATTAAATCTTGACTTATTGTAGGAACCACTAGTATTTCAATTAATTTTGTATTATTTTTAAGCGAAACTGGAACATTTATTGAACCGAGACAATCACAAACTGACCCATTAGCAACTGTACAATTAATTATTTTATTTTGATTTAAAACTATTCCTAAACTTTTTAATATTTCCCAAGCTCTATTACCTATGATTGTCCGATTTGCACCGGAATCCAAAAGACCCTTAAAACTATTACCAAAAATTTGAACATATACATAAGGACGATTATCGCCCTGCGCCTTGGCTAAAGCAAAATCAATTTCTGACTTAGCTGTAATATTCTTTATATAAGATAGCCATTCCATCCAATCGTTATGTTGAACCGATGAATTAATTTCGAAGTTCTTCGTACGGTTCTTCAATAAGAACTTCGACTTCCGTTTCCCGAATTTGTGTTGCGACATATAGTACAAGTATATTTTGTATGATTTTGTAGTCCACAGCCATAACAAAATTTGTTTCGTGGTCGTGTACAGTTTCTGTAAATATGACCCATATCTCGGCAGTTCCAACATAATTGTGAGCGAATTTGATTAGAAGAATTTGCTTGAATTTCTGATGCATTATTTGTCATGAATCGTGAACGACTTTGATAACCAAGATCTGGTTCAAGGAGGTTACGCCTATTAGTGGGTGGAGGGTGGAATTTTTCGGCCATAGGTCTATTTCTTTCTAACATTTTACATATTTCAAGTAATTGATCTACAGTGTTTACAACTTGCAAACCGATCGCGTGAATATAATACGGAGAAATATTTCGTCGCAAAACTTGAAGTTTTTCATCTTCAGTAGGGGTAGTATGTAATCGTGTAAATAAATTGACCATGCAAGAAAAGTACGTTCCAATAGATTCGTCGGGTCCTTGTGTTCGCGACCTAATTTCCGCCCAAAGATCTGTCTGATAGTCATAAGGTTCATATTCTGCGCGTAATAATTTCACAAATTCGTCCCAAGTTTTTATTTTGTGCCGCATAGATCTGTACCAGGTTAGAGCTCTACCAGTTAATAATTCAACCGCGCTATCACACAATTCCTCTTTAGGAACGTTTCTGGAAACACTAAATTCTTCAACTTGTTCTAGAAATGCATTTATACTAAGCCCTGTATCTCCGCTGAATGAAATTTTCCATTGACTAACGGGAATCTGTTTTTTATGAGTAGTTTTTTGAGTATTTACCGAGTTAACGTTTGCCTTAATGTTATCTGTTTCTGATTCTTCAAATTGATCGGCTTTACCAACTACATCTAATTCACAATCGCTAATGCTTTTTAAAAGTTGTTGTACTGAAGCTACAATGTCATTTTCTTCTGAGAGAATTCTGTCTAATCTGCAATTTAAATGATATATTTTTGCAAAAATTTTCTTATAAGCTCCACTTTCAGAATTACCGGAAAATTCATTTGCTAACGATTGAACTTCAACTAATTTATTTGTACATATATCTATTTCTGTTGATGCATCACGAACACGTACGCTTTGATCTACAACAGTTCCTAATTCTTCTTGCTTCATTAAGCGTTTAAGATTCGCGCGCATCATGGGTACAGTCAAAATTCTAGTATTTTGAACTCCTCGAACCGATAGTTCATATTCAAGCTCGTCGCGAGATAATCTATTTACCTCCATCGCAATAATGCAAAACTTGCTCCAAAATTATAGGAAAACAGAAAATATTAAAATTTTAAACGTTATATTTAATTGATTATACCTAAAGGTAACGGAGATCTGACCAAAAAAATTATAATCCGTGAAAATACTAGTGACAAAATAATTAAGTATCGTAAAGCCTCACGTTCAAGGGCGCCAAATTTGTAACCTGAAAACTGAGCTTAGCTCCAAATTACAAAAATGACGGCAGCCGGCAGCTACAGAAGGTAGAGGGGGTACACAAATCTATTACCTGTGGGTTCGCTTCTTTAAGTTGTTCAATAATATCCAAAATAATTATACTTACTGTCGAGGTAACTAGTGCACGATTCACAATATCTGAAAAAGGTAGAATTTGGGCGCCACCCCGCTTTGGTGATGTTAAAGCGGAGATGATAGGGTTGTGAATCAGGTAGACGGGAATTGCATAAGAGTTACTCGCAAATGTAGTGCAACAAACCTTAAGAATTATATTGAAATGATAATTTAAGCGATACAAAAAATTATTCAATAATGTCAACCAGGTATCAGACACACAAGTACATAGAGTACAACATATCAAAAATCTGTGGTAAATAAGTGAATTAAATATATAGCAAATTTGGAGATCTCCCTGTATACGTTCTAAGATTAACATTGAATACAAAAAAAATATAATAATTAGTAATATTGTCCCTGATAATACAGGCGAAAAATAAGTGGCACGGCTGATACCGGCCCGACTCAGTGGCGGCGATACAAATATTTTATTAAATTTTATACTGCAGTTAGTTAGAGAATAAAGCAAGTATTTTGTACCAAATATATAAATCGTTGTTGTAAACGATGAATTAAATAAATAGTATATTTTAGATATGGCGTGGATGCGTAATAGAACGGTGCGAAAGTTCGAGGTAATTGCGAGAGAGTACTTAGCTGGTACTTGATGCAGCGCAGACGTAGGCGGTGATGAACCCACGTTCTCGGGATCGAGAACCAGGTGAAGTGGACCTCCAGTGGCAACACGAAGAGCCTCCAAATATAACTGGAGCAACGACTCGTGGACGGACAATCGGCAACATCCACCAAGTAACGCAAAATAAACGGGTGTGGTTTTTATTACGACAAATCCGCTGTTTAGCGAAAATGCGTGATCACTGATCGATAAAATCACTAAGATAAATTTTACGAAAATGTCTTTTGATTCACACATTCAACAATATTCAAAATTCCACAGCCCGACACTGGAGACACTAGCTCAACCGCACAGTTTAACTTCTAGGCTCTCTCTCTGCCTCGAAAACACTGTCGCACTCACCAACTGTCTTAATTTAATTCACAATATTTAAAAACAATTGTGTGTCTGATACATGCTGCCATCGTTGAGCATAAAACTAGCTAATAAACAAACAACATTTGCCAGTAAGGAGCGGGAATTTGAGTTTGTGGAGGAACAAGGTGATCCATATATTTTGAATCGTGACAACATTAAAAATTATAAAATATGATGTAAAAAACAACGAACAAAAGTGCAATCTTCTTGAAAATATGATAGAAGAACAAAACTCGAAAATACAAATCCTGGAACGAAAAATTGCCGAGAAAAACTTAATAATTTTCGGGGAAAAGGAAGAGGATAGAGAGAACCTCACAGAAAAAGTTATAAAAATAACACAAGACATTCTACAGATTCAAATAACAGAGCATGAAATAGAAAATACTCGAAGATTCGGACAAAAAACAGACAAGAAAAATAGACCGATAAAATTAGAATTAACAACTAAACGAAGAAAACATGAAATTCTACAAAACAGGCTATAAGCTGCGAGGATATAAATTAAGAAGCGAAGAACAATTCTCAAAAGAAATAGTTGAAGAAAGAAGAAAGCTGAAAATTCACCTCAACCAAGCGACAGAAAATAGTTATAAAGCCCACTTAAAATATAATAAATTAATTGTCAACGGGGAAAGTTTTACACTTCAAGATCTTGAAAATAATACAGAAAATAATACTTTGCTGGAAAACATTAACGATAAGAAAAATACACAAGAGAAAGATTGCAACAAGCAAGAAATACCACCTACACCGACAACAACAAAAATAAAATGAAAACCCAAATAAAAAAGTAAAAAGAAAACCCAACTCTCCAGCAGAACAATCAAGCTCTATAAATGATAAACAAAAAAAGTTACCAAGTACTTTTATAAAAAACAAAAAAACGACAACAGTGCCTCTCAAACCGACCGCAAAAAATAGACACGCTATCAATTATACCATTTTTTCGTAACGTGCCCAATATTGTCCCCAATCCGCCAACATTATCTACAAGAACTATTACCAGCAAATACAAATAAAGATAATTTACAGAATTTGATTCTCAAAGGAAGCGAAGAAATAATCATTTAAAAAGTCTATTACTATACTGTAAATGCAATTAAATTAAGAGTTTTCGCTATAGGGGATCTTTAAAATAACAAATAAAATGAATTATAATAAATACCTACCTAATTATTAAGATAAAATACTTACTCACTTATATAAGATAAATTTACTTTCATATATTATTATTATTATGCTAAAATTACCATGTCACTCTTTTGTACAAGTTTTTATACTTATAGCAAAATAAATATTATTATCATTATAGTGCCGATTTTCAAAATCAATCACTTGAGAGTTACCACCAACCCCATGATATATCGAATATGAAAAATGTTCAAAAATCGAGAAACTGTCAAAAATGAGTTGTAAGGATCCTAATTCATACATATGGGACCATACCTCTCACGTTGAATTTAGGTTTGAAACGAAACTTCTCTTGGCGATTCATCATCGCAGACGTTGAAAAACTGATCATAGGGACCGACTTTTTGGCGTATTACAACCTGCTGGTGGATATGCGCAATCAACAGGTGGTCGACGGAGCTACGTCCTTTGCAAGTAAAGAACAACTGCTGGCAAAAATTAGTTTGATGGCCCCATTGAACAATCTGTTAAAAGGGAAAAACAAAGGTAGTACACCGGTGCAATGGACGGACGAAGCCCCAGCCTGGCTTTCGAGATAGCGAAAGAGCAACTCGCCTCAGCAACACAGCTCAATCACCCAAACCCGAAGGCAGAATTGTCAGTAGTGACAGACGCTTCAGATGTCGCTATAGGAGGGGTCCTGCAACAGCGCAAGGAGGACGGAGCATGGCAGCCACTAGCGTTCTACTCCCGCAAACTATCAGACACTGAGCACAGGTATGCGGCGTACAATAAGGAGCTGCTCACGATCTACGAGACGATAAAAAATTTCCGTCACCACGTAGAAGGACGCGATTTCACCATCTTTAATGACCACAAACCCATAACATATGCCTTCAAGCAAAAACCAGACAAATGCACTCGGAGACAGTTCAGACAACTCAGCTATATTGGAGAATTTACCACCAATAGACAACACATCGCTGGACAGGATAACGTGGTAGCAGACACTCTGTCCAGAATCGAGTTTCTGGGCCAATTAACTACCAAGAGCTAGAACGTGAACAAGCAGTAGAGCTAGAATTAACTGAACTACTGAGAAGAAGCCAGTGCCCGAATCTAGCGCAACGGTATATTGCGATACCTAAACTGGTGGTGCCCGCCCTTATTTGACATCAGCGTTCAGAAGGTCAGCATTTAACAGCCTTCATTGCTTGTCTCATCCAGGTGTCAAGGCCAGAACGCAGATGCTACTACAGCGTTTTGTTTGGCCAGGTATAAGAAAGGATTTCCGAACCTGGGCTAAACAGTGCGACCCGTGCCAACGCAACAAGATTACCAGACACGTGATCTCACCAAGGGGGTTGTTCACCATGCCATCCGCCCGCTTCGGATATCGTGGGACCCTTACCGGTATCAGAAGGACAGCGATATGTAAAGTCACATCCGCTAAATTTTCCAAAAGTTATATTGCTTATGTAAGCGTATGGCCTTATGTCACAAAAGGAAGTTATGTTGGCAGTTTATGAAGAGCAACTGCAGGTTTTGCGAAATATACAATTTCATGGAATTTTTCCACTGCAGTTGCTAACTAAATTGATGATGTAGATAAGATTGGCAGGCTGTTGAAGAAGAATTGATTCGGCAGTCGGCTACCAACTTTTGAAGTCATAACATCATTATTATCAATCGGTATTTGTTACATTAAATCTGTGTTAGTTATATAATTTACACTTATTATTGTTAAATTAATTAATTTCATTTAATCCCTTTACTTTATTTTAAAATATATTTATATTTATACAAATCATCACCTTATTATTTATAATCCTAGATCCGACAGCTCATCTAGTTAATCACCTCTCGATTTGGCAAGAACTCACTTTAAATATTTTAGTGGAAGGTATTTTACCGACCATTACAGATATATGCTGACGTGTATTGACCGGTACACAAGATGGCCTGAAGCTTTTCCACTCCCTAATATCGAGGTAGAGACAGTAGCCCAAGCATTTTACGATGGCTGGGTAACCAGATTTGTATTACCTCTCCGGGTGACAACTGACCAAGGACGTCAGTTCGTGAGTCGTCTTTTCGCACGCTTAAAAAAACTACTAGGATTTACTCGCCTCAGAACCACCGCCTACAATCCAGCTGCCAATGGGATGATCGAAAGGGTACACCGGCAACTTAAGGCCGCGATAAAGTGCCATAAACCAGAACAGTGGACAAAGGTATTACCCACAGTTCTGCTTGGGATCCGCAACGCGTGGAAAGACGACTTGGGGGCAACAGCGGCAGAGTTAACCTTCGGAGAAACATTACGACTACCTGGAGAATTCTTGTCAGACTCAAGAGGTAGCCAGTGCGACCAAATGAAATTCGTGGCATTATTTCCAGAACATTTTCAGAGGTTGAAGCCAACGCAAAGAACTGACCGCAGCGAACCTAAAACATTTATATTTAAGGACTTCAGCTCAACGACGCATGTATTCGTGCGACACGACGGTCCTAAAATGCCGTTCCAGAGTTCGTATGACGGTCTGTATCCAGTCATCAGGAGGGGTGACAAGCACTTTACCATCAACAAGAAAGGTCAGAGTGTGCCTGTGTCAATCAACAAGCTAAAACCTGCATACCAGGCCGTAGGAACAACCACACCACCGGATGACAGCACCGCAGCAACAACCACACCACAGGGTGACGACTCCGCAACAAACACAGAGTCGACAACTTCAATACAGGCTGAGGACAGATCTGCAGAGAAAACAACCCGTAGCGGTAGGTACGCGCGCTTACCACAACGGTTCGTATCGTGATCCACAAGTGGCTCACTAGGAGGGAGGTACTGTGGCGACGCGCAGCCTTTTGAATCTCCCGCGCCTGACACTTTGGCGGTGCGCAGCTTTCAAATCTCCCGCGCTCGTCATGGGTGCAACTAATACAAATTCGAATCTCCCGCGCCAAACACTCAACGCTAGTCGCTATATCTTCCCGCGGTTTGGACTTGGCGAGCGGCGCGGCATCCGAAATCAACGACTAGCGGCACGGCGGCCAATGACAGCACGACACGAGTCTAGCAACCAATTGGAACCTAACACAGCTGCAACTATGACTGGCCGTGACGAGTACGGCCAGTATAAAAGAGCATCGCTATTCACTCCCGAATAGGGAACAAACAGCAAGCGACCAACAGCAACAACTCCCGAATAGAGAACCAAGCATCAGCATTCCATTCAGCAGCAGACGACGGCACCAAGCTGGACGGAGACCGGCAGTCGTCAGAGAGGACCCGCAGACTGCTCCGGGGACAGACGGCGTCAAGGCAACACCAGGCACTCCTCGCTGACGTCGTTGGAACTCAGAAGGTCCGAGGCAAAGTTGTGGCGCCTGACCCGGCGATACTGCTCCAGGACAGCGATCTCCATCCGGCCGGTTTCGCCGTTACCACCGTCACCTACGAGGTTCTCTAGTCCAACATCCCGGCAGGCGTCCCCGGAGAAGCGTGGTCGACAGAGGTCCCTCTCGCCCAGGAAGCCGCAACCAAAGGTCTTCCGAAGGCCGGTGCCGACTCCAAAGCCGGCGGTACCTAGACTTCGTCTTCATAGAAGACCGCAGCCGCATCCATCCACTAGACCCACGACTGGATGTGGTCAAGGCGGCGTATTCAGACCACGCTAACAGAATACATAATGTCCACATGCAATTCAATTGTTGTATTAACTATGTAGATATGTAAATAAAAACAAATCGTTATTTATTTTAGTACTGTGTGATTTACCTACCACTGATCACAAATAAATAAAAGTCGAATCCAACCGACAAAATAATGTAAAACACTATTACAAAAATGATCCAATTTTACAATATCCAGATTTTTCTAGAGAATTGATATTAACAGACGCCAGTAATTTTGCTATAGCCGCTGTTCTGTCACAATCTCTTACATATTGTAACGAAATGTTTGAGGGTGCTACGGCTAACTCAGCAGATGTGGCGGAGTGCGTAATAAAGACAAAGAACGATTCAGATAAATAAAAATGTTTATTACAGAAATAATTGGAACTTTAGCTTGGCATTGGAAGCCTATACAATCTAAGATAGTAATATAAATGAACCAGAGTTACTTTAAGTGATAAAAGCAATATTTGAAGCTGCGAGAGCAATTACGAACCAATAATGACCAGAGGAATACTTAAGATTAGATAAACAGAATTAAGCACAATGATAAGTACAAAACATGAGGTGCTGCTTAAATCAATGTTATAATATCAATAATAAAACAGAATTACGTATTTAGAGCAATGCAAAAGTTAATTGTGAACATATGGTAAGACTAAAGTAACATTACCGGAACCATGAGGTAGTGTTCCTGCATCCAGAAAAGGCGGCTCAGGTTGCATGTACGGATGTTATGCGTCGACTAGCGTGCTCCAGAGTAGAATTTATCTTGTTTCTCTGCGGTGACAAGAATGGCGCCAGTTCGTCCTGTGATTGTATTATCATCCATTGAACCTCTGGATTTATGAGTGATGTTCACCTGGACTGGCAAGCAAAACCAACACAGCGTCTAAAGCATACAGCGAACTTTATACATAAATGGTTCTAGAGCTTAAAGCGTCACCTGCTGTACGAACCGCGAACAAAACATTGAGAATAAAAATATAAAATATACAGATAATAATATTAATGCTATAATAGTACTAATAATTAAGTTTATCGGGGTTACGCAGCGTAACAAGAGCGCTTGCAGCTTAACGCACATGGTCAACCTAACCTCAATTAAGCTTAAAGTAGAATTACGAACTAAGAGAAAACTATAAGTAATCAATGGACACTTGATTAACATCAATTAGGCTACGAAATATGTAGAGAATCAAACTTAATGCGTGGAGCATGAGTGCTCGTGAGATAACGTAATAATAGTTAGTAACGTAATAATAGTTAGTAACGTAATATTAGTTAGCTCTGTGGATGCTGACATTAATCCAAACAGCTTTTTTCTCTGTCCTTTTAATGAAATGGAATTACTAAATTTAATTAATACAAAAAAGAAAATTAAAAAGCCAGCTGGTTTTGATGAAATATCTAGCTTTATTTTAAAGAAAGTAATTCATCTAATAAATCGATCCACTAACTTATACTATTAATTTATCATTTGAAGCAGGAATGTTTCCCGATAAGTAAAAATTAACAAAGTAATTCCTATACACAAAAAGGGAGACAAATCCTGTTTAGAAAATTATAGACCGGTAGCATTAACCTCTGAATTCTCCAAAATATTCGAGTATTGCTACTTAAACAGACTAGAAGTTTTTCTTCACAAGTTTGTTATTATATCTAACAATCAATTTGTATTTATATCCGGCACCTCTACAGTAGATGCCTTACAGTACCTTTACGATACTCTTATGTTTCATAGGAAGGGGAAAATCCAGTAGATATTTTCTGCGACCTCAGCAGAGCCTTTGATTGTGTTGACCACTCTCGTTTATTTTTAAAATTAAATGATATCGGTATTAGAGGGGTTGCTCTGGAATGGATTTCAAGTTTTTTAAACAATAGACAACAATTTGTTTCTATCAACTATCACGATCTACGGTGCTCTACTAATCATCTAATAAATTCTTCCCCAGTCTATACTGACGTCGGTTTACCGCAAGGAACTATACTTGCTCCAATCCTTTTTATTATATACACAAACGATCTCACATCAGCCCTTACTGGAGACTGTAAGACAATATTGTACGCTGACGACACCACTCTTTCATATCCGATGGCAACAAAGATACTCTTCATGAAAAATGTAATCTTAATATTAAATTATTATCATAATACTTTACTTACTTATCCTCTTCATTCCAAGTAGTGGAACATAGGGCATCTACTGTCTCTCTCCAATCTGTTCTGTTTTGACTTTTTGCTTTTACTTTGGACCAAGTTAGGCCAATATTTTCTGCTTCCTTAACTACACTTTTTTTCCACGATTGCATTGGCCTTCCTTGTTTCCTTTTTCCTGGGGGTTGGAAATCTAGCGCTTGTTTCGTTATATCGTTATCGTGTCTGCGAAGCGTATGACCTATCCAGTATCCATTTCCATTTTTTTCCTTTTTCTTATCCTTTACCTATATAGTCTTGCTTCGTTCTTCTCCATAATTCATTGTTTGAAATGTAGTTTGGCCAGAATATGCCTATTAGTTTTCTCAGGCATTTATTGATGAATGTTTGTATCTTTCGTATGTTATTATTAGTTATTCTCCACGTTTGGCAACCGTATAATAGAATACTTTTGATGTTACTGTTGAATATTTTAATTTTGGTTTGCAGTTTTATCTCTTTTGATTTCCATATATTACTCAGTGTGTAGAACGTTGTCTGAGCTTTGCTTATTCTGGTTTGGATATCTTCTTCTGTTCCTCCTGTTACACTTAGTACGCTTCCTAGGTAGGTTACTTTGTCTACTGATTTTATTTCTTGTTTTCTATTGTTATTCCCATTTCTCTTGGGGTATTGATTTTCATTAGTACTGTTTCATCACTGTTTATTTCCATACCTACTTTTCTTGCCTCTTTTGTTAATTTTTCGGTTTTCTTGTGCATATGATTCCGTTTCTCTGACATGAGACACACATCGTCGGCATATTCTAAATCTTCTAATTGTTGAAATGTATTCCAGTGTACCACCGGTTTTTCCTTTGGAAACTCTTCTTATAAGCCAATCCATGACGATAAAATACAACCATGCCTTACTCCGCTATTAATCTTGATTGAATCAGTTAATTTCCCATCGTGCAGAATTCTAGCTGTTGTGTTTTCATAAAATAATTTCATCATCCTGACCATCTTTTCGGGTATTCCATAGTTTTTTACTATTGTCCATAATTTCTCTCTGTTTATGGTATCAAAAGCCTTTTGATAGTCGATAAAATTAATGTATAATTTGTTCTGCCACTCTAGGGATTGTTCTATGATTATTCTAAGAGTGCCTATTTGGTCTATGCATGACTTATTTGGTCTGAAGCCTGCTTGATTTGGTCTTAGAGCTTGATCGATTGAATTCTTAATTCTGTTTAATATAATTAGTGTCATTATTTTACTTGCTACACATAAGAGTGTTATTGGTCTCCAATTCGTGCATTTTGTTGTGTCCCTTTTTTTGGAATGGTGATTATGATTCCTTCCACCCATTCTTTTGGTATTATCTCTTGGGATTATATGTTATCATATAGTTTCCACAGCAGTTCGGTGATTTCCTCTATGTTTGCTTTAAACACTTTGCCTACAATTGTATCAGGTCCTGCTGCATTTCTATTTTTAAGTTGTTTTATACTGGTTATTATTTCTTCTCGGCTAAATTTGAAAGTATCAATATCTAGTGTCTCGTATATTGTTTCATCATACGTGTTTTCAGCTTTAGTTGTTATATTAAACATCTCTGTGAAGTATTCCATCCACCGTTTAGCAATTTCTTTATATGCTGTTAGTATCTCACCTTGTTTATTTCTAATGTGTGTGTTGTTTGGTTTTCATTTGTTGGATAGTTTTTTCTTGTTATTATATAGTTTTCGTATCGTTCTTTGCTGCTGCCTGTTCGGCTTCAGCCGCTCAGATTTTGTAATAAGCTATCTTGTCTCTTCTGGAGTATTTTTTAAATTGTTTGTTGGCTTCTGTGTATTCTTTCTGTAATTCTGTTATTTTTTATATCATTTTTTTTTTGCTATTAGAATTTTTTGTTTAATGCTTCTGCGTTCTTCTATCTTATCCCAGGTTTCTTTTGTTATCCATGGTTTGATATTCCTCTTTTTTAGTCCTAGTGTTTGTTCAGCTGTACTTTTAATAATCTTTTTTAGGTTCGACTAAGATTCTTCGACATCCTCATTTATAATTTTTTTACCTTTAATTTTTTCGACGAATTTCTCTTTGAACCTTATTTCCGTTTCTTCTTATTTCAGCCAATTGTACATTGTACTTTATCCTACTCTCTTCTTTTTGTTTCCTCTTGGCTGTTAGTCTTATTTTCAGTTTTGCTCGTAATAATGTGTGGTCTGTTGCTATGTCTGCTCCCCGTTGTGCTCTTACATCTAATAGTGAGCTTTTCCATCTTCTTGCAATAGTTATATGATCTATCTGGTTGTGTGTTTTTCCATGAGGAGATGTCCATGTCGTCTAGTGTATGTTCTTGTGGGAGAATAAATTGCCTCCAATTACAAAACCATTTTGAGCACAGAAATTTATTAATAACTTCCCATTTTTATTCTTAATACCTATTCCTTCTCTGCCCATTACAGTTTCCCTACCTCCGTTTTCTTTACCTATCTTCGCGTTCATGTCTCCCATTAGTATGAAGATATCTCTTTTATATTTGTTAGATAATCGATCATATAATCCTTGAAATTGTTCGTAGAATTGTTCTTTTACTTGACTCTGTCATTAGTCGGGGCATAAGCATTACTTATTGTCATATTTTGGAATCTAGTGTTGAAACGGGCGAATATTAGCCTATCAGATATCCCTTCCCAGTCTAATAGAGCTTTATCATCATGGATTCATGAAAATAATATTTTTCTCAACAGTAGCAAAACGAACATCCTGCACTTCCATGCTCCTCAGAATCACGGCAATGCTGGCGTTGAACTCCAGTTCGAGAACAATTGTCCAGCGGCTTACAGTTATATATAATGTGAATTGGGCATTTCGAGCCAAAATCAATTTTAATTTTTTTCTTATTTAACACACCTTATTGAGTATTTTAAGGGGTGGAGGAATCACCGGAGGTGTCCGTGTCAGCCGCCATTTTGAAAAAATTGTCCCCGTTTTTAGTTTTTCGCGTTTATCTTGCAAATGGTTTACATTACGAAGAAAACTGTTAAACGGAATTGTAGAGCACAAAATTCTCTACAAGATAGATTTATATAGATTTTTTTGTAAATGGCACTGTTTGCTAGAAAATCAAGAAAATAAATTTTGTATATTTTCAAATTATTTATAAAGTCGTTTCTTGTCATAACACAGTATAATGGCTGTAATATTTTATCGGATAAAGATATCGACTTTCGGTTTTAAGCATTCGATTTCTGAAACATTTTTCAATAAAAAACATAATTTTCAAAATTTTGGAGACTCTGGTGTAGCCACAATTTAATTATATTCTACGAGAAAACAAAATAAATATTAGTCATTTTTGTGTTTATTTATCTGTCATTACTAAACGGATAATAATACCGACTTCCGGGTTTCATCATTGGATTTTTCGAACTTTTTACCTTCCGCTTACCTGTAAAGGAAGGTATTGGAATCATGCAAAAAATCGGGTAGTGAGTTTTTAGTGGATGAGCACGAATTAGGGTCCTTACAACTCATTTTTGATAGTTTCCCGATGATGTCTGTATGTATGTGTGTGTGTGTGTGTGTGCGTGTGTGTGTGTGTGTGTATGTGTGTGGTCCGGGCCGATGCCGTCTGTTGGATAACTCAAATACGAATTACCCAAAAATTTTGATATTCGGTATTTTGCAATTGTATACGAATAGGAAGAGCTCATTAGATTTTGGTACAAATATCTTCACCGGAAGTGATATTTTTTGAAGATTGAAAAAGAAAATTGTCAAAAATTTATATAAATTTGGATAAATATAGTATTTATTTGTAATAATAATAAGAAGCAAAGTTATTTCCAACTCACGTTATAAAAAAATTGTCTTTATCTGGTAGCATTAAAGAACTGCAGTAAAATTTAAAAAATAAATTTATCAGATAAAACGTTGAAATCTTGTAACCCATGTTCGGTTGACTTTTGTTTCTGCGTAAAAAATATTGACAGGTGAGATGGGTGACAAGTTGACATACTAGTGCTATATGTCATAAGTAAGATATTAAATGTAGTAATTGAACGGAGGATGGCTTCAACACAGAAGAGTTTTCCTGTGAATGAATCTTTTTATTCAGGTGATGCAAATTTCTGTGTTTCAATATAATAACGGCCAGTGGTTAGCTCAGCGGTAGAGGGTCTGTCTAGCATGCTAGCGGTCCCCAGTTCGATTCCCAGCGCAACCGACAATAATACCACTGGGTCCGAGTGGTTGGATTCCACTATAATAACATCTACCATTCTGTAATTGGGAGTTAATCCTGTAGGATGGTTACTAGCAAAAAAAAAAAAAAAAATGGGCACCGGATTGTACGTATACATTTCTGTTTAAAGTGTAGATATGGCGGAAGGTTGTGTGATGGCCACGTCAGATTTTTTCTTTTAGATGCATTATTTCAAACATTTAAGAGTGCCTATGTTGAGCCGAAATTTAAACAATTTAAACAATTTAGATATATGACCGGTTTTATGAAAACACAATAGAAGAAAACTTATAACCTAAAATATCGCGATGTAAACAAAATATCTGAAAATAATCGTAGTCCGGGCCTGGGAAAAATGTCACGATACCAAGCGGATAGCCCGTTCAGATGGCGCAAAAGTCACTGTGTGTTTGAGTGGAAAAAGCGCGCACTAAAACTGGAGGTAGTGACGACAGCATTCAACGGCGCAAGATCAGAATGCCGGATGTGACGTAGATAAATTTTTGCATGTGCTCGTATGAAAATTTTAATTATGGGATGGCCAGAATAAAAATATTTGCACTTATCTGATACCCAGAATTTAGATGTAGAGCATCCTCGCATACTCCAGTATTCCAGTAGCGGCGGAACGGAAAAGCTATGGCGGTACGTGGTATTCCAGGTGACGGCAACAGGATCGTAAAACGGGGCAGTAGCTTGATCCCCCACTCACGGCACACAAAGCACAAAACTCACTTCGTAGCACTAGGAATGTGTCGTGATTATAAACCAAAAACAAAATAACAGTGGTGGCGTAAAAGCTTACTAATGAGTAACTAACGAGAAAACACTGAAATTCCAATAAGATGACTCTTCTCACTTTTTCAGGTAATCGTTGAAACCACAAAACATAGAAATACTGCAAATAATTGGTCAACCACCGAATTACTTTAGATCCCCGTCAAAAACCTGATCGCCGCCTTCGCTAGCCCAAGGCCTCTACTCAACTCTCTTCAACAGAATCGAACGACGAACAAAATCATAAACAATTACTAATGAAATTTTATATCTCTACACAAAGATCAATAGATGTAGTTAGTGGTCTGATCACCAACAACTATTATTTTAATTATTTATTAAATACAGGGAAATACAATTTTATTTAAATTATGAGTTTACCAAAAAACGTTATAACATATATGTTTCTATTCAGAACTGATAGCCAGAAGTAAATTTTTTAATTCATTCGAAACCCACAGCTAATGAAACTCAAAATATGAATAAATAAATCTACATTCTTTAAATTTCGGCTCAACAATTTTTCAAATAATGCATCTAAAAGAAAAAAGTTCGAAAAATCCAATGCTGAAACCTGGAAGTCGGTATTATTATCCGTTTAGAAATAACAGATGAATAAACACAAAAATGACTAATACCTATTTATTTTGTTTTCTCGTAGAATATAATTAAATTGTGGCTACACCAGAGTCTCCAAAATTTTGAAAATTATGTTTTTTATTGAAAATTGTTTCAGAAATCGAATGCTTAAAACCGGAAGTCGATATCTTTATCCGATAAAATATTACAGTCATTATACTGTGTTATGACAAAAAACGACTTTATAAATAATTTGAAAATATACAAAATTCATTTTCTTGATTTTCTAGCAAACAGTGCCATTTACAAAAAAATCTATATAAATCTATCTTGTAGAGAATTTTGTGCTCTACAATTCCGTTTAACAGTTTTCTTCGTAATGTAAACCATTTGCAAGATAAACGCGAAAAACTAAAAACGGGGACAATTTTTTCAAAATTCACTTCCGGTGATTCCTCCACCCCTTATAATACTCAATAAGGTAT
Organism: Agonum fuliginosum; assembly: GCA_947534325.1. Lineage (NCBI taxonomy): Eukaryota > Metazoa > Arthropoda > Insecta > Coleoptera > Carabidae > Agonum > Agonum fuliginosum. The sequence continues at coordinate 2,455,738 of OX384044.1, forward strand.
GGTAAATAAGAAACAAAATTAAAATTGCTTTTGCCTCGAAGTGCACAATAATTTCAGTAAGCCGCCGGACTACAATACTTTACAAAACGTGTCTTCCACTAAAATCTTAGGTATGTCAATACATGAAAATTTTAATTGGATGCCCCATTGTTTAGAGCTAAGCAACAAATTAAATAAAACATGTTATCAAATTCGTCTCTTAAAGCAATACCTGACCCAGAGCCAGTTGATAGTTCTCTATCATGCGTGCGTAGCGTCCCGATTGCGCTATGGAATTCGTTTCTGGGGAATTTCTCCTCAAGCTCACAGTGTGTTCATCTGCCAAAAGAGAATTGTTCGTTGCTTGGCGGGGGCAAAATACAACACGCCCTGCAAAACATTATTCAATCATCTAGAAAAAATTACTTTAATAGATTTTTTATTTATGACATTTGTACTTATGTGTTCAAAAATAAAACTAAATTTACATTAAACTGTAGTAAACATAGTTATAATACTAGAATTATGAATGATTTCAGTGCACAACCCTTTAAAATAAATATAGTAAAAGACTCTCCAGACAGAATCGGTCCACGGGTGTTTAATAAACTGCCAACAGATATAAAAAATCTGACGTGGCCATCACACAACCTTCCGCCATATCTAGACTTTAAACAGAAATGTATACGTACAATCCGGTGCCCATTTAAAATATACAAATAAAAATCTAAAATATTCAAACACAGAAATTTGCATCACCTGAATAAAAAGATTCATTCACAGGAAAACTCTGCTGTGTTGAAGCCATCCTCCGTTCAATTACTACATTTAATATCTTACTTAGGACTTATATAGCGCTAGTATGCCAACTTGTCACCCGTCTCACCTGTCAATATTTTTTACGCAGAAACAAAAATCAACCGATCATGGATTACAAGATATCAACGTTTTATTTGATAAATTTATTTTTTAAATTTTACTGCAGTTCTTTAATGCTACCAGATAAAGACAATTTTTTTATAACGTAAGTTGCAAATAACTTTTCCTCTTATTCTTATTACAAATAAATACTATATTTTTCCAAATTTATATACAATTTTGACAATTAACCTTTTCAATCTTAAAAAAATATCACTTCCGATGAAGATATGTGTACCAAAATCTAAGGAGATCTTCCAATTTATATACAAATGTTAAATACCAAATATCAAAATTTTCGGGTAATTCGTATTTGAGTTATGCGACTAACACCCCTTGACCACACACACACACACACATACACACAGACATCATCGTGAAACTATCAAAAATGAGTTGTAAGGACCCTAATTCGTGCTCATCCACTAAAAATTCACCATCCGATTTTTTGCATGATTCCAATACCTTCCTTTACAGGTAAGCGGAAGGTAAAAATGATAATAACTTCTTGTCCTTTAGAAGGAAACTGAAAAATCTCTTATTTATGAACAACTTTTATACTTTAGAAGAATTTTTCAACATGTAATACTGTCTTTTAGTACTATTGTATACTGTAACGTTAAATGATCATGAAATAAATTATAGCACAATAGGAAAAAGAATTATTAGCAATATTATGGGCTACTAAACATTTCCGTAAATTCATTACGAGACTAAATTCATTACGAAAGCCAAGTCAAAAATTAATCAGATGGAAATTAAAATTTGATTAATTTAATTACACAATCGAATACAAAAAGGATGTCAAAACGTCGTAACAGATTCACTATCAAATATACAGTCTCAAAAAAAGTAAAACGATTATATATTCGAATCAAGAAATCCATTAGTACATTGTGTATCAGAAGACAAAATTATGTAACAAGGTTTTGTACTGCAAGTCAAAACCAGATATCCTTTTAATGAGTTGTATAATTTAAATAATAAAATATTCATACAAACTAAACCAAGAATAAATAAAATAAAACCAACAATGCAAAATATTAAAGCATGTTTATTAAAACTACTGTTTCCAGAACGTGCAAGCCAGATTTAAGCTAATTTTACCGTACATTTTTACTTCCCCGATCTATGTAATAGAGGGAAGTATTGTAATCGTGATTTTTTGACAGTTCGAGATTTTGGTGAATCTTCACGTTTCAGACCCTACTGAACCCAAAAAACATAATTTTAAAAAAAGTCGGTCTGTCGGTCTGTCGGTCTGTTAGTCTGTTAGTCTGTCTGGATGTTGGATAACTTAAAAACGCGTTGGAATTTTGGACTGAAATTTTATATTTAAGATCTTGAGCCAAAATCTGACTTCAAGTTCGTTAATGAGCTTTATTCAACCAGTGGTACCAACTTTATAAACAAAACTTTTTTATTTTTATCAAAATACTATCGTGTGTGGTATCAAATTAAAGGTCTTGGGAAAATAATTCTAGTAGAAAAACAAAAATAACATTTAAATGATCGTCAATTGTTTTTTTTTATAAATTATTCAAATTATACCGAGTTTGGTGTCAATTTGAATCGCTCAGGGAGATAAGTTTTTAAAAAATGTAAAAAATGACATTAATACGATTTTCAATTGTTTCTCAAAAAATTACTCAAATTTTTTTATTCAACCAGTGGTACCAACTTTATAAACATATCTTTTTTATTTTTATTAAAATACTATCGTGTGTGGTATCAAATTAAAGCTTTAACTGATCGTCAATTTTTTTATCATACATTATTCAAATTATACCGAGTTTGGTGTCAATTTAAAGCTCTCGGGGAGATAAGTTTAATAAAAATGTAAAAAATGACATTTATGCGATAATCAATTATTGTTTCTCAAAAAATTAATCAAATTTGTTCAAGTGTATTATCAAATTAAAGTTTTCTGGAAAAAAATATTAGTCGAAGAATCAATAACAACATTTAAACAATGGTCAGTTGTTTTTACTTTCCGCATTATATTCTATAAGGCTATAAGATATTATGACGGGTTAAAATTTTCGAGTGTGAGTTTTTAGTGAATAAGTATCAGATTTTTTATGGTATTTAAATTATGCCGAAGTTGGTATCAACTTAAATAGTTTGGGGAAAAATGATAAATTTATTTAAATTTTGCAGAATAAAGCATAAAATTAACGGCGTTACGAAAGTAAGTTATTAAAACTTATAATCGGGGAAGTACTGTGGCGGACACAGCAGATTTTTATCCTTGCATGCGTGTTATCTTTGTTCGTCGGCAGCTGCACAAAACTACCAAGATGTTTGGAAGATTTTATTATAAATATATACAATTATTTCTCTCATAGTAATAAACGAATTGAGCGATTCAAAGAATTCCAGACATTCGTTCAATTAAAGCCCCACAAATTATTACATCCAATTCAAACTAGGTGGCTGTCTCTTCAGGTAATTTCTTGTTTTGATCAAAGTTATTTTTAATTATTTTAATTTAGAAATTTTACAATCTATTTTTTAATGTTGCAGGCTACGGTGGATTGTGTCTTGGAAAACTGGAAAGCTTTGTTGTTATTTTTTACTAACGAATGTATGGAGGACAATTTATATTCTACACAAGTGATATTACATTCTTTTTAAAAACCGGTATACAAAATTTATTTCACATTTTAGCTTATGTTTTAGATATTGTCAACAAATTAAATTTAGAGTTCCAATCCGAAAAACCGAAATTACATTTTTTGCTTAATAGAGTCAGAGATTTATATAGAACAATTTTAAGAAATTACATAACAATAACGCACCTAAATAATAAATTCTCTAAAAGATATTGACGTAGCCAACCCACGAAATTTTATGCCAATAGAAAAAGTTTGATTTGGGGCTAAAACTGAGCTATTGTTGAATGAAAATATAGAATCAAAAGACATTAAAAATTTTAAGCTAAGGGCGTTAGATTTTTATATTGAACTGGCTAAACAAATGAAAAAGGTTTGATCTTAATGGCCCAGTTTTATTGGACAGTTTGGCCCTCACAAGGCATTGTCTGGAGAAATTAACAGCATAGCTAATGACAGTTTAAAACTTTTTCCTCAACTCGTCCACGACGTCGAAAAGTTAAATTCAGAGTGGCGTTTGCTAGCTGATTTAACTGAACTTAAACAATTCAAAGACTAAACCATAGAAGAATTTTGGAGAAAGATTTTCCAATTAAAAAATTAAGCAAATAGTTTCATGTTCCCGAATCTAACTGTTCTGGTAAAAGGACTATTTTCACTGCCACATTCATCTGCTGCAGCAAAAAGGGTTTTTCTCAACTTAATTTACTTAAAACTAAAACCAGAAACAGACTAAACATTGACAACTGTGATAATATTTTATATTGTAAACAACTGTGAAACAAAAATAATTGTTATACGTTGGCACCGAGCAATTCTTTATTAAAACAAAAACCACTATATGAGAGTAAAAAAAAATAAAATTCTCGTTTAGCGGTGATATGTTTATTTTTTATTTTATTTGTTTTTTTTTTTAGTCACAATGATCTTTTTTTTGTTTCTGTCATATCTGTGTTAAATAAAATATTGACAATTTTTTCGTATCCTGTTTTTATGTATGAAATGATCACATTTTGTCTTGCATATAAGTTTATTGTCCTTGTCATGTTTGCAGAAAATAAAATGATTTTAATTTTCTGATTCATTTTAATTGGGAGGATATATTTCCACCAACATTTGCACTACTTTCTTAATAGTACGTTTTGTGCTGCCATCTGTTACGAACTAAAATAACATTCTGGCAACACTGTTCGTGGAAGTTACCTCATTTGTACGAGAGACAGACGGATCGTAGCACGTCGAATGTGGAAGGATAAGCATCTACGGATCCAGTCTCCAAAACGAAGTCCCAGTACAGACGTTACCTGTGGCAACCACAAGCTCGGCAGAAATCGAAACGTTGCTGAAAGCTGAAAAAAGGACGGTAGTTGACATCCTCGTCCAAGCGATGTGGAGGAACGTAAGATGATGAACCAAACGATGACTTCGGCTTCAAGTTCAAAAAAAATCATTCACAAAACTCAAATTATAAAATTGGGTAACAAAGATAAAAAAGTTCGGTCCATGTTACTAATCTTCCTCTGCTTCCCATTTTTTGGCTATTTTTATACATTTTATTCATCCATTGTTGCTTCTTCAATTCTTCCAAATAATGTTCTTTGGATTTCTTTTGCTATTTTCTTATACATTTTATTCATCCATTGTTGGTTCTTTAATTCTTCCAAATAATGTTCTTCGGATTTCTTTTGCTTTTCTTCAGCGAAAGAAAAAAATTGCGTTGCATGGACTCCTGATGCTCGTACTTCTTTTGATGCATTAAAAGATGCTTCATTTCTGCTCCTATTTTTGCTAGTCCTGATTTTGCTAAACCGTTCACTATGCATACCGATGTCTCTAACTACGGCATAGACGGTGTACTTACACAGGAATTTAATGGTCACGAACACGCTATAGCTTAGGTCAGTCGTACGTTGAATAAAGCCGAGTGTAATTATTCAGTTACCGAGAAAGAATGTTTGAGCGTAATATTTTCTATAGACAAATTCCGTCCTTATGTTGATGGCACCACTTTTACAGTTGTCACCGATCATCATTCTTTGCTCTGGTTGATGCGTATGCAGGATTCTAACGGCAAATTAGCCCGCTGGTTCGTCAAACTCCATAATTCGACTATAAAGAAATTCATCGTCCTGGAAAAATAATGTTGTTCCTGATGCATTATCGCCTGCACCCTTGGAAGTGTCAGTTTTATCGGATGATATCTATTCATTTCCTAACACCAATGATAAATGGATCATTAAGCAACGTCAGTTTGTTCAAACTAATTCTACGGATTATCCGGATTGGAGAGTAGAAAATGGCGTCATGTATAGACTACTTCCAATTGTTTCTCGAGTTTCTAATTTATCGCCTTGGAAAATTGTTATTCCGTCGGACTCGCGTAAACTCATTCTCCAAGATTGATGTGTAAACGTTGGACCGTTGCACACTAATTAGTAATTTTCCCAATATTACAAGTTAAATGTGCTTTCATTCTTTTTACTACTCTTTTATATTAATAAGATTGTATTCTAAAATTATTTTAATTAGCTCATCGTTGTAGATTTACACTCTTGGATCATTGATGCGCCACGTGTGCGGATTGTAGAAAATCCCCACTCCATTGTTATATTATTCCTTGCATTCATTATTCCCTACATTCATCTCATTCTACGATTGCCTATTACGTCATCGACGCATGTTGCTGTAGTTTAATTGATTCTGGCTTTGTTAGTTTAGTCTGTGATATTAGTTTAAGCCTTGGTTTGATCGTATGCTTTTTGAATTTGTTGTACCTAATTCTTTTTTTATACGCCAAATCGTACGGAATCGATTAAACACAGACAAACGTGCGACGAGTATTTTTTTACTCTTCGAAATTCTACGTCACTGCAGGCGCTCAGCTAGTCATAACTCATTCGCATCATCATTTCTAACTTCTATTCTTTTCTTCTTTAATTATTTGATATTTCGCATTTACATTCAATTTAAATATTTTGAGCTCATATTGTTGTTTAATAATTAATCTTACAATTGCTGTCTTTATTTTCTTAATTCAATTGTTAAGGTTAGGTGGATCTGATCGTGAGTACGATACTCTGTATTAAGTCTGCCCACATTAAATTTTTCCTTTACTCGAATAGAGGTGGAAACTTGGTTTCTCGTTTGTCCGTCAGCCGCCGTTTGAGTCGTGTTGAGGAAGAACATCAGTCGCACTCGAGGACGCCTAGAACTTCGGCCGTACATAAGTCCATTCAGACTAGTCTTCATCGCCAGCCAGCGTCGGACCGTGACTTTATTCCAACGAGCCACCGACAGCTTTAGAGATTACTTTCTCTTGCTTTTGATTTTAGGCATGGGCTAACGCCACACAGCGTAAACGAGCATGAAATAGCAAAAGAAACCCAAAGAATATTATGTGGAAGAATTGAAGAAGCAACAATGGATGAATAAAATGTATAAAAAAATAGCCAAAAAATGTGAAGCAGAGGAAAATTAGTAACATGGACCGAACTTTTTTATCTTTGTTACCCAATTTTATAATTTGAGTTTTGTGAATGATTTTTTATTTTCAAATAAAGGTATGAATAAAAAAAATAAAAATGAAATAAATTATATTAAATGGTGCAGTATATTTTATTTAGATTAGTATTAGTAAAATAAGTACACCGCCTATGCCGTATTTAGAGGCATCGGTATGCATGGTGAACGGTTTAGCAAAATCAGGACTAGCAAGAATAGTAGCAGAAATGAGAGCATCTTTAAATGCATGAAAAGAAGTACGAGCTCCATGCAACGCATTTTTTCTTTCTCTTGCCTTTTATCAAAGCTGTTATAGGTGCAGCTAAGGTAGAAAAATGAGGTACAAAGTGTCGGTACCAGGAAGTTAATCCAATAAAACGTTTTATTTCGGTGACGTTTTGTGGAAGAGGGTAATTAAAAATCGCAACGACTTTGTCGAGATTCGTACCAAGACCTTGCGAGTCGACGGTGCGGATAATAAAATCGTCCAGGTATACAAAGACAAAATCGTTGAGTAACGGTCCATAAGCCGTTGTAAGCCCTTTGGCGCGTTAGTTAGCCCAAAAGCGGTTCTTGTGAACTCAAAAACTCAGGAATAGTGAATGCGGTTTTTTCGCAACAGGCTTGATCTAAAGGAATTTGCCAGAAAGCACTTTTTAAATGGATGGAAGTAAGATAATGAGAATCGCGTAAGCGGTTAAGAATGTCATTAATCAAAGGTAAAGGATAAGAATCCTGTTTGGTGACTGAATTTAATTTACGACCATCGAAGCAAAAGTGATATTCGCCAGATTTATTTTACACTAAAAGTACTGGAGAGTTCCAAGCACTTATAGATGGACGAACTAGTCCAAGAGCTAGCATTTTATGAAGTTCTTGATGTAAAATAGACAACATAGCGAGTGACATAGCATGATAACGTTGATTAATTGGTTCTGTATCACCTGTATCGATAGAATCAGTCATTAAATCGGTACGACCTAAGTCGTGCGAGTTTAATTCTTGATAAGATTTAACAACGCGTTGAAGAGAGGACGATTGAGACGGCGTTAAATCTTTAGATCTGTAAATAGCGGAAACTTCGTCGGTAGAAGTATTTTGAATTGATTTGTCAAAATCAAGAGAGCCGAGATTTCAATAATCAGAAGAAAAGTTAAAATTTAAACCAAAAATAGTACAAAAATCTAGTCCCAATATGATTGAATGACGTAATGAGGGTACAATAAAAAATGAGACAGAAAAAGAATGATTTGACAAGGTAATAGGAACGGTAACGCGTCCAATAACATTCTGGGTGGAACCGTCAACAGTGATGACATGATTGACATTATTAGAACCAATTATTAAATTATTGTCTTTAAGAAGCTGTAGACCAGAGGGTCTAATAATAGACAGATTAGCTCCAGAATCCAGTAGAGCTGTATTGTAAATATTTCCAAACTTAATTCGTAAAAAGGACGAGAATCAGAACCAGAATGACATAAGACGAGAGCGATCTCTTTGCTTGAACAAAAATGAGCAACAGTGATTAACCATTTAACCCATTCCGAGGCTTGTGTTTCAGAGCAAGGGACAGTCTTTAAAGGAGAAAATGCCTTCGTGCGACGCCGACTGAACCATTGCAGGCCTACTCGTTTTTTGCCTGGCACTTAAGGGCAGGTACGGTGTGTGACGTTGGGAGTACCGCAAGAAAAACAGTGTCGCTTAAAGGGTTTAGAACAAGCAGGAGCTAAGTGATCAAGCACCGCAATTGAAACATTTGCGACAATTGAATCTAAGCAGAGAAGTAGAAGCAGATGAATTTGCTTGGCCCGACTGAACAGTGTTAACACGCATAGCGGGTAAACGTTGAAATGCAAATTCTGGTTCTAAAAGAGCAGAGTTACGATTTGGAGTATTTAGAAAGTTTTTCAAATTATGGTCTGTGGTTTACATATTGAAACGAGCTCATCTAAGTTACGGGCTTGTAAAACTGAGAATTCTTTCTGAAATCTAGGTTGAAGATTACGCAGAATGATGTTAAGTGAAGCGGTATTACTCGTATCAGGAGGATGACTGAGGCGTTTAAATAAATTACGCATGACAGCGACATATATTTATACTTTTTCGCCGGGTCCTTGTGTTTCTTCAATAACTGTTTCACTTTCTGCAATCATATTCTCAGCTTCTTTTATTGCTTTATTTGTTTTCTTTTTTTTAGCCCTGGTTTGAATTTATGAGTCAGTATGGTGAAAAGATTTCGAACATGAATGCAAACCAATGCAGACCTTAAAAATATAAAAAATCTGCTGTGGCCAGCACACGACCTCTCACCTAATTCTGCTTATTCTACTAATCTAATAAATAGTTTTACTTACATTTTAATAGTTTCATGTTCATGTTACATGTAAACTATAAAGTAAACCAAGATACAAGCAAAAGGAGTCAACTGTACTGTCACTTTCATAATAATTTTGCGTAGAAACAAATTTCATATCATGGACAACAAGATACTGGAATTTCAAAAAAGTAGATTTAAATAATTGTCCTATAGTTTATAAATGGTACAAAAAATTCTTTTAAAAAAATGTCTGTTATATTTAATGAAACATAATGCTCATAAATGCTTTATTTATCGAGATAATTTAAGAAAAATCATATTGCTCTATATGAAAAGTCTTACTTCCGGTTTATGCATTGGTACCAAATTACAATAGGTCTATTGAAAATCGTATTTAAACCTTAGATACAAAACTTGGTATATAAATGTTTGACATTTTTGGAGTTATTGCGTCCGGTAAAATTATAACATAGAAACGAACGCACACACACACGCACATCCACACACACAGACATCATCTCAAAAATGTGTAATTCTTATTCTAGAGACCCTAAAACGTGCTTATCTGCCAAAAACTCACACTCGAAAATTTAGACCCGTCACAATACCTCTCTTGTAGAATATGAGGCGAGAGATGAAAAGAAATCAGAGAAGCCTCGAAAAATTATCAGGAAGATTTTGAACCGTTGCAACCGACTGAAAGAGTTATTAAACCGCGATATATCAGAATAAATACTTTTAAAATAACTACAGCTGAAGTTATTGCAGCTCTCAGAAATGACGGCTTAGTATTTATGCCTTCAATTCAAGAAACTTATTCTGAATATTACTTAAGTAATGACCAATTTATGATCGATTTTCACATAAATAATGTTTTTGGACCTGGATTTCCGTTTATCAGACATGACATTTATAAAAACAGCATTTTCATTTTACAAGACAAACCAAGTGTTGCCACTGCTAGAATATCATTATATTTATTTTTATTTAGATTAGTATTAAATAAAATATACTGCACCATTTAATATTATTTATTTCAACATGTTAAGTTTCTTATTCACATTCAAAATTGACAGAGTTAATATTCAAGTTTACACAATATATTTATAATGTTCTTTTAATAAACGCATGCGTACTAATAGTTAACATAAAGCAAAGCAAGACATAAACAAATCTATGCTAACAAAACCCTTCTTGAATCCAACAGAACTCCGTTTTTTTGACATAAACTAATCTATGCTAACAAAACCCTTCTTGAGTCCAACAGAACTCCGTTTTCTTGACATAAACTAATCTATGTTAACAAAACCCTACTTGAGTCCAACAGAAATCCGTTTTTTTTGACATAAACTAATCTATGCTAACAAAACCTTTCTTCAGTCCAACAGAAATCGTTTACGCTAGGTTCACGCTCGTTCACGCTAGGTTCACGCTGTGTGGCGTTAGACACTCCCTTGATTTTAACGGTATGTGCAATGTGCATTCACTCTTGCTTCAATAATATTCTAAGTTTCTTTTATTGTTTCAGTTTTCTTTTTCATCGTTTTTTCTGCCTGACTATTTCCGTCCACTATCATTTCTTCCACATTACTGGATTCTTTAATAACTGTTTCACTTGCTTTAATATCAGTTACTTCTATTGTTGCAGTTTTCTTTTTCTGTATGAATATTTCCATTCTCTGTCATTTCTTCTATATAACTGGTTTCTTCAATAACTGTTTCACTTCCTTCAATCATATTCTCAGCTTCTTTTATTGCTTTATTTGTTTTCTTTTTCTTCTTTTTTTAGCCCGGGTTTGAATTTATGGGTTAGTATGGCGAAAAGATTTCGAACATGAATGCAAACCAATGCAGACCTTAAATAAATATTATAACTCAAAATTATACACCTACATGTAGGTGTACTCGGCTAGGGTCGTGAAAGCTGGAATATCACTAGAAAATAACTTCAGGGAGAGCATAGGGCGAGGCGTTTGTTTTTCGAAAGCACCACTTGATTGGAAAAATAAGAATGAAAAACTTTATAACCAACACTGAGAAAAAAGGTTTTATACAACAAGTTTTTACTTCCTTGTACAGAGTAAAAAGGAAGTATTGTAATCGCGAAAAATTTCGGTTTTCAGATTTTGATGGAAATATCCATTTTGACCTTTTCTGAATTCATTATGACTAGTTTCGTCGTGACGTCTGTACGGACGGACGTATGTATGTCGCATAACTCAATTACGGTTAGACGTAGAAAGTTGAAATTTTGTATTTAGGACTGTTATAGCATCTAGTTGTGCACCTCCTATTTTTGGTATCAATCTACAAACCGGAAGTAGTACTTTTTTCAAATATTTCGATAAATATTTAATTTAAGACAAATTTTTTTATTTTAAATGAAACATTATGTGACAATTACCTACAATCGGTATTTTATAAATATTTTTGTATCTGGTATCATTTAAGAATAATTAAAGTAGGTATATATTTATAATTTAGTATTTCGGTATCTTGTAGTCCATGATCGATTAACATTTGTTACTACGTAAAATTTAAATGATTATGACATGACAGTAACAATAGTAAAATATGCTTTATATCTTCTTCAGCAGTTTAAATAAAATGACTAAAATATATTTGTGAGTATAGTAGCAGTAGTAGTAGTACTTATATATTAATATATTTGTATAATAATTTAAAAGAATAAAGTAGGTATGGCGGGAGGTCTTGTGGTGGCCACGTCAGATTATTTTATATTATTCTACATTTTAGTTATTAAGAAAAGTATGAACAGTTTAATAGGCGTACAAGGAAGTCATGTGGTGTCCACGTCAGATTTTTTAATTTCAGTTTTATTAGAAGTATAAAATAGTTTTTTTTTTCATTTTATACTGGAAAAATATTATTTCTTTAATTATTATAAAATAACATTGTATAACTTCTGTTGTATAGCATCAAACAAACAACATATTAACTTTTAATAAGTAATGTTTTATAAAAGTAATTATTTTATACAACACGAAACATAAAAAATATATTTTATACATCTTAAAAATTAATGTTATTAACTTCTATAAGAAAGAATCAATAATAATAATAATAATAATAATTTATTTGCGATCGGGCGTTGCCCATACAAATGGATTGACAACAACATACATATTAAATAATTATTCAATAATAATAACAAAAATTTTCTTTTATACGAGAAGTAAATAATACAATAATTATACCAAATTATCTTAACATCCTAACTAGTATATTAAAGTAGAAACAGATATGAAGTAAAGAAAAGAAGCTATAACAATTAATATAATATCTGCAGTTTGCGAAACATGGGACACGAATTCAAAGCATAATGTAACACTGTACTCATTCGCTTAAGCAGAAACTTCTAAGTTTTAGGCTTTCAATTGTGAAAAAAAATATATTATTAATTTTATTGAGATCTAAATCTATGAAAAAACCTGCAAAATTAACTTCATCCAAGTGATCAATATTATATTTTTTTAAATAGTGGTTTCTTAAATGTTGGTATATTGGGCAGTAAAGGAAAAAATGAAAGATAGTCTCTGTTTTTTCTAAGTTGCACAATGGGCAAAGTTGTGATGCGTCCAATTCGTACTTTATGTTTCTATAAAAAATTTTCAAACCTCTCTTACTCGATAACCTGATTTGGCATAAAATCTGTTTTTTAATCATTGGTATTTTTAACTGCAAGTAAGCTTCATTATTGAAATTGAATTTTATTAATTTATAGATACAGCCGAATTTAGAATTTTCAAGTTCTGCTAAATCTTTGCGAATAAGTGAATTTTTATATGCTTCAATTATGTCATTAATTTGTGTTTTATTAATTTTTTGTATTTGCCATATATGAGCAAAGCCCTGATCTAAAAGAAAAATTTTCACATGAAGACACCAATTAAATTCCAGGTTAGGATTCTTCGATTCACACAACTGATACAATCTATTATATAATAATTTCGGGGTACGTTCATTATTCATTGCTAGCAATTTTGACCACCACGATAGTGTTCGCTTCCAAACTTCAATCGCCAAATGTGGGACTCCAGTCTCTAAACGAACAAAATGATTAGGTGTGTTTCTTGGTAGTGATAAAATACTTTTTAGAAATTGTAGTTGGACCTTTTCAATAACGTCTAATTGGTAAGGACCCCAAATTTCTGCTGCATATAAAGCGGTTGCATGGATAATTGATTTTAGTAAACGAATTTTCTCTTGCCATCCTTCAGATTTGCCTTTGTATAGAATACTTTTTACACTTTGAACTGAGATAATTGCTTTTTTATAGTTTTCAGTGGCAGCCATATTAAATTTTCCTGAGGAAGAAAATTTCATACCTAAATAAATAGTTTCATTAACTAAATCTATAGGTGTGTTATTATATAGGAATGGACTTAGTGTTTTTGGTCTACCCCTATGAAAATACATAATTTTGGATTTTGAGGTATTTACCACAAGATCATTTTTAGTGCAAAATTGATTTAGGGTAGAGAGCTTTCTTCTTACGTCAACCGGAGAGTCACATAGTATAATTAAATCGTCTGCATATGCAAGTAATAATACATCATTATGACCATCTATGTTTAGTCCTCTGTGACCTGCGTGTTCAAAGAAGGACCATATGTCATTGATAAATAAAGCGAACAGTAAGGGCGAAAGGGTATCACCCTGTAGCACCCCTTGAGTGACATGAATTGGGTTTGATACATTGTTATCTTTTTTAATTTCTAAAGTTGTGTTGTTATAAAGTTTTTGGAAAATTCGAATTAGTTTAGCCGAGAGTCCTGTAGAGTATAATTTTTCCCATAAGATCTTGTGGTTAACGCTGTCAAAAGCTCTCTTAAAATCGATAACAATTGCAAATGCGGATTGTTTTTTTAGTCTTAGCCGTAATTGAATAGTAGCAGTGAGCGAGAAAATATTATCTATTGTACTTCTATGTTTTCTGAAACCTAGTTGATTTTCATGCAGAATATGGTTTATCTCGCACCATTCTTGTAATCTACAGTAAATAATTTGAGTGAAAATTTTGGATAGAGAATTAATCAGTGCAATACCCCGATAATTTAACGGATTTGAAATACAGCCTTTTTTATAAATATGGAAGGTGTGAATTCGGGACCATGAGTTAGGTATTACTTCAGACGATAAGATATTATTAAATAAGTTCAATAAATACGCTAGCCACTTGTCTGTAAGGAATTTGTAGAATTCATTAGATAAACCATCGCTGCCCGCTGCCTTGTTTAGTTTACTTTTATGTATACTGGCTTGCAATTCATCAATGGTAACGTCAGAATCAAAGTGTGGGTGAGAGACGTCAAAAAACATTTGGTCAGATCTAGTGTCTACTTTAAATATGTCATTGTAAAATATTTCCCATTCATTTATATTTACACCGTTTATTGGTTTATTTCTCTTTTTCAAATGCTTAACAGTTTTCCAGAATTCGGAGTTGTTTTTTACATTAGAAAGTGACTCTTTAATTGTTATTAGATATTTATTTTTGTTAATTTTAATTTGGTGTCTGTATCTTGTTTTGTTTATGAGATAACTATTTAAATTTTTATTTGAATAGTTTTTTCGTAGCGTTCTTGAACTATTATTACATTCTAGTTTCAATTTCCTGCATTCGTCATCAAACCACGGTTTATGTGATATGACTTTACTCTCTCTGTTATGAGGAATTTTATTATATTTATCGATTTTTAACATACCGACCCCACATGATGCTTCTTTGATCGCCATTTCTAAATTGCAAGCCAAGTCGTTCACATTACTACTGTTAAAGTATATACAATTGTTGTTTTCGAGACTATTTTGATAAGCTTGTATCTTATTTACATCAAATTTAAATGATATTTTGTAACCAAGCTTAAAATAATTATTTTGAGGATTAAGAGGTGTCGATTTGTCTTCACCGAAGCAAATTATGCATAGACTGTGATTAGAGTTTGAAAGCGTTGGAATAATATTAAAAAGTGAAACATTTTCAATACCGTTGATATTCAACCAGGCTAAATCAATTGTGCTATTTCCGTTTTTACTAATATATGTATATTTCCCTGGAATATCTCCCGTTGCCCTACCATTAATAGTATAAAAACCTAAAAGCTCCATACACTCAACGAGTTTTTTCCCCCTCGAATTAGTTGAACGATGAATAGACCGTCTTGGCCCCTGTACATTTGGCGAATGAATAATTTCATCTGATATTTGATTAAGTTCGCCGATGTGTGAATTAAAGTCCCCTAAAACAATAATTTGGTGTAACTTATACAAGACTGTAATTGAGGCCAGTTTATCTTTAATTAGATCGATACAGCTTATATGCAAATCAGGCTTCAAGTAAATCAACATTATAACATATTTGTTATGGAAATGATCAAGTTCTAGTATTAACCATAAATTGGAAGCATCCACTAACGTTGCCTTTATATTAGCTTTATTTTTAGTAAATATTGCTAGACCTCCGCTTGCTCTACCTCTGCTCTTTTCCTTTACTGCATTACTGAAAAATAAAGATGTATAGCATGCCATAAAATCAGGAAGGGTAAAATTATTCGTACATAACCATGTTTCGCATATACAAAAAATGTCAGCTGCTAATATTCTGTCCATAGTTTCTGTATCCAAATTAAATAAATTATTTATACCATTTATGTTCCAGAATATTAGCTGCAGACTTAATGACTTGTTATATTTATTTTTAGAGAGAACGTTACTTTTATTGACGTTATCGGCGCCCAGTTGTTTGTTATTAGTGTTTTCAGAGTTAGTGACTTTTCGATTATTCTTTAAATATTGTGGCGTTGACGTTAATAACCTTGGCGATCTGACCTCTACTTCTGCGATGAAGTTGCATCTAAAAAAATATTTTCTTCGTTTCTATCCTTGGCGTTACACTTGTTGCCTATTTGACCCTCGTCTTGCTTCTTAATTTTTGAGTTTCTGTTAAAAGTTGTTTCTGATGATTTAGTTGGTGTGTCATCAGATGGTTGACGGCCCCGTTTTGGTGTTTGTATTTTGTCCTGGATATTGACTGATTTACTTTGAATATTTGATACGGACGAAACCTTTTGCGGATATTGCTTTTGCGTACGTGCCATATACTCGTTCTTGCGTTTCTCTCTTTCTTGAATTGTTAGGTCTTCTTTCAGGAAATATTCAGTATTAGCTAATAAAAGTCTTTTGGAGAATACAATTTTTTTAGTTTTCGTAGATTTAAAAGATATTAGCACAGGGTTCACTTTATCTTTCTTCGAGCCCAAACGGTAAACTTCGTCTATATCATCGGCTGTGAGAGTTACGTTTAATTCTGTTTTTAATACAGATAGTATATTTTGCTCTAGTACAAGAGCAGATTCTTCAGTTTCGGCTAGGCCAAAAAAAAATAAGATTTCGCTTTTTAACAGCTTTCGAAAGAATCAATGGCATATTATTTTTATAAGTAAACAATATAGTGGTTAATAAACGTTTTATAAAACGCGCGCTTGCGTAACCTAGAGTGTAGAGTCCCGATATCCCGTTTGTGCTTGAGCACGTGTCGCTGTGTTGTACGTTCTTGTTTAAAGACGAAGAATTAAGCCGGAAGTCAAGAAATAATCTATAAAATGAGTGAATTTGTGAACGAAATTCTATCAGTGTGGAATTTGGAGGAGTATCTACCAAATTTTGAAGGTAAGTACAAGTATTTTTTACTCAGATCTCAGAATAGACAATAATAATTTCTCCGACTGCTGAGTCATCCAATTTTAAATTAGTGCGTGTGGGTAAACCCTCAAATGATAAAATCAGACCTCTAAAAGCTACTTTAAAGGATCCTCAAGAAGTGCTTTAAAGTACTACGAAACTCAAAAAAACTTAAAGACAGTACTAAATTCAGAAAAATTAAAGTTGGCAATGATTTAACTGTCAAACAACGCGATCATTATTCGCTAGTTCGCGCGGAATTGGAAAAACGACAATCAAATGGTGAAGACAATTTAATTATTAAACATATATTTGAAAAGGTGTTGCCCAAGCGTGAAGTGGATTGATAAGGAGAATAAAATATTGGAACGTCTTTCTTCACGTTTTAATGATAATAACTTTATTCAATGTCTACCGGTTTCGAAAGTTTAGACTTTCATCTTCAGGACCGGGTACAAAATAACTACAAAAAACACAAAAACAATAGTAAAATGGTACAAATTCAACAGTACAAGTACAAAAAAAGCTAATCAACAAAATTATCACTGATTCAATCATATCACAGAAAAGAAACAGAAACTTGACAGGTGTCATGTCAACTCCAGGGACTGAATGCAAGTGTCACGGGCAAACGCCAGAACCAAAAAATCAGGTGACTATGTTTAGTAGTGGGGATATACTGTCACACTGTCAGGTGACTGATCATTGAGGCAAGCGCCCTGTTGAAAAAGTTTAGAAATTTCTATGTTTTCTAAAATATCTTAAGTTTTACTTTTACTTCTAAAGTCTAAAATTTGAAAATTATTAGGATTGAAATTATTTCCTGTCTCTAAAATATGTTCGGCAAATGTAGAATGACCTCGATTAAGTCTGATACAGTTCAAATGTTCTTTGAAACGTTGTTTAAAGCTTCTGCCAGTCTGACCAATGTATGGTGACTGACAACCATCACACGGAAGTTTGTAAACACCTGATCGATTTAAACTATTGTCATAGCAATGATTCCCTCTAGTAAGTTCTTTACTTTGAAATATTACCTAACGAAAGTAGAAAAAATAATTAATACTATGTTGTATTTTATGTAATAGTATGAATGCTAGCATATAGAGAAAACAGTTTTAAATAAAATTTGTAGCTATTAACAGTTTTAAATAAAATTTGTAGCTATTAACAGTTTCTTTCATCCTCCTTATAAATAAATAGTTAACTGTTTACTCTTAAGTAAACTACAACTTCCTGTCAAGATATTTGTACCAAAATCTTATTATACCGGGTGGTCGTTTTAACTTGAGACAACGGAAGATCTGAAAAAATATGCATCCTACGAAAAAAAGTTTAAGATAATATTATAAAGTAATATTATCAAGGGGGACATCCAGCAGTGCTGAAATTAGCCACTTCCTCTCCCTGATACGGAAGCGGCGGGGGGGCACTTTAAAATCTTAAATGTGAACCTCTATTTTTTATTACAGTTTCGTATTCCTTGCCTAAAAATACGTAAGGTTTGTCTGAGATATTTTTTCCTATCCTAATAGATGGCGCTGTAATCGCAACAAATGACATTTTTTTATATTTTTGATGATCGCGTCTCAGAAGCATGTCTGGTGTAATTTTTGTGCAAGCATTTCTGATACGGTCTATCATGTTCTGTCGAGTAGTAGGACAAATATTTTCTCAATTTAAATGAAATTCAAGATGAAATGCAACAGTTTTGAAGTAAAATATTAAAGATATTAAATTTAGTCTATTATAGCGCAATCTATCTCGAATCACAAAGAAATGTCTCAGACGTATTTTTAGGCGAGGAATATGAATCTACAATAAAAAATAGGGGTTCCCATTTAAGATTTTAAAGTTGCCCTCTGCTCACCCATTTCTGGAAGGGGGGAGGTGGCTAATTTCAGCACTGCTGGATGTCTCCCTTGATAATATTACTTTTTATTTTAAACTGTTTTCGTAGGATGCATATTTTTCCAGATAAAACTACCATTCTATACAGGATGTCCCGTAACATGAAGCACATATTAGAATGGCATATAGTACTTAACGTACTGATCACGAAACAAAAAGAATTTTTTCAAAATTCTTATAAATAAGGGTAGTTTACTTAAGGAGAACATTTTTAGTATCACTGGACAATATTTATTTTGAATAAAGAAATTAATTATTGTCATTACGTAAAGTAATTTTTAATTGAAATTAATTTATGCTATTACGTAAAGCTTCATAAAACCAATATTAATTAATCTGTGTTCTAGGGATGCGTAGGTAAAGAAAACAAAATATTTCAAAATACTTACTTTATTTTTATAAAACTGTTCAAAATTATTTCCATTAACAGCGAAACGTAACGCAGCACGTTGAATTAAAGAAATTGTACAAGCCCGATGAAATGCATGTTCTTGTCTAATTCTTTCAGCGCAATTTTCAATTCGTTGCCTTAATTCTTCAAGGGTTTCAGGAGCCTCTTGATTGTCATAGATGTGGGATTTAAAATGACCCCAAAAATAAAAATCTAATGGATTCAAATCCGGAGATCTAGGAGGCCAAGGTACAGGACCTCCTCGACCAATCCATCTGCCCTCAAATACTCTATCTAGGTGATTTCTGATATTTCTGCTAAAATGAGGTGGTTCACCGTCATGCATAAACCATGCCTTTTGACGTACATTCAGAGGAATTTCTTCTACTAATTCAGGCAAATTATTCTGCAAAAATAATAAATAATCCTGGCCATTCATTCTGTTAGGAAGTATGTATGGTCCCAGTAACGATCCATTCAGCATCCCAGCCCAAAGATTTAGCGAAAACCTATGCTGAAAATGACTTCTGACAACAGCATTCGGATTTTCCTCAGCCCAGTTGTGACAATTATGAATATTGTGTATGCCATCACGAGTAAATATTGCTTCGTCAGACAATATTACTTCTAACGTAAAATTAGGATCCACGGCATGTTGATGCAGAAGCCATTCGCAAAACCTTACTCGAAGAATATGGTCGGGTTCAATTAACGCATGGACCCGTTGAAAATGATAAGGATATAAGTTATTATTATTATTTAAAATTCTCCAAACTGTCATCCGCGGCACACCTGGTAGTTGGCGAGATATTCTCCTTGTACTAATTGTTGGGTCATTGCGTACCAAATCTAAGACTGCATTTTCAACATTTGCTGGTATCTGACGAGCTCCACCGTCTCTTCCCCGATTAGGTCGCAAAGAAGCAGTGTCGCGAAGGCGTTGAGTAAGATTAACAAATGTGCGAGGATACGGATGCCGTCGTCCTGGAAAACGTTCGGCGTAATAGCGCTGGGCTAATCTAGCGTTTTGCCCTGCTTCGCTATACACTAGCAACATATCCACTAACTCATTGTTACTGTAATCATTCATTTTTGCAACAATCATATCAAGAATAGATTAATAATAAACAATGTCACGTAACGAATCGAACAACTCACCACCACCACCTTAATAGCAAAACTGAAAGTGTTATGTGACCGGCTACTTGAAACTAAATTTAATTATTGAATTATGCCAACATTAGTTATAGGTGCAATGTAATATTTAATATTAAAACTACGTATTCAACCAGTGGCCCAAAACTGTTTTCTTGACAAACCTCAAAAACTAATTTTCGAATTTTGAAAAAAAAAATTTTGTTTCGTGATCAGTACGTTAAGTACTATATGCCATTCTAATAAGTGCTTCATGTTACGGGACATCCTGTATACTCGTATCCCATAAAGCAAATAATTGTGTACACTCTGTGTGCCAATACATAAAAAAATTCCTCAGTTATCAGAAAATCATTTTTTGTTGCGAGAATATGCAGAAAATCATTCCTGTATACAGACAGTATTGAAATACTTGTTTTTCATTTTGGCGGTGGGTAATATATTTCATAACGAGTATCGAAAGTGAGAAATACCGTGTAAATGTAAAGTTTGACAAACGAGGTGCAACCAAGTGACGCAACACACGAGCCGAACGAGTCATGAACGCTATTTTTAGACGACCACGAGAAAACACATAATTATTCATTTTTTAATACACACAACAAATGTCAAAAGACATCTCTACTCTCACTTCAAACAATCAATAAACAAAGCAAAAACTGCCTGGCAATCTTGATTTGGTCTCATAATAATTACGATATAATCAGTTATATCATGTTACTTTATAATATTTTCAACTTTCTCAAGTAGGACGCAGCCACAATATTTTTTATTTTCTGTAGCGGTCGACTAAAAATAATTGATGACAATTTTACTCAAACGCGCAAAAACTGACAGTAGTTGAGATTTTGTTTTTGTTATATTACCTTGACGTACGATTGACACAATAATGTACAAAAGATTATAAAGGGCTGTCTTCTTAAAAAAGTTAAGTATAGTTATGAAATATATATGTAGTAATAATTAAAAATCTGACGTGGACACCACATGACTTCCTTGTACGCCTTGTTTGTTCATAATTTTCTTAATAACTAAAATGTAGAATAATATAAAAAATTCTTTAACTTATTATACTAGTATACTCACAAATATATTTTAGTCATTTTATTTAAACTGCAGAAGAAGATATAAACAATATTTTACTATTGTCACTGCTACTGTCACTGTCATGTCATAATCATTTAAATTTTACCTAGTAACAAATGTTAATCGATCATGGACTACAAGATACCGAAATATTAAATTATAAGTAGGTATATACTTTAATTATTCTTAAATGATAGAAGATACAGAAAAATTTATAAAATACCGATTGTAGATAATAATCACATAATCTTTCATTTAAAATAAAAAAAATTGCCTAAAATTAATTATTTATCAATTTTTTTTTTAAATTTACTACTTCTGGTTTGTAGATTGAAACCAAAAATAGGAGGTGCACAACTAGATGCTATAACAGTCCTAAATACAAAATTTCAGCTTTCTACGTCTAACCGTATTTGAGTTATGCGACACACATACGTCCGTACGTACGCACGTACGTACGCACGTACGCACGTACGCACGTACGTACAGACGTCACGACGAAACTAGTCATAATGGATTCAGAAAAGGTCAAAACGGATATTTCCGTCAAAATCTGAGAACCGAAATTTTTCGCGATTACAATACTTCCTTACTTCGTACAAGGAAGTAAAAAAGTGCAGAAGTAAGACTCAATTATTATTTATTTCTTTTACACCTGAATTTTTTGTTTGTTGAAAAAGTACCGAAAGTCCTAGCATTTTCACTGGCGGGATATCTATAGAATAAATAATCTAGAGAAAAAAACCTTCAACCAAGTCATAAAGGATCCACAATAAGTTACGAATACGAATCACTAAACACTTAAATTTTTGATAAAATGATTTAAATAGAAGTCACTTTAAATTAAATGTAAATTAGTAATTTTTTTAACTGCATCTCGAACGTCTTAATCATCATACCAAAGGTAAAGATAAACCAGAAAGTATAAAGGATTAAAACATTTAATAATAATAATAATAATTTTATATGATAGCCATTCATTTTTTTAATAATTATAGATTTGAAAATCTTATAAAATTAAATTATATTTGCAAAACATGGGCCTGTATGCCATTATACATACACAGACCAAGGATCTGCATTTATGTCTACTAAGTTAAAGCAGTTTTTCCATAATATAGGTATCGCTACTAGCCTTATAATCCGCAGTTTAATGGTCAAGTAGAAAAACTCAATGGAACTCTTTGCCAAACTATATGCCCTGCATTGCGAACTAACGAACTGTCAATAACAATGTTGGGAGTCTGTTTATACTCAAGCCCTACACAAGTATTCGTTCGCTTTTATGTAGCGCTCCAAACGCCTCCACCCATGAATTAATGTTTAGACATCATCTTCTATATATTTTGCAAGGATCAACCATTTTTCTATTTACATTTTCTGCTTGGCTGATTATAGCAGTTTCAGTACGCATTTTCACTTTTTTCCCAGTTATGCACAGATGGCGGTTTTCAGTAGTGTTCTGTTGTCTCTCCGTTCATCTTACCAACGCGGTGGGGATTGTCTACCCTGGTAGTGTGCGGTTTGGCATCAGACACTGAGTTGAGTCGTACTGATGAGGTCTACATAGACCGAAACAACGCTGTCTACGACTGTACTCCGTCTGTTGTATTTCTGGGAAACTGCGAAATGCGTTACTGTTTTCTTCGTTTTTTATGAGAAATTTTTATTCTCGACGTGGTTGTTGAAGGTTATTTTTACCTTTCGGCACGTCATTTATATCGCTGATCCATTAAGCCGATTTTTATTTAATATATTTTGCAAGGATCAACCATTTTTCTATTTAAAATATTAATATTATTTACTCTAACTGACTTGTGGTATATAATTTTGCAGTTATAATTAAATTTCGACAAGTTCGTTACCAAAATACTCTTAACTCTTTTACTTTCTCTCCATTACCTCTTGGTTATCAGAAAATTCGCGACATTTTCCTTTCTCACTATTGAAACACAACTCTAGTTTCAACTCTACGCAATCTCTGTGCGTCTCTAAAACTCACTAATTATTTCAATATCTCTACTTTACGCAATCTCTGTGCCTCTCTAAAACTCACTAATTAGGTATCTCAATATCTCTACTTTACGCAATCTCTGTGCGTCTCTAAAACTCACTAATTAGGTATTTCAATGTCTCTACTTTACGCAATCTTTGTGCGTATCACAACATTCGATACCTAAACTTAAACACCACAAACAACTAGTATACACTTTACTCCTATGTATACCTTCTTTTAACGAAACTCGTCTACTAATCAATTAAAACCACGAAAATTAATACACCAAAACTTAAAAGAGCAACACGAACACAATTTGTCTAAATACTTTCCTTAAAAAAATAACTGATACCTTACTTAACGTAACAAAGCAACAAAATAAAATATGAAAACTATCTAGCTAAAACCTAACATAATACGAAAACATCTATTTAAACATAAAAAATTGAAGTACAAAGATGGAACCGCCATATCCGCTAGTAAAGTGACTTAAAATTGGCTTTACTATCATCAACCGAACACAAGGAAAACATGTATTAATTAAATGAACAAATGATGTAACCCATAAACTCTGCCAAGTTTTGAAAGTTAAATAATTTCATATTTCTTCAATGTTACAACAAAAGATGCCGTTTCATTTTAAGCACTTATGGACACTAAACATTTCCAATAACACGAAACTTACTTAACTTTCTACCTTAACACAATTTCAACACATAAAAGTTATAGATACAAAAAATTAGAATATTCTGCCATTTAAAAAAAACCAAACTATAATTTGTTCAAATAAACCTCTATGCAAGTACCTATTTCATTTGTGCCAATATCCTACCAATGTAATATTCTGACAAAAAAGCAACGTGCGTTCTTGTTCGGGGGCTTGCTTTGGTTGCAAAACTCTAAATCAGCACATACCTTTTATTTTTAAATGATGCTCCCAAAACAACACTGTTATTGATAATTACATTTAATGAAATATTAATTACCAATATCCCCAAACATAAATAATTTTTAAACGATTATTTATTAAAACATCCCACCGCTGCCACCAATGTAATATTCCTGGGTTTTTAGGTGAAATTCGAATTTGGACTTCTAAAGTTAATTTATAATTTGGATCAAGACAACATGAGTTTGAACTTCTTGTTGATAAAATCGGTTACATCTTGTACTTCGTATTTACTAAATTAACATTTTTATTAACTAACTATTTACAACAAAAATAATATAATACAAAATAAAACTTACATGTTAATAACACTCTACACGCTGCCGGTCCGCGAGCCGAAGCTCGGGACCTGAGTACGTCAGACCTTCCGACTGACCTTCTGCTTTTTGGCTTCTGACTTCGGAACCCCTAACTTTATCTTTATTCTTCCCTTAAATACTAATCCTTATCTCTAATTACACAATGACGCTCAACAGTGCACCAAGTCATGAGAATCGTAAACAATCAAATTTAAAAAAACAGCTGACTCATCATCTAAATATTTTATCAAACAAATAATATACTAAACTTAAATTCGTCGATCTTGTTGCATTATTTCACGTATACAAAATGTATTTCCATATATTACACTACAAATAAAAGAAACGAGACTGAAAACACCATGAAACAGCAAGATACTCAGGCTGAAACACTGAAACCAACAAACAGGGCCAAAACGAGCCAAGAAGTGAAAAGAAGGACGGAGACATATCTGGCATAAGGCCGTTCAATGACAGTATGCTAGCATTGCCTTCGCCGATAGGGGCAAATACAAACACATCAGTAGAAATTGTGGATATCGAAGATAGCCCCGAAGAGAGGGCAGAAGGGGGATAAAGGAAAAAGATAACCCAAGCTATAAACGCGATAGCGAAGAAACAAGCTACAGGAAAGGGGGACCCAAAGGATGGGGGAACCAAGGAAGAAACAGAAACAAACGACAGGGAAACTACTACAAAACAAGGACAGAAAGAGAAGACGCAAAAACAAATAATAAATAAATCGAACGCTACGGAGGTTGGACAAGACAATAAAATGGCTGCAGACTGGATTATAGCACTAAATGAAGATAGGCAACTAGTTGGCGATGAACAATATACGCTCGAGCAGCAAAAAACAGACGAGAAAGAGGATTCTGAACAAGAGAAGAGAAGAGAACAAACACAACCCAGAATAGATGAAAAGGAAGAAAAAGAAATAAGTACGATGGAGGAGATCATCGCACAGTTAGAGAGCCTCGCCACAAAAAAGTACACTAACACGGCAAGGCCCATCAAGGCGAAAATAGAAAACCTACGAAGAATGTTCCAAGCATACAAAAAAAGAAGAAACAAGAAAAGCAGGAGACAGTAAATAAAACTGAAACATTGTGTGAGGAAACAAGATGGATCGAAGAACTGGAGAAAAAGAAAAGGAAAGAGGTAGCCAAAATTAAAAAACAGCTGGAATAAGAAAACAGAATTACCTGCGAGGAGTTAAGAATTTTCGAAGAAGAAATCGAGAAAGAGAAAAGAGAAGAAATAGAAAAAATTAGAAAACAGATATAGAGGAAGAAAATGAAAATACGATCATGAAATTACAGCAAAGAGTGAGAGAGTTAGAGGCGGCGACCCAAACCACTGTCTGGCCCGCTATTGACGAAAGGAAAAGAGCAGCAAATGCTACTAAAGAGGACAAAGAAAGACAATGGATGTCAAACTTTAACACTAAGCTCAACACAGAAGATAAGAACTTTAATGACCTATGGGAACTAGCCAAAGAATAGTGGCCAAGACAAGCATATGAACCAATAAACACATGCAGAGGAAACGCCTGCCATGGAAAAGACACAATAATAATAATTCAGTGTGGAAACGACGAACAAAACAATGTAACCCTGAGGCACGTTAAAGAACAATACCCAGGAGGGAAAAAAATGCTGAACAGAGAAACAAACAACACTAGCATGGCTAAGTTAATATTCAGCAGTAATCTGCAAATAGAAGAGGGAAAGAACGATATTGTCAGAAAACCAGTATAGTAGGTAGAACGCATCTTTAGGTTATAAGTAAAATAGGTTATACTCGTAATTGGCTTAATTTGATTTTAGATTTAATTCATAATCGAATATCTCGTTTTTAAGTTATATTCATCTTTAGATAAAACTCATCTTTAAAATAAATTGGTTTTTAAATAATATTTGTCTTTAGATAAAACTTGTTTAAATACAACTTATCTTTTAATAGCAATCGTCTTTACATAAAACTTGACTATAGATAGAACACGTCTTTAGAATAAACTCGTCTTATAATTTAACTTGTCTCTAATTCAAACTTGTATTATAAACTAAATTCGTTTTGAAGTTAAATTCGTCTTTAGATTAAACTCGTCTTTAGATAAAACATTCATCTTTAGGATAAACTCGTCTTTAGATAGATTTAAGTTTTCCATCCAAAGCTTGTATGGATATCCCATCCAAAGCTTGTGGGAGTGTCCCCATCCAAAGCCTGTAGAGGTGATCCATCCAAAGCATGTGGAGATGTTCCTTCTAAAGCCACCCACACACACACATACAAACACACAGACAAACATAAACACATACACACCAACATACGCACACACCAACACAAACTCAAACACACAAACACATACACACAAACATACGCACACACCAACACAAACGCAAACTCAAACACCATCACATACACACATACACATACACACAAACACATACGCACAAACACATACACACTAACACATACACACAAACACATACATACAAACACATACACACAAACACATACACACAAACACATACACTCAAACATATACACACAAACACATTCACACAAACACATACACAGAAACACATACACACAAACACATACACACAAACACATACACACAAACATACGCACACACCAACACAAACGCAAACTCAAACACCATCACATACACACAAACACATACACACTAACACATACACAAACACGTACACACAAACACATACACACAAACACATACACACAAACACATACACGTACACACAAACACATACACACAAACATACACACAAACACATACACTCAAACATATACACACATACACACAAACACACCAATACACGCACACACCAACACAAACACATACACACAAACACGTACACACAAACACTTACACACAAACACATACACACAAACACATACACACAAACACATGCACACATACACACAAACATACGCACACACCAACACAAACGCAAACTCAAACACCATCACATACACACAAACACATACATACAAACACATACACACTAACACATACACACAAACAAACACGTACACACAAACACATACACACAAACACATACACACAAACACATACACACAAACACATACACACAAACACGTACACACAAACACATACACCCAAACTCATACACACAAACACATACACACCAACACACGCACAGACAAACATACGCACACACCAACACAAACACATACACACAAACACATACACACAAACACGTACACACAAACACATACACCCAAACTCATACACACAAACACATACACACCAACACACGCACACACCAACACACGCACAAACAAACATACGCACACACCAACACAAACACATACACACAAACACATACATACTAACACATACACACAAACACATACACATATACACAAACACCTACAGACAAACACACGCACACACAAACACATACACACAAACACATACACACCAACACACGCATACAAAAATATACGCACACACCAACACAAACACATACACAGAAACACATACACACAAAAACATACACACAAACACATACACACAAACACGTACACACAAACGCATACACACAAACACATACACACAAACACGTAGGTACACAAAAAAACATACACACATACACGTATATACAAACACATACACACAAACACACACACAAACACATACACACAAACACGTACACACAAACACATACACACAAACACATACACATACACACAAACATACGCACACACCAACACAAACGCAAATTCAAACACCATCACATACAAACATACACACAAACACATACACAGAAACACATACACACAAACACATACACACTAACACATACACACAAACACATACATACAAACACATACACACAAACACATACACACAAACACATACACTCAAACATATACACACATACACATACACACAAACACATACACACCAATACACGCACACACAAACATACGCACACACCAACACAAACTAAAACACACAAACACATACACACAAACACGTACACACAAACACGTACACACAAACACATACACACAACCACATACACTCAAACACATACACACAAACACATACACACAAACACATACACACAAACACATACACACAAACACATACACACACACCAACACAAACACATACACACGCACAAACAAACATACGCACACACCAACACAAACACATACATACTAACACATACACATACACACAAACACCTACACATATACACAAACACCTACAGACAAACACACGCACACACAAACATA
This sequence comes from Agonum fuliginosum, assembly GCA_947534325.1. Classification (NCBI taxonomy): domain Eukaryota; kingdom Metazoa; phylum Arthropoda; class Insecta; order Coleoptera; family Carabidae; genus Agonum; species Agonum fuliginosum. The sequence goes on from OX384044.1 coordinate 2,484,858, forward strand.
TGCACACACCAACACACAAACACATACACACAAACACGTATACACAAATACATACACACAAACACGTACTTACACACAAACACATACACACAAACACATACACATACACACAAACTCGTACACACAAACACATACACACGAACAGATACACACCAACACACGCATACAAAAATATACGCACACACCAACACAAAAACATACACACAAACACAGAAACACATACACACAAACACATACACACAAATACATACACACAAACACAGAAACACATACACACAAACACATACACACAAACACATACACACAAATACATACACACAAACACATACACACAAACGCATACACACAAACACATACACACAAACACATACACAGAAACACGTAGGTACACAAAAAAACACATACACACAAACACGTATATACAAACACATACACACAAACACATACACACAAACACGTACACACAAACACATACACACAAACACGTACACACTAACACATACACACAAACGCACACACCAACACACGCACACACTAATTTTTAACATTAGATTTTAACTGAGATTATTTGCAAGTAACGAAAGGAGTGTTATATATTAATTGACGACCTCATTTTGTAAACCATCTTTACATACAAAAATATACGCACACACCAACACAAACACATACACACAAACACAGAAACACATACACACAAACACATACACACAAACACATACACACAAACACGTACACACAAACGCATACACACAAACACAGACACACAAACACATACACAGAAACACGTAGGTACACAAAAAAACATACACACATACACGTATATACAAACACATACACACACACAAACACATACACACAAACACGTACACACAAACACATACACACAAACACATACACACAAACACATACACATACACACAAACATACGCACACACCAACACAAACGCAAACTCAAACACCATCACATACAAACATACACACAAACACATACACACAAACACATACACACAAACACATACACACTAACACATACACACAAACACATACATACAAACACATACACACAAACACATACACACAAACACATACACTCAAACATATACACACATACACATACACACAAACACATACACACCAATACACGCACACACAAACATACGCACACACCAACACAAACTAAAACACACAAACACATACACACAAACACGTACACACAAACACATACACACAACCACATACACTCAAACACATACACACAAACACATACACACAAACACATACACACACACCAACACAAACACATACACACAAACACACGCACAAACAAACATACGCACACACCAACACAAACACATACATACTAACACATACACATACACATATACACAAACACCTACACATATACACAAACACCTACAGACAAACACACGCACACACAAACATATGCACACACCAACACACAAACACATACACACAAACACATACACACAAACACATACACACAAACACATACACACAAACACATACACACAAACACGTATACACAAATACATACACACAAACACATACACACAAACACATACACATACACACAAACTCGTACACACAAACACATACACACGAACAGATACACACCAACACACGCATACAAAAATATACGCACACACCAACACAAACACATACACACAAACACAGAAACACATACACACAAACACATACACACAAACACATACACACATACACACAAACACATACACACAAACACATACACACAAACACGTACACACAAACGCATACACACAAACACATACACATACACAGAAACACACAGGTACACAAAAAAACATACACACATACACGTATATACAAACACATACACACAAACACACACACACACACAAACACATACACACAAACACGTACACACAAACACGTACACACAAACACATACACACAAACACATACACATACACACAAACATACGCACACACCAACACAAACGCAAACTCAAACACCATCACATACAAACATACACACAAACACATACACACAAACACATACACACTAACACATACACACAAACACATACATACAAACACATACACACAAACACATACACACAAACACATACACTCAAACATATACACACATACACAAACACATACACACCAATACACGCACACACAAACATACGCACACACCAACACAAACTAAAACACACAAACACGTACACACAAACACATACACACAACCACATACACTCAAACACATACACACAAACACATACACACAAACACATACACACACACCAACACAAACACACGCACAAACAAACATACGCACACACCAACACAAACACACGCACAAACAAACATACGCACACACCAACACAAACACATACATACTAACACCTACAGACAAACACACGCACACACAAACATATGCACACACCAACACACAAACACATACACACAAACACATACACACAAACACATACACACAAACACGTATACACAAATACATACACACAAACACGTACCTACACACAAACACATACACACAAACACATACACATACACACAAACTCGTACACACAAACACATACACACGAACAGATACACACCAACACACGCATACAAAAATATACGCACACACCAACACAAACACATACACACAAACACAGAAACACATACACACAAACACATACACACAAACACATACACACAAACACATACACACAAACACATACACACAAACACATACACACAAACGCATACACACATACACACAAACACATACACAGAAACACGTAGGTACACAAAAAAACACATACACACAAACACGTATATACAAACACATACACACATACACACAAACACGTACACACAAACACATACACACAAACACGTACACACTAACACATACACACAAACGCACACACCAACACACGCACACACTAATTTTTAACATTAGATTTTAACTGAGATTATTTGCAAGTAACGAAAGGAGTGTTATATATTAATTGACGACCTCATTTTGTAAACCATCTTTATTAAACCCATTTTCATCATATCATATATAATATAATATTGATTAGAATTTGTTTAGATCCTACCGAACTAAACAGGAACATTCTCAGACGACAATACCCAATATCAGTCTACATGTTTAAATTAAAATTATTTTGTAAATTGCTGGAAAAGAAAATTGGTTATTAGCTAAGAATTGCAAGTAACGAAATGAATTGATATTAATTTATGACCACATTTTGTAAATTTCTTTATTACAGAAATAATAATAATAATACAACAAATTATATAATTAAAAATAAAATGATTTTTAGCAATATTTACATCAAATTTAACCACACAGACCATAAAAATTCCTGTTATCGGCTGTAACCATGTAGACTGCGCCATCTCGTGACAGTTACTACAGCTAACGCAAGATCTAGGTTTTAGTTCCTCAGTATTATTGTTATTATTAAAATAATAGAAAAATAATAACATTAAATAAAAAATTAAACAACACAAATATATAATGGCAAAATTGTAGTAGATGTAGTAAATATTTAAAATGTAGAAACTTCAATAAGAAACCATTTGTCAAAGTAAATGTTGTCGTGTAAAAATTGTTCGTCTTGCATTTCGCCAAAGTATAAAAAGTTTAGAGTATACCCTCCGTAGTTCCATGTACCACTCACGTTTATAGACAATTTGGTATAATTTCAAACATATATAAGCCCATTTGGTATTATATGCTTCTTCTGATCTTCTTCCAATTTATCTGTTCATTATTTCCTTGTATAATTATGTACATACATTAACTTTTATATCATGCGAAGTTTATTATTAAAGTATGAATAATAATATTGATGTTATGATGTATTATTACTGATAATAATAAGAAATAATAATGTATAAATTAGATGAAAATTTTATACCATGTACTAATATAACGATAACCTAAAATTTTTTGACGTAAACTAAAGCCAGTGTTGCGAACGTAGTTGAGAAAAATAACGTGCAAAATAATCGTATTTACTATAAAATTATTGCACAAATGATAATTTAATTAAATATATATACCTATTTAAACATAAATTAATTTTTATATAAGTTATATAGGAAGTAATTCTAATATGAATAAATTGAAATAAATTTGTAAAAAATTTAAAATTAATATACAGTTGGTAACATTGACATTGCGTCTAATGACGTGTGTATGTAATACCAACATAAATTTAGTCATTTTATTGGTAACATAGCAAATTAATGCATATTTTAATGAATTATAAAAAACTCCGACGTAATTGAGAAAAATAAGCTTTAAACGGGTTCTTAGAATTTTTTTCTCTTTAAATTGATATATATGACATAAAGCGAATATCGTTTCCAAAAATGTTTGCAAGTATATTATAAATTAACGGATGGTTGTGTAACAAGTAATGAGTATAAAAACAAACAAAAAACAAATGGGAGAAGACAGCTGGAGAGAAACCTTCAATTGCATCCAACAAAACATGAACAAACTCATAGAAGAAGAAAGTAAAGAGTGGGCGATAACCTGCAACAAGCAGGAATATGAAACAACAATAAAAAAAATGATACGATACCTAATGCCAGAGGGAGACACGCAGGTAGACTTCTACCAAACAAGTTATAGGAGAAGAAGCCAGGTGATGTTTGAGACAATCTCATATGGGAAAAATAAAACCACGACGGGAGACACAAACACAGAAGGGCGAAAACAGTACCAAACGAAAATATACAAAAGAAGACCTCAAAGACAGGACGCAGTGATCATTAAGAAATCCGAATAAAAGACCTACGCAGCTATGCTACGAGAAATAAGGGACCTAGAGCCAACACTACGATCACAAATATCCAAATAGATGGAGTACGCTCATCACTGCGGGGCGACATGGTCGTTACAATTAAAAAAGGATGCGACCAGGCAGACGCACTTAAGAACATTATCGAAAATAAAGGCGACTAAAGGCAGATATAAGCCTGGCTAAGAAAAACAGAATATTGATCATGACAGGAATGGACGAGATTACAACCAAAGAAGAAGTAAAAGAAAAAATGGCAGAAGAAATCCCGCAATCAAACAACCTTATAACGGTGGCAGACCTAAGGAAAGGATATAGAGGTAAATTTAGTACAACCATCACAGCCCCGCATATTATATAGCAGAAGAACTGCTCCAAAAGAGATATGTACAAATTGCATATAGCAGATGCGTCATAAGGAAAAGAATAGCCGTTACAAATTGCTATAAATGTCACGACATAAACCACCAGGCAAGCAGATGCACTGGGCCAGACAGACGCAATACATGCAGGAACTGCGGCAAAGACGAAGCAAATCACGACTCTAAACCGTGCCAAAACAGGCCACACTGCTTCACCTGCGACAAGGATGGGCACAGGACGGGAACTATGAGCTGCCCCCAGTTCAGGAGGCTCATAACAGAGACAAACATATATAAAGAAAACAGAATACGGATAACATCAGAGGGAGGCATGTCTACAAGAAGCGGGACACCGGACAACGAAAACGAAGAAATGAACACAGAGCAAACAGAGATTAACCAAGTAAAAAGTACCACGGACAGTAACCCAAAACAAAATGAGGATAAAAATATTGCAGGCGAATCTTAACCGCAGCAAGGACGCACACAACTCCGCAATGTGGGCAGCAGAAAGAAAGAACATCGACTTATTGTTAGCCTCTGAGCCAAATATCTGGATAGCTACGAACCAGAACTACTGGATATGCGGCAAAGAAGCTACACAATGTGACACAGGAATAAGAATCTACAATAATGAGACTATTAAAGTAAACAACTATAAGGGAACGAAATCCATCACATGGATGGAAACATTCGGTATATGGTTCTACACATGTTATATCAGCCCAAATTGCGGAAATCAGCTATATGAAGAGTTCTTAGATGACCTGGACAACGAACTACGAAACTGTCGCGAACCAGTACTATTGACGGGCGATTCAACGCCAAACACGGCGCTTGAGGTTTACCAAAAACAGACAAGAGAGGGCAAATGTTTTGGGAAATATTAAACATACATGACCTATGCGTAAATAACTCGGGGGGAGTACCGACATTTGCCAACGCAAACGGCACTTCATTTATCGACATCACCGCATGCTCGACAGAACTAGTGGGCAAGATAGTGAGATGGAAAGTAGAGGAGGACGAAGAGAACTACAGCCCCCACAGACAAATTACATACGAGATGGTGCTGAACAGCGACAAAGAAAAATCAACTATCGAAAGGAAGAGGTGGAACATAAAGTCGATAAACCAGGAAATCTGTGATGAGGAAGCTACAAAACTGCAGGAAGTAACAACAGTACAAGACATGAGGAAATCTCTCCAGAACTGTGCAACAGCACAATGAGGAAAATTGGACAAAACCAAAAGAGGCGGCCGGTGTACTGGTGGACCCATAAAATAAAAGAACTAAGACAGGAATGCATACACGCAAGGAGAATCTACACAAGACCAAGAAATAGAAGACCAAACACTATAGAACTAGAAGATGCAAAAAACATATACAAACAAGCGAAAAAAACCTGCGCCTAGAGATAAAGGAAGAAAAGAGAAAGAAATGGACGGAGCTTATTAACTCGGTGGAAGAAGATGTATGTGAGAAAACCATACAACATCATTATCAAAAGAACTAAATTAGCAACACCAACTACACCAGGAGAAGACATAATCGATAAAGTAGTGGAGACACTATTCCCCAGAAGAGAAACAGTAATATGGAACAACATAAACAGTACTGAGGCACCTCCAATCACTAGCGATGAAATCAAGAGAGCAGGAAAGAAAATGAAGGCTCGAAAAGCACCAGGGGATGATGGGATACCGCCAGAAATTATTAAAATAGTAGCGGACCATAACCCGGACTGGTACACTCTAGTAATGAATAAGGTCTTAGCAACAGGAACCTACCCTCCATGAGGATAGTCAAAGAGACGGCAGAGAGAGAAAGGAAGAAGAAGAAGACAAGAGGGCTATGTGCACTTGTTACAATAGTTCTTCAGTTTCTTTCTCCAGTTCTTTTTCGATGAGAATAATTTTGGAAGCAGTTATTAAAATTTGGTAACAACTGTTTTCTTCTACTCGTTCATTGAAAATAATGCCAAGTTTTCTAGCATTAGCTTTAGCATCCATTTTTTCACGTTTATTATCTGCCCTAAATAAATTTCCAACTATTATCAAACTAAAGCGAGTATCACTGGTAATTGCAATAACGGTGAATTAAGAGAATTCAATATGCTATTGCTATTTATAGATGGAATCGGTCTCGTACTCAGTGTAGTCCTAGTCGTAGTTCCCAAAGATATAATTGATAATAAATCTGTGTTTTTAAATTTTGGTTCATTAGAACTTGTCGAGGTACTTTCTAAGTTTTGCTTATTTTTAAAATGGATGTTTAATGTGCTTATTAAAATTACCCATTTTTTCCGTTTTTACTGTTTTCAACTGTATTATAAATTTTTACATCTGTTTTATTTGAAATATAAGTTTTTTCAATACAGTCGCACATAAATTATACATAAATATTTGTGTTTTGTTATTGAAATAAAAAATTTGTATTTCTAAGAATATTTCTTAATATAATAGTAGTACCTACTTATATTATGTCGAGTATATAATGTAGGTTATATTATATGAGCATGAAGATTAGAACATGACCAAAAGACCAGTGTTGTAATCATTCGTGTGTAATAAATCATTATTATGAGACTTAAATACTATACTTTTTTTAACTATTAAGGTACAAAAATTTACTTATATCTGTTATTGGATTAACAAAATTTATACATAATAATAAGCTTTGTACTTGTGCTCAGGAAAACTAGTTGTATACTTTGAGCTTTTCAGTGTTTGAAATTAGAGTTACGTTTCAATACGCAGTTTCTTTATCGAATTCGCTCGTTTCAAAAAGTAGTTTTCGTATAAATTATTTTATTTCTACCCGACTCTTGTTCTTTATTAGTTTTGAATATAGTTTAGTAGGACAATAATAAAGTATTAAAGGCTTTAAAATGAATAAGGAATTGTTTAGAGATCCGTATACGGATCCGCAGTAACTGAAATTAGACTTCCGTATACGGACTTCTAAAGCCCATTCCACAATCAGTCGTTGTCGGATTACGGATGACGTACGCTTGCGCACTGGTGTAAAAACTATTGGAAGGGGTTGTCGTAAGTCAGCTGTCGGTATTATGTCGTTGTCGGAACGGAAGATAACCATCTCCCATCTTTCGCGACACAACATCAAACGTCAAATTATAAAGTTTAACCTAAAATATTTCACGATGGCAGAAATTGCAATAGAGATAATACGAGTACCTTATAATGTATGTACGATAAAAAATCGCCAGATTTTAAAAATGTTCAAAAGAAAAAAATACGTGGGAAACTATTTCATATCATTTGAAAAGTATATACAATATTGAAAAAACAGATATTTATATTTTAATTATATCTATAAACAAACTAGTACTATATACTTTGAATATATATTTTTAGCTAGTGACATTTCAATACGATGGGCATCATTGAGGGACCAATTTTGTCGAGAAAACAGAAAGACAAAATTGCCACCTTCAGGTTGTGGATATGAACCAAAGAAAGAATGGATGTCATTGTACGAATGTAGCAATAAAACTAAAGGTTAAAATTTTCAAATTATTTTCATTAATTTCTTGAAATTACATTATGAAACTGAAGTAATGTGTATTAAATAAGATGTAGAAATGGATGTAGTATTTTCCTGTGCAATATGGTATCATAGTTGTCAGCCGGACAGTTTTTATTTACAAAAAACTGTTTTCACATGTTAAACGCCTATGCCACACTTTCGCTGGGACACACGGTATAGACAAATAAATAGATTACTAATTTTTTTGTTATAGCTTACAAATATCAAAATTTTTCTTTATCAGTGTAATAATTTTTAAAACATTCTATGGAATGAAGAACAATATCACACGTTTTTACATCAAAATTGCACTTATTTGTGACAATAGCCACATTTCGTTTGCTTCTCTTGATATATTATGAGATGGTCGATTCTATCATATAGGAAATTAGCATTGTACATTATTGGATGATCTGGGACGTTTTCTTTTTGGTAGCCTCTTGTGCGTTTCTAAGATATATGTTGCAGCTGCCCTTATAAAAGTTAATTTCTCCTCCTTGTAGTTATGAATTTGCCAGTCATTTTGAACTGCCATATCAATGTAATGAGATATGACATTAAAGTACATTTCTTGCCTAAGATTGATATTCTATATAGCCCAATGATCTGGTACGACTGATCAACATCCCCCAAAATTTGAGTTATAAAGATTTATAATATCCGGTAGATCGATAAGTATGTTCATATTTTGTTTTTGCGAGTATCGTTTCACCTGACGAACCGGCTGAGAAGAACAGGCAATACTAACTATTGGTATTACTTCATTTTCATACAATTTACATACAAATATATTCGCAGTTTCTAAATTTTCGTAAGAGGTTTCTAATTTGTCCCTAACTGCCTTTTTCAAAATCTCATTTGTGTACCAGGAATATTATTTGCAGTTTCATGTAGAAAAATAACTACATCTAGAGGGTTGTGACCATTTGCCCTATTTTTAGCTTCGATATACAAATTTTGTACAAATTCTAAAAGCTCGTGCAGGCTAAAAGGTTTTTTTCGAATAAATTACTAGCGTCCTTTTAAAAGGACAGTAACATAAATCGCAATATAGATCACGCACGAATAATTGTTTTTGTTTTCACACATTAGATTATTAGTACAATCAATTATTGTAGTAACATTGAAAACATATATTATAAAAAAAATTATATCTCGTACGTACGTACGTACGTACCTTCAGTTATACATGACAAAGTCTAAGATGAGACGCAACAAAAAAGTACGATTTTTTCAACAATATTCCACCGAATTTGAAACTATACACATGCACTAGAAATGTGCAAGTATCATACATTTATTTCTATCGAAAAAACTCTTGTTACATCTTGTTCATAAAAGGTGAAGCCAATAATACAGAATCTTATTTACCGTCCTTTTAAAAGGACTCTAGTAATATTTGGATTAAAAATAAATTGCTATTGTTTCACTATGCACCAAAGAGGAAAAATGCATACAATAGTTATTTGTATAACAAGTTTTGAAAATATAGTTTTATCGAACGCGAACGAAAATTGCAGCCCGACCGAAGGGAGGGTTGCAATCGTTTAAGTTCGACAAAATATTTTCAATACGTGTTAAACACACTATTTTTCATAAAAATACAAATATAACCATTAATTTGTGATATCTACTGTCAAATTTTTAAATTTTTGTGAAATATCAATGTTGTTGCGAAAACAATGGACATTCAAAAAAAAGCAAAACTGTGTTGCAAAGTGCCCATAAGTGTGCAACAAAGTACTTTGTCACACACTTAGGTACTTTGCAACACACTTGCGACAAACAGCTGCTTTCAAGATTAAAAACAATGTAGAAACATGATCTTTCAGAAGCAGGCGTAAAAAAAATATCTTTATTCTACAATATTTTAAGATTAATAATTAATTGTTTAACAGTATCAAATAAATTTCTATTTCGGTTTTCTGCATCCAAAACATGCCGTACACTATTTTTCCAATTTTCCACTGATATGTTATAAACTTGTTCACTAATCAACTGGACTCGATCGCACGTCCTGAATTTGTTGATGCACAGTTTTTTGTATACACCGGTTTTAGTTGACCCCATATCAACTCAATTGAGTTGAAAATACAATGCGGAGCACATGGTGTCCAAAATCTTGTGCTACATTATAAAAGATATATTGTTTCTGTACGGGATTTGCACGCACAATTTCTAATAGCTTTTGGGAATTTGTTTTTATTGTAACGGTATACATTATTCTAATAATGTTTATTTGCAAAATTTTACTAAATACTAAATACATCTCTTAGAAGCAGGTACTGAAACCCCCTGCTGTGGCGGTGTAGCCTTCCAATTAATAAGTCAGACATCCTTCGAGTTTTCTTTGAAACGACAATAGCACTAATAGTTTACAAAACGTTTTGCAAAACGTTTTGCAAAACGTTTTGCAAAACGCAGGAGAGCTAATGATCACTTAATTGACAAAGAATTAGATGCAGCAAGTTCCGCTATAGCTGCTGCAGTTAATTCTTTGTCAAATTTCGCAACGAAACAAAAAGATACAGAAAATGGCTTCGCGCAGGTTATTGAAGAAAGTTTGAAGCATGTGCCCAGCTAAAAAAAAACTCAATGTTACATTGAAATCTTGCAAATTATTAAAAATATGAAGAACGATCATAATTTGTATGACTGAAAAAATGGTGTTACGTCCCTTGTACTTCTATTAGTTTAAAAAAAACACACATTTCGAAATTCAAATTTTTCCCGCGTTGATAACTCAAAATATTGGGGTGGAGGAAAAAAAAAACGTATCCTACAAAAGTTTCTAATTTTTTGCGTAGAACACGTTGCAAAAATAAAAAAAGTGGGGTTCCTATTTAAAAAAATCAAGTTGACCCCAATATGGGCAGTATGCTCACTTTGGGCAGAAAACTAATTACATGTTTTTTCTTCCTCCTCAAATTCATCGAACCCGTATTTCGCCGATTTTCGATCCATGCCTCGGTTCCCGAGATATTTAGGTGGAAAGTTTTCCAAAAAACAGCCTGTATATATATATATATATATATATATACAGGGTGTCTATTTAACTCGGGCCACTATTGGTAATTCCAAAACTAGAACAGATACGACTTCGGTTAAATTAGACAAAAGTTACCTTATCAGAAGGCCATTAAAGTGATGTTTTTGTTTATCCAAAAATATGCACAGGTAACTAGATAGAGCAAAAACTTTTATTTTTTTAAATGGCAATCACAGTTAGCTATGGCATCATTAAAAGGAGTATTTGCTTCTCTTTTCAACTGTATGTAAATTTTCATCATTTATTTTTTAAATAAATGTTTTATTTACACAAAACATAATATACTTAATTCTAATGGCACTTATTAAAGTAGGCTTTGATAAAAATAATTTAAAACGATTTATATTGTATTAAACATTTTTCTCGTATTGCTGTCAGTTTTATATTGTTAAAAGTAGTTTTTTGTACTGTTGTCATATTAAATTGTTTTTATCAAGGCCTGCTTTAATAAGTGCCATTAGAATTAAGTGTATTTGGTTTTGTGTAAATAAAACATTAATTTAAAAAATAAATGATGAAAATTACATACAGTTGCAAAGAGAAAAAAATACTCCTTTTAATAATGCCATAGCTAACTGTGATTGCCATTTAAAAAAATTAAAATTTTTGCTCTATCTAGTTACCTGTGCATATTTTTGGATAAACAAAAACATCACTGGAATGGCCTTCTGATAAGGTAACTTTTGTCTAATTTAACCGAAGTCGTATCTGTTCTAGTTTAGGAATTACCAATAGTGGCCCGAGTTAAATAGACAGCCTGTATATATATATATATATATATATATATATATATATATATATATATATATATATATATATATATATATATATATATATATATATATATATATATATATATACAGGTTGTCCCACTTAAGATACCGATGCATTGGGATCTTGAGAACCGTAAGAGCTACGAGTTTGGTTAAATTAGACAAAAGTTGCCTCATTAGTAGAGGAGTTTGACCATGTATTTGTTTTTCCAATTAAATGCATAGGTCACTAGAAATGGGCAAATATGTAAATTTCGTGATTTTCTTTTCTTGCTTATAACTTTGTTATATGAAATAATACGAGATTCTGGTTTGCACTTTCTTAAGGCACTTTTTCATGAAGAATTTGCAGGAGTCCTAAATTTTTTTTTATATTTCACCATTTTCGAATTATTGATATTAACTTTTATTTTTCATATGGACGTCATAGTAAGCTATGAGATTTTTAAATAGAGTTTTTTTTTGCTTTACAACGATATAAAAAAGTATTAATTTATTTTTATAATTAACAGAAAAATTAACGAAAATTGTTATTTTTAATAAAATTGAATTGAAAAAAGTAAATCGAAGGTTGCTGTGGAAACAATAATTAACTAGAAGTTGTCAAAAAGTGCAACAATTGAATTTATTGCTTTTATTATTGTTAAAAGTTGCAGTTTTTACTTGTAATCAAAATGAATTTTAGTCGTTTGGAAAAGTATGATATGTTGAGTTGTTACATTCGTTGTCAAAGTAACGCAGTTAATGCTGCAGAAATGTATTTTAATTTATATCCAGAAAGGCGGCAACCGAACATCGAAATAAGATTACGGCATAACTTAATTAAATATGGATCTTTTACTAAACCTAAAAGAGATGCAAGGCCAACGGAAGAAGATACAGAAAACATTGTGATTTAAGCCGTAGTAGAGGAGTTTGACCATGTATTTGTTTTTCCAATTAAATGCATAGGTCACTAGAAATGGGCAAATATGTAAATTTCGTGATTTTCTTTTCTTGCTTATAACTTTGTTATATGAAATAATACGAGATTCTGGTTTGCACTTTCTTAAGGCACTTTTTCATGAAGAATTTGCAGGAGTCCTCAAAATTTTTTTTTATTACACCATTTTCGAGTTATTGACATTAACTTTAATTTTTCATATGGACGTCATAGTAAGCTATGAGATTTTTAAATAGAGTTTTTTTTTTTTTACTTTTCAACGATATAAGAAAGTATTAATTTATTTTTATAATAAGAAAAATTAACGAAACTTGTTATTTTTAATAAAATTGAATTGAAAAAAGTAAATTGAAGGTTGCTGTGGAAGAAAATAAAAATTTCTTAAACAAATTTCACAATAAATGTATTGAATTATATTTAAAAATACAAAAATAATTTACGAAAACTTTACAATAAATTTTCTATTAACCCGCCATTTCGTTCTATTCATTTCAGCGCTGTTTGTTCTGTTTCTTCTATAACTTTTCTCAGCATTCTTGGCCTAATTTGATTTATAATTCTTAATGTGGCATTTCGTAAGTCATTTTCATTTTGATATTCTTGAATAAAAAGTTTATTTTTTAAGTAACCCCATAAAAAATATACCGGTGTTAAATCGGGCGATCTAGCAGGCCACTTAATTTCGCTGTTGGCCCCTATCCATTGTCCTCCAAATCGAACATTTAAATAATGTACTGCGGCCCGTGAATTGTTATCGGGAGTTCCGTCCTGCTGAAACCACATATTTGGTATTTAACAAAGTGGCAATGTATCTGAAATTTCTTCAATATCATTTTGTAACATGTTCAAATATTTTGGACCATTTAAATTTTCATTAAATATGGTTGGGCCAATTATTTGAGATCCTAATATACCACACCATACATTGAAACCAAATCTAACTTGATGACGTGATTATTTTATCAAATGTATGTTTTCTGTAGACCAGTTATGGCTGTTGTGTTTATTAAATAAGCCATTATTTGAAATTTTGCATTCATCAGAAAATAAAATGTTGAATTTAAATTCTGCATTATTTGCATATTGGTTTCTAAACCACTGACAATATCGTAATCGTCTTATTTCATCACCTGGCCTAAGTCCTTGACAAATTTTGAATTTATAAGGATGATACCTAAAACTCTATAGGCAATAGATTTAGGAATATTATAATTTCGTTCAATTTTTCTCACTGATGTTTCCGGATTTTCTACTACAGCTTGAATCACAATGTTTTCTGTATCTTCTTCCGTTGGCCTTGCATCTCTTTTAGGTTTGGTAAAAGATCCATATTTAATTAAGTTATGCCGTAATCTTATTTCGATGTTCGGTTGCCGCCTTTCTGGATATAAATTAAAATACATTTCTGCAGCATTAACTGCGTTACTTTGACAACGAATGTAACAACTCAACATATCATACTTTTCCAAACGACTAAAATTCATTTTGATTACAAGTAAAAACTGCAACTTTTAACAATAATAAAAGCAATAAATTCAATTGTTGCACTTTTTGACAACTTCTAGTTAATTATTGTTTCCACAGCAACCTTCGATTTACTTTTTTCAATTCAATTTTATTAAAAATAACAATTTTCGTTAATTTTTCTGTTAATTATAAAAATAAATTAATACTTTTTTATATCGTTGTAAAGCAAAAAAAAACTCTATTTAAAAATCTCATAGCTTACTATGACGTCCATATGAAAAATAAAAGTTAATATCAATAATTCGAAAATGGTGAAATATAAAAAAAAATTTAGGACTCCTGCAAATTCTTCATGAAAAAGTGCCTTAAGAAAGTGCAAACCAGAATCTCGTATTATTTCATATAACAAAGTTATAAGCAAGAAAAGAAAATCACGAAATTTACATATTTGCCCATTTCTAGTGACCTATGCATTTAATTGGAAAAACAAATACATGGTCAAACTCCTCTACTAATGAGGCAACTTTTGTCTAATTTAACCAAACTCGTAGCTCTTACGGTTCTCAAGATCCCAATGCATCGATATCTTAAGTGGGACAACCTGTATATAATAATGTAACATAAAATATTATCCGACAAAAACCTGAAAAAATATAACAGTAAATTAACTAAAAGCTTACATTGGATTGCATCTGGCAGCTAGAAGATCTCGTATGGAAAATATAGAAGAGTTATGAATTATTGTCCATTGTAAATGGACGACATATTATTCAGAGCTACGATAGGATTTAGAATATTCAAATCAATATGTAGATTTCTCATATTTGACAATAAAGCAGCAAGAGCCCAGAGAAAAACAAATAATAAATAAGCAGCTATTTCAGATATCTTTGTTTGCTTGTAATTTTTTTAAATATGTTTATTTTCAATAAATTTGTTATACTGAAAATAATTATTACATTTTTAAGTGCAATTCCTAAAAGTACATCAAAATATAGCTACTGTTGTGTCTGGGTTATTTTTAGTGCATTTATTATTGTGTTTGGTATTTGTTTCTTAATAGGCATCTCCACCATAATCGAAATTAGGAATATTAATGATAAAAACACAAACTACATGAGCAGTCATGGCTATTGGCGAAGAAAAAATGTTTTTAAGTAATGTCATTTAAGAGATATTAATTATTTAAGATTCAATGACGTAGATAGTATTGGGCGTGGTTTATTTCAAATGGAACGTTGTTATTGGCCGTAAAAATGTTCGCGCAATGAGTAGAGAAGACTGGCCAACTGCCAGTCACAACAGAAAATGTAACTACCATCTGTCAACTGTCATTGTCATTCCATATCCAGACGCAGAACTTAAGGTTAAATGTTACCCCTGCGCGCGCATTTCAAAATAGACGAAAGACGTATTTATGTCTATTTATTTTTTTATTAAAATTGTGCAATGTTTACAAGAATTCTTTGAATGCATAGTCAATAAGAAATCATTACTTAATGTAAATTAAAATATTTTATAACGATTTGTGTTAATTTACCCATCTAAAAAAGCATTTCATATCTTATTTTTTAAATAACTCCAATGCTAGATGTAAGTTAATGTTCTTATTTATAGGGAACATTTCTAGTAACATTATTTACAATATATATAAAAATGATTAAAAATAAATCTCAAGAACAATATTTAAAATACAAAAAACCTATTTTTTTCATACATTTATTTTTTTTCCTGCTATACCAGATGTAAGATATTGATCATATTTAAATATGTTGTGTAGCTTAGTACTGTACATAAGATAGTAAATCGGAATTTCAAAAGGAATTTCAGGCTCCTATAGAAAAACCATAAAATATGATATTTTATTTTTTTTCTCAATAGTTTTAGATTTATTTCCCAAGATTCGGTTTGTAAACTCTACTTTACACATTTATTAATGTTTGGTAAAATTTTGAAGAAGATTTGTTACCTTATACAGGAGATATTAATATTTACAACAATTTTGGTCAATATTTTTACGGCAAATATATTCATTCAAGGAGGTGCTGTTCGATAGATGCAGCGGGAGAAAGATTAACTATTTAGTAATTATTTAAAACAACTGTTGGCACTAGTTTCGCAACTCGTAATTTCTAGTAATGGTTGGGGGGCAGGGGGATCTGTGTTACATATTGTCGCCAAATCATGTTTTCACCCGTGCCATGATTTATTCAATTTGTTATCGGAAATATACAGAAGAAAGAGAAATTATAATGTAAAAATGTATATGGCAATATAAAGTTTTTGTAGATATTGTATGTATCATGTTACGAAGATGATTATTTCGTTTAAGGTTAACAATTTTTTTAGCGTATTATTTATTGTGCTTGAGGTACAATGTAATGTCGTGGATTTAAATAATATAGTCAAGTTGGGTATACAGACTTGATGACATACAATACGTATGTATGCATGTATAATTATTGCACTTGACACACATTTAACATAATATTATAACTGACTTAGCTTATTGTTTGTATTCAATAAAAACTGAACTATGATTGAAAACTATAAAATCAAAAGAGTCTAAGTGCCCAAAATTGAGTTTTTATTTTTTTTCGCCAAAAAGGTTCTAAGTGCCTTGCCTAATACCATAAAGGTTCCATGTGCCTGAAGTTTTTAAATTGAACTTTATACACGCAAAGATTGCCTTCTTTGGATTTTTACCTTATGTGTATGTATAAGTTATTTTTAAATGTTTAGCTGTTTAGCCCTCATAAAAGGCCATTTTGTATAATGTTAACTTTATTTTATTATTATAAACATGTATTTATAAAAATTACATTTAAGCTCTACAGCGTTATTATGTCTTTGTTAATTTAAATTAAAAATAAATAATTTCCAAAAAGAAAAAGCTGTTTTCAGGGGAAATACCATAAGAAATGATAATTTTTTGAGAATTGTTTTGTCGTTTCCACGGCAAATTATTTCTAACAATTTCACGACACAAAACATCATCTGACAATTTTGCGTGATGTTTTGTGGAGTGAAATTGCAATAAGTTGCCGTGGAATAGACAACAATTCTCTCAAAAAATTATTATCTCGAATGGTATTTAGGAAGAATATTTTTCTTGTTAAAAATACTACCAAAACGACTCATATTGCTAAACATTTTTGACGTTTCATGTGACAAATTAATTTATTTTTTGTAACTAACGTAACAAAATAAAACCTAATCTACATAATTATATTGTCAGATACATCATTTTACATTTTCAATTCTATTGGTTGCATTACGTCATTTGACGTCATCATTACGCAATTTTATTGGTTAACCATCTGTCAAAAAATATTCCTCAGAAGTTTAATTTTGGCACTTAGACCCTCCTGATTTTATACTCTTCGATTATGTACTTATTACTTATTATTATTTTTTCGCTCATTGTTATTAATTAATATTAATTTTGTTATTATTTCCAATATTTTAACAGGTATCGCCATCAAATTGACCTATCCTGTTGAACTTCAGTTGCGCGCGCATGCTTAGGCATTGGGCATCCGGTTTAGAGGAAGTGAATACGATAGATACAAAGTAACATGTGTTGAGTGAGACGGCAAAACTGCTGCGCAGTACGCTATGACAATAGAAAGTGCGGTTAGTTGAAGTTTGACATTTCTTATTTTAAATTTTTTAAATGTAGGGGAAAAGTTTAATTAAACTTAATGACATTATGCAATTTGAACAATTTATTACGCAACAGGCATGAAACAAATTAATAAAATCGTAAAAAAAAATTGAAATTAAATTTTGATATTTGTACAAATCTGTCAAAATACGACCGCATCACCAGGATTGGTCTATTGACGTCACTTCCTTTTGCCACAAGCATGCGCACAGCGTACTGCGCACCAGCTTGCTGTCTCACTCAACACAATGTTACTTTGTATCTATCGCACTCACTCCTTCTGACAGGATAGGTCAATTATGTTATTATATGCGCGTTTATTGAACGGTTGCTATGCGTTTGTTGATCGATTGTTTTGAAAAGTAGTTACTTGTTTAACTAGTTATAAAAATAATTGTTTTACTGTCGCGGCTAGAGTTTCATAGACGAGGCGCAGTCAAGCTTAGGCAGTAAATCTATATTTTTGCCATGTTAAACACATTATTTTTTGCAGATTGTTGCTATGCCTTCGTTGAGCGATTGCTATTTTATTGACAGGTGACACCAATGGTTCAAAAAACGCGCATAGCAATAATTTGATGGCGCGATATCTGTCAAAATATTTATAATAATCACTAAATTAATATTAATTTGTATAACAATCAGCGAAAAAATCATATTTAACATGGTAAACAAACATATTTACTAGCCCAGGCAGTAAATGTGTAATTTTTTTGCCTGGTAAAACAAATAACTATTTCATAGTCATAATTCATAATTATGTAAGGCTAAAAGCCTTGTTATTTTTGTGATATTTTGTAGGTTTATTAGGAATTAGAGTTTCTACCAATACCATAGTACATTATGCACCAAGGGAGGAAAACTCGATTTTGCTCCCGCAGGCAGCCCGAGAATCAGTCGCGTGCTGTAAATTCACCCGAGAGAGCAAAAGCGTTCCTCCCGAAGTGCTGAAACATGCTTGTTTAGAGGAAGCAAAAACGCGTTTTGCTCCCTCTAAACAAGCAAGTTTCAGCTCATTTTGCGTGCACATATTACAAAAATCCGATGTGGCCAACACATGACCTCTCGCTTTCGCCATATACTCTACTATTTTACTAAGTGTGTATGAAGGTACTTACTCACAAATATACCATTGTAGAAGGGAATTCGAGAATTGTAGTTTTTATAATATTATTAAAGTTTATAATGACCTTATAAATAATAAATGATATTTCATATTTTCCATTTCAATTATTTGCCAAAAAGTCAAAAATTCATATGACATTAACACTCAAATATTTTATTTTTTGTTTTCATAGGTAGGCAGATAAATCAAAATTGTAACAAATTTGTAGAATTTTTAACTTCTTGTAATTGGAAAATGGTGCTAGATAGAAACAACGTTTTCAATACATATTGTAGACAGTAACATTTAGTATACAATGTTATTTAAAAAATTCCTATTAATTCATAAATTTTGAGGATCTTCAGATCTTCAAGAAACTATAACTTCCGGTTGCACGATCAACACCAAAATCTAATCAGATCTAATCTAGGGTGTCAGAATATTATATACAAAATTTCAAATTTTTTTACTCAGTGGTATTTGAGTTATCGTACCTCCAACATCCATCCACGCACAGATACACACACACACACACACACAGACATCATCGCGAAATTATCAAAATCGTGTTCTAGGGACCTCAAAACGTGCTTATCCATTGAAAACTCATTATCGAAATTTTAGCATGATTACAATACCTCTCTTACCAGATATGAGTGACGAGAGGTAAAAATGATATAATATAATAAATAATATAGACGGAGTAGAGCGCGCGCGAGAATGTTATGATGAGGATGACGGAATGTATAGGGGCAGGGGCGGAGGGATTGCAAGCCGATTGACCTTGCCTCTTGCGTTGCCTGCATTTTTGAATTTTTGTTATGTTTTCGTTTTGAACAGAAGCGCGCAATTTGCAGGTTATGTTAATCGTGAATGTCATGAATGCTAATAAATACTATTTTTATTCTGTGATGAATATTATATTATTGTACTCTGTTGGTGCCAGTATTTATACAAATTAAAAATAAACTGTCGTGAGACATCATAGCAACGAAAAAAGTAAACATATCATTTCTATTTCGTGTGATAATTTTGCCAAACTTTCACATTATTTTTTGGTAACAAGGGAAGCCAAAAATGCCAAATTGGAACCGTATCACACACAAGAGAAACACTTTATTGCACATACATAAATAATATATTTACAAATCAGTTGCAATATCAAAAATACTAATTTCTTTTCAACAAATACCTACACTAACGAGAAAAAGTAACGACATCGGGTTTATAACTCTAGCAGTAATTATTCTGACGAGTAAGTATGTGTGTATACAGTACCTATAATTTAATGTTACTACTATAATATTAATTTTATTTTTAGTGTTCCAACATCAACATTCTCGACTACTGCATTTTCCGAGGAACCATCGTGTAGTAGTGTGTGAGTAAAAATTAAAGAATAAAACTGAGTTGAATTGCAACATTCTACATTGCCAAAATCAGATCTTGACTTACGATTTAATTTCCAATAACCCCTTGTCACAGTAGACATGACTAATAGTCATTGCAAAATATTACTCTGTACAAGAGTCATCTCCACCTCTTCTGATTGAGAAATAATACAGGTCAAATGATCCTTACATTTCATCCTTGACGGGGCATAGAATTGTTGACATCGCTCACGTCATATCTGCATCAAGGAGTTTAGAGAACCATGGAATGCAAAGTAAATCCACTGGGTTATTTGGAATTTCATAAAGAGGTATAATATACAATTACCGAACAATTAAATTTATGTATTCAGTTTGATAGTTCAATTTTTGTAGGAGGAACTTGGTTTCAATTTGTACAAATCCTGCACCAACACAAAGATAATATCAACTGGGCATAGAAGCTAACAATTAAATATATTTTAGTATAATCTGAAGACCAGGGAAAACTTGCTGAAAATATTGATTTAAATTTTGAAACAACATATTCAATATGACCAAAAGCTGCGTGTGGTTGGCAGACATTCGGACAATAATCTACACTGCTGGATCGAGAATCGTTGTGCATCCAATATTTCAAATTTGATTTCCATTGACTGCAGTTTATAATTATTATGTTGTGCGACTTCTTTAGACTCAGCGAATAACACTGCATTTTTAAATGTTTAATTTAATAAATAAAATTTGAATTTCTATGGTTTAGTGTTTTTATGAGCTCTTGCCAGATTTATTAACTATTATAGTTGTTGCGTGGTATAGTTTTATTTCATGTTTGTTTCATGCAAAAATGAATAATAATTTATTGTTAACTGTAATATGTAATATTATTTACTATGTGCCCAATTATATCATTTTAATAAAACTGGTTGATCAAAATAATAATTTTGTAGTGTTGAAATAAACCCTGCTACCAAAATTAACGGTTTGTTATTTTGTTACAATGTTAATTAGTAAATAAGAATATGTTTATAGTTTTTGGGTGAATTAAAATTTGTCTGTACTGCATGATTATAACATAATACAGCAATTTCTAATTGCGCGCGATTTTTATCCCAGGGGTTATAATTTTGTTTGGTTTGTTTCTGAGATAAAGTACGACGTTGTGGAATTTGACTAATAGGGGGCAATCTATCATATACTTAGATAACTTCTATACCAACCCAACCCAAAGTCAAGCATTAGAAGTGACTACAGCGCTCACCTCGGTCCAGAAACAAAACAGAGCCGGGTAACATTTAACGTTAACCTTACTTATTCGTGTTTATTTCATTTGTTTTTATTTTATGTTGTTGTCTTGTTTTTTGATATTATAGTATTATTAGTCCGTAGTGTATAATAATATTATTAGCGTAACAGAGATTAAACATAATACTCCTACGTAAAATCACAACAGATTTTTGTGTAAAACATTCGAGTGCAGAAACTGTAAGTTGTAAAATTTAATAATAATTTATAGCAATAGTAATTACGATTATAATAATTGTATTTTGTTAGTTGGGATGGCTCGAAAACATTGTTTAGTTCCAATTTGCACAAACACTGATGAAACTGAACCGGATAAAGTGTTTGTGATGGTTCCTACGAAGGATGATATACGGAAGAGGTGGTACGATGCAATTTTCCACAGCGGGATAAAAATTCCAAAAACCAAATATGTATACGTCTGTGAAGATCACTTTGATGTAAATAACAATTTTTGAAAGTTATAGTGTTCATTATTACATAAATTTGTTTTTTTTAGTTAGCAAACGATGCAGAAAATTTTCAGGAATATAAGACTGTTAAAACAAGATTATTTATGAAAAAAGATGTTATACCTCATAAAAATCTACAGGAAACGACAGAGAAAGCATCAAAACAAATTTCATCTTCAACAAAAAAAAGAAGAAGGGAAAATATCGAAGCTTTTGAAAGCCGTAAAAAATTAAAATTCGATGTAGCACCATCCACATCATTTGATACGCCAACAAAATACCCAACTGATTATATCATCAGCTCACCATCTGGCTCATTTGAAGTCAACACAATTGAAAAAAAGAATACCGAAATACATATTCCTGGGATAACGAAAATAAAAAAAGGTGTTGAAGATTCACCGTCATCAATATCTAGCGGTTCCTCATTTGTTCCATTGTCAACAACATCTTCAGATGAAATCGCATCAGATCTCATGAAAGATTATATGAAGAAAATGAATTACAAAGTGACAATGTATAACATTGAACACAATAGTAGGCTTTTTTTGGGACTACCTCAAGAGGAATACTTTTTCATTAGATTGAGTGAAGAAAAGTGTCAGATAAGACATGAAAACATTATGTTAAGTATTAAAAAAATTAGATGCGACGATTCGTACGCACTGCTATCTATATTATTTGGAAAATCAGAAAGCATGGTTGGAAAAATTTTCCTATCAACAATTCCTGTCCTTGCAAATCAGTACCAAAATTTAATTTATTTTCCGGCTGACATTGACACATTACTTACAATGCCTAGTCAGTTTTTACCGACTTACAAGAATGTACGTTCAATTATCGATTGTTTGGAAATAGAAATTGCAACTCCATCGAATGCTAAATTACAAGCAATAAGCTGGAGCCAGTACAAAAAAACAAACACAATAAAGTACCTTATTTCGTCTACTCCACACGGATTTATTAACTATATTTCATATGGATTCGGTGGACGCACAAGTGATAAGGAAATTCTGGAAAGAAGTGAATACTTAAATGTTTTACCACCCAACTGCACAGTTCTAGCAGATCGCGGCTTCAAAAATGTGGAATATCTCCTACATAAAAAAAATTGTACACTTGTAAGACCTCCATCCGTAAATACAAGTGAGCAAATGACAAAGGCGCAGGTGATTGAAAGCCGGAAAATTGCAGCATGTAGGATACACATTGAAAGAGTGATCAGAAGAGTTAGAGAATTCAAAATGTTGGAAGGACATTCTACAGTGAATTTGAACTTAGTACCGTGGTTAGACTACATTTTAATAATAGCTTGTGCAATTATTAACACCCAAGGCGCATTAATACAATAAATCTGAATTTATTTTGTAAAAATACTTTATAATTTATAATAGTTTATACACTTATTTTATTGATTACATTTTTTTTGTACAAGTATTTAATGTAACAATTTATTAAAAATATTACTACTGAAATATTCATAACATGATTTAATTATATCTAAGCAATAACTTTCGTCCAAATCAACGTCCACAATTTCAACATTTTTGCTTATTTCAAAATCGGGGGCAGCTACACAAAACAGTCCCTTTTTTTTATTCGTTAAGTACATTTGCAACTGTAGTTGCGTGAAATGTTTTATTGCTATAACCTTATCTTTTGTAATATAATTTCCAACAGTACTTTGCTTGGACGGGCATTTAATTTCAATACAAAATTCATTACTAATTCCATCTGGCGAAGCACCTAAAAATGGAAATGATGGAACTATAATAAATCCACATTTCTTAATAGTTATTTTTCTTTTTTCTTTTATAACTTGTAGAACCTCATCTTCTAGAGTCAAACCTCTTTCCATTGCATCGGTTGTCGTAACTTTTACTGCACCAAAAATTCTTTGCAAAAGAGAACCTTCTTTACTTTTACATCTAGAAACTTCGTAGGCTTTTGATGCAGTAATTCGCCCGTAGCGAGCGTCGTACCAGGAGCTACATTTGTATTGTTTCCTTGTTAGTTCTTCAACTTCTGCACACGTTTCATGATTTATTTGCTGCATGCAAAAATGTTTAAAATCTTCAACGTCTTTAGCTCCTACCAACTGATTTTTATATCTCATGGCAAGACAATGCAGAGAAACGCGTTTTATTGCATTGTCGCACTGAAATTGGCAGAGCAAACTTTTGCTGCTGCTTTGTTTTCCTTTCTCAAGGTACTTTTTAAGGAAGTCATCATCGCGTGGTGTCAAATCTGGAACTTGCACTTTTAACATGGTGCGAAATGGTACAGCAGCCTCGGTTCCAACTTTTGATAATTTTGAAGTCTGCCAGTAGCAAATCACTGATGTGACAGTAGGTTCTTCTGCTCTTCTGTGCAACCAAAAAAGTAACGCAACTGCGTGTTTGCATCCTCCTGAAAAATGTTAAGTAGATATTAAACAAATAGTAAATATATCGCGTAAAACTATATTTAAAATTGAATTCTTTTTAAACTCACCTTGTGATGCTACGCAATCGTAACATTTACAGTCGACAATTTCTTCGTTTTCTTCATCAACGATCACCTCCACTAAATAACCACGAACATGGACTCGATGTTCAGGCGTTACTCTGGCTTTTACACTGCAAAATGGGGTTCCATCTTCTCGTCTAACCTGTACTTTTCCTACAGCTTCATCACCATAACCCTCACGAGTATTTCTAAATTAACAAAATTATTCAATAAATATACTTTTTCATTTATTATAGATACTAATAATTTACTAACCTTAATGTTTTAACATTTCTGGCTTCTGCAGAAATAAATGTAGGATTTGTCGACAAGAAATTTAAAACTGCTGATAAGTCTACTGTCGGCAAATTACTCGAGTCGCCTTGCATATAACCTGGCTCCATTACTAAACTGAAAACAGAATGAATTTAAAACAATTACATTGAAAAACATGATTAATGGTTACTATTTATTAATAAAATGGATTAGTGAAAATACAAGTTTTTACTTACCAATAAAATAACACAAGTAGAACCACCAACACAACAAGGAATAGTTGATAATAACCGCAACAAAATTTAAAACGTTGTTTACTAACAAAACCACGTGAATAAAATGACAGTTAGTTGACAGTAGTTGGCAGTTTTGTCCGTTGTCGAAGCGCCATTGTAATCTCAAACTGTTTTGTATGAAATGATAATAAAATATGTCTTTCTTATAATTTTAATTACTACAAGATATGATTTTCAACGTAGTAAGACTTTTTTTCAATATTTAATAATTCAATATTTTATTTTAAGGTAAATGTTAGTAAAACAACTGTTTGACTACCACTGAAAGTACCACTGAAAGTACCACCGACGTCACAAGCAAATACCAAACCTTTAAAAATTCATATCTCGCTTAATAAGCGGAATTTTCATACCGCGTTTTCACTAATCGTCATAGCTTTTTATATAGTTTTATAAAAAAAATTTAAAAAAATACGGTGGAGGAGCCTATTGTTCGTATTTTTGACGTGAGTGGCACATTACAGCATGTGGGAGGTGGTGTTTTCTCTACTATGTGTTTATGTGTTATTTTTGTATGTCCGATTCTGAGTCTAGTGAGTAGGATTTGTTCTCTTCTGGTGTGGTTTGCTGTCCATTTGTTTGTGTCTTCTTTTACTTCTCTTAATTTATTGTTTGTTTCTTCTTTTCTTCTGGTTCCCCATAGTTCCTTTATTTTCACTTTCATTATGCTGATTACATGGCCTGGTGGTATTGGAATGTTCATTTGCTCTTCTATATTGGCTGTTTTTGCGGCAAGGTCTGCTTCTTCGTTGCCCTGGATTCTCACGTTAGAGGGTGTCCATATGAAGATGATTGTTGTTCTTTCTCTTGTCGCTATATCAAGTGTTTCATGTATGTCTCGGGTCATTTTGTATTTTGGATACATTTGTTGGATTAGTTGCTTATGAAATCAGTGCATATTGCCACTTTTTTATATTCTGGGTGTCGTTGTGACTGATTGTTTATGTATTCCAAGGTTTCTTCTATTGCCTTCAGTCCGTGTATATGAACTTGTAGTCTCGTAATTTGTTTTTTATTTCCTTGAATTTATTTTTAATCTTGTTTTGGGTATTATAGTAGTTCTAGGATGTATTGGAGATGTTTGATATTCCATGCTGTTGTGTTGTTGTAGGTTGTGTTGAGGATATTGGAAAGAATGTAATGTAATGAAAGGCTGTGTTTATGAACTGGTGTAGCGCAGATGAATTTTAGGTGTAGTCTGGTTATTTATTGTTGTAAAGATCTGGTTATACCTATGTTGGGTGTTTAGGATTCGCTACCAGTTTGGTAATGTAGGATAGAGTGATTTGGATTCTTCTCAGGTGTAGTGGTTGTTCGCCTGCTTCGTTTAGTAAACTTTTTACAGGGCTCGTGTAGAAGTCACCTGAGGCTATTCGTACCGCTTGACTTGTTATTGTGTTTCAAAACTTTCAGGTTTGTTTTACTTGCGGTGCAGTATGCTATATACCCGTAGTCCAGTTTTGATCTTATAAGTGAGCGATAGAGCTTTAATATTGTTTCTTTTTGTGCGCCCCATTTATAGTGTCTTAACGCTTTTAGGATGTTGAGTCGTTGGTAGCATTCTGATTTTAGTTTCTGTATGTGTTGTTTCCAATTTAATTTGCTGTCTAATATCATGCAAAGAAATTTTATTTCCTTTACGTAGTTTATCTCTGTATTGTATATTTTCAATATCGGATTTTCATGTTGTTTCCTGTATTAGCAGAAGTGCATATATTTTGTTTTCGTTATTGTAAATTAGAATCCCGTTTCTTTTGCCCATGTTTCTAGTTTGTTAATCGCTTCTTGCAGTTTATTGTGAGCTGTGTCCAAATTTCGATTCTTGTAGTAAATAGCCAGGTCGTCTGCAAATAGTGAGATGTTGACTTCTGCTGGTATATGAGTTGATATTTTGTTAATTGCAATTAGGAATAGTGGCACACTTAAAATTTCTCCTTGTGGTATTCCATTTGTTTGTAATTTTTGTTCCGACAAGCAACAGTTGGTTTTCACACGAAATGTGCGATTCGAGAGAAAGTTTTTCGTGAAGATAGGATGTTGCCGTCCAATTTATATTCTTTCATCGTTTTTAAGATATTATGTTTCCATGTGGTGTCGTACGCTTTTTCAATGTCAAAGAATACTGATATTAGATATTGTTTTCTTTTAAACGCACTTTGTATTTCTAATGTTATTGAAATAATTTGGTCTTGTGTTGATCGTCCGTTTCTGAAGCCATTCTAGTTGTTATTCAATATATTTTTGTATTCGAGGTACCAATTTAGTCGTTTAGTTATAATTTTTTGCATGACCTTACTTGTGTATTTGACAAGGAAACGGGTCCCGGAATTTTGATCGCAGGAATTTTGATCGCGGATAATTGATCGCGGATAATTGATCGCCGGGAGAATTTATCGCCGGACAATTGATCGCCGGAATATTGACCGTGTAGATAATTGATCGCCGGATAATTGATCGCCGGATAATTGATCGCCGGAATATTGTTCGTGTGAACAAATGACCGCGGGAAAAATTGATTGCCGGAATAATGATCGCCGGAATATTTATCGTAGAAAAATTAACCGCGGATATAATTGACCGCTGAATTATTATTATCATTATTGTTATTATTAACTGCGTGAATTAATTGATCGCAAAGGGTATAATTAAGCCCCGTTCACACGGTGACAATTCCTGTCATGATAGTACTGCCATGGCAGTTCACTTCCATGACAATGTGTCAGTTACTGTCAGCCCACAGTTCACACTGGTCTCCCGACAGTGACAGCTGTGCCATGGAGGAAGCTGCAGGTCTTGTTTAGTTTAGTTTTATTGACTATATTACATTGAAATGTTTATAGTACGTCATGTTAAGTACAAACAAATTAAAAATACAATAGTACATGTTACAATAAAAATTATATTTCATGAGTAAAATTCAGGTATTCCTCTATTGTATAGAAGCAGTGTCTTAATAAGTACTTTTTTAAAGTTATTTTAAATTCCTTTTCATCAAGAAGTTTCACATGTTCTGGTAAAACATTATAAAGGTCAACATTCAAGGAGTTCTTTTCAGATTTAGTAAGTTTCAACCTAGGCTTACGTATTAAAGAGGCTTTACGAGTGTTATAGGAGTGGCAATCCCTGTTGGTAGCAAAAGACGATTTAATTTTATGTATTTCTATTAATGAATAATCAATAAAGACTGTAGGTAAGGGCATAATTTCCAAATTGATGAAATATTGTTTGCAGTGATCTCTGTAATGTAAGCCAGAAATAATCCTTAGAACATGGCGTGCCACAGGGATCTGTACTTGGCCCACTGTTTTTCATTATTTATAAAAATGATTTTAGTAATTTTATGCAGCCATGTAATACTATTTTATTTGCAGACGATACTACCCTTTTGAACGATCAGTCAAATATAAACGTTCAAACTGAACTTTGTAAAACGAATTTACTAAAGACTGAAAAATGGTTTTCTTTAAATAATCTTCTTCTTAATCAGAGCAAAACTCAAAATTTGATCATTTCAACAAACAATAATATTGTTTCTGGGAACTCTGTATCCTTATACGGTATAACAATAGATGATTCTCTCGGTGGAAATATTCATATTACCAATATAGGTAAAAGATTAGCCTCTATTCTTTTTCTTCTTAGAAGATTAAAACTTATAATTGATATTCCGGCACGCAGAGTGACGTATTTTGCTCTTTTTCATTCTATTATTACTTATGGTGTAGTTTGGTGGGGTAACTCATCAAGTGCAATACAAATTTTTAGACTGCAAAAAACAGCCGTAAGTGTAATCAGTGTAATTGACGCGGCAGCACTGTCGCACTATCAAGTTTGGCATGATACTGCGACAGGACAGTACGACAGTACTGTCTTGATAGTTTCTTCGTTCACACCATGACAGAAGTCACGACAGTCGCTATCGCGGCAGGAACTGTCGTGACTTCTGTCATGGTGTGAACGGGGCTTTAGTCACCAGATGAATGATCACCAGAATAATAGATTCATTAATATTGCGAAGTCTACTTACACTGATTTGTTTAGTTGTTCGTCGGTTAATTAAATGCTAGGCAAATGATTACACTTAAAATTTAATAAAAGTGATACTTATTTAAATATCTTTAAATTTTTCAACTTAGTTAACTTTTGTATTTTAAAGATTTCAATTTAGGAAAACAAGGTACTTACGAGTATTTGAATTATCGATGTCGTCTATAATAGGATTACCAAGAAGTCAGTTTAGCGCTCGTTATACATTTATACCCCGCATTATGTTTACAACATAATACTTGGAAAAGATATAATTTGAAGTTCTACTTATTTAGTGTCATATTCTGGGAATTTAAGTTGTGGTAGGAGATTTTGGGGTTGGTTGCATTTATTTTCTTCTCATTTTTCATTCGTAATCATTTAGCCATTGTATTAATGAAAACAGCAAGGAAAGTGTATTTTTTCCTCAATATTGTGCCACTCAGATTTTCGCTATGTTAAATAAGTGCTCGTGAGGACAATATGCCGCTACAATACGTGCTTAGTGAGAAGAATAAAAACAAATTGTGTGATACTGGCTGTTTATTTGTAACAGATAAACGAATTGGCAATAAAATTTATTGGAAATGCGATCAATATAAAACCAGTGGTGATGAAATAATTAAAAGAGTTGGTGAACATAATCACGCCGGCGATGCTGCTCGTGTGGAGGTTTCAAAAGTTTTGAATAAAGTGAAACAAAGCACGTGAAACATAAGACGGAACACAACGTATTGTAATAGATGCGTATGCAACAACATCACAAGCTGTTATAGGACAAATGCCGCAAACTGAATCTTTGATTTATTATTCCAAAATGTAAGGTGTTTATCTTACAAAATGTTATAGTGTTTCTTCTAATTGAATTAATGAAAAATAAAGTTCTTGTCCTACTTGTATAAATTCACTTATAATATTTTGTTCTAATTACGTCAGTTTAATCAACTATTTGTCCGATTACTTTTTTGATTTTATTGAATTTGATATTTAACAATTTATTATTTATTATTATTATCATTTATGGTGTTTATTTTCTCGTTATTGTGATGTAATATTGGTATTAATTTTAATTTGTGTTTATTTTTGTTGTAATATTTTTTTTCATTATTTTCAATAATTTTATCATATCTTTCTTTGTCTGATTTATCAAGGTTTTCAGTTATACTTTTATAATTGAGCCTAACCCGTTTATTAAGGTTCGTCGTCTTGTATACACGTTCACATGCTTTAATAGGTTAATCTTTTCTTTAATTTTCAATGCTTTACCGTCACGAATTAAAATGATTTCCAACTTTAACTCTTTTAAAAGTGAACTTTAAAGTCACTCTTATAAAGTATAGTTTTTATAGCGTTAGTGAGTATTTTAATTGTAACTCATTTTAATCCTTTTTCTCATATTCTGTGTTTTCTTTTCTTTTCCTAATATATTGTGTGACAAGCCAATTCTATATTTATTGTACTTTTTAATGGCATAATAAATTGAAATTAATGTGATTCATTACCGATTCGAGTATATTTTTATTATTAGTAATTTTATCACCGAATTTATATTTGCTTGGCTTTTAGTACAATCTGACTTTATTTTTTCGAGTAATTCATATTGCTCGAAAACTTGTTTAAGGTAAATTTTTAATGGTATTATTTGCGTATTTAATTTTATATGGACTGATCTTAATTCTAAGATGTTGATTCCAGTATTTTTATCATCTTGGATTATTTGTGATAATCCAAATGGAATTGTCCTATAACAACACGTGTTTTTTAGTTTCGTAATATTATGTTTTTTTTTTATTTTGGTCATTTATTATGTAACATCTTTCGTGAATTATTTGTTTTGCAGTTATTTCTTTAAATTTTGGTTTTTATATTTTTCTGGAGTTTCTTTTATGAATTTTAACATGTGCTTTAAGTGAAATGTTAAAATGGTATTCTTGTGGTTGTGCGTATTTCGATTTATATTTTTCTATATTCTCTTTTACTTGTTTATTTATTTCTTTTATCGTTTCTACGTGTTTCTGAAATGTTCACCAACAATTACTTCTTCTGCTTTAAAGTTATGTTATAATTATCTCCGTGTATAATTTCTAATGGTGTTCTTTAAGTTACTGAGTGTATGCTATTATTATAAGCCGTCAGTGCGTAATTATTTAAACTTTTTTTATTTAATGTTTTCGTGTATGAATTCTGATTTATAATTCTCATTTGTTTAATTAATGTAGAATGAAATCGTTCTATGGTACCGTTGCTTTTAGGGTTGTCAACTGAGATATAATGAATAATTATTTTTCTTAAATTTAAATAATTTTGTATTGTTTTGTTTTTGAATTCTAATCCATTATCTGATACTATTTCTTTTGGAACAATGAAATGAGTAAAATATTTTATTAGTTTATTTAAAATTGTTACGGCGTTTTTATATATTACTGTATAGACAATTGCAAATTTTGAGAATGAATCTACAAGAAGGTCAACTCGAGGAAGTGTTGTATACCCTCAATTGTAAAGTTGAATCAAGATAAAAATTTGAGATTATTTCGTGAAGTAGTTATTTAAGCGTAATAATATTTTTACAACATTTAAGTAATGATATTCCGAAAGTTTTTTTTATCCAAGACTTCAGAATAAAATAAAAAAATTAAATTAGCTAGTAGTGTCACAGAAATGCACTTACCCCAGGCTAAGGGGAAGTGCATTCCAGAGCCCAACCTTTGTATTTAGGCGTTTTCATCGTGACCCGAGGCAAGTGCACATAATATATAAAATTTTGAATCAGCCAGTATTTACAGAACTTCTATATCTGTTATATTAAGAAAGGAATGAGTCAAATAAATATCTTGGTTTATAGCTTCAAGACTTTATTAGAAAAATCATATGAAAAAATAAATCAAACTTCAAAAAAAAAACTCTTAAATACAATATAAGTAACTTTGTCATAGAAACTCCGGTAGATACTTTGTATGTAAAAATAATATTTATTCTACAACTGGCACTGAATTTTTAAACACATAGCGACCTTTAGAATCTATCTCAAACTCCGGAATAGTTATATTCATAAACTCATGCATTGGGACGGTGTCTTCTTCAGTTTTATGGAACTTAAAAACTTTTATCTACAAAGCGTAAATATCTAACAAAATACTTCTGAATCATATACAGGGTGTTTCATAACTTCGAGTACGTACGTTAAAGGTGTATGTTGTTTGATATGCTGATTACGAATCAAAAAGAATATTTTTTAAATTCTAAAAATTAAGGGTAGTTTACCTCCAGCATTTTTTGTACTACGGCACTAGATTCGTTTTTTATTAAAAACAAAGAATGAAACAATAGAAGTAGGTAATCAATATCTTAAATTACATTCAATCAGGATTCAGGTCTAGATTCAGTACTATTGCTGCATTTATAAAAATTATTGATGATGTTTGATTCAAATGTTTTAATAACAATTTTAAAAATAAAAAAGTCTCAAGTTTGCCATGTGGTACCGAAGATTTATTTATTCAAGAACGATTGTAAATTATTGTATTGACAATATTATATGAAATTCATTTGTCCTGAGGAAGGTCTCAATTTAAGACCGAAACGTCGACATTATGAATAAAGAAGCATAATAGTAATCACAGTGACTGGTGCACCCAATATTTTCCTTCTTCAAATTGATTTCAATGTTAAGTAACTTGTAACAATAAATTTAATCAATGTTAGAGTATTTGTTGTTGTTAATATTATTCGTGTACTATGTTCAACTCTGATCGAGTTATAAATAAAATTAGGTATCAAATTGCACTCTTTACATGAACGAAGAAACCAGAGTCTATTTTCGGTTTTCGCTAACTTAATGACTAGTTTGTTGTAACCTTTAATTGCGTTGTATGTGTCACGTCCAAAAGAATATAAGATGTGGTAAAAATGTGTATCCGTTTATCCTTTGTAGCACGTGGAATCTTTCACCAGCCAATAAGTTTCAATGTGGTAGAAGGAAGATCTTAAGAAACCCTTGATTAAATTGTAGGACTAATTTATTGACAGTACAGAACATTTCGAGTGCAGACTCACATACCTGATGATTTTATTATGTCCTGATAACAATTGTTATGTTCCTAAAACCGCCTCATTGACTGCAGCCCGTTCCTCATCAGTGTTTTGCCTTCATAATTTTTAATATTAAACATTGGCGCACTGATGTGATAGAAGATAGATTATTAAATTAGTTGTTTTGGTAGTTAGTTAATTCTGTCTGTCTGTAACAAACTTTTGTCGTTGTAAGTCACGCTAAGTTATAGCCAAGTTGTGGAATTTTTGCCGAAAGGCTATCAAATATTTTTTTGATTTTGTGACTACAACATTGTGGAAGTTTATTTTATTCCTCGGGAGAATCCCGGATTTTAATATCTAAAGGTTCGTCAGAACTACTTTGAAGCCGTCTAAGAACCGGACCAATTCTTCTAGATTCTTCTCTAATTAAATATTTAATGCCCTGTTTTGATTTAATATTATTTTCCTGATCACTAATTTTGTACTAATTTACACGGGCCAGTGGCGTACTCACGCCATGTGGTCGCTTCCAAAATGTTGTTGCTCATCTGGTAACTATTTGTAGGCTTTATTCTTACGGTGGGTTTTATACCCCTGTAATTGAAAGAAAATTATAATTGTGGGGACCGCTATATTTGAACTTTTGAGACTGCTATCAATTACCAAGACCGGAGGTTCCATTCCTTTAAAAGTTTACTAATAACGCCACTGACCGATTGAGAGCCATCTACCGTCGGAATCTCGGACCATCCATGCTCAGCTGTTGCTGAATAGTGTGGAGAATTATGCAGATAAGCCCCTCAATTATTTCTCTATATTGTATTATCATCTACGATTAGCGTTTCATGATTTACACTTTTTCATTTATTGCTATTTAAATATTATATTTGTCTCACTTGTTGTGGTGCGGCTAACGTTTGACAGTTACTTTGCTATATACTATATTTAAATTGATTATTTATTTACTGTATGTAAGCTGATCCCAATACGCATTCTTTTATTTCAAATTTCATTATTCAAGCAGTTTGCCATAAGTCGGGTAGGGTGCAGTACACGCACTGTACTCTAGTTATTTTATTTTTCGCGCGCGCATCATCGTCCTATTGGTACCATCACGACAGTTTTGCGTTATTGTTGCGCATTTTACATCAAACCAAACTTATGACATTGAATCAACTGCAGTCCTCGACGCTGACGTTCTGTGTCGACTCTCCACACGTTTTTTTTGTAATTCTTATAAAGTTGCTGACTGCGCTATTGAGATTAGATTTATAACGTTTATAATTAACTTGTAATTTAACAACTAAATTTATTTCGTCGACGTTACGCCTTTTTATTATTATTATCATCCGCTTTTCGCACAGTACCCTCCAGGGTACATTGACCTGCCCCTCCCACAGGGGAGAGGCTAGGCGCGGACGTTGCCCAGATGGTCAAGGCAATCACCCAGATGGGCGGGGTGACTCGGAACGGCGTTCCTGCAGTTTCCGGGGGATTAAAAGTACCAGGAATGGGTAGCGGTAATACTCGGTCAGACCCGGGTCTCAACCAGAGACCTGAGGGGCAGGCCGTAGGTGGCTAGGGATCACAACATCCACAGCCGACGCTAGGGAAGAGGATCTAGTACGGCTAAGTAGGGTGGTACGAGACAGAGCATGTTTCCACGTCGGTTGCTTTGCACATCCGCTGCTGGGGGCTAAAGTGTTCGACTTCGCCCCGCAACAGTTATGGAAACCTGTCTCGGGGGCCAGAAGTATCGACAGAGGGACCTGGAAGAGGTGTATAAGGAGCCACAGTTCTCAATCTGACTCGCGCAGGATGAGAACCTTCTGACGTGGACCATTGTGCATGGGCCCGGTGGGAACCCCGTTGGGCAAACACACACAATCTGATCCACTCAGGAATAAGGCGATTGGCGCATGCCTCTCCCACTCTCTAGGGTGGGCTGCTGCAGGTCAGCCCATCCCTGTTGGGCATCCTTAGTTTCCCCTCCTGCTGGTTTGCAGGCTAGGTACTCACGCCCCCCTCCACAAGAAGGTGGATTCCCGGGAGGGGGAGGGGAAGGTCATTATTATTATTATTATACTAATATTTTACTTCGAATATATGCACCTAGTTAATAATCAACGAAGTTTATTTACGATTCACCACTTGTTCCGTTCCCTTCGACACCCGGAATTGTTTGTTGGTCGACTTGAAGATTGAATATAGCGGCGACCAACTGGCGCCCTTATTTTAAATTCTTGAAGCTAAGACCCTGGCCGTCTTCACTGAGCTAGGTTCAACCGACCCATGTTACTAATCTTCCTCTGCTTCACCTTTTTCTGCTATTTTTTATACATTTTACTCATCCATTGTTGCTTCTTTAATTCTTCCAAATAATGTTCTTTGGATTTCTTTTGCTTTTCTTCAGCGAAAGAAAAAATTGCGTTGCATGGACTCCTGAAGCTCGTCTTCTTTTAATGCATTAAAAGATTATTATTATTATTATTTGGGATTAATCATATGAGCTTATTTACAGTGGAATTTGTAGTACAGTTATTGCACACAATTTAAGAAAGAACAAAATATTTAAAATTAACAAAGCAGTGGTCTTACTAACCTAACAAAGTAACAAACAATAATAAACAAACATAGAAACTAAATCTAGTGATTTTAGTTACACCAGTTTTAGTGAATGAACGTGAAAGTAGTAATACTAGTAAACAAACATTTAATTAAATTAGTTGCTAGCAGTTGCTAATAAGTAAAGATGGCGACATATGAAACGGCAGGTGACAGATCGCGGAGTAAAACCAAAACAAACACACAATTACTCGCCACAAGCCGCGGCTGTGGATAAAGGCCATACACCGATACACTACGTGAACAGGAATTTGTCTATTTCATTTTTGAATATGTTTAACGAAGTCGCACAGACTGCTGTATCGGGAAGAGAGTTCCACTGGTGAAAAACACGAGATGAAGTTCTCTCCGCAGGTTGTATTGTAGATACCGTGTGTTAGTTTAAGGCTGTGACCGCGTAATTGTTTGTTGTCCCGGATCAGAGATTAAGACCAAACGGCTGTCGAGGTCTAAAAATGTGGATTTCAGAAGGTAGAGAGCAGTATTTCCCTTTTTAACCGCACTAGCGGTTTGCAGAGACCAGGATAGGTCCTGGGAAATTATTACACCGAGATCTGAGTGATGGTAGGTATGCTGAATAATGGTATTATTGATGTAATAGTCTAATGAAGGGTTTTTCTTTCCAAGGTGAAGAACAACACATTTGCTAATATTTATATGAAGTAGCCAGTCGTCGCACCACTGTTTAATTTAGTTTAGATCCGATTGAAGGACGTTGCTGTCACCAGGTGTTGAAGCATACAGTTTTACGTCGTCAGCATAAAAGGAGCAGTGTGACTGGATGCAGTATCGTAGGTCTGCGACGTAAACTAGGAAGAGAAGGGGTCCTAAGACGGATCCGTGGACTACGCCACTGGCAACGGTTTCAACGTGAGAGTATATGTTCCCGACGCGAACAGAGAAAGTTCTATTGGAGAGAAAAACTTCGATCCACTTCAGGAGACGACCTCTAATACCGCCATGTTCTAGTTTTTGTAGTAGTCTTTGGTGAGGCACCGTGTCGAATGCTTTGCAGAAATCTAAGTATATTACGTCCACAGATTCCCCGAGTTTACAGCTTGTGTCCAGGTGTTCAGACATTGTTGCTCCTATTTCCTAGTCCTGTTTTTGATAAACCGTTTACTATGCATACCGATGCCTCTAACTACGGCATAGACGGTGTACTTACACAGGAATTTAATGGTCACAAACACGCTACAGCTTAGGTCAGTCGTACGTTGAATAAAGCCGAACGTAATTATTCAGTTACCGAGAAAGAATGTTTGAGCGTAATATTTTCTATAGATAAATTCCGTCCTTATGTTGATTGCACCACTTTTACAGTTGTCACCGATCATCATTCTTTGCTCTGGTTGATGCGTATACAGGATCCTAACGGCAAATTAGCCCGCTGGTTCGTCATACTCCAACAACGTACGTCGTTACGTACTGCGTTGTCCAACTTATTTGGCACACAAATCGCTGCAAAGTACCCCCTCCTGGTCAAATGGAAACGCAGAAAAATATTAAATTTCCTTGGCAAGCCATTGCTATCGATTTTCAAGGACCTTTTCCTCGTTCATCATATGGAAACACCCATCTGTTTGTCATTTCTGACTGGTTCACTAAGTCCACTTTACTATTTCCTGTCCATTAAGCTACTGCCAGACAGTGTGCACTATTTTGGAACGAGATGTTTTCTCATGTTTGGCGTGCCACAGGTTGTTATCTGTGATAACGGCACCCAATTCACTAATTCAGAATTCAAAACTCATCGTGTATCGACATGTTCCTAAACTGTGGTACAACGCCAAATATCACCCACAAGTCAACTTCGTTGAACGAATCAACCGTATCATAAAAACTGCTATTCGTTCCTATTTGAGTTCAAATCACAAAAACTGGGATAATCACATATCTCAAATTGCTCAAGAATTAATTTCTTAATTTCGGTCGCCATGTTCCATTACCCGGTGATTTCTACGGTACTGCTCCGGAAGTCATTCTGTCAGACACTCTTGCAGATTACGCTCATCAGCTGATCGATCTGCAGCAGAAGTTTAAAAAAGTTGAATCTCAGTTGCAGCGCTCTCGTGGACGCACTTCAAAAGCGTATAATTTAAGGCGTCGTGATCTTGAATTTTCGTTGGCTATACAGTTTGGATCAAAACCTATGTTCTTTCCAATGCTGCTCAAAACTTTTCTTCTGCCCTAGCACCTAAATTCTTTCCGTGCGTTGTTCATAAAAAGATCTCAAAACTCGTCTGTCAACTACTTGACTCCGATGGTAATGATTTTGGTCGTTGGCATATCAAGCACCTGAAGGCTCCTCCCAACTTGGTTCTCGCTGAAGTTGACGTCCATTAGAATAAAATTTTAGTTAAGTTGTTTTCGTCGGAAAACTTTGCATTAATTTTTATTGCAACTGCTTTTTCATACTGCGCGCTACTTTGCCAATAGTGATATTTTAATACTAGCAGTTCACAGCAGTGTAGACGAGGTGATTTGGTTGTCTGATCACTCCCAGTGAGTCGAGTCAGGTTTCTGCGGTTCAGCGAAGCGTTTGACAGCCATGTTCCAGAGTCTAAATACGTTCCGTGCGTTGTTCATAAAAAGATCTCAAAGCTTGTCTGTCAACTGCATGATTCGGATGGTAATGATCTTGGTCGTTGGCATATCAAGGATCTAAAGCCTTTTTTTCGTCGGAAAGTGGCAGTGTTGCATTAATTTTTATTGCAAATGCTTTTTCATACTGCGTGGTACTTTGCCAATTGTGATATTTTAATACTTGCAGTTGAAAGCAGTCTGATCTTAATAATAATAGTACTTCTGTTTCAAAAACTTATTTCTTTGGTTATAAAGTTTTTTATTCTTATTTATCCAATCAAGTGGCGCTTTCGGAGAACGAACGCCTCGCCCTATGCTCTCCCTGAAGTTATTTTCTAGTGATATTCCAGCTTTCACGACCCTAGCCGAGTACACCTACAGGTAGGTGTATAATTTTGTGTTATAATATTTATTTAAGGTCTGCATTGGTTTGCATTCATGTTCGAAATCTTTTCGTCATACTAACCCATAAATTCAAACCCGGGTTATAAAAAAAGAAGAAAAAGAAAACAAATAAAGCAATAAAAGAAGCTGATAATATTATTGAAGGAAGTGAAACAGTTATTGAAGAAACCAGTTGAGTCGAGTTTCTGCGATTCAGCGAAGCGGTTGACATCCATGTTCCAGAGTGCTAAATCTCATTAATATTACTTTATTAGTTCATTATGTATTATATTATGATTATTCTGCGAGTATTCACCTATTTTGCTAGTTATTTGTATTATATTTAACTTCATTAGTACAGAGCACGTGTGAACGTTGGACCATTGCACACTAATTAGTAAGTTTCTCAATATTACAGGTTAAATGAGTTTTCAATCTATTTACTACTCTTTTATATTAATAATAATAATTATTATTTATTTCGTCTATAAAGTACAGAAAATACAAGACGCAGTCCAAAAGAGATACTAGTATTAGGTTACAGAACAAATTCATTTAATTAGTGGAAACATTTATCAATTAGAAATAATTTTAGAGAGCCTTTAAAGCTGTTTAAATTAGTAATGCACTTAATACTAGCACACAGAGCATTATAAATTTTTATTGCACTATAATAAGGTCCATTTTCAAAAAATGAAGACCTGTG
Organism: Agonum fuliginosum; assembly: GCA_947534325.1. Classification (NCBI taxonomy): domain Eukaryota; kingdom Metazoa; phylum Arthropoda; class Insecta; order Coleoptera; family Carabidae; genus Agonum; species Agonum fuliginosum. The sequence goes on from OX384044.1 coordinate 2,525,153, forward strand.
AGTTGGTACATTTAAATTATGCTGGTATCTGGTAACCATGTTAGAGTACAAATCTTTATTAAGTTTGAACAACGTCATGTTAACTTTAACAAAAACAGCAAGTTCATAAATGTCACGGTAAGTATTTCTAACTCAATAAAAATTTGCTTACAGTGTGTTCTGGTGGAAACGCCAGAAATACATCTTATAATTCTTTTTTGTGTTGTCCCCAGAAAATTATACCATACTTAATTCTACTTTGTATGTTAGCAAAATAGTAGGTTTTTAGGGTCGATACATTAACAATATTTCTTAGTTTATAAAAAACAGAAAATTCAGAGCATAGTTTTAGGTGCAAATTTTCAACATAACAATACCATTTAAGATTCAGTTCAACTAACATACCTAAAAATTTCGTACCTAGGGCGATGGGAACTGACTTGTTCAGATGTATTAAGGGACTCTCAGTGGGGGTACGTAAATTAAAAGTGAAGAAACAAGTTTTGGAAGAATTTAAGATTAGATCATTGCGTTCACACCAGTCTGACAAGTGGCAAGAGTCGAAAATTCGCACAAAGATTCAGCAGTAACGATGCAGGATGTATCATCAGCAAATTGACATAATTTATCACATTTGATGCTGTTCTGGAGGTTATTAACATATAATACAAATAAGATCGGGCCTAATATAGACCCTTGTGGGACCCCCCGTATGATTGGGGAAATATCAGAGTTATTATAATTTTTGGAACCATTGTAAGTGAATTTTAAGGAGACAAACTGCTCTCTTCCCGACAAATAAGATGCGGACCAATTATTGGACGTTCCTCTAATTCCTATATTATCAAGTTTATCTAGGAGTAGAACATGGTTTATAGTGTCGAAAGCCTTGCTGAGATCAAAATAAATAGCGCCTACTGTTTTCTTTTTCTCAATATATTCTATAACATTGTTCAGGGTATGGAATACAGCATCAGTCGTGCTTTTATTAGGTTTAAAACCGAACTGAGTATCCGATAAAATGTTATACTTTTTAATAAATGACATGATACGATACTGAACGATTTTTTCAAAAAATTTGTCAAAAGCAGAGAGCAACGATATAGGACGATAATTATCGATGTCATTTTGTGATCCTTTTTTGAAAACTGGTATCACTTTTGCCGTTTTCAATCTGTCAGGAAAAATACCTGCTTCTAGCGATGAATTACATAGCACTGAAGAAATGTATGGGGCTGCGGTACGAAGTAATGGGCAGGATATTTAATTCAATTTCATTAGATCCGGCAGAGGATTTTGTACTGATTTTATTAATGATCGATAAGATTTCATGATTATCAGTAGGTTCCAGGAATAAACTATAGTCAAGGGGATTACTGACATAGCTATCCTTTGTTTGAGTGGTAGTACTACTGAATTTGTTGAAATTTATGTTAAACTTGTTTTCAATTACTTGTTTTGTGAATGTAAAATATAGTTGTCATTATATCGTTTCTTAGAATTTATCAATAGAGAGTGGTATTGCTCTTTTTTATTATTATAAAGTTTTCTGATTTGCGGATCGTCAAATTGGCATGAAAGTTTGCGTAGATCGTATAATTTTTAGATTCCAGTTTAATATATTCGTTGGTCCAGCAATGAGTCTTGTTATTATGTTTAACATTATGAATAGGGTAAGCCATATTGAAATAGTGAAGAAAATGGTCATGGAATATATTAAATTTAGAGTTGAGTAGATGAGTGAAATAGTTGTTATTGTTTTCAGTGAAAGATCTTTTATAAATAGTCTCACCAACCAAACTTTTAGGATTTATGATTGAAAACATGTAATCCAATTACGATTTAAATGAGCCACATATTCTACTGAAGCCCGTGACACAGAAATTTAAACCATAGGAGGCAAAAATATTATGTAACATGTCTGAGTTTGGGTTTGATGGGGGTACAGTTTAAGTTAAAGTCCCCGCAAATAATGACAAGGCTGTTATAACAAATATCGTACAGAAAAGTTGACAATTTTTCAAAAATTATTTGAACATCCGCTGAAGGTGCTCTATAAACACTCACAATTATAAGCTTTAAGTCAACCAGGTCACACTGGATGCAGCAGTATTCAAAAACTTGTTCAATCGGGTTTAAAGTTAGAGTGAATTTACTTGTACTAATGTCACTAGAAACATAAATAGCAGTACCACCACCCTTCAGATTCTGGCGACAATAGTTAGAGGACAAAGTAAAATTTTCAAATTGGTAGTATATAGTTTATTTGCTGCAAATTTATTTAACACGATTCTTATTTAATAATAATAGTAAGTACTTCTGTTTCAAAAACTTCACTGAGAGAAAATTCTGCTAACCATTATTAAAAATATAATACTCAGTATAAGAATATTTATTACAAAAGTGATAGTAACCCGATTTTATAAATTTTAATAAACTCGTTTTATAAAGATAATTGTATAAGAGTTAATAAATTTGTTTTATAACCTTTATTGAAAAATGTCTATATATTTTAATAAACTTGTTTAATAGTGTTTATTAAACTTATTTTATAAATATTATTTAAAAAAGTTTAATAGCATATATAAGACGTGATGTATAATAATAATTATTCATATATATTTTATAAGGGATATAAAATGACATTATTAATTTTTTAATATATTTTTATTTAAATATTAATCAACATTATAATAAAAAATATGTTATTATAAATTAAATTTGATACAAAAAAAAACCTATTATAGGTTTACAAATTTACATATTTGGACCAGTTTTCCTTTCGCAGTAGATTTAGGGCTGTTCTTTGTTGGTGGTGTGTATGATATATAGTATAGGTTTGTATTTGTTCACTAGGAAAAATACGTATAATTTCTTCACTTAAGGCGGCTTCCCACGACGCGTGGCTCGTCGCGCCACTACCTGAATATACGAGCCACGCTCCACGAGCCTTTACCATTCCCACGACACGTTGTAGCGCGAGTACAGAGGCTTGCACAATGCACACGAGCCACTCGCCAACTGGATTGTTTGACGCAGTACAAAATGAACAATCAACAGAAGTGAATAAAACTGCCTGTGCAGCTTCGTATATTTTATTGTCGGGTGTATATTTAAAAATAAATAAAATTAAACAGAAAACAGAAAAATAACCATACAGCGCAGCGTCTTGAGTTCAAGTGACGACAAGTCAAAACGTTGTTGAAAGCGCACATGCGTCGTGGGAATGCACACACACGCCGAGACTAAACGCGCACGGCGCGTTTCCTTTGACTCGTGCCAAATTTACCGACAACTGACGGGACGGGAAGCCGCCTTTATACTGATGAATATCGCAGAATTTATTCTGTACAAACAAACAAAAAAATACAAGGTTAAATTTGGTTAAAAATAAGAAAATAATATTCATCTTATGTTGAACTGTCTGTTGATTTTAATAACTCGTTTACTATTATGTTATACAGATGTTGTCTTAGAGAGATATTCAGATTAAATCTGTTCAATAATAAAAGTTAACATATGTATCATTGGCAAGAATTTCTTCTAATCCCTAAAATTTTAAACATTAATTTACGTATGCATTATATCATAAGACAAATAGGGTTCAAAATTTAAACTAACATTAGAAAAAACTGATGATAGTCGTCTTCGTTTGTTTGGTACAATGTCGTCATTTTCAACTTCAAATATATCTAAAATATTAAGATAATATAAAATAAATGTGCATAATATTTTTATATTTCTCTTTTACTTACGTTCTTCTGCAACTTCAGGTGCTGGAGTTGTTTCTGAGGCTGGAACAAAAACTATTTCTGGAAGATCGTCTTGAAATACAGAAGAAAATGGGGAAAGAGTGTTGTCATCCGATACAACACTTATTGAATCAAACTGGAAAAAAAAACAATTTAAACACATTTCAAAATTAGTTAATCTTTTATTTATTATAGAAAATTTAAACTCGCACCAGTATACTACTGGTCTTCTTACAATATTGCAAATATGTTTGTCTAAATTTAAGGCGTAGTCCGGTTTGTTTTATTGTATCATCGTCAAGAATTCTCAATGCTTCCTCATCAATTTCTTCAGCTGTAACAAAAATAATAAGTAATAATTGCACATGAAATTATGTTCCCGTGTCAAGTAGATTTTACATTGATATACTCGTAAGAACCAAACTATAGACACAACGACGAGCCAAGATTCCCAGCAAAGACAATAATGCAATGTTAACTGACTTAATGATACTTGCAGAAACTGTTGAAATTTCAATAGTCAAATAATAACATCAGTAAACGCCACAACTTTAATTCCAAAGCATTATTTTTTATTTTTTTTAAAGGGGAAACCCCTATGGCTTTAGGTACCTTGCTTATCAGCCAGTAACATTTGTGAATTAGAATACATATTTATATAAATCAAAGTTTGGACAATTACAACGCCCATGCTCTTCAGTGGGACTTGAACCTACAACCTCGCTGCCCGCTCGGACCACAGTGAGTCTAGTCACGTTAATCCGCGCGGCCATCGTGGCCGGCACCAAAGCATAATTAATTCTTATTTTAACTATGGCTGACAACTGAATGTATGTTATTATTTTATTTGATTATTATTCAACAGGACGTAATGTCCCAATTACAGAATAATTTTACAAATTGGTAAATGCAAGTATAATAATAATAAAGAAGTGTGTGAATTAATACAAATCTAAGTATAACAATAGAAAAGTGTGTAAATTAACATAATTATAAATTACATAAACAGATATTCAACTTAGTCTTAAATACAGACAAACAGTCATCGAAATCAAGACTGTTGCAATAGTTATTGTATTTGCGGCACATAAAATTAAAAGGCGAATTATAATAATGATTTGTCCGAGAGAACAAACATTGAAATGTTACAGAATGTCGGATATTGCAGGGACGTACGTAAAAGTTGAGTTTGGCAAGAAGTTGACTATCATCAATTAAATTGTTTATTAGCTTGAAGAGAAATAATATCTGATGACGTACCCGACGAGTTTACAACATTTCAAGATTGAAAACTTCTAACAATGAAGTATTATCTAATGTAGGCCAAACATGGTGCATTCTAAAATAAATCAGTTTACAAATTTTTTTTTGAACGTTATCAATGTCATTAATATGAGCATTGTAATATAGGTTCCAGACTATGCAGCCATATTCTAGTTTAGCTCGAACAATAGTAAAATATTAAGTTAAAAAACATTCAATAGTACGGCAATTGTAAGTAATGCGTAGAATGAAACCCAGTTTCTTACAAGCTTCATTTACAATCATGTCTACATGTTTTGAGAACAGTAATGTGCCTTCGAATAGTATACCGAGATCTTTTATTGTGTAAACTCTTTTTAAAGATGTTGAAGTCATATTATAATTAGAGATAACAGTGTTCACTTTCCTGGAGAAACTCATTACACAGCATTTATTAATATTGAAGAACAATTTGTTTTCAACGGATCATGTATAAATACTGTTTATATCTAATTGAAACTCATGACTATCAGTTTCACATGATATAACTTTAAATATTTTAAAGTCATCAGCGTATAGAAGACAGTTTGAGTATTTTACAACATTTATTATGTCATTAATAAATAACAGAAAGAGCATAGAGCCAAGGACAGAGCCCTGAGGGGCGCCAAAGTGGAAACAAAATTGTGGGAGTAGTAGCCGTTAATATAAACAAATTGTTTCCTATCTTGTAAGTACGAACTTATTAAATACAGTAAATTTTCACTAAAAACTATCGAGTTTAATTTTTGAATTAGTAAGTTGTGCGAAACGGAATCAAACGCTTTAAAGAAATCAGTGAAAACTACATCAACTTGCAGTTTCTTCTCTAAAGCTTCACTAATAAATTCAGTAAAATTTAATAAATTCGTGACAGTTGACCGATTTGGCACGAAACCTTGTTGGTAAGGTGTTACTTAATTTTTTGTTTGTGTTTGAATGTGATTAAAAATGATACTCTCAAGGATTTTTGCAAAGAAGCATAGACATGATATGATCTCCAGATTTAAATATGGGGCACAATTTAGCCTCTTTCCATCTATTAGGAAAAGACATTGTAGTTAAACATAAATTAAAGATGTAGGATAATGGCGAAATGAGAATTTCACTAGATCCTTTAATTATGTAGACAGGTATGTTATCTGGACCTGTTGATTTTCTGTTCTTTTGGTTTTTAATTGCATATAATATTTCTTCATTAGTGATACCATCTAAATTTACTTGAGGTTAATTATTAGAGTGATGATTCATTGTCGCGTTATCAGTGTTACGAGGTTGATATGTGCTTTTAAAAAAAAATTGCAAAGGCTTCAGCTACAGCATCCCCGCCGAAAAAATCAGAGACGCCATCAGTCATTGTAAGAGGAATGCCATTGTTGTTGCTTTTATTTCTTACATACGACCAAAATAAATTCGGATCTACTGAGATATCACTTTCGGTTTGAGCAATGTAGTTTCTGTGCAGTTTACGTGACAGAGATTTAGCTCTTATTCTATTTTCTTTAAATTTAGTGAAGTAACAAGGAATTTTAGTTTGCTTGTATAACCTAAAGTAATGTTCCTTTAATTTAATTATATTAATTAGGTCGTTATTAAACCATATGGGATATTTACGGCTAGAGGTTTGTGTTCGGATTTTGGGTATGCAAACATCAAAAATCTCGTATAATATCGTATAAAAGTTCTCCAAAGCGACGTCAACATTACAAGATTCTAATACTGTTTCCCAGTTTGCATTATTAATTAGGTTAAACAACAGTTCATAATTTCCTTTTCTAAACTGGTAGACATATTCAGGTTTATTGCAATGTTTTTTAAGCATGATATTCGATGAGATATGAAAATTGATACATAATGAAGGATGATGTACATCACCGGCAACTAATACATCTCAACAGTGATCAACATTACAATTATTTATATTAGAGAGCACAACATCGAGTATTCTTTTATTAGCATTAAATACGTTATTGCATTGTTTCATACCTAACAGTTCAACAAAATTTACGAAATTTTGGACATTATTATTTGTTACAGTATTATCTGAATAATATTTGCATAGTGTTGGCAAATTGAAATCACCTAAAATCATAAGTTTACTTGAATATACTAACGCAAGTTACAACACTGAATCTTAAAAATGTTCATAATCCGCAGAGGAAGCATCAGGGGGTATGTAAACAACAAAAAGAAACATTGTGCATTGATTGATAAAAAAATTTGTGCAAATAAATTCGACCTTCTGACATTGACAAATGACGGACAACTGACTGGGATTGTATGTAGCCTTGACCGCCGCAAGTACTCCCCCGCCTCTCGATTTGCCGGTGGTAGCTGGATCACGGTTGCTACGAAACACTGTATACTTCGAATCGAACAGTTCCTTGTCTTTCACACTGTCACTGAGCCAGGTTTCAGTTAATGCAATTATATCGTATGAGCTAGTCGTACCATTCAAATAAAACTCACTTAATTTTGTGTTTAGCCCGCGAACATTCTGATAGTTTAATGTAATATTATCGCAATGTATTAGTTTTTTGTAATTATTCGGGAAATGTTATTTATATGTTTAATAAGGAGAAGAAAATATTGGAATCTTTTAAAGTGGTTCTTGTTAGTCTAGAATAATTATCGGTAGGATCTTTCTTAATTTCTACAAAGGTGTTGCCACTGTTCAAAAATTCATTGCCTTTAGTAATGTAATCTGTTTTAAATAAAATTGTAATACAATTACCTTTGTCTGCTTTTACAAATATTAGATTATTGTTAACTATTTTGGCTTTAATATTCTTCAAAATCGTTTCATAATTGTTGTTGGATTTGTAATTATTCAAATTATTTTTATATTTTAAAACATCAGTTTTTGGTTTAGATATGTGGACGATATACTGTTATTGTGGACTGGTACCATTGATGAATTAAATAATCTTCATAATAATTTAAACCATTTACATCCCAACATTAAATTCACTATAGAATTAGAAGATAATAACAGCATTAATTTTTTAGATATCAACATCAAACGTCAAGACAATAAATTTAAATTTGGCATCTTTCGTAAACCAACACACACAGATGAGTCGATTAATTCTGAATCTTTTCATTGTTATCAACATAAAGTAGCTTGCTTCAATTCAAACATACACCGTATGCTGACTTTACCATTAGAAAAAGAGGAGATCGACAAAGAAACTAAAATCATTAAACAAATAGCAGTCGCCAATAACTTTCCTCCGACAATCATTGACAGACTTATTGAAAAGAAAAGACATAAAATCTTTTACAACTTAGCTTACAATAATTCTTTAAATATTTCTAACGATAACAAATTATTTATCAGTCTACCTTTCTTAGGAACCATCAATTATAAAATCAATAACATTTTCCGTAAATATAAATTCAATTTTCATTTCGTTTGTAAACCATTATATAATTTAAAAAGCGCGCTTTGTAGAAAAATAGATTCAACGGACAGTTTAAATCGATCAGGTGTTTACAAACTTCCGTGTGATGGTTGTCAGTCACCATACATTGGTCAGACTGGCAGAAGCTTTAAACAACGTTTCAAAGAACATTTGAACTGTATCAGACTTAATCGAGGTCATTCTACATTTGCCGAACATATTTTAGAGACAGGACATAGTTTCAATCCTAATAATTTTCAAATTTTACACTTTAGAAGTAAAAGTAAAACTTAAGATATTTTAGAAAACATAGAAATTTCTAAACTTTTTAAACAGGGCGCTTGCCTCAATGATCAGTCACCTGACAGTGTGACAGTATATCCCCACTACTAAACATAGTCACCTGATTTTTTGGTTCTGGCGTTTGCCCGTGACACTTGCATTCAGTCCCTGGAGTTGACATGTCAAGTTTCTGTTTCTTTTCTGTGATATGATTGAATCAGTGATAATTTTGTTGATTAGCTTTTTTTGTACTTGTACTGTTGAATTTGTACCATTTTACTATTGTTTTTGTGTTTTTTGTAGTTATTTTGTACCCGGTCCTGATGATGAAAGTCTAAACTTTCGAAACCGGTAGACATTGAATAAAGTTATTATCATTAAAACGTGAAGAAAGACGTTCCAATATTTTATTCTCCTTATCAATCCACTTCACGCTTGGGCAACACCTTTTCAAATATATGTTTAATAATTAAATTGTCTTCACCATTTGATTGTCGTTTTTCCAATTCCGCGCGAACTAGCGAATAATGATCGCGTTGTTTGACAGTTAAATCATTGCCAACTTTAATTTTTCTGAATTTAGTACTGTCTTTAAGTTTTTTTGAGTTTCGTAGTACTTTAAAGCACTTCTTGAGGATCCTTTAAAGTAGCTTTTAGAGGTCTGATTTTATCATTTGAGGGTTTACCCACACGCACTAATTTAAAATTGGATGAGTCAGCAGTCGGAGAAATTATTATTGTCTATTCTGAGATCTGAGTAAAAAATACTTGTACTTACCTTCAAAATTTGGTAGATACTCCTCCAAATTCCACACTGATAGAATTTCGTTCACAAATTCACTCATTTTATAGATTATTTCTTGACTTCCGGCTTAATTCTTCGTCTTTAAACAAGAACGTACAACACAGCGACACGTGCTCAAGCACAAACGGGATATCGGGACTCTACACTCTAGGTTACGCAAGCGCGCGTTTTATAAAACGTTTATTAACCACTATATTGTTTACTTATAAAAATAATATGCTATTGATTCTTTCTTATAGAAGTTAATAACATTAATGTTTAAGATGTATAAAATATATTTTTTATGTTTCGTGTTGTATAAAATAATTACTTTTATAAAACATTACTTATTAAAAGTTAATATGTTGTTTGTTTGATGCTATACAACAGAAGTTATACAATGTTATTTTATAATAATTAAAGAAATAATATTTTTCCAGTATAAAATGAAAAAAAAAACTATTTTATACTTCTAATAAAACTGAAATTAAAAAATCTGACGTGGACACCACATGACTTCCTTGTACGCCTATTAAACTGTTCATACTTTTCTTAATAACTAAAATGTAGAATAATATAAAATAATCTGACGTGGCCACCACAAGACCTCCCGCCATACCTACTTTATTCTTTTAAATTATTATACAAATATATTAATATATAAGTACTACTACTACTGCTACTATACTCACAAATATATTTTAGTCATTTTATTTAAACTGCTGAAGAAGATATAAAGCATATTTTACTATTGTTACTGTCATGTCATAATCATTTAAATTTTACGTAGTAACAAATGTTAATCGATCATGGACTACAAGATACCGAAATACTAAATTATAAATATATACCTACTTTAATTATTCTTAAATGATACCAGATACAAAAATATTTATAAAATACCGATTGTAGGTAATTGTCACATAATGTTTCATTTAAAATAAAAAAATTTGTCTTAAATTAAATATTTATCGAAATATTTGAAAAAAGTACTACTTCCGGTTTGTAGATTGATACCAAAAATAGGAGGTGCACAACTAGATGCTATAACAGTCCTAAATACAAAATTTCAACTTTCTACGTCTAACCGTATTTGAGTTATGCGACATACATACGTCCGTCCGTACAGACGTCACGACGAAACTAGTCATAATGAATTCAGAAAAGGTCAAAATGGATATTTCCATCAAAATCTGAAAATCGAAATTTTTCGCGATTACAATACTTCCTTTTTACTCTGTACAAGGAAGTAAAAACTTGTTGTATAAAACCTTTTTTCTCAGTGTTGGTTATAAAGTTTTTCATTCTTATTTCTCCAATAAAGTGGCGCTTTCGGAGAACAAACACCTCGCCCTATGCTCTCCCTGAAGTTATTTTCTAGTGATATTCCAGCTTTTACGACCCTAGCCGAGTACACCTACATGTAGGTGTATAATTTTGAGTTATAATATTTATTTAAGGTCTGCATTGGTTTGCATTCATGTTCGAAATCTTTTCGCCATACTAACCCATAAATTCAAACCCGGGCTAAAAAAAAGAAGAAAAAGAAAACAAATAAAGCAATAAAAGAAGCTGAGAATATGATTGAAGGAAGTGAAACAGTTATTGAAGAAACCAGTTATATAGAAAAAATGACAGAGAATGGAAATATGCATACAGAAAAAAGAAGAAAAAGAAAACTGCAACAATAGAAGTAACTGATATTAAAGCAAGTGAAACAGTTATTAAAGAATCCAGTAATGTGGAAGAAATGATAGTGGACGGAAATAGTCAGGCAGAAAAAACGATGAAAAAGAAAACTGAAACAATGAAAGAAACTTAGAATATTATTGAAGCAAGAGTGAATGCACATTGCACATACCGTTAAAATCAAGGGAGTGTCTAACGCCACACAGCGTGAACCTAGCGTAAACGATTTCTGTTGGACTCAAGAAAGGTTTTGTTAGCATAGATTAGTTTGCAATGTGGTGTATTGCGATATTGAAACAAAAAATTGGATAATGCAAAATCAAAATCATATTTAGAATTAGTCAAAAAAATTTTAATACATTGTTTTACCGTTTTTACGCTGTTTTCCGCTGCTCCATTGGATTGTGGATGGAAAGGTGCGCTTGTGATATGTAGTATATTATTTTTTTGTAAAAAATCCTTGAATAATCTAGCCGTAAACTGCGTACCATTATCGGTAACTACCGTGGAGGGCAACCCAAACCTAGCAAAAATATCCCTCAATTTTGTTAATAAAGCTTCAGCACTAGTGTTTGTTTTCATATCTACCGCTTCAACCCATTTTGAGTACGCATCTAAAACAATTAAATAACTTTTCCCGCCAATAGGGCCTAGGAAATCACAGTGAACGCGAGTCCATGGATTTTCCGGATATGGCCAACATTTTAAAATAGATTTGGGTGGCGATTCCCGGTAGCGCAGACATATGTGACATGCATTAGCAATTAACTCTATATCTTTGTCTAAATTAGGCCACCATAAATGCGACCTTGCTAGCGACTTCATTTTAACGATGCCCATATGATTACTGTGTAATTCTTTTAAAAATGTTTGTCTTAAACTGCTTGGTATTATTAATCTATAACCCCACATAATGCAACCCTCTTCTATAGTCAATTCATTTTTCCTAATAGCAAAATGTTTTATTTCAGGATCCGTAACTTTATCTGGCCATCCTGATTTAATATAGTTAAATACCGCCTTTAAAATATCGTCGCTTTGTGTTTCACGTTTTATTACTACTAGATCAATCATTGGGCTATTTTCGGATACGTATTTTAAACATGGTGACTGATTAGAAACGGTGTCTACGTCTGAGGTTTCCAGTGGTGCTCGGGAAAAATAATCTGCGATATTTTCTTTTGATTTAACGTATTTAAGTTTAAACTGATACGCGGAGAGTTGCAATGCATATCTCTGCAGCCTGTTTGCAGCCATCTGCGGTATTCCCACTTTTGAACCGAAAATGTACAGCAAGGGTTTATGATCAGTTTCTAATATAAATTCTTGTCCATATAAATATTGGTAAAATTTCCGAACACCGAACATAATCGCCGTTGCTTCGCGATCTATTTGCGAATAATTTCGTTCACTCTTGCTTAATTTGCGCGATGCATAACAAATCGGTCTAACGCTACTATTCGGCATTATGTGCGACAACACGGCTCCCAAACCTACGGAGCTTGCATCTACAGTAAGTTGTATTGGTAATTTCCGGTCAAAATGTACTAAAATTTTAGACTATGCTAAATCTTGTTTCAATCGATTAAATGCTTTAGTATGTTCATTAGTCCAATGCCAGTTAACATTTTTGCGGTTAAATCATATAGCTTACTAGAAACCGTGGACATGTTTTCCACAAAATCTCTGTAGTAGTTTGCTAATCCAAGAAAAGATTGTAATTCAGAAACATTTCTCGGAATCGGAGCGTTTTTAATAGCATTAATTTTATCCTCCAAAGGATGTAGCCCTTCTTTATCTATTTTAAATCCTAAATATTGTACATTTGCTGCAAAAAATACACATTTTTCCTTTTTAACCCGCAACCCAAATTTATCTAACCTGGTCAATACCCGTCTTAGACGCATTTTATGTTCTTCGCGTGTAGGCGCCGTCACTAAAATATCATCCAAAAAATTAACTACGCCCTCTAAACCTGTTAAAATACCCTCGATTGCTCTTTGAAAAATGGCCGGAGAAGATGCTAACCCAAAAACTAATCTAGTATACCTGAACAAACCTTTATGTGTGCTAATTGTTGTTAAATCTTTAGAAGGTTCATCTAATAAAAATTGTTGATATGCCATTGATAGATCTATTTTGCTAAATTCTACTCCGCCTTGCAACCGTGTAAACAACTCTTCTATGCGTGGCAACGGATACTTCTCCACAACCAACTGATCATTAACGGTAACTTTAAAGTCGCCACAAATGCGAATTGAACCGTCTTTCTTTAGCACCGGTACGATAGGTGTACCCCACTGACTGTATGACACCGGTTCTAAAATACCAAGCTCTACCATAGTATCTAATTGCTCTTCAACTTTTGCTTTTAGTGTAAATGGTAGCACTCGTGGTTTGAAAAATTTTGGCACTGCGTTCTCTTTTAATTGCAAGGTAACCTTACTCCCAGTAAATGTTCCTAATTCATCCTTGAAAACGGACTTAAATTCGGAAAATATGCCTGCGCCATCCAAATCGCCAACAAAATTTACATTACGTGACTTACAAATGCCTAATCCAAATGAATCCATGAAGTCGCGTCCTACAATGGGTGGACCACCTCCTTCAACAACAAAAATTTTCAAAATATTATTAACACCCTGAAAACAAACATTAGCGCTAAAATATCCAACAGGGTTGATTTTATTTCCAGTATAACTAACAAACGACACGTTACTTTGAGTCATGCTTAATTGTGAAAAATTATTTTGCCACACATCCAAAGAAACAGCGGAAATAGCTGATCCACTATCTATTTCCATGCATAAATTAACATTATCAATCATAACTTTTACCATGATAGGTTTATTACTTTTAACTTTGTTGTCAATATGAAAAAATTCCAAACTATCGTCATCGCTGACGTCATCTATATTGTTTACATCAATCTGCCCAACATTAAAATGATTAGAGATACTTTTAACACTAGCCATCTTAAAGGTACACATTTTTTGTAAATGACCAACCCTATTGCATTTATTACATTTGTATTTACGGTATTTGCACTCGATATCTTTATGATTTTTGAATCCGCAAACCTTACATTTTTGGCGGTCACTGTCACTACCGTTTTTACCGACACGATGTACGCCTTCTTCTTCCTCTCTTTTGACATACAGCCTCGATGTGCCTGCCACCGCCACTGCGCCTGCGCTGCCTTCCGGAATTTGCCGCTGCCTAACGGCCTCGATGGATTGCGCTAACTCGAGCGCTTTCTGCAAGGTCAGGGAAGTGATGCCTTCGGTGAACAGCCTCTCCTTCACCGGGCCGGATTCTAGCCCGATCACGAACACGTCTCTCAGCACCGTGGTTAATTAGGTGCCGAATTCGCAATTTATAGCTAGACTGCGTAATCTGGCCAACCACTCCACGTGCGACTCGTTTGCACTTTTCACAGCACTATAAAATTGCATGCGATCTGCAAACGCACATCTTTTGGGTGTGAAATGGTCATCAAAACGTTTGATTAAACTTGCATAATCGCTGTCTTCTGGTTTAGTAGGGAACTTAAATCGCTTAGCAATTTATACGTATGCTCTGCTAGCGCATTTAATAATATCGCCTTCTTACGTCCGAGATCCGTGCCCAACACTAAATCATTTGCGATAAAAAATTGTTCTAATTGACTCTTGTACACGCGCCACTCATGTACCATGTGGTCAAATTCACGCACTTGTCCGTAAGTTGACATTGTTTCAATTTTTTAGTTCCGTTATCCTCGTCGCCAATTGTAATATATGGGATCAGGTACAGGATCAAATAACAGGACAGCACACACACTAAGAATATCCGTTAATGATCATTTGCTCAACTATATCTTTATTGCATGGCCTCTTGATTCACACTGGCGTATTCACACCAAAAGATATTTATTAATTACATTACGCATGTTCATACAACTACTATAATTGTTATACAGGGTGATACACCACAATGTCAAAAAAACGGATTTCTGTTGGACTCAAGTAGGGTTTTGTTAACATAGATTAGTTTATGTCAAGAAAACGGAGTTCTGTTGGACTCAAGAAGGGTTTTGTTAGCATAGATTAGTTTATGTCTTGCTTTGCTTTATGTTAACTATTAGTACGCATGCGTTTATTAAAAGAACATTATAAATATATTGTGTAAACTTGACTATTAACTCTGTCAATTTTGAATGTGAATAAGAAACTTAACATGTTGAAATAAATAATATTAAATGGTGCAGTATATTTTATTTAATACTAATCTAAATAAAAATAAATATAATGATATTCTAGCAGTGGCAACACTTGCTTTGTCTTGTAAAATGAAAATGCTGTTTTTATAAATGTCATGTCTGATAAACGGAAATCCAGGTCCAAAAACATCTTTTATGTGAAAATCGATCATAAATTGGTCATTACTTAAGTAATATTCAGAATAAGTTTCTTGAATTGAAGGCATAAATACTAAGCCGTTATTTCTGAGAGCTGCAATAACTTCAGCCGTAGTTATTTTAAAAGTATTTATTCTGATATATCGCGGTTTAATTACTCTTTCAGTCGGTTGCAACGGTTCAAAATCTTCCTGATAATTTTTCGAGGCTTCTCTGATTTCTCTTTATCTCTCGCCTCATATTCTACAAGAGAGGTATTGTGACGAGTCTAAATTTTCGAGTGTGAGTTTTTGGCAGATAAGCACGTTTTAGGGTCTCTAGAATAAGAATTACACATTTTTGAGATGATGTCTGTGTGTGTGGATGTGCGTGTGTGTGTGTGCGTTGGTTTCTATATTATAATTTTACCGGACGCAATAACTCCAAAAATATCAAACATTTAAATACTAAGGTTTAAATACGATTTTCAATAGACCAATTTTAATTTGGTACCAATGCATAAACCGAAGTAAGACTTTTCATATAGAGCAATATGATTTTTCTTAAATTATCTCGATAAATAAAGCATTTATGAGAATTATGTTTCATTAAATATAACAGAAATTTTTAAAAAAGAATTTTCTGTACCATTTATAAACTATAGGACAATTATTTAAATCTACTTTTTTGAAATTCCAGTATCTTGTTGTCCATGATATGAAATTTGTTTCTACGCAAAATTATTATGAAAGTGACAGTACAGTTGACTCCTTTTGCTTGTATCTTGGTTTACTTTATAGTTTACATGTAACATGAACATGAACATGAAACTATTAAAATGTAAGTAAAACTATTTATTAGATTAGTAGAATAAGCAGAATTAGGTGAGAGGTCGTGTGCTGGCCACAGCAGATTTTTGATATTTTTAAGGTCTGCATTGGTTTGCATTCATGTTCGAAATCTTTTCACCATACTAACTCATAAATTCAAACCAGGGCTAAAAAAAAGAAAACAAGTAAAGCAATAAAAGAAGCTGATAATATGATTGCAGGAAGTGAAACAGTTATTGAAGAAACACAAGGACCCTGCGAAAAAGTAGAAATATATGTCGCTGTCATGCGTAATTTATTTACACGCCTCAGTCATCCTCCTGATACGAGTAATACCGCTTCACTTAACATCATTCTGCGTAATCTTCAACCTAGATTTCAGAAAGAATTCTCAGTTTTACAAGCCCGTAACTTAGATGAGCTCGTTTCAATATGTAAAATTGAAAAACTTTCTAAATACTCCAAATCGTAACTCTGCTCTTTTAGAACCAGAATTTGCATTTCAACGTTTATTCGCTATGCGTGTTAACACTGTTCAGTCGGGCCAAGCAAATTCATCTGCTTCTACTTCTCTGCTTAGAATCAATCGTCGCAAATGTTTCAATTGCGGTGCTTGATCACTTAGCTCCTGCTTGTTCTAAACCCTTTAAGCGACACTGTTTTTCTTGCGGTACTCCCAACGTCACACACCGTACCTGCCCTTAAGTGCCAGGCAAAAAACGAGTAGGCCTGCAATGGTTCAGTCGGCGTCGCACGAAGGCATTTTCTCCTTTAAAGACTGTCCCTTGCTCTGAAACACAAGCCTCGGAATGGGTTAAATGGTTAATCACTGTTGCTCATTTTTGTTCAAGCAAAGAGATCGCTCTCGTCTTATGTCATTCTGGTTCTGATTCTCGTCCTTTTTTACGAATTAAGTTTGGAAATATTTACAATACAGCTCTACTGGATTCTGGAGCTAATCTGTCTATTATTAGACCCTCTGGTCTACAGCTTCTTAAAGACAATAATTTAATAATTGGTTCTAATAATGTCAATCATGTCATCACTGTTGACGGTTCCACCCAGAATGTTATTGGACGCGTTACCGTTCCTATTACCTTGTCAAATCATTCTTTTTCTATCTCATTTTTATTGTACCCTCATTACGTCATTCAATCATATTGGGACTAGATTTTTGTACTATTTTTGATTTAAATTTTAACTTTTCTTCTGATTATTGAAATCTCGGCTCTCTTGATTTTGACAAATCAATTCAAAATACTTCTACCGACGAAGTTTCCGCTATTTACAGTTCTAAAGATTTAACGCCGTCTCAATCGTCCTCACTTCAACGCGTTGTTAAATCTTATCAAGAATGAAACTCGCACGGCTTAGGTCGTACCGATTTAATGACTGATTCTATCGATACAGGTGATACAGAACCAATTAATCAACGTTATCATGCTATGTCACTTGCTATGTTGTCTATTTTACATCAAAAACTTCATAAAATGCTAGCTCTTGGACTAGTTCGTCCATCTATAAGTGCTTGGAACTCTCCAGTACTTTTAGTGTAAAATAAATCTGGCGAATATCACTTTTGCTTCGATGGTCGTAAATTAAATTCAGTCACCAAACAGGATTCTTATCCTTTACCTTTGATTAATGACATTCTAAACCGCTTATGCGATTCTCATTATCTTACTTCCATCGATTTAAAAAGTGCTTTCTAGCAAATTCCTTTAGATCAAGCCTGTTGCAAAAAAACCGCATTCACTATTCCTGATAGAGGAGTTTTTGAGTTCACAAGAACCGCTTTTGGGCTAACTAACGCACCACAGGCCTTACAACGGCTTATGGACCGTATTCTTGGACCGTTACTCAACGATTTTGTCTTTGTATACCTAGACGATTTTATTATCCGCACAAAAACGCTTGATGAAATGCGAATTTTGCAAACCCAGTCTGAACTATTTAGGATACACCGTCGACTCGCAACTCTTGGTACGAATCTCGACAAAGTCGTTGCGATTTCTAATTACCCTCTTCCACAAAACGTCACCGAAATAAAACGTTTTATTGGATTAACTTCCTGGTACCGACACTTTGTACCTTGGCTGCACCTATAACAGCTTTGATAAAAGGCAAGAGAAAGAAAAAATTCGTTGCATGGAGCTCGTATTTCTTTTAATGCATTTAAAGATGCTCTCATTTCTGCTATTATTCTTGCTAGTTCTGATTTTTCTAAACCGTTCACCATGCATACCGATGCCTCTAACTATGGCATAGGCGGTGTACTTATTTTACTAATACTAATCTAAATAAAATATACTGCACCATTTAATATAATTTATTTCATTTTTATTATTCATCCCTTTATTTGAAAATAAAAAATCATTTACAAAACTCAAATTATAAAATTGGGTAACAAAGATAAAAAAGTTCGGTCCATGTTACTAATCTTCCTCTGCTTCACATTTTTTGGCTATTTTTTATACATTTTATTCATCCATTGTTGCTTCTTCAATTCTCCCAAATAATGTTCTTTGGATTTCTTTTGCTATTTTCTTATACATTTTATTCATCCATTGTTGCTTCTTTAATTCTTCCAAATAATGTTCTTTGAATTTCTTTTGCTTTTCTTCAGCGAAAGAAAAAAATTGCGTTGCATGGACTCCTGAAGCTCGTACTTCTTTTGATGCATTAAAAGATGCTCTCATTTCTGCCCCTATTCTTGCTAGTCCTGATTTTGCTAAACCGTTCACTATGCATACCGATGTCTCTAACTACGGCATAGACGGTGTACTTACACAGGAATTTAATGGTCACGAACACGCTATAGCTTAGGTCAGTCGTACATTGAATAAAGCCGAGCGTAATTATTCAGTTACCAAGAAAGAATGTTTGAGCGTAATATTTTCTATAGACAAATTCCGTCCTTATGTTGATGGCACCACTTTTACAGTTGTTACCGATCATCATTCTTTGCTCTGTTTGATGCGTATGCAGGATTCTAACGGCAAATTAGTCCGTTGGTTCGTCAAACTCCATAATTTGACTATAAAGAAATTCATCGTCCTGGAAAAATAATGTTGTTCCTGATGCATTATCGCGTGCACCCTTGGAAGTGTCAGATTTATCGGATGATATCTATTCATTTCCTAACACCAATGATAAATGGATCATTAAGCAACGTCAGTTTGTTCAAACTAATCCTACGGATTATCCGGATTGGAGAGTAGAAAATGGCGTCATGTATAGACTACTTCCAATTGTTTCTCGAGTTTCTAATTTATCGCCTTGGAAAATTGTTATTCCGTCGGACTCGCGTAAACTCATTCTCCAAGATTGATGATTCGCCTACGTCTGGATATTTTTGAATTTTTAAAACTTTTTGTCGATTGACAGAATCATATTCTGGCCTCATATGCGCTCTGACGTAAGTCGTTACGTACTGCGTTGTCTAACTTGTTTGGCTCAATGTACCCCCTCCTGGTCAAATGGGAACGCAGAAAAATATTAAATCCTTGGCAAGCCATTGGTATCGATTTTCAAGGACCTTTTCCTCGTTCATCAAATGGAAACACCCATCTGTTTGTCATTTCCGACTGGTTCACTAAGTCCACTTTACTATTTCCTGCCCGTCAAGCTTGCCAAGACAGTGTGCACTATCTTGGAACAAGATGTTTTTCTCATGTTTGGCGGGCCACATATTATTTTCTGTGATAACGGCACCCAATTCACTAGTTCAGAATTTAACACTCTTTTATCTCGTTATCATGTTCCTAAACTGTGGTACAACGCCAAATATCACCCACAAGTCAACTTCGTTGAACGAAACAACCGTATCATAAAAACTGCTATTCGTTCCTATTTGAGTTCAAATCACAAAAACTGGGATAATCACATATCTCAAATTGCTCAAGAAATGCGCACCTCTGTTCATGAAGTCACAGGTTTAACTCCAGCTCATCGATCAGCTGATCGATCTGCAGCAGCAGTTTAAAAAAGTTGAATCTCAGTTGCAGCGCTCTCATGAACGCGCTTCAAAAACATATAATTTAATGCGTCCTGATCTTGAATTTTCGTTGGCGATACAGTTTGGAACAAGAACTATGTTCTTTCCAATGCTGCTCAAAACTTTTCTTCTGCCCTATCGCCTAAATACGTTCCGTGCGTTGTTCATAAAAAGATCTCAAAGCTTGTCTGTCAACTACATGACTCCGATGGTAATGATCTTGGTCGTTGGCATATCAAGAACCTGAAGCCTTCTCCCAACTTGGTTCCCGCTGAAGATGACGTCCATTAGAAAAAAAATTTAAGTTAAAAATTTTTTTCGTCGGAAAGTGGTACTGTTGCATTAATTTTTATTGCAAATGCTTTTTCATACTGCGCGCTATTTTGCCAATAGTGATATTTTAATACTCGCAGTTGAAAGCAGTCTGATCACTCCCAGTGAGTTGAGTCGGGTTTCTGCGGTTCAGCGAAGCTGTTGACATTCATGTTCCAGAGTGCTAAATCTCATTAATATTACTTTATTAGTTCATTTTGTATTATATTATAATTAATCTGTGAGTATTCACCTATTTTGCTAGTTATTTGTATTATATTTAACTTAATTTTTTGCATTAGAACAGAGCACGTGTAAACGTTGGACAGTTGCACACTAATTAGTAATTTTCCCAATATTACAAGTTAAATGTGCTTTCATTCTTTTTACTACTCTTTTATATTAATCAGATTGTATTCTAAAATTATTTTAGTTAGCTCATCGTTGTAGATTTACACTCTTGGATCATTAATGCGCCACGTGCGCGGATTGTAGAAAATCCCCACTCCATTGTTACATTATTCCTTGCATTCATTATTCCTTGCATTCATTATTCCTTGCATTCATTATTCCCTACATTCATTATTCCCTACATTCATCTCCATAGTATGTGATCGTATGAAAGTGTGTATGAATTTTGTTCTACGATTGCCTATTGCGTCATCGACGCATTTTGCTGTAGTTTAATTGATTCTGGCTTTGTTAGTTTAGTTTGTGATATTAGTTTTAGTCTTGCTTTGATCGTATGCTTTTTTGAATTTGTTGTACCTAATTCATTTTTTATACGCCAAATCGTACGGAATCGATTAAACACAGACAAACGTTCGACGAGTTTTTTTTACTCTTCAAAATTCTACGTCACTGCAGGCGCTGAGCTAGTCATCATAACTCATTCGCATCATCATTACTAACCCCTATTCTTTTCTTCTTTAATTATTTGATATTTCGCATTTACATTCAATTTAAATATTTTGAGCTCATATTGTTGTGTAATAATTAATCTTACAATTGCTGTCTTTATTTTTTTCTTAATTCAATTGTTAATGTTAGGTGGATCTGATCGTGAGTACAATACTCTGTATTAAGTCTGCCCACATTAAATTTTTCCTTTACTCGAATAGAGGTGGAAACTTGGTTTCTCGTTTGTCCGTCAGCCGCCGTTTGAGTCGTGTTGAGGAAGAACATCAGTCGCACTCGAGGACGCCTAGAACTTCGGCCGTACATAAGTCCATTCAGACTAGTCTTCATCGCCAGCCAGCGTCGAACCGTGCCTTTATTCCAACGAGCCACCGACAGCTTTAGAGATTACTTTTTCTTGCTTTTGATTTTAAGCATGGGCTAACGACACACAGCGTGAACGAGCGTAAAATAGTAAAAGAAATCCAAAGAATATTATTTGGAAGAATTGAAGAAGCAACAATGGATGAATAAAATGTATAAGAAAATAGCCAAAAAATGTGAAGCAGAGGAAAATTAGTAACATGGACCGAACTTTTTTATCTTTGTTACCCAATTTTATAATTTGAGTTTTGTGAATGGTTTTTTATTTTCAAATAAAGGGATGAATAAAAAAAATAAAAATGAAATAAATTATATTAAATGGTGCAGTATATTTTATTTAGATTAGTATTAGTAAAATAAGTACACCGCCTATGCCGTAGTTAGAGGCATCGGTATGCATGGTGAACGGTTTAGCAAAATCAGGACTAGCAAGAATAGTAACAGAAATGAGAGCATCTTTAAATGCATTAAAAGAAGTACGAGCTCCATGCAACGCATTTTTTCTTTCTCTTGCCTTTTATCAAAGCTGTTATAGGTGCAGCCAAGGTAGAAAAATGAGGTACAAAGTGTCGGTACCAGGAAGTTAATCAAATAAAACGTTTTATTTCGGTGACGTTTTGTGGAAGAGGGTTATTAGAAATCGCAATGACTTTGTCGAGATTCGTACCAAGACCTTGCGAGTCGACGGTGTATCCTAAATAGTTCAGACTGGGTTTGCAAAATTCGCATTTCATCAAGCGTTTTTGTGCGGATAATAAAATCGGCCAGGTATACAAAGACAAAATCGTTGAGTAACGGTCCAAGAATACGGTCCATAAGCCGTTGTAAGGCCTGTGGCGCGTTAGTTAGCCCAAAAGCGGTTCTTGTGAACTCAAAAACTCCTCTATCAGGAATAGTGAATGCGGTTTTTTCGCAACAGGCTTGATCTAAAGGAATTTGCCAGAAAGCACTTTTTAAATCTATGGAAGTAAGATAATGAGAATCGCGTAAGCGGTTAAGAATGTCATTAATCAAAGGTAAAGGATAAGAATCCTGTTTGGTGACTGAATTTAATTTACGACCATCGAAGCAAAAGTGATATTCGCCAGATTTATTTTACACTAAAAGTACTGGAGAGTTCCAAGCACTTATAGATGGACGAACTAGTCCAAGAGCTAGCATTTTATGAAGTTCTTGATGTAAAATAGACAACATAGCGAGTGACATAGCATGATAACGTTGATTAATTGGTTCTGTATCACCTGTATCGATAGAATCAGTCATTAAATCGGTACGACCTAAGTCGTGCGAGTTTAATTCTTGATAAGATTTAACAACGCGTTGAAGAGAGGACGATTGAGACGGCGTTAAATCTTTAGATCTGTAAATAGCGGAAACTTCGTCGGTAGAAGTATTTTGAATTGATTTGTCAAAATCAAGAGAGCCGAGATTTCAATAATCAGAAGAAAAGTTAAAATTTAAACCAAAAATAGTACAAAAATCTAGTCCCAATATGATTGAATGACGTAATGAGGGTACAGTAAAAATGAGACAGAAAAAGAATGATTTGACAAGGTAATAGGAACGGTAACGCGTCCAATAACATTCTGGGTGGAACCGTCAACAGTTCATTATTAGAACCAATTATTAAATTATTGTCTTTAAGAAGCTGTAGACCGGAGGGTCTAATAATAGACAGATTAGCTCCAGAATCCAGTAGAGCTGTAGTGTAAATATTTCCAAACTTAATTCGTAAAAAAGGACGAGAATCAGAACCAGAATGACATAAGACGAGAGCGATCTCTTTGCTTGAACAAAAATGAGCAACAGTGATTAACCATTTAACCCATTCCGAGGCTTGTGTTTCAGAGCAAGGGACAGTCTTTAAAGGAGAAAATGCCTTCGTGCG
This sequence comes from Agonum fuliginosum, assembly GCA_947534325.1. Lineage (NCBI taxonomy): Eukaryota > Metazoa > Arthropoda > Insecta > Coleoptera > Carabidae > Agonum > Agonum fuliginosum. The sequence continues at coordinate 2,549,010 of OX384044.1, forward strand.
ACGCCGACTGAACCATTGCAGGCCTACTCGTTTTTTGCCTGGCACTTAAGGGCAGGTACGGTGTGTGACGTTGGGAGTACCGCAAGAAAAACAGTGTCGCTTAAAGGGTTTAGAACAAGCTAAGTGATCAAGCACCGCAATTGAAACATTTGCGACGATTGAATCTAAGCAGAGAAGTAGAAGCAGATGAATTTGCTTGGCCCGACTGAACAGTGTTAACACGCATAGCGGGTAAACGTTGAAATGCAAATTCTGGTTCTAAAAGAGCAGAGTTACGATTTGGAGTATGGATAGTCTGTGGTTTACATATTGAAACGAGCTCATCTAAGTTACGGGCTTGTAAAACTGAGAATTCTTTCTGAAATCTAGGTTGAAGATTACGCAGAATGATGTTAAGTGAAGCGGTATTACTCGTATCAGGAGGATGACTGAGGCGTTTAAATAAATTACGCATGACAGCGACATATATTTCTACTTTTTCGCCGGGTCCTTGTGTTTCTTCAATAACTGTTTCATTTCCTGCAATCATATTCTCAGCTTCTTTTATTGCTTTATTTGTTTTCTTTTTTTTAGCCCTGGTTTGAATTTATGAGTTAGTATGGTGAAAAGATTTCGAACATGAATGCAAACCAATGCAGACCTTAAAAATATAAAAAATCTGCTGTGGCCAGCACACGACCTCTCACCTAATTCTGGTTATTCTACTAATCTAATGAATTGTTTTACTTATATTTTAATAGTTTCATGTTCATGTTACATGTAAACTATAAAGTAAACCAAGATACAAGCAAAAGGAGTCAACTGTACTGTCACTTTCATAATAATTTTGCGTAGAAACAAATTTCATATCATGGACAACAAGATACTGGAATTTCAAAAAAGTAGATTTAAATAATTTTCCTATAGTTTATAAATGGTACAGAAAATTCTTTTTAAAAAATTTCTGTTATATTTAATGAAACATAATTCTCATAAATGCTTTATTTATCGAGATAATTTAAGAAAAATCATATTGCTCTATATGAAAAGTCTTACTTCCGGTTTATGCATTGGTACCAAATTACAATTGGTCTATTGAAAATCGTATTTAAACCTTAGATACAAAACTTGGTATTTAAATGTTTGATATTTTTGGAGTTATTGCGTCCGGTAAAATTATAACATAGAAACGAACGCACACACACGCACATCCACACACACAGACATCATCTCAAAAATGTGTAATTCTTATTCTAGAGACCCTAAAACGTGCTTATCTGCCAAAAACTCACACTCGAAAATTTAGACCCGTCACAATACCTCTCTTGTAGAATATGAGGCGAGAGATAAAAAGAAATCAGAGAAGCCTCGAAAAATTATCAGGAAGATTTTGAACCGTTGCAACCGACTGAATGAGTAATTAAACCGCGATATATCAGAATAAATACTTTTAAAATAACTACGGCTGAAGTTATTGCAGCTCTCAGAAATGACGGCTTAGTATTTATGCCTTCAATTCAAGAAACTTATTCTGAATATTACTTAAGTAATGATCAATTTATGATCGATTTTCACATAAAAGATGTTTTTGGACCTGGATTTCCGTTTAACAGACATGACATTTATAAAAACAGCATTTTCATTTTACAAGACAAAGCAAGTGTTGCCACTGCTAGAATTTCATTATATTTATATTTATTTAGATTAGTATTAAATAAAATATATTGTACCATTTAATATTATTTATTTCAACATGTTAAGTTTCTTATTCACATTCAAAATTGACAGAGTTAATATTCAAGTTTACACAATATATTTATAATGTTCTTTTAATAAACGCATGTGTACTAATAGTTAACATAAAGCAAAGCAAGACATAAACTAATCTATGCTAACAAAACCCTTCTTGTGTCCAACAGAACTCCGTTTTTTGACATAAACTAATCTATGCTAACAAAACCCTTCTTGAGTTCAACAGAACTCCGTTTTCTTGACATAAACTAATCTATGTTAACTAAACCCTACTTGAGTCCAACAGAAATCTGTTTTTTTGACATAAACTAATCTATGCTAACAAAACCTTTCTTGAGTCCAACAGAAATCGTTTACGCTAGGTTCACGCTCGTTCACGCTAGGTTCACGCTGTGTGGCGTTAGACACTCCCTTGATTTTAACAGTATGTGCAATGTGCATTCACTCTTGCTTCAATAATATTCTAAGTTTCTTTTATTGTTTCAGTTTTCTTTTTCATCGTTTTTTCTGCCTGACTATTTCCGTCCACTATCATTTCTTCCACATTACTGGATTCTTTAATAACTGTTTCACTTGCTTTAATATCAGTTACTTCTATTGTTGCAGTTTTCTTTTTCTTCTTTTTTCTGTATGCATATTTCCATTCTCTGTCATTTCTTCTATATAACTGGTTTCTTCAATAACTGTTTCACTTCCTTCAATCATATTCTCAGCTTCTTTTATTGCTTTATTTGTTTTCTTTTTCTTCTTTTTTTAGCCCGGGTTTGAATTTATGGGTTAGTATGGCGAAAAGATTTCGAACATGAATGCAAACCAATGCAGACCTTAAATAAATATTATAACACAAAATTATACACCTACCTGTAGGTGTACTCGGCTAGGGTCGTTAAAGCTGGAATATCACTAGAAAATAACTTCAGGGAGAGCATAGGGCGAGGCGTTTGTTCTCCGAAAGCACCACTTGATTGGAAAAATAAGAATGAAAAACTTTATAACCAACACTGAGAAAAAAGGTTTTATACAAGCTTTTACTTCCTTGTACAGAGTAAAAAGGAAGTATTGTAATCGCGAAAAATTTCGGTTTTCAGATTTTGATGGAAATATCCATTTTGACCTTTTCTGAACCCATTATGACTAGTTTCGTCGTGACGTCTGTACGGACGGACGTATGTATGTCGCATAACTCAAATACGGTTAGACATAGAAAGTTGAAATTTTGTATTTAGGACTGTTATAGCATCTAGTTGTGCACCTCCTATTTTTGGTATCAATCTACAAACCGGAAGTAGTACTTTTTTCAAATATTTCGATAAATATTTAATTTAAGACAAATTTTTTTATTTTAAATGAATTATTATGTGATAATTACCTACAATCAGTATTTTATAAATATTTTTGTATCTGGTATCATTTAAGAATAATGAAAGTAGGTATATATTTATAATTTAGTATTTCGGTATCTTGTAGTCCATGATCGATTAACATTTGTTACTACGTAAAATTTAAATGATTATGACATGACAGTGACAATAGTAAAATATTTATATTTATTTATATCTTCTTCTGCAGTTTAAATAAAATGACTAAAATATATTTGTGAGTATAGTAGCAGTAGTAGTAGTACTTATATATTAATATATTTGTATAATAAGTTAAAAGAATAAAGTAGGTATGGCGGGCGGTCTTGTGGTAGCCACGTCAGATTATTTTATATTATTCTACATTTTAGTTATTAAGAAAAGTATGAACAGTTTAATAGGCGTACAAGGAAGTCATGTGGTGTCCACGTCAGATTTTTTAATTTCAGTTTTATTAGAAGTATAAAATAGTTTTTTTCATTTTATACTGGAAAAATATTAGTTCTTTAATTATTATAAAATAACATTGTATAACTTCTGTTGTATAGCATCCAACAAACAACATATTAACTTTTAATAAGTAATGTTTTATAAAAGTAATTATTTTATACAACACGAAACATAAAAATATATTTTATATATTTTAAACATTAATGTTATTAACTTCTATAAGAAAGAATCAATAGTATATTATTTTTATAAGTAAACATTATAGTGGTTAATAAACGTTTTATAAAACGCGCGCTTGCGTAACCTAGAGTGTAGAGTCCCGATATCCCGTTTGTGCTTGAGCACGTGTCGCTGTGTTGTACGTTCTTGTTTAAAGACGAAGAATTAAGCCGGATGTGTTTGTTTATGGAAGTCAAGAAATAATCTATAAAATGAGTGAATTTGTGAACGAAATTCTATCAGTGTGGAATTTGGAGGAGTATCTACCAAAAATTTTGAAGGTAAGTACAAGTATTTTTTACTCAGATCTCAGAATAGACAATAACATACATTCAGTTGTCAGCCATAGTTAAAATAAGAATTAATTATGCTTTGGAATTAAAGTTGTGGCATTTACTGATGTTATTATTTGACTATTGAAATTTAAACAGTTTCTGCAAGTATCATTAAGTCAAGTAACCTTGCATTATTGGACGTAAAGTAGCCTCCAAATAGAAGGCGAAGAAACAAACAAACAAACAAAGTAAAACATAAAAAGCAATAATGTATGAGCGAAAATAATGACAGATGCTGAATGGAAGATGCTATACATCATAGGAACAGTAACAGAGAAATAGCAATTGCAGTAAACAACACAGCATACGAAGACAAGATCCTAAAGCTGGTACGATGTATTGTACAGGACAAGGAGGTAGAAATAAACTTTTATATGAATAAGAACAGAAACAAACGAGGAATACGCGAGACTCCCACTGACCAGGAGATTAAAAAGCCAATCAAAAGTAAGGTAACGGGAGAACAACCAGAAAAAAGCAGACAATCACAACAAAATAAATATGCTGCGGCACAAACAAGTGCAGTGATTATAGATAGATTCGAGTGGAAAACATATGCGGACACACTTAGACAAGTGAGGAGCCTAAAAAATGAGAAAAATGAATACGGAGAAAAACATAAACATACAGACAATCCGACAGAGTAAAACAGGTGATATGTTGTAGTTAAACAAGGATGTGACAAAGTAAAAGAATTAAAGGCACTTATGGATGAAAGGAAAATCGGTAAGGCCATAAAAGAAAGAACGACAAGAAATAAAAGGGTTCTATTCATCTCCGGACTAGATGCCCTAACAACTGCGGAAGAAGTCAGGAAGGAGATAGAGAACTCTACAAGTACAACAGGGCAAATCGACATAGAGGCAAAGGCACCCTGGGAGTGGTATGGGAGCAGACGGACTACCTCAGTACAATTTCCGTACGAGATGGCAGAAAAACTACTTGAAAAGAAATACATCCAAATAGCGCTAAACACATGTTACATTAGAAAGCGGGTAAGCATCACAAGGTGTCACAGATGCCACGAACCAAATCGTGAGGAAGCCAAATGTCTAGGGCAGGACAGAACGAATTTCTGCGGGGTATGTGGGAAAGCGAAACACGATAGCCAGACATGCGAACCAAAATGCTTCGTCTGCAGTGAAAGAAAAAAAAGTTTAGGAAACTAATTAGGGACAAGAGAAAACAGAAAGCAGACAGACGGAGAACGTCCATTATTAATACCGACGATGAAAATTAAGATCCTGCATACAAATTTAAACCGCAGCAAAGACGCTCATAATGCGGTTGAATGGATGGTCGCGGAAGAAAGTATGGATGTAGTGCTCGCATCGGAACCTAACACTAGAATTTCGATGAGTCAGAGGGGACGGATATGCCAAAAAGACAAACAGAAATGTAATACAGGCATAAAAATAACCAGTAGCCAGATGAAAGTAACAGAATATAAAGCCACAGCTGACATAAGTTGAATAGAATTGGAAAGACTGAGAATTTTCGCTTGCTACAAGAGCACAAACTGCAATAGGCAGGAGTACGAAGAATTCCTTTTAGAATTAGAAAGAGAGATGAGAGACAGCAAGAAGCTAATAATTGCAAGGGTGATTTTAACGTTAAGCACGGGGTATGGAGATCACCAATAACGGACTGGTAAGGAATATTATTATCCGAACTACTGTTCAGAAAAGACCTATGCATTTGCAACTCTGGTGATGAACCCACATTCAGGAATGCTAATGGGACCTCCTGGATAGACATCACGTCGTGCTCAGAGGAAGTTGTAGAGTCCATATTTAACTGGAGAGTAGATGACAATGGAGAACACGTCAGTCCACATAAACATATCCGATTCAACATTCAGAATTCGGCCTCTCCAGAAATGCCAAGTAGAACGCAGATCAGTTGGAATACAAACACGCTAGATATCGAGAAGGCACTGGAGATCATCCAAAACCTCCCGATACCCCAAACTGTTGACGAATTGAACGAGCATATGCAAACAATATACACGAACACGATGAAAAAACGACACAATAACCCACGCAGAAAGCAGGTGTACTGGTGGACAATGAAGATAGCGGTATTAAGAAGGGAATATAAAGGGAACATAAAACAAAAACATCCAAATTAGAGAGATAGCTATAATCTCCATGACAATATCAAGGATAACAAATTTTTGATTGTTGGTGACAGCAAGGCAATGCGCATGCATATTGTTGTTTCCTAACGCTATTGTCATAGCAACGATTCCCTCTAGTAAGTTCTTTACTTTGAAATATTACCTAACGAAAGTAGAAAAAAGAATTAATACTATGTTGTATTTTATGTAATAGTATGAATTTTTAAATGCTAGCATATAGAGAAAACAGTTTTAAATAAAATTTGTAGCTATTAACAGTTTCTTTCATCCTCCTTATAAATAAATAGTTAACTGTTTACTCTTAAGTAAACTACAACTTCCTGTCAAGATATTTGTACCAAAATCTTATTATACCGGGTGGTCGTTTTAACTTGAGACAACGTAAGATCTGGAAAAATATGCATCCTACGAAAAAAAGTTTAAGATAATAATATAAAGTAATATTATCAAGGGGGACATCCAGCAGTGCTGAAATTAGCCACTTCCTCTCCCTGAAACGGAAGCGGCGGAGGGCCACTTTAAAATCTTAAATGTGAACCTCTATTTTTTATTACAGTTTCGTATTCCTTGCCTAAAAATACGTAAGGTTTGTCTGAGATATTTTTTCCTATCCTAATAGATGGCGCTGTAATCGCAACAAATGACATTTTTTGATATTTTTGATGATCGCGTCTCAGAAGCATGTCTGGTGTAATTTTTGTGCAAGCATTTCTGATACGTTCTATCATGTTCTGTCGACTAGTAGGACAAATATTTTCTCAATTTAAATGAAATTCAAGATGAAATGCAACAGTTCCGAAGTAAAAAATTAAAGATATTAAATTTAGTCTATTATAGCGCAATCTATCTCGAATCACAAAGAAATGTCTCAGACGTATTTTTAGGCGAGGAATACGAATCTACAATAAAAAATAGAGGTTCCCATTTAAGATTTTAAAGTTGCCCTCTGCTCACCCATTTCTGGAAGGAGGGAGGTGGCTAATTTCAGCAATGCTGGATGTCTCCCTTGATAATATTACTTTTTATTTTAAACTTTTTTCGTAGGATGCATATTTTTCCAGATATTCCGTTGTCTTAAGTTAAAACAACCACTCTATATATACTCGTATCCCATAAAGCAAATAATTGTGTACACTCTGTGTGCCAATACATAAAAAAATTCCTCAGTTATCAGAAAATCATTTTTTGTTGCGAGAATATGTAGAAAATCATTCCTGTATAGACAGTATTGAAATACTTGTTTTTCATTTTGGCGGTGGGTAATATATTTCATAACGAGTATCGAAAGTGAGAAATACCGTGTAAATGTAAAGTTTTACAAACGAGGAGCAACCAAGTGACGCAACACACGAGCCGAACGAGTCATGAACGCTATTTTTAGACACCACGAGAAAACACATAATTATTCATTTTTTAATACACACAACAAATGTCAAAAGACATCTCTACTCTCATTTCAAACAATCAATAAACAAAGCAAAAACTGCCTGGCAATCTTGATTTGGTCTCATAATAATATATATATATATATATATATATATATATATATATATATATATATATATATATATATATATATATATATATATATATATATATATATATATATATATTTGATATCATGTTACTTTATAATATTTTCAACTTTCTCAAATAGGACGCAGCCACAATATTTTTTATTTTCTGTAGCGGTCGACTAAAAATAATTGATGACAATTTTACTCAAACGCGCAAAAACTGACAGTAGTTGAGATTTAGTTTTTGTTATATTACCTTGACGTACGATTGACACAATAATGTACAAAAGATTACAAAGGGCTGTCTTCTTAAAAAAGTTAAGTATAGTTATGAAATATATATATATATATATATATATATATATATATATATATATATATATATATATATATATATATATATATATATATATATATATATATATATATGTAGTAATAATTAAAAAAGTGCAGAAGTAAGACTCAATTATTATTTATTTCTTTTACACCTGAATTTTTTGTTTGTTGAAAAAGTACCGAAAGTCCTAGCATTTTCACTGGCGGGATATTATTTACATTTATTATGCAAATATCTGTAGAATAAATAATCTAGAGAAAAAAACCTTCAACCAAGTCATAAAGGATCCACAATAAGTTACGAATACGAATCACTAAACACTTAAATTTTTGATAAAATGATTTAAATATAAGTCACTTTAAATTAAATTTAAATTAGTAATTTTTTTAACTGCATCTCGAACGTCTTAGTCATCATACCAAAGGTAAAGATAAACCAGAAAGTATAAAGGATTAAAACATTTAATAATAATAATTTTATATGATAGCTATTCATGTTTTTAATAATTATAGATTTGAAAATCTTATAAAATTAAATTATATTTGCAAAACATGGGCCTGTATGCCATTATACATACACAGACCAAGGATCTGCATTTATGTCTACTAAGTTAAAGCAGTTTTTCCATAATATAGGTATCGCTACTAGCCTTATAATCCGCAGTTTAATGGTCAAGTAGAAAGACTCAATGGAACTCTTTGCCAAACTATATGCCCTGCACTGCGAACTAAAGAACTGTCAATAACAATGTGGGAGTCTGTTTATACACAAGTATTCGTTCGCTTTTATGTAGCGCTCCAAACGCCTCCACCCATGAATTAATGTTTAGACATCATCTTCTCACAGTCAATCTATCCCAACATGGTTACAACCTGGAAAAGTTCTTATAAAATAATTAAATAAAACTAGGCGTGCACTGCGATTTTCTTTCGCGCGACACTATAGTCGTAAAAATTGAACACACACTTTTAGGCCAGACGCGCTCTTGCGATTTTCTGTCGCGAGACTATATAGTCGCACAAATTTAGTCGCATCTGCGCGTTCTTCCATTTAAAACTATATGTTCAATTTGTGCGACTTTATAATCGCGAAAAAGAAAATCGTAAGTGCTCCTAGCTTAAAACTGTGTGTTGCGATCGAAAAATCGCAATCGCAAGAAAATGTTATGATACACGCACTTGCGATTAAACTATAGCAACATTGTTAGTTTTAAAATTGATTTTCAAGAAACTTTAAAGAGGAAATTTTATAACCTTCATTTAGATTTCATAATTTACACCAAGATATTTGTTCAATTCTACAGAATGAATATTGAGAGCTCTGGTGTACTATATTAAATAATTGTACCTAGAAATTCAAATAGACGTAAAATTATATATTCTAATCGGTCGGTTTCTCACCAAATATAGAATAGCACAAAATAGCAGCAGAAGCAAGGGTGGGTAGATGCATTCCTTTCTTTGTAACTAATTTTAAATCGCGACAGTCGTGTCGCTAGAAAAATAGGGCTGGTTCCATCTTTTTAATCGCTGCTATTGCGCATATGCGCGCTTACCATTTAAAATTGTCTGTTCTATTTGTGCGACAATATAATCGGGCGACAGAAAATCTCAAGTGCGCGCCTAGCCTAAGCCTAAATGAACCTAGTAATAATTACCCTCAGCCGTTGCTTCTTGAAACTAATAACTTAAATTACTACGACTCCTACTGTTAAAGACACTTCTTCCGACACCTTGCGCTCCTCGCCGTCCTCAGAAACTCTTGAACCTGGACGATCTGTACGAGGGAAACGTCTTCCTAACAGACGCGGTGACAAGCGGGTATTACGGGGTAATTAACCCTCCCCCCCCCCAAGAATCCTAAAGTTAGATCTTAAAATCGAATACTATTCCAATTTCTAGGTAATTCTATTTTAACTTACGTGGATGTAAAAATTAAGTTTTAATTTATTTTTACACATAAAAAAGAGTGTTATTCAAATTAGAAATTTCATATAAGAACGTTTGACCTTAAACTAAAAAAAAATTCGCCTGCGGCGCTATTCTGTCATTCCATTTTTCAAAAATATCCACCCTAAGAACATCAGCTGGATCCATCCTTGATTCCTAACTACCTCTCAATTATCTATTCTGTAAACGATAGTTTAATAAAGCCTATTGTTTACAGTTTACATTTACTACATAAATTTAAAAAAACATACCTTAAATGATTGAATTAGTTCTAACGCTAGGTTGTATTTGTAAGTCAATAAAATTGTGTAATCATTATGCATCTACAACCATATGGGCAAGTAGGCCATTAAAAACAATTTGCAAGAACAGTAAATACATCTTTACGGTTGCTAAGGATTTACTGTACAGTTTACAGTTATGTACTTATGTAATATATAATATTACGTAATTGTTCTCAAGAAATTTGTCATTTATTACTAGATCGTGTTGGTAACACTGCAATTTGGCATTTGATGTAGATATCGATCTAACCTAACTATTCTATGAAAACGAGGAGTGACAATACGAATTCATAATATCACAAACAATTCCAATGAATATGAGTGATTCTGAAAATGAATTTGAGAATACACCTCCCGATGGTGTAACTAGCTGCAAGTACCTACATCAAATAACATTTTACCAGAAAAATAAAGAGCAAAGTATGAAATTGTTTACATTTTTTTTTGTTATTTCTGAAGATGTACTAATGGCATACTTCGTACAAATAAGTCAACAATTCAAGCCATCATCATTATGGGCAACTTATTCCAAGCGTGCTAAATATATTAAGCACAATATTAATATTGCAGAATATCCCAAATTAAGGGTTTAATTAAAGAGGCAATCAGATGGATTTAAAAGCAAAAAATCACCCATATTTACTCCTAGCGACACGAATAAATTTCTAAAAGAAGCCCGAAACAGAATATTTATTTATGAAGGTACGTATGTGAATTTATTGAAGTTTTTACATGTAATGCTATAAAACATTGTTATTTCTAATTCTAGACAGTTCTAATTATTGAAATAAATGGTGCTTGCCGGAAACAAGAGTTAAAAAAACTTTAAAATGTGTGACATTGAAGGGAGTAACTATGACTATGAGGGGACCCGGCGCGAGAGGGCCAGCAATCCCAACTCGCATTTGCCATTCCCAGAAGTTATGAGTCAGAAGAAGGAGAAGCCTCGGATCCCGGGTGCGGAAGGTGGTTCGTCCGCGCCCCTTACGCCTAGAACCGATGACGACGCCAGCAAGGGAATGGACAACCCAACACCTGGACCTTCGAGAGGAGGACCAACGTACGCAGCAATCACTGGAACGCTGCCCAAAACCGCTCTGCCAAGAGCGGGTCTCAGAGGATCGGCAGACAAGTCTAAAAAGAAGGAGGCCAAGAGTGGTCCTGGTTCTCCGCCGATTTCTCAAACTAAGGAAGGCCCGCCCAAGGACTACGAGCCCGGTCTTGTTTCAATTTTTTTAAGCTAAATAATTAGGTATATATTATATACATTAGTAGCACCATTTTACCATTCATGAAGTTAATTAAATACAATACGTCTCAGAAAAGACAGTTATTAGAAAAAAGGTGATGTTACCCTAATACTAACTTTTCAAATACTGCCTATTTGTTTCACATTGAAGTTCCCCTGTTTGTGCATGTTTTTAGATTTTTTGGGTAATTGGGTAAAACAACGGCGAAGAGTGGACATCCCAGCGCAAGCCCGACCAACTGGCACTCCCACATCAGGGAAGCGCAAGAAGCCCTCATCGCCTGCAAGCACTGGTTACTCTCCGGACACACAGAAGCGCAAGGCAGCGTCTTCGACTGAACTTCTACGTGTGCCTATAACCACAACCATTAAGACAAAGACACCTGTCAAAACAATGGAGCCACCCACCATCATTGATGCTCCACCTTTACCATTACTCCACATTAAAATTCCTGACACCAAAACTAAAATACATAGATCTTTTGTTGTTACCGGTACTTTTTATAACATCTGCAAGCGATATATTGAAATTGGTCAACAAGCTGTAGACCAAAATATTTCCCAGTTTGTTGTTAATTATCAAAAAGGAAAGTGTACGAAACAAGTAGTTGAAATTAATAAAATAGGAAGTGTACCAATGAAGGTAGGTAGCTGAATATCGTATATAAACTTAGCAAATGCAACTGCATATGTTGACAATTCATTGGGTAATAAATCTCTGACCACAGATACAATATTACAAATCACAGAAAATTATGAGAAATAAACTGAAATTTCTATGCCCACCTCACCATCCAGTCAGAATTTGGAGAACCCAGAAATTGAACAACACAACACGAAAATAACGAACATGAAAAGCAGTGTATTTACGACGTCCGTTGAAAACACAGGAACACCTTTTGTTATTTAAAACCCATAATTTTACTATTTATTATGTTAAAAAATAAGGTTTCAATTTCGTGTAATTTTTGTTATAAATAAAATTTCATATCCTGTAGTTTGTTACGTACTTCCGGCGCAAATACTCACTAGAGCCCAGTTCGAATCCTGAATTGGACCTCAGCTAACTCAGTGGAGTCGGCGTGGTTCGAACACGCGACTGGTGAAATATTCCGCGGGCGCCAGTCGATCTGAGCGTCAACAGTCCAACGGAAGTAGACCGACAAACCATGCAGGATTCGAAGGAAAACAAATATGGGCGGGTGAATATAATCACGACACGAAATAAAACATAAAATGCAGGTAAGATTAACAAATAAATAATAATATTACGGAAAAGTATGTACAGTGTCGTTGATAATTGTAGATTAAAGGACAAGCACAACAGATTTGATGGAAAGATCCTGAAACTAAACTACGGCTCCTGGGAGCAGAATGGCATACACACAACCGACAGTTGGACAGTCCTCGCGGTAGCTACAGAGGCGGTGGCGCCAATTCGCCAATAAAATGAAATCAAGGCGCAACAATAAACAACACCCTAATGGCTACGACGATACCTGAACCACACTGGCACATGCGGATGCCAAGCATAGGCTCGGAACCCAATGAAATACTTAATTAAATAAATTATGCTTGACCTAGTTTTACAATTAAAATACTCGAAAGTGCAGGTTACAATAAAATGTAAATAATTATAAAACAGTGTCTAAACTACTTGTAAATCTTATTCTGAATAAGAGAATTTAAATTTAAAATTGAAAATAAAGTTTAATAAAAGAGATAAATAGAAAGTTCTTAGCTGTGGCGTTGAGGGCGTGGTTGTCTCCTGACGCGCAGCTGTCGGGTGACCTCGTGTGACGAATGAAACCGAAGCACAGCAGCCGAAGGTTCGAATTTGGAAAAATGGCGCGCAAACTAGGCGACCACGCTGACTTCGTACTACTCAAACCCAGGAAAATGGAAAGTGGATAAAACGATAATTGATGAAATCCAAACGAAGACCAAAGCCAAAAAGCCTGAAAGGAAATGGAATCAATACGGTTCGAATACGACGCACGGTTGATATCTGGCGTCAAACACTTAGTAATGATACTTGAAAAACGACGAAGTACTTTAGTCAAAAACAATTAAATTATATACCTGGGATGGTTGGCGACTGAGAAGTATACTGGAGTTAAATCGTGCCAAAAATCCGGACTATGCCGTTAAATAAGAGTCCCAGACTACTTATTCGATCCGAGTGCTCTATAAAACCCACAAATGGTAGCAAACTTGGCCTCACACACACAATTGAACCGAAATGCCAAAAATTACTATTTAGTAGCACTCTTCACACAAAAAAAACTCAGTAATATTAACTTTTTTTCAGAAGCAGGAAAAAATCGTTATTCGTACTTTAACTTCTGAACAAGAATTGACTTAAGTAACTTCGTACACTTTTCGTATCCACCACCAAGGCCAAAGCGCCGAATTAATCAACCGTGTCCAAAACTCAACCGCACGACCCCAAATCCCAGGACGCGATGAGGGTTGCGGCCCAGCAGAAATTAATAAGAGAGAAAAGACAAGGACACCCCTACCTCAATAACAGCTGCTAACTTAAACAATAATGCAAATGATGACAAAGATGAACCAAATGCAAAAATAACGTAATAAGTTGTTATTTTATTATTATTATCTTATGGTCGTAGATAAAGTATTGTACATAATTCGAATTGTAACGCAATTACATTGCTCGTGAAGTTTTTACAACTTTTTACTCGCATGGAATGTGCTTTTTACAATTCGTGTTGTGTAATATACTATTAATGGTTATTATAAATTTTTAATCACTGATTTACTTATTTCATATCCGTTTGTTGTAGTTGATAGTTCTAAAGAAAAGAAAATATAATGTTACTAATTTAAATAAAATTCAATATTTATTTATAATTTATGGGATAATTTTTTTAAAATTCAAAATAAAAGGCGCCATTTAATGAAAACAAATCATATCTATGAATATAGGGAATACGCCTCCACAGAAAATTATTCAAAAACTTACTAGACAATAATGCATATTATCAATTTTGTATATATCTCAATCTTATTAAAAAAAGGTTTCCATAATGTCTTATTTTAATTTATATGAAAATTATTATAAAATATATGTTGTAATATTTCTAAAACATTTTAAATATACATTAAATTTATTGAAATGGGAATATATGTTTCGGGTTTGTTGGCAATATTATACCTGCAACGAACGATTATTGTTTTTACCGCGCGAATTGGAGGAATCCAACAAAAATAGCTACATCAGCCATTTATTTGCATTCGTAATTTGTGCTAGTTATTCAATAATTATGAATTATATGGGACACAATTTTGTTGTCAACAAAATGACGCCAATTTTTACGTAAGTATAAAATATAATATACCTACTATACAGGTGTAGAAGTTTGGGAATAAATTACCCTAATTAAGTTGGACTAAAAGTGTAAATACAAAAGACTTAAAAACTACTCATTTATTGTTTATTTCTTTTAATACACGAGTAAGATGTAAAAGAAATGTTTTTTTTACCTCCTGTCTAAAAGAGAGGCATGGTGTCGAAATTCAGATAAACAGTTTTGAACAGCTTTATGTCACATTATTTTGAAAATAACAGTATATTATTCGATGGTGGTTCAACGATAGCCATTACGAGAATTATAAATTTACTCCACGAGTCCAAGGCGAGTGTTGTAATCATTCCAGTTAGTAATTACCATGTTTAACTTAAATCAATTTATTCATTTTATAATATATAATTATAGTAAGTAGATAATTTGGTACATTATGTACTGCAGATATTGAGACGATTTTTTATTAAATAGTCTTAGACAAAGATAAATATGACAGGGCGGGAGGTTATGTGCTGGTGAGATTTTTGTCTGAAAAAACTATGTAATACAATTTATTGATAAATTGTACTTAACAAGTCAGTACTTTTTACTTGTAATATTGTTTTTATTATTCCACACAATTCATTTTTATTCAATAACAATGCTTGATTTGATGAAGGAACCAAGGAAGACACTATTTCAGCGAATATATCACGTAGTCATTACATGCAATTTTTGACGAAGAAGCGATTATTGCATACACGTCAGTTTTGATCAATACGAATGTTCCATTTGTTCGAAGAAAGTAGTTTTATATCGATTATTCTGCACACGTAATTTTGGACCAATTAAAATGGTCTTTTCGAAGAAGGCAGTTTTTTTGCGATAAAATTTGATAAACTCATAAAATCATGATTATTCCATTGTTGATATGTAAAATT
The DNA here is from genome assembly GCA_947534325.1 of Agonum fuliginosum. Taxonomy (NCBI): domain Eukaryota; kingdom Metazoa; phylum Arthropoda; class Insecta; order Coleoptera; family Carabidae; genus Agonum; species Agonum fuliginosum. The sequence continues at coordinate 2,564,828 of OX384044.1, forward strand.
TTGACACTTACACTGTGTTATTTTGACATTCTTGAAATAATCCTAAGTAATATAATACGAGCCAACGGACAAACGAGTGTCAAAATTGACATATTTAAATCACGACAGCGAAGCTGGAGTGTTTTTAAAGTCAATTTTGACCCGAGATATAAATAATTTTACCAAATTAATTTATAGCTCGATTTATATTTGCTTGATTATAGTTTAAGTGTCCAAATTTCGACGAGAATACAACGACTGCGATTGAGATTAACACGAGTGACAATTTTTAAATATTATCGATTTGTAAGCGAATCACAAGTTTATATTTTATAAGATAATACAATGAATATATATATATATATATATATATATATATATATATATATATATATATATATATATATATATATATATATATATATATATATATATATATATATATATATATATATATATATATATATATATATATATATACAGTATGTAACAGCGCAACCAACCAACGCCTATATTTTCTTTATTATTATAGTTACAAAAAAATGTTAAATAGCAAAGTTGTAGGAGACCAAGGGGGACATCTGATTAAAGAATAAAATAATTTTTTAAACCAGTGGTTAAAACACAAAGTTATATTTTTCAAATGGGAATATACATATTTTTTAGGCCTATCCGATAGAGTATTTTTTTCTGAATTCAACCATGTCTTCGTTTTATATCCTTACATAATAAAAATATTGAGAAAAATTCAGTTGAAATTTAAATAATTTCTAATTTTTAATATTAATGTGCAGTAATCTATGGATGAAAAACAAGTGATAAATTAAATATGGACGTGGTTTCTTTGGATATCTCGTGGCATAAATATCGCAAGCTTGTATGGTATTTTTATTTATTTTTTTAATTTATCATTTGTTTTTCATCCATAGATTACTGCACATTAATATTAAAAGTTAAAAATTCTTTAAATTTCAATTGGATTTTTCGATTTTTTTTGCGTAAAACTAAAAACGGGGACAATTTTTTCAAAATGGCGGCTGACACGGACACTTCCGGCGATGCCTCCACCCCTTAAAATACTCAATAAGGTGTGTTAAATTAGAATAAAAATTAAAATTGCTTTTGGCTCGAAGTGCACAATAATTTCACTAAGCCGCCGGACTATTTGTTTTTGGGCGTCTGCATTCAGTTCTGCGTTGGTAAAGATAACACTAAAATGTAGCCTACGGCATTTTTTAACGCTTTTGAGCGTAAATTTAAGTATATTTTTAGACATAAATTCATATTTAAGTTAGTGGAAACAGCTAAGTTCTTTTATGCTAATCATTTATTATTTGTATTCGTGTTTATTCGGAATTCTATGTTTTTATTAAAGCTAAATATTTTAAAGTGCTCCCAAAACTACCCCTCCTAATTCAGCCACGACTGGCCTTTTATCCTCTTTCCCTTAAATAAAGTTCCATTTTTTTTATCCTATCCCATATTTCACGCCTATATTGCTAGAGGATACACAAAATCCCAGCGCGGAAATAAATAAATAAATAAAAAATATTACCATGGATACATACTACAGGTTGGGGCAAAACAACCTCCCTAGTTTCAATAGAGAATTGTGAAGCGAGTTATAGAGGTCGTAAAAGGATAGGAATGGAGTGTATAGCGGCCGGTAGATATGCCGTTTGCGTTACAAAAGGTTTCAGTCGTAAACATAATGTGGACGAACGAGGAACGCGCTTTTGCCGTAGAAGCATACACACGCGAAAACAAGTCTGTAATCGCCGCCCAGCGCGCGTTCCGTATTCGATTCCAAATTCGAGCAGTTCGAGATCGTTCACCTCTCTTCCTGACGACATATACTGTTTCCCGAAAGTTTTTTTACCCACAACGTAATCGATTTTCGGTCCGGAACTGGTTGACGACGGGGAATTGGGACCGAAAATCGATAACGTTGTGAATAAAAAACTTTCGGGAAACAGGATTTGTTGTCAGGAAGAGAGGTGGACGACCTTGGATCTTGGATATAATGGGGAGGGTGGAGTAAGAACACCACATGCACTTAAGCCGCTCAAACGGGCCCATTGTACAACCTCCGGGAAGCACAGCTCCCTGCTACAGGTCCTGAAGCCATTCTACACTCAGGAAGAACGCTAACAGGTTAGCAGCGGGAGTTATGCTTAGGGTGGCCATGTCCGGTCAGAATTCCCCTAGCATGGATCCTCTTTTTGAAGACAAAGCAGGACATTCACATAGAATGTGCTCCACAGTTTCATCTTCTTCTTCGCAGCCTCTACATAGAGGACTGTTGACGATTTTCATGCGATGCATGTGTTTGTTTAAACAACTGTGTCCCGTCAAAATACCGACAAGAAGTTGAAGGTTGTTACTAGAGAGTCGAGTAAGATAATTTGCCAATTTAGTAGTTGGCCTCTCAATCAGCCTCTTTGCATGTCTGCATTGGGGTGTGGTAGTCCAATGGACTAAAAATTTTTCAAAGCTAAAGTCTTTGACAATATCATGAAGAGTTGAGGTTGTCAACGGAAGTATAGGTTCCGGGCCGCAAGGCAGAGAAGACGAGCCTTGTCTAGCAAGTTCATCGGCCTTAGCGTTACCTTCATTACCACTATGCCCTTTAACCCAAGTGAGTTCTACGGCATTGTTTTCGGATATTTCAGACAGTGCTTGTTGACATAGCTCGACAAGATTTGACGTGACTTTGCAGCCATTGAGAGCTTGAAGAGTTGCCTTGCTGTCTGTTGTTATCCTAATTGACTTGTTTTGAACCTGGAGTTCATTCACAAGTATTGCACTCTGCATTATCCCCATAATCTCAGCCTGGAAGACAGTGGTGTGAGCACCAAGGGGTATGCTAACGTTAAGGTTCAGTTCTTCGGAGAAGATTCCCGAGCCTGAGCCTGTGGTCGTTTTGGAGCTATCTGTAAAGATGAAAATGTCAGGGCTGGAGGCCCCTGACCATCTAGTATAACACGATAGGGTTTATCGAAGTTGAATGTAGGAGGTGTGCAATCCGCATTCATCTGCAGAAGAGGAGCAGAACGAAATGCCTCATGCAAAATAGAGCTGTGTTTGCAGCTTACTCCTGATTTTGGTAGAAAACCTAAATGTGAGAGGCGTAGAGCAGTCTTTAGTGCTACCTCCTCTATATAAAGATTAAGAGGAGTGAGACACAGAAGGACTTCCATAGCCGCCGTCGGTGTAGTGCGCATTGCACTTGTAATTGCTAAACATGCCAGTCTCTGTACATGTTCTAATTTCGAAGATGCTGTTGATTGCCTAACTTTAGGCCACCATACCAGAGCACCATACGTAATCATTGGCCTGATGATCGCTGTCTAGAGCCAGAGTGAGAGCTTGGGAGTCAGTCCACAAGTTCGACCCATAACACGACGGCATTGCCAGAAGGCAATGCAGGCTTTTTCAACTTTCTGGTTTAGATGTTGACTCCAGTTCAATTTACAGTCAAGTGTAACTCCCACATACTTGACTGTATCTGAAAAGTCCAGAGTTTGGTTGAAGAGTTTCGGCTTGTTGAGTCTGCCGATTTTACGTTTTCTGGTAAAGAGGACCATCTCAGTTTTGGTTGGGTTAACTGAAAGAGAGTGTTCCTCGCACCAGGATTCGAGAAGTTTGAGAGCATTGTTAGCCACTTCGCAGAGTGTGTTCTCAAATTTACCATTTAGCAGAATTGTAGTGTCATCTGCGTAGCCAACAATTCTCTATTGAAACTAGGAAGGTTGTTTTTCCCCAGCCTGTACATTGTCACTTATCAGTAAAACTTTTTTGAACGTTGTGACTGGCTGATTTATTTAAAGAATTGTGTTCTCGCTATAAAACTGCCTTCTTCGAAAAAATAGAGCATTCTAATTGGTCAAAAATGACGCGAATAATTAAGCAAATTAAGCAAATATAATTGGATCCATAAATTAATTTGGTAAAATTACTCATAATTCCTGCGTAGAAACGGCAACTCGGGTTAAAATATCTGTTTATAATGCAACAAGTATTTGTAATTTTACCAATAAATTCATCGCTTAATATATTAATTGTGAAAATATAAAAATAAATAAATAAATTAACTTTTTACTTGTGCATAAAAAACATTTACTTTTGAATATTTCTTGTATTTACATTTTTGAGTTAACTTTATTAGAAAAGCAACTATTTCTATATTACATACTTTAATTCAACTTTGGGAATACGAAGCTCATGGGTGTCGGCAGGATTTTTTGTAGGGAGGGGTAGAGGGGCATTAAAAAAATTAAGGTCTTTAAAATTATTATGATTTTATAACCTATGCCCATGTCACACCTGTAATCAGACGAAACCGTTTGCGACTCCAAGTAATTTATATAAATTTTCATATCATTTTTATCATACAAGTGTGACATCCAGTACGAGAGATTTTCGTCACACACGACAATTTTCACCATACATAATACAAGTATTACTTATAGGTGTGACATGGGCATTATTCTAAAATATAACATAATGTACTGATCATAATTGATTTCAGGGGGAAGGTAGGCTTCCTCGCGACGCCCATGAGGATGTTTATCACTTTGTATGTTGCTTTTTCATGTTGAAATAAAAATATTTACATTTTAAGATATTATTTTTGCTCTTTTAAGCGAACTCTACAGTGCATGGGTAGCATAACAGTTAATAACGATGGTGTGGTCTAAGACCACATAATAATCATGACCTACCAAACAACTTAGTGGACGAATTTCGGGCAATTTCAATACATAGAGCAGTTGAAGACGTGATAACATTAAGATGAATCTATGATGAGGAGGCAGCACGGTATGTTTTATTTATCTTCTTCGAGTAGTATACACAGTAGGGAATGCAATACCGAGCAAAAAATTTAATATAGATTTTTCGGTATTTTCGTTTTAAAAACCGGTAATACCGGTATTGGTAAAATTATAGAAAATGGAACAAAATTGAAATTAATTAGCAGTAGGATGATTGGTAAATGATTAAGTGAAGGTCAAAATAATTATCTTCTTTTTGGAAATACAAAATAAATACATAATTTAACAAAAATAAAATTTGTTTTCTTAAAAATCAAAACTGAAAAATTTATAGAATAATTAACGAATTATTTATTCTATTTATTTATTACTAAACTATACTTTTAGAAAACTTTTCAATAAACAAGATTTAGAACCAAGCTAAACCGAATTTTTGAATGAAAAAATATTTCGAAAAATCGGTATTTTATGTTTAATACCGGAATTGAATGCCGACTTCCGAGATCCCGGTATTGTATTCCCTAGTATACAGTGTTATTTTAAGCAAAATATGTCATTGAACATCATAGATCCAATTCCTTCTGGTTAACAAAATACAAGAGGTTCAAGTTTTGTAATTAACACTATATTATTTTAAAAATTTTGTAATCAAGACACTTTTGAAAAGCAAATCGTTTTATAGAAAAAAATCTGGTGCGATTTTTATAGAAATATTTTGTATATTTATTTTTAATAAAATAATGATTTTTATTTTTAATCGTTTCCATAAATATTTGAAGCAAATTATAAATAAACAAATACATTAAAATATATAGAGAAAAAATCAATTAAATCTTAAATAATAATTTTTCAATGATTATATTAAGCTAAAATTTTAATAAAGCATAAATTCGAGGGTTGTCTGAAAAGTTTCCGACCTGAGCATGAAGATGGCAGCACTCGTCAACAAAATTGGGGGAGGGGATGTGTTTGCGCATGCGGTGAAAGGTACTTACCAAAATTTCAGCCATTTTGGACGCGCGGTTGTTGTTTGACAATCGCTTAAGTGAGTCGATCGTGAAAATGGAGAAAATCGCTTCTTTGGAGCCATTTCCCCCTTAGCAGTCCACTGTTTTAATTGTATTTTCGTTTCAGGTTTGTAATGATGTATCCATGTTTCATCCACAGTGGTTAATCGACGCAAAAATCTGATTTTTTGCGCCTAAACTGTGCCAACAGAGCGTTGGAAACGTTCAGTCGAACGCGCGTTTTTTGATCCAAAGTGAGCAAACGCGGCATGCCCAATTTTTCATTAAGTACGTGACAAACACGTTCTTTGGACATTTTCATGGCCTCTAATCTCTCGTACTTTAATTCGACGGTTGTCAAGCACCATTTGGTGAACTTAAGCGATGTTATCGTCAGTGATTGCTGTTTTTGGACGACCAGAACATCCCTCGTCCCAAGCTGGTACGGCCACGTTTAAATTCAACTGCCCAAAATTTCACGGTGGTGGTAAATGATGGTGCAGGGTCCCCGTACACAGTGTCGGTGTATTGCCTTTCAAAAATAAATATTTAATGACAGCTCGATACTCGATGTTTTCCATTTTCACAAAAGGACTTACATCGACTCACTCAAACGATTGTCAAACAACAACCGAGCGTCCAAAACGGCTGAAATTTTGGTGAGTATATTTCAACGCATGCGCAAACACATTCTACCCACTTTCGTTGACGAGTGCTGCCATCGTCATGTTCAAGTCGGAAACTTTTCAGACAACCCTTGTATTTTATTTATTAATAGAATAACTAATTACTTTACAAATTTGTACCAATAGGAAGATGACTTAATAACTGAAATTGACAACTAGCAGTTTTCGTTATTCATCCACAACCATAGCCTACTGAAAAATGGCATTTAAATAATATTTATTAAAATTCAATGAATCACCCTCAGAGCTAGCTAGTCATAAAAACTAAAATACTTAAACAACGGATAGCGTTCATGGTGCGCGCAAACCGCTCGTGTACGGAAAAATGCTCAAGCTAATAACGCGGCTGTAGCACTCTATAATGTATTTCAATAAAGTTACTTAAAATTTAGAAAATACTTAAGTATTTTTACGTGATTTCAGTACTTATTACCGATATACTTAATTATAGTAGGTACATAAGTATTCAGTAGATATGTTTTTATTTTATTAATGTTATTAATTTTAAAATATTAAGTTGCAGACATTTATACTGAAAAACAAGTATTTAGTACCTACTAGTCCGCCACTGTTAATGTAATATAATTACGGGAATATTATGTACCGAATAATTGTGATATACCTACCTACCTAGTTAAATATTGTTATAATTTTTTAAGGAATCTTGAGGCGGCAGGATTGTATCCTTATCCTACAGCATACAGTGCGATGTATTCTGCTCGTCGCAGGCGATATCCGCCTATACCTGCCACTTTAAATGACCTGGATGGGCTCCTAGGCAACGAACAGTTTAGGGAGAGATATTATGCCACAATTAATGGTGTAACCGGTCCCTTCTATAGGTCCAAAGTTGAGTGCGAGGCTGGGATCGCGCTTATTTTGCTTCCCTGGCACTGTTAGATATGGTGGTAGGAGGGGTCGAAGAGATACACTTAGATGGTACATTTACATGTATTCCTGCGACTCCTCCTTCCCACCAGCTTCTAACAGTGCACTTTATAGCACATGAAAAGGTATACAACCAAAACCTTTTTACTGCTACTCCTATATAAAGTAATTTTTGATAAATTCTTTAGTCTTTACCAATTGCTTATGTGCTAATGAGCAGCCGTCGGCAAGTTCTATATATAAGAGTGTCGGAGGCAATCAAAGTTTTAGCTCCAACTTTAAACCCAGTGCTCATCATGACGGACTTTGAGAGGATCCTGAGAGAAGCACTAGCTGTAGTATATCCACAAACCAACATAGCGGGATGTTTTTTTCACTATGCAAGTGTAAGTAGAATAAGAAATTAGATTTTTTAAAATGATGATTAATTATTTATTTTATACTGTTATATTTTTACTGTTTTTTAGGCTGTGTGGAAAATAGCTCCTCGGCATGGGCTAGATCGCCAAATGGCAAATAGTTCAAATTTAAAAAAAGACCATTAAAATGTTGATGGCACTGCCTCTTTTGCCTGCTGAATCAATCCAACACGGATTTGATGTAATCCAGCAATGGTGTGTGGACCACCAAATTGATATACCACAGATGCTCAGATCACTCGCTAATACAATTATTAGTCTACCTATTAAAATAAAATGATGTGTATATTTTGATCCAACTTTTTTTAATGCACAAAAATATTTACTACAGGTTCTGGATTCGATCGATACGGCCGTAACAATTGAGTGTTTTTTGCCCCCACAGAAGAACAACAAAAACGACATTAAATACGGCAGATGTTGAATCGGTAGAAAATAAACAGGAGATAGAAAGAAAAATGGAATGTTGTATATTTGATACATTTGATAAGGATCATACGTCTTTAAAATGCATATTTACTGCAATTTGAAATGATTTGTAGGGCAAAAGGATAGGCGGAGACGGAGTTCTTACAACTGACGCTCGCAAAACATTGTTAATTGTATATATTGGTTTAGAACACTTGACAGCTATTAAAAATTGCATGTATCCAAGAGAGGTGTATGATTGCACATATGCAGAAATAGTAAAGGCATTAAAACAGTTATATAGTCCTACATCTACTGTATTTGCTGCTAGAATAGAATTTGTACAAGCTACAAGAAATGAAGGCGAATCATCCACTAATTTTGCTGGTCGATTAAGAAAATTAAGCAGTGAATGTGATTTAGGATCTTTCTTAGATGAACGACTGCGAGATCAATTCGTCGGAGGTATTAAACATGAAAAATTAGGCATCGAAGTAAGAACAAGATGGCCCGAAGCTAAAGAAAATGAAAAATCAGTTACATTTCAACAAGTACTTGACTTAGCATTGGCGTTAGATAGAGCAGAAAATGAAATGTCTCAGAAAATAGTTCAAAAAATTACCAAAAATTTTAACTCAGATAGAGCCAATAGGAATAACCAAGCTACGAATTTTTCAAAATTTAATAATAATATAAAGAAGTGCTATAGATGTGGAAAATCTTGGCATAAAATTTTAGAAGAATGTCGTGCATTAAAGGCAAAATGCAATAAATGTTCTAAACTTGGTCATTTTGCATCGTGTTGCAAAATAAAAAATCAAGATCAAATGATTAAAAATGTATATATATATATATATATATATATATTCATTGTATTATCTTATAAAATATAAACTTGTGATTCGCTTACAAATCGATAATATTTAAAAATTGCCACTCGTGTTAATCACAATCGCAGTCGTTGTATTCTCGTCGAAATTTGGACACTTAAACTATAATCAAGCAAATATAAATCGAGCTATAAATTAATTTGGTAAAATTATTCATATCTCGGGTCAAAATTGACTTTAAAAACACTCCAGCTTCGCTGTCGTGATTTAAATATTATAACGTGCCAAACCCGACTAGTGGTCTACAAAAAAAATAAGGCACGCTATAGGCAAGCTCCACCAGGGAGGCCGCTAGTCTCAGCGAAGAAGGGGGTGGTTCGGAAACCAAAAGTAGACCGAAATGAGCGCCACGTAGTTGAGATTTCTCCCGCTAGGCACACAACCACGAAAGTACCTAAAACAGATGTTAGCAAGGACGGGAAGATAGGTATAGTGGACGGTAGTCAGTCTGCCAGCATCAGTCAGGATGCCGACCACTAACGCTAAAGTAACTGAAATCTAAAATATCTCACACAAATGACTCACCTTCGTACCTACCGAGAATAATTACGTCACACAACCTAAACACCTCAAACAGTAGAATAAAACACTCAACTAAATAAATAAGAAACCACAAAGAACGGTAAGAATTAATATTTAATAAATGTAAAATTAAGTAATATAAATGTGATTAAGTTTCAGCACTCAAAATCAAAACAACGACGCGATGGTTAGGGCACTCGTCTGTCAAATGACAAAAACAGAGACAACAACTAATCCAAAAGGAACGACGCGTATACGTATACCAGGCGAAACGGTGCTACAATAAATAAAATGCCTACAATTACCTACGTCGATCGATTTAGGTTTACACAAAAATAAGTATAACGTATATAGCGTTCTAAAACAACCAACTCAGATCGAATGACCCTGCACAACGCTACGTATATTGCAAAGTAAAATATAAAATGATTAAGATACGTAACTGTAATAATTATAATCAAAATTGGTGCACAAAAGGCACTGAAATCAATAATTATAACAAAATATGTAAGTAAACTACGAAGTGGTACAATCATTAAACAACTAGCTAAACTACACCACTCACAAGTATTTTAGTTCCACGGGAGTGAAAACAGTTGTGCAAATTAACACCAATAAAGTACAAAAAACGTGATCACACTTAGCTGGAAGTCCGGTGGCCCTTGGAGATGTAAAATGACTTAACTCGGTCTCTGGAATCCTGTCCAATGCCTCAAACTGACCACAGATCACACGGCAACGGCTAACGGTTCCACAGGTCCAGGAAGATGGTAAAACAGTACCTTAGGCTGGTCAGGTACCTCGTAGTTTAGTGTGGCGGTTGAGAAAAATAAACTAGTGGTCGCAGATGGATTGCGACTTGTGAAAGAAATAAAGCTGACGACAACTAACGGATCCCCACACTGGGAAACTTCTCCAACGCAACTTTAGGAAATACTTTCCACCAACAACTAATCGGAGTAGTAAACGGCTTATTTTTAATAATCCCCTACTGGGTATTGTGAATACGCACAAATATGAATAAAAATAGTAGCCAACAGTTGTCGTTTTCGCTTTGTTAAAATTCTCGCTCACGCTCAAGACACTAATTAATTCGTAGTGACCGTTTTTTCACCGAAAAATCCAAGAAGAAGGTAAAAAGAGACGAAGACATACAACCATAAAGGTGGGAGAGAGAGGAAATATATTTAACTTGGCGGGAACTTATTAGAAGAATAGTTTTAAACTAAAGACCCGTATACAGTTCGCAATTTCAAGAAGAAGTATGATACAGGAAGGTTAAACTTTATAAATACTTAAATGTAATTCTAAACTGTATTCTACTATGTATTATTTATGTAAGCTAATAAAAATGTAACTATGAATTTTAAATCATTATTTTTGACAAATAAAATAACGCTGCGCTGTAGCCGCACCTTTACGCCAAAGATTCGCGCGCTACGGGCGCCTCTACTATTCTAAACTAACCGAGTAAACAAATGAATGACGCTTGTCAAACGTCAACTGGTAAACTAGAGCAATTCAAACTACATACAAAAATACTAATGACATAATCTAAACTTACTTTGAATAACTATAAGGTGAGTGAATACAACTGAGATTATTAAGAGAAGTGATTTAATGAATTTAACAAGTAATTTATTATTATTTTAGGTTACGTATGAAAAAAAGCTAAAAGGAACGAATAATGAAATTGGAACGTAACAATATGTCAATTTTGACACTCGTTTGTCCGTTGGCTCGTATTATATTACTTAGGATTATTTCAAGAATGTCAAAATAACACAGTGTAAGTGTCAAAATTTGACATATCAACAATGGAATAATCATGATTTTATGAGTTTATCAAATTTTATCGCTAAAAAACTGCCTTCTTCGAAAAGACCATTTTAATTGGTCCAAAATTACGTGTGGAGAATAATCGATATAAAACTACTTTCTTCGAACAAATGGAACATTCTTATTGATCAAAACTGACGTGTATGCAATAATCGCTTCTTCGTCAAAAATTGCATGTAATGACTACGTGATATAATCATACGTAATATAACAAGTGATATGATTATTATCGGTGATATTCTCGAGTGGAACCGAGCTGTAGATTTCACGAGTCCGAAGGACGAGTGAAATGTTCTGCTGCGGTTTCACGAGCAATATCTTCGATTAATAATCATATCCCGAGCTTATATTTAATGAGAGAATATAATGAATTTGTAGTGATGCGCAAGGCGCGCGCAATGAGAACGAGAACGCACCTTAGAGTTGGTAGTTTCGGTAGTTTACTGAACGCAACACATCACATCGGGTGTTTGGGTGTGTTTTAACCTAACCTAAGTAATTTTAGATGTTGTATTAAAAGATTAAAACAGACCTTTTATTTGTAATTATAATTACACACACAATTACAATTTGAAGTATAACCTACACATGTCTATATACTTGTATTTTTTGCGGTGTGGGTTTGTATCTTGTGTATATGAATACGAGTAAACTGTTGAATTAGATACTGTAGTATGATTTTTAGGTGTTTCTGGATTATTTCCTCTTAAGGAATTTATAATATTGATGATGATTTGATTGGATATTTAAATAAGACTGAATTGAATAATTAGTACCTATTGGAATAACCGGTGATCTTTATTAGTTGCTGTTCAAGTATATTTGCATTTTGCAAGATGCGTTACCTCAATTTTTTAATTGTTTGATTAATTTAATCGTTATTAGCATCACTTCAACGATTAGCACACCTTTTAATAGTTAATAATTACGAAATTAACTGTCAATACAGAAAAAATGCCCTTAGCAACGGACCAAAACAAGGTGATAATTTCTTTGTTTTTTATCATCGCTGTGATAGACATGTAACTTAGCAGATCTCGATGTGATCTCGATGATGATTGGCGGAAAACAGGTCACGTGACATATGAATTATATTCTCGCTGAAATAGTGTCTTCCTTGGTTCCTTCATCAAATCAAGCATTGTTATTGAATAAAAATGAATTGTGTGGAATAATAAAAACAATATTACAAGTAAAAAGTACTGACTTGTTAAGTACAATTTATCAATAAATTGTATTACATAGTTTTTTCAGACAAAAATCTCACCAGCACATAACCTCCCGCCCTGTCATATTTATCTTTGTCTAAGACTATTTAATAAAAAATCGTCTCAATATCTGCAGTACATAATATACCAAATTATCTACTTACTATAATTATATATTATAAAATGAATAAATTGATTTAAGTTAAACATGGTAATTACTAACTGGAATGATTACAACACTCGCCTTGGACTCGTGGAGTAAATTTATAATTCTCGTAATGGCTATCGTTGAACCACCATCGAATAATATACTGTTATTTTCAAAATAATGTGACATAAAGCTGTTCAAAACTGTTTATCTGAATTTCGACACCATGCCTCTCTTTTAGACAGGAGGTAAAAAAAACATTTCTTTTACATCTTACTCGTGTATTAAAAGAAATAAACAATAAATGAGTAGTTTTTAAGTCTTTTGTATTTACACTTTTAGTCCAACTTAATTAGGGTAATTTATTCCCAAACTTCTACACATGTATAGTAGGTATATTATATTTTATACTTACGTAAAAATTGGCGTCATTTTGTTGACAACAAAATTGTGTCCCATATAATTCATAATTATTGAATAACTAGCACAAATTACGAATGCAAATAAATGGCTGATGTAGCTATTTTTGTTGGATTCCTCCAATTCGCTCGGTAAAAACAATAATCGTTCGTTGTAGGTATAATATTGCCAACAAACCCGAAACATATATTCCCATTTCAATAAATTTAATGTATATTTAAAATGTTTTAGAAATATTACAACATATATTTTATAATAATTTTCATATAAATTAAAATAAGACATTATGGAAACCTTTTTTAATAAGATTGAGATATATACAAAATTGATAATATGCATTATTGTCTAGTAAGTTTTTGAATAATTTTCTGTGGAGGCGTATTCCCTATATTCATAGATATGATTTGTTTTCATTAAATGGCGCCTTTTATTTTGAATTTTAAAAAAATTATCCCATAAATTATAAATAAATATTGAATTTTATTTAAATAAGTAACATTATATTTTCTTTTCTTTAGAACTATCAACTACAACAAACGGATATGAAATAAGTAAATCAGTGATTAAAAATTTATAATAACCATTAATAGTATATTACAGAACACGAATTGTAAAAAGCACATTCCATGCGAGTAAAAAGTTGTAAAAACTTCACGAGCAATGTAATTGCGTTACAATTCGAATTATGTACAATACTTTATCTACGACCATAAGATAATAATAATAATAATAACAACTACAGGATATGAAATTGTATTTATAACAAAAATTACACGAAATTGAAACCTTATTTTTTAACATAATTAATAGTAAAATTATGGGTTTTAAATAACAAAAGGTGTTCCTGTGTTTTCAACGGACGTCGAAAATACACTGCTTTTCATGTTCGTTATTTTCGTGTTGTGTTGTTCAATTTCTGGGTTCTCCAAATTCTGACTGGATGGTGAGGTGGGCATAGAAATTTCAGTTTATTTCTCATAATTTTCTGTGATTTGTAATATTGTATCTGTGGTCAGAGATTTATTACCCAATGAATTGTCAACATATGCAGTTGCATTTGCTAAGTTTATATACGATATTCAGCTACCTACCTTCATTGGTACACTTCCTATTTTATTAATTCCAACTACTTGTTTCGTACACTTTCCTTTTTGATAATTAACAACAAACTGGGAAATATTTTGGTCTACAGCTTGTTGACCAATTTCAATATATCGCTTGCAGATGTTATAAAAAGTACCGGTAACAACAAAAGATCTATGTATTTTAGTTTTGGTGTCAGGAATTTTAATGTGGAGTAATGGTAAAGGTGGAGCATCAATGATGGTGGGTGGCTCCATTGTTTTGACAGGTGTCTTTGTCTTAATGGTTGTGGTTATAGGCACACGTAGAAGTTCAGTCGAAGACGCTGCCTTGCGCTTCTGTGTGTCCGGAGAGTAACCAGTGCTTGCAGGCGATGAGGGCTTCTTTTGCTTCCCTGATGTGGGAGTGCCAGTTGGTCGGCCTTGCGCTGGGATGTCCACTCTTCGGCCGTTGTTTTACCCAATTACCCAAAAAATCTAAAAACATGCACAAACAGGGGAACTTCAATGTGAAACAAATAGGCAGTATTTGAAAAGTTAGTATTAGGGTAACATCACCTTTTTTTTAATAACTGTCTTTTCTGAGACGTATTGTATTTAATTAACTTCATGAATGGTAAAATGGTGCTACTAATGTATATAATATATACCTAATTATTTAGCTTAAAAAAACTGAAACAAGACCGGGCTCGTAGTCCTTGGGCGGGCCTTTTTTAGTTTGAGAAATCGGCGGCGAACCAGGACCACTCTTGGCCTCCTTCTTTTTAGACTTGTCTGCCGATCCTCTGAGTCCCGCTCTTGGCAGAGCGGTTTTGGGCAGCGTTCCAGTGATTGCTGCGTACGTTGGTCCTCCTCTCGAAGGTCCAGGTGTTGGGTTGTCCATTCCCTTGCTGGCGTCGTCATCGGTTCTAGGCGTAAGGGGCGCGGACGAACCACCTTCCGCACCCGGGATCCGAGGCTTCTCCTTCTTCTGACTCATAACTTCTGGGAATGGCAAATGCGAGTTGGGGTTGCTGGCCCTCTCGCGCCGGGTCCCCTCATTCTGAGGGAGGAGGCGATCCGTCAGCATTAGCGTTAACAGCGCCGCCACGTGTAGGCTGCATCACGTGGGTTTGGATGGTTGGCCCAGGTGGAGGTTATAACTCAAGGGGGAGCCCCGCATGAAGTCTCCTCTGTACGTTTTAAGTATTGGATCCTGCCGGCGCCACTCTCAGGCCCTAGTTACTTGAAAACCGTCTCAACGGCTCGGCAATGTACAAAAAACCGAGAACCACTCGGGTGCCGTCAGGTACCTTCAAGCGTCGGCACGCACTCGCAATCATCTTCAATACAGTTCCTGTTTACGTGACGTGCCTAATATCACAAATAGGTCAACAGGACGTGCTTAGTTAGGAATCCATCGCGAGATGAATCCCACAACTGTTAGTGACAGAGACTCATGAGAGATTTATTCCTAGCCTAAGAGAGTCATAGTTACTCCCTTCAATGTCACACATTTTCAAGTTTTTTAAACTCTTGTTTCCGGCAAGCACCATTTATTTCAATAATTAGAACTGTCTAGAATTAGAAATAACAATGTTTTATAGCATTACATGTAAAAACTTCAATAAATTCACATACGTACCTTCATAAATAAATATTCTGTTTCGGGCTTCTTTTAGAAATTTATTCGTGTCGCTAGGAGTAAATATGGGTGATTTTTTGCTTTTAAATCCATCTGATTGCCTCTTTAATTAAACCCTTAATTTGGGATATTCTGCAATATTAATATTGTGCTTAATATATTTAGCACGCTTGGAATAAGTTGCCCATAATGATGATGGCTTGAATTGTTGACTTATTTGTACGAAGTATGCCATTAGTACATCTTCAGAAATAACAAAAAAAAATGTAAACAATTTCATACCTTGCTCTTGATTTTTCTGGTAAAATATTATTTGATGTAGGTACTTGCAGCTAGTTGCACCATCGGGAGGTGTATTCTCAAATTCATTTTCAGAATCACTCATATTCATTGGAATTGTTTGTGATATTATGAATTCGTATTGTCACTCCTCGTTTTCATAGAATAGTTAGGTTAGATCGATATCTACATCAAATGCCAAATTGCAGTGTTACCAACACGATTTAGTAATAAATGAAAAATTTCTTGAGAACAATTACGTAATATTATAAATTACATAAGTACATAACTGTAAACTGTACAGTAAATCCTTAGCAACCGTAAAGATGTATTTACTGTTTTTAATGGCCTACTTGCCCATATGGTCGTAGATAAATAATGATTACACAATTTTATTGACTTATAAATAAAACCTAATAAATTCAATAATTTAAGGTATGTTTTTTTTTTCATTTATGTAGTAAATGTAAACTGTAAACAATAGGCTTTATTAAATTATTGTTTACAGAATAGATAATTGAGAGGTAGTTAGGAATCAACGGTGGATCCAGCTGATGTTATTAGGGTGGATATTTTTGAAAAATGGAATGACAGAATAGCGCCGCAGGCGAATTTTTTTTTAGTTTAAGGTCAAACGTCCTTATATGAAATTTCTAATTTGAATAACACTCTTTTTTATGTGTAAAAATAAATTAAAACTTAATTTTTACATCCACGTAAGTTAAAATAGAATTACCTAGAAATTGGAATAGTATTCGATTTTAAGATCTAACTTTAGGATTCTTGGGGGGGGCAGGGTTAATTACCCCGTAACACCCGCTTGTCCCGCGTCTGTTAGGAAGACGTTTCCCTCGTACAGATCGTCCAGGTTCAAGAGTTTCTGAGGACGGCGAGGAGCGCAAGGTGTCGGAAGAAGTGTCTTTAACAGTAGGAGTCGTAGTCATTTAAGTTATTAGTTTCAAGAAGCAACGGCTGAGGGTAATTATTACTAGGTTCATTTAGGCTTAGGCTAGGCGCGCACTTGGGATTTTCTGTCGCCCGATTATATTGTCGCACAAATAGAACAGACAATTTTAAATGGTAAGCGCGCATATGCGCAATAGCAGCGATTAAAAAGATGGAACCAGCCCTATTTTTCTAGCGACACGACTGTCGCGAATTAAAATTAGTTACAAAAAAAGAAATGCATCTACGCACACTTGCTTCTGCTGCTATTTTGTGCTATTCTATATTTGGTGAGAAACCGACCGATTAGAATATATAATTTTACGTCTATTTGAATTTCTAGGTACAATTATTTAATATAGTTCACCAGAGCTCTCAATATTCATTCTGTAGAATTGAACAAATATTTTGGTGTAAATTATGAAATCTAAATGAAGGTTATAAAATTTCCTCTTTAAAGTTTCTTGAAAATCAATTTTAAAACTAACAATGTTGCTATAGTTTAACCGCAAGTGCGTGTATCATAACATTTTCTTGCGATTGCGATTTTTCGATCGCAACACACAGTTTTAAGCTAGGAGCACTTACGATTTTCTCTTTCGCGATTATAAAGTCGCACAAATATACACTCACCGGCACGGAAAACGGGTCACTTATTTCATCATTTGTTTGATTGTTTATTTGTCATTTTGATGTGGTGTGATGTGGTCTATGTTTTCAAAATGGCACAGAATGCAGAAATTGTAGTTTCCATCATCATTTTAATCTAAGACAGAAGAAGTCAACATATCGTAGCTAAACGGTACAATGTATCACTTAGTACTATTTAACGTGTTTATACACGTTTTCTGGCGATAGATTTGTACACCAGAAGACCTGAAATAGGCCTGAGAAGACGCAAAAGCAACAGAAATGCTCGATTTTTGTTTTGACATCGCGTCGAAATCGCACTATAATTGTCGTGGAGGCCCATAAATCATTACTACAATTGCATACTGTGAATAATAGTAAACGTATTGTACGAAGAAGAGTAATAGAAGTAGATTTTCTGGCACGAAGGCCCGCCATGCGACCACACCTCCTCCAACATTACCGAGTAGCTCGCTTGTAATATTTTGGAAGGCGTGTAAATTGGGATTAAGGTGATTATACTCGTGTTTTAGTCACTATCGAATCCCAATATTTTTTAATGTCACCATATGGATGTGTAAAAGTGTGACGACCAATTGGGAAACTTGTGCATTCAGCAATACTGTAAGATTCCTGGGAGGATCAGTAATGGTGTGAACTGGGATATCAGTGATTTTGCGGATAGATCTATTCCTTGTTCTATGGTAATATTCAATGCCGATAGGTACATAAAAGATATTCTGACCGAAAATGTTGTCCCTTATGCACCATTTTAAGATGATAAATTTATCTTGATGCGCGATAATGCGCGCCCTCATGCTGCTGCAATCTTGAACAATTTCATAAATGTTGTTAACATCAATCGTATGATGTGTCCAGCGCGGAGTACATATCTGAATCCAATATAATTTGGGTAGTATAAGCTCAATATAAAGATTCGAAGTCGTGTAGCCGGTTCCAGTAAGCTTAGTACGCTGGAATAACTCAGAGATGCACTGTTAGAAGCATATAATAATATCCCTCAAGATGGCATCAAGAACCTCATTTTGAGTAAGCCTCTACGATTGACCGGGGTCATAAAGTACGCAGAGGGAACACGCGTTATAAGTATAAACGAATTGTGTTTATTTATGTGATTTTAATTTTTTTTCAACTAATTTTTTTACTGTTTTTATGTCCATATTTTTTTCTCTTGATAATAAACAATTAGTAAACATTCAAAACATTAATTTCATAATACGAAATGCTTGACTATAATACCCTTTAATAAAATATATAATAGTTATATAAAGTAATCAAGGGATAACAAAAATTTTTACAAAATAAAAAGTGACCCGTTTTCCGTGCCGGTGAGTGTAGTTTTAAATGGAAGAACGCGCAGATGCGACTAAATTTGTGCGACTATATAGTCTCGCGACAGAAAATCGCAAGAGCGCGTCTTTCCTAAAAGTGTGTGTTCAATTTGTACGACTATAGTGTCGCGCGAAAGAAAATCGCAGTGCGCGCCTAGTTTTATTTAATTATTTTATAAGAACTTTTCCAGGTTGTAACCATGTTGGGATAGATTGACTGTGAGAAGATGATGTCTAAACATTAATTCATGGGTGGAGGCGTTTGGAGCGCTACATAAAAGCGAACGAATACTTGTGTATAAACAGACTCCCACATTGTTATTGACAGTTCTTTAGTTCGAAGTGCAGGGAATATAGTTTGGCAAAGAGTTCCATTGAGTCTTTCTACTTGACCATTAAACTGCGGATTATAAGGCTAGTAGCGATACCTATATTATGGAAAAACTGCTTTAACTTAGTAGACATAAATGCAGATCCTTGGTCTGTGTATGAATAATGGCATACAGGCCCATGTTTTGCAAATATCATTTAATTTTATAAGATTTTAAAATCTATAATTATTAAAAAAATGAATGGCTATCATATAAAATTATTATTATTATTAAATGTTTTAATCCTTGATACTTTCTGGTTTATCTTTACCCTTGGTTTGATGACTAAGACGTTCGAGATGCATTTAAAAAAATTACTAATTTAAATTTAATTTAAAGTGACTTATATTTAAATCATTTTATCAAAAATTTATGTGTTTAGTGATTCGTAACTTATTGTGGATCCTTTATGACTTGATTGAAGGTTTTTTTCTCTAGATTATTTATTCTTTAGATATTTCCATAATAAATGTAAATAATATAATATATATTCAGGTGTAAAATAAATAAATAATAATTGAGTCTTACTTCTGCACTTTTTTAATTATTACTACATATATATTTCATAACTATACTTAACTTTTTTAAGAAGACAGCACTTTGTAATCTTTTGTACATTATTGTGTCAATCGTACGTCAAGGTAATATAACAAAAACATAATCTCAACTACTGTCAGTTTTTGCGCGTTTGAGTAAAATTGTCATCAATTATTTTTAGTCGACCGCTACAGAAAATACAAAATATTGTGGCTGCGTCCTATTTGAGAAAGTTGAAAATATTATAATGTAACATGATATAACTGATTATATCGTAATTATTATGAGACCAAATCAAGATTGCCAGGCAGTTTTTGCTTTGTTTATTGATTGTTTGAAATGGGAGTAGAGATGTCTTTTGACATTTGTTGTGTGTATTAAAAAATGAAAAATTATGTGTTTTCTCGTGGTCGTCTAAAAATAGCGTTCATGACTCGTGTGTTGCATCACTTGGTTGCACCTCGTTTGTCAAACTTTACATTTACACGATATTTCTCACTTTCGATACTCGTTATGAAATATATTACCCACCGCCAAAATACAAAACAAGTATTTCAATACTGTCTGTATAGAGGAATGATTTTCTACATATTCTCGCAATATAAAAATGATTTTCTGATAAATGAGGAACTTTTTTTATGTATTGGCACACAGAGTGTAAACAATTATTTGCTTTATGGGATACGAGAATATATAGTGGTCGTTTTAACTTAAGACAACGGAATATCTGTAAAAATATGCATCCTACGAAAAAAGTTTAAGATAAAAAGTAATATTATCAAGGGGGACATCCAGCAGTGCTGAAATTAGCCACCTCCCCCCTCCCAGAAATGGGTGGACAGAGGGCAACTTTAAAATCTTAAATGGGAATCCCTATTTTTTATTGCAGATTCATATTCATCGCCTAAAAATACGTCTGAGACATTTCTTTGTGATTCGAGATAGTTTGCGATGTGTAATTTCTTACCTGCTGTGTCAAATATAAATATATTATTATTGTCCCGGCTCAAAAGGCGAAATTATATCAAAATACAAATTATGTTATAAAATATTTTATTTATTCTGTTGTCTTAATTCTTTTTTTTACATACATGCTATGATTTATATACATTATTTTTATAATTAAATTTTAGTAGTAGTCGGTGTCGTCATAATCTTCTAACTGTAACATTCTCCCCCTTAAGTAATTGATCCTCCATGAAGGAACAATTAGTACTAAATATTATTGACTGACTGGTAGAACACATAATTTAGATACTAATGACTAATGTCAACTACTCGTACATTACCGCCATTTCCTGGATAAAGTGAAATGACTTTTCCCATTGGCCAAGTATTACGTGCTCCATCTGGGTCTGCAATTACCACAATATCACCAACACTTATTTTTCTTTGTTGTTGTTTCCATTTATTTCGAGACAATAAAGTTGGCAAATACTCTCGGGCCCAACGCTTCCAGAATATATCAATTAGTCTCTGTGATGCGCGCCATTTTGAAAACAGACACAAATCGTTATCATTCGTTGATGTACAAGGTAATGCTGCGTGTGATGATCCAATAAGAAAATGATTTGGGGTTAATGCTTCACAGTCTTGTGGATCCTCTGATACATGAGTTAATGGTCTACTATTTATTAAATCTCAATCTCACACAATACAGACCGTAAAACATATTCTTGAGGATATGTATCTTTTAATAATTCTTTTATGTTTTTCTTCACAATCTGTATTATTCTCTCCCATGTTCCGCCCATGTGAGATGCTAATGGTGGATTAAAATGCCATTGGGTATTCTTCAAGGATAAATTTCTAACAATTTCATCTTGATTCAAATTTTCGAGTGCTACTTTTAATTCTTTCTCTGCACCTTTAAAAAATTTTCCATTGTCACTATACATTTGTTCGGGAAATCTACGTCTACACCCAAATTGTCTATAAACATGGATGAATCCATTTGTTGATAAATCATGTGCTATTTCTAAATGAATTGCTCGTGTTACCATACATGTAAATATCACACCATACCGTTTCTCGTGACTTCGTTTTACAGTAATTTCGATTGGTCCAAAATAATCTACTCCAGTTTTTATAAATGGACGAATCGTGGGTTCTAAACGGCATGACGGTAGCTGTCCCATAATTGGAATTTTCGGTAAGATTTTTCGAATTTTACAAGTTTGACAGTTAAACCAATTTCTTTTAACATTTAATATCCAAAACTTTTGTCGAATTTCATTTATTACCATCTCACGTCCTAAGTGATTTGCTTTTTCGTGATAATGATGTAGAAGTAATTTTGTAATGTTGTGCTTTGGATCCAGAATGATTGGTTTTCTTGTAAATTCGTTTAAAATTGTAGCATTATTTAATCTTCCCTCCATTCGCATGAGTTCAGTTTCATCTAGTATAGGGTTTAAAGAAAAAGGTCGACTTGATTTCAATAGCTCTTTTTTTGCTTTTAAAGTTGATATTTCATTTGAAAAAGATTCTACCTGACATCGTTTAAATAGTAAATTTTCAGCCAGATGTAGTTCTTCTGGATGTAGTTCATATGAATCATAAATAATTTCTTTTTTCTGACATTTTTGAATAAATCGTAGCATCCATGCTGTGCTTCGCAATAATCTAATCCATTTTGAAAATCTATTTGGATCTGGAGTCGATGAATAGTCAATTGCTTTGATTATGAGGACACAATCATTTTTAAGTTCCAAAAATTCAGGTTGGACTTCTTCAGGTTCAGTTTTAAATAATCTATGTTCTAAAAGAAATTGAGGTCCAGTTATCCAAGTGCTTTTATTGGTAAAGTCAAATTCTTTAGTTCTTTTTGTTGCCTCATCTGCTACATTATTTTTGGAACTTACATAGTACCAATTTTCAGTATTTGTTAATTCTAGAATTTCACCAACTCGTTGTGCAACATATGTTTTATAACGTCGAGAATCCGATTGTATCCATTGAAGGACCGTGCTTGAATCAGTCCATTATATTACCTTTTCAATATTCACGTCTAATTCATTTTTTAACGAATCTCCAAGTCGAGCTCCCATTAATGCTGCTTGTAATTCTAGTCTGGGAATTGATACGGTTTTTAGTGACGAAACTCTAGTTTTAGCGCAAACGAAGGATATTGTAATATTGTTATCTTTTATAAGACGAAAATACGCAACTGTTGCATAAGCATTTTCTGATGCGTCGCAAAATATATGTAATTCTATCTTGTTATCTGTTAATTTCATTGTCGAATACTGTCGTGGTATTTTAAATTTGTGAATATTTTTCAAATCATCAAGCCATTGTTGCCATTTAATATTTAAGGTATTTGTAATTTCATCATCCCAACCTAATCCACTACGCCAAATTTCTTGAAGTAACATTTTTCCTTGAACAAGAAAGTTTGCCAAAAATCCAAGGGGGTCAAATACTGACATGACCACTTTTAAAATTTCACGTTTCGTTGGACGTCTATTTCCATTTAATACATCTGCGTTGATTTTATGGAACTTTGTTTGAAAGCTGAAATTATCTTCAATTGGATTCCACCAAAGGCCAAGAATTATTTCAGAAGTTATATTTTTATTGATGTCGGTTAAGTCGATATTTTTCTCACCATAAATTGTGAGAGAGGGTTGTATTTGTTTTAAAACGCTAATAGAATTTGAAAGCCAGTTACAAATGATAAATCCTCCACATTTATGAACTTTGATTACGTCATTTATTAATTTAATTGCTTCATCTTCAGTGTCAGCTCCACCCATATAATGTTGTTTAATTATTGCGTGGCATGCTTCAGGATATTATTTCATGAAGTAATTCGCATTTTTATTTTTTGCTTCTTGTGCAAGACAAGGTCCACTAGTTGACCCAAAAAATACTACTTGAATCTCGTAAACGTCTGAAGATCTGTTACCATCCATGCCGCGCCAAATAATTCTTTGTGCACATCGATCTTCTTTTCTTATCCTGACTTGTAGAAACATTTCTTTGATGTCTGCTACAAATGCTACTTTTTTGATTCGAAAATTAAGTAAAATGGTGAATAAAGAATTATATAAATCGGGGCCAGTCAGTAGTTTATCATTCAAACTTATTCCGTTTGATTTGGATGCAGCGTCAAAAACAATTCTAAGTTTATTTGGCTTGTTTGGGTTTACTACTCCGAAGTGAGGTAAATACCAAGCATGTGAATTTTTTATGGCTTCCTCTTCTGTCGTCAATTTTTTCAAATATCCTTTATTTACTAAATCGTCAAATTTATCGCAATAGGCTTTAGCATATATATTATCTTTATCCATTTTTCGTTCAGTACATTGTAATCTTCTAAATGCAGTATCTTTACTTTCGGGAAAATTGACATTATCTTCTTTCCACAGTAGACCTGTTTCATATCTGTTTCCAATGCGTTTCATTGTACAATTTAAAATATCTTGTGCTCGTATATCTTGTTTCGACAAATTTGAATTTGTTGTTGACTTGATTCCGAGATTATCTATATTCCACTGCTGTTTTACCATGTCATGAAGAATGTCTAAATCGTCTTTTACTTCATGAAAAATATGATAAGTGTACTGATGGTTTGGTTGATGTTGGTTACTGGTATTGCCATGTATAATCCATCCCAATATTGTTTTACTAAGTGCAGGTCCATTCCAAGGTCCAAATATTGTTTTTCTATTTATAAGTAATGGCCAGTTATCCTGTCCAATTAATATTGTAGGTTTTCCAATAAATTTAGTTTTTGGTATTTGTGGGATATCAAGATATGGATATTGTTCAACTAAATTTTTCATGTCAATAATTTGAGTTGGTAACGATAATCCTGAAATGGTTCTAGCATGACGTATGAAGAAAGATTTAGATTTTTCTCCACTTATTTTTAAATTTACTACTTTTGATGTAGTATTTTGTTGCATTTGTTCGTTTGTCCATTGAATATGTAAAGGTGTCTCTGGGCCGTCCAAACAAAGTTGTTTTGCCACTTCATCGTCAATTAAAGTTACAGTTGACGCATGTATTAATTGTCATATTATTTCCAGATAGTTTGACAGGTATAATTTTTAATAAAACGTCATTTGACAGATGTGACACGTGACAATTTGTTTGACAGTCTGTTTCATTTGTAATATTTTGATCTTTGTGCTTCGTACTAGTATTTGTAGTTAAATTTTCTTTATGAAGTAATTTATGATGTGGTCGTTTACATCCATTTATTTCACACGATGCTCTTTTAAGACAGTTTCTCACACCATGACCAGGTGTAAGACAAGAGAAACATATTCGTTTTGAAGTCAAAAATGTCCAATGCTCATCAACTGAAAATGATATAAATTTGTCACATTTACTTAAATGATGCTTCTGAAGAGAGCAACAGCAGCAAGAAGAAGTTTTTTCATTTTTAGTAGTAACAAATACCGTTTTAGATTTATTTTTAGAAGTGTAACCATATTTATCTTCAAAATTTGACAAACAAGGAATTTGAAGTTGACATGCCACATCTCCTTGTTCGGCCAACCATTCTTGAAATTTTTCTAATTTTAAATCAGTTGACTGTAAGAAGGTACTTCGTTTAATCCAACGCATTTTGTAATTAGTTGGTAATTTATTAACTAGTTCTTGCAAAAGTAATGGGTTACGAAGATGATCATGTTCATTTAATAATTGTAATGTAAAAATTAAATTGTTGACAGCGTCAGAAAATTCAATAAGCTGATCTAATTTATCTTCTTTTATCGGTGATATTCTTTTGATTTGTTCTAATAACATCGCAATTATATATTCTGGTCGTCCAAATCGTTTTTCTAATATATCTATTACTTTGTTAACATTTTTGGGTAAAATTAATAAAGAATTGACAATTTCTATAGCTTTCCCTTTAAAACATTTCTGCAGTCTATATTGATTTTCTTCGTCAGTAAATCCGCAGACGTCAGTTGAATTTCTAAATTGGCAAATAAAATTTGGCCATTCTATTGGATTTCCACTAAATATTGGTAGTTCTTTAGGTAGTGATTGTCATGATAATAATTTATCTACATTAATATTTGGTGTCGATTCAGATAGTTGAGTTTCTTCTTCTCGTCTATTAGAAACATTTTGTCTGTCAATCCATGCTTCTACTTTAGATTGTTCTGAAGTAACTGGTATATCTGGTATATTAGCTATAATACTATTTTCTTGTCTATTTCAGCTAACTTTAGTGCCATTTCTAAGTCTAATATTTCTTGTTCTTTTTGTGTCTTTTTCTTGGCATATTCTAACTGAATAGCTAACTTTTGTCGAACTACACTGTTTACTGAAGATTTTCTAGATAAGTTAC
This sequence comes from Agonum fuliginosum, assembly GCA_947534325.1. Lineage (NCBI taxonomy): Eukaryota > Metazoa > Arthropoda > Insecta > Coleoptera > Carabidae > Agonum > Agonum fuliginosum. The sequence continues at coordinate 2,591,153 of OX384044.1, forward strand.
TATTTATTCTTCTTCTGTCATCTTCAGGAACTTCAACTGGTTTAGTGTTTTCTATTTCTGGTACATTTGCTTTCGTGGATGTTTCTGGTCTATCTTTATTATTGTCTACACTTTGACTTTGCTTATGTTATTATTATTATGTTATAAAATATTTTATTTATTCTGTTGTCTTAATTCTTTTTTTTTACATACATGCTATGATTTATATACATTATTTTTATAATTAAATTTTAGTAGTAGTCCGTGTCGTCATAATCTTCTAACTGTAACACGCTGTAATAGACTAAATTTAATTTCTTTAATTTTTTTATTTCGTAACTGTTGCATATCATCTTGAATTTCATTTAAATTGAGAAAATATTTGTCCTACTACTCGACAGAACAAGATAGAACGTATCAGAAATGCTTGCACAAAAATTACACCAGACATGCTTCTGAGACGCGATCATCAAAAATATCATTTGTTGCGATTACAGCGCCATCTATTAGGATAGGAAAAATGTCTCAGACAAACCTTACGTATTTTTAGGCGAGGAATACGAATCTGCAATAAAAAATAGAGGTTCCCATTTAAGATTTTAAAGTTGCCCCCGCCCATTCCATTTCAGGGTGAGGAGGTGGCTAATTTCAGCACTGCTGGATGTCCCCCTTGATAATATTACTTTATATTATTATCTTAAACTTTTTTTCGTAGGATGCATATTTTTAAAGATATTCCGTTGTCTCAAGTTAAAACGACCACCCGGTATAATAAGATTTTGGTACAAATATCTTGACAGGAAGTTGTAGTTTACTTAAGAGTAAACAGTTAACTATTTATTTATAAGGAGGATGAAAGAAACTGTTAATAGCTACAAATTTTATTTAAAACTGTTTTCTCTATATGCTAGCATTTAAAAATTCATACTATTACATAAAATACAACATAGTATTAATTATTTTTTCTACTTTCGTTAGGAAATATTTCAAAGTAAAGAACTTACTAGAGGGAATCGTTGCTATGAAAATAGCGTTAGGAAACAACAATATGCATGCGCATTGCCTTGCTGTCACCAACAATCAAAAAAATTTTATCCTTGATATTGTCCTGGAGATTATAGCTATCTCTCTAATTTGGATGTTTTTGTTTTATGTTCCCTTTATATTCCCTTCTTAATTCCGCTATCTTCATTGTTCACCAGTACACCTGCTTTCTGCGTGGGTTATTGTGTCGTTTTTTCATCGTGTTCGTGTATATTGTTTGCACATGCTCGTTCAATTCGTCAACAGTTTGGGGGTATCGGGAGGTTTTGGATGATCTCCAGTGCCTTCTCGATATCTAGCGTGTTTGTATTCCAACTGTTCTGCGTTCTACTTGGTATTTCTGGAGAGGCCGAATTCTGAATGTTGAATCGGATATGTTTATGTGGACTGACGTGTTCTCCATTGTCATCTACTCTCCAGTTAAATATGGAGGCTACAACTTCCGCTGAGCACGACGCGATGTCTATCCAGGAGGTGCCATTAGCATTCCTGAATGTGGGTTCATCACCAGAGTTGCAAATGCATAGGTATTTTCTGAACAGTAGTTCGGATAATAATATTCCTCACCAGTCCGTTATTGGTGATCTCCATGCCCCGTGCTTAACGTTAAAATCACCCGTTGCGATTATTAGCTTCTTGCTGTCTCTCATCTCTCTTTCTAATTCTAAAAGGAATTCTGCGTACTCCTGCCTATTGCAGTTTGTGCTCTTGTAGCAAGCGAAAATTCTCGGTCTTTCCAATTCTACCCAAGTTATGTCAGCTGTGGCTTTATATTCTGTTACTTTCATCTGGCTACTGGTTATTTTTATGCCTGTATTACATTTCTGTTTGTCTTTTTGGCATATCCGTCCCCTCTGACTCATCGAAATTCTAGTCTTAGGTTCCGATGCGAGCACTACATCCATACTTTCTTCCGCGACCATCCATTCAACCGCATTATGAGCGTCTTTGCTGCGGTTTAAATTTGCCTGCAGGATCTTAATTTTCATCGTCGGTATTAATAATGGACATTCCCCGCCCGTCTGCTATCTGATTTCTCTTGTCCCTAATTAGTTTCCTAAACTTTTTTTTTCTTTCACTGCAGACGAAGCATTTTGATTCGCATGTCTGGCTATCGTGTTTCGCTTTCCCACATACCCCGCAGAAATTCGTTCTGTCCTGCCCTAGACATTTGGCTTCCTCACAATTTGGTTCGTGGCATCTGTGACACCTTGTGATGCTTACCCGCTTTCTGATGTAACATGTGTTTAGCGCTATTTGGATGTATTCCTTTTCAAGTAGTTTTTCTGCCATTTCGTACGGAAATTGTACTGAGGTAGTCCGTCTGCTCCCATACCACTCCCAGGGTGCCTTTGCCTCTATGTCGATTTGCCCTGTTGTACTTGTAGAGTTCTCTATCTCCTTCCTGACTTCTTCCCCAGTTGTTAGGGCATCTAGTCCGGAGATGAATAGAACCCTTTTATATCTTGCCGTTCTTTCTTTTTATGGCCTTACCGATTTTCCTTTCATCCATAAGTGCCTTTAATCCTTTTACTTTGTCACATCCTTGTTTAACTACTACAACATATCACCTGTTTTACTCTGTCGGATTGTCTGTATGTTTATGTTTTTCTCCGTATTCATTTTTCTCATTTTTTAGGCTCCTCACTTGTCTAAGTGTGTCCGCATATGTTTTCCACTCGAATCTATTTATAATCACTGCACTTGTTTGTGCCGCAGCATATTTATTTCGTTGTGATTGTCTGCTTTTTCCTGGTTGTCCTCCCGTTACCTTACTTTTGATTGGCTTTTTAATCTCCTGGTCAGTGGGAGTCTCACGTATTCCTCGTTTGTTTCTGTTCTTATTCATATAAAAGTTTATTTCTACCTCCTTGTCGTGTACAATACATCGTACCAGCTTTAGGATATTGTCTTCGTATGCTGTGTTGCTTACTGCAACTGCTATTTCTCTGTTACTGTTCCTATGATGTTTTCCATACCAGATTGTACGCTAGTGTATAGCATCTTCCATTCAGCATCTGTCATTATTTTCGCTGATACATTATTGCTTTTTATGTTTTAGTTTGTTTGTTTGTTTGTTTGTTTGTTTCTTCGCCTTCTATTTGGAGGCTACTTTACGTCCAATAATGCAATGTTAACTGACTTAATGATACTTGCAGAAACTGTTTAAATTTCAATAGTCAAATAATAACATCAGTAAATGTCACAACTTTAATTCCAAAGCATAATTAATTCTTATTTTAACTATGGCTGACAACTGAATGTATATTATTGTCTATTCTGAGATCTGAGTAAAAAATACTTGTACTTACCTTCAAAATTTGGTAGATACTTCTCCAAATTCCACACTGATAGAATTTCGTTCACAAATTCACTCATTTTATAGATTATTTCTTGACTTCCATAAACAAACACATCCGGCTAAATTCTTCGTCTTTAAACAAGACGTACAACACAGCGACACGTGCTCAAGCACAAACGGGATATCGGGACTCTACACTCTAGGTTACGCAAGCGCGCGTTTTATAAAACGTTTATTAACCACTATAATGTTTACTTATAAAAATAATATACTATTGATTCTTTCTTATAGAAGTTAATAACATTAATGTTTAAGATGTATAAAATATATTTTTATGTTTCGTGTTGTATAAAATAATTACTTTTATAAAACATTACTTATTACAAGTTAATATGTTGTTTGTTGGATGCTATACAACAGAAGTTAAACAATGTTATTTTATAATAATTAAAGAACTAATATTTTTCCAGTATAAAATGAAAAAAACTATTTTATACTTCTAATAAAACTGAAATTAAAAAATATGACGTGGACACCACATGACTTCCTTGTACGCCTATTAAACTGTTCAAACTTTTCTTAATAACTAAAATGTAGAATAATATAAAATAATCTGACGTGGCCACCACAAGACCTCCCGCCATACCTACTTTATTCTTTTAACTTATTATACAAATACGAGGCATATCCAGAAAGTAAGGTGACAAGTGCTCTGAAGGGTGCAGGGAATTTGTTTTTTCAAAGATTGGCATACCTGCGTGTAGGGGGCTTCGTAACGGTCAAATCAAGCTCTGGTTCAATTCATTCCGTTGAGAAATGTCGTCACAGGAGGAGCTTTCGTCAACCTCCGCAGAGGCCGTTCGCTCCACCTCCTCGGTCATCAATTTACTCACTTTGCGTCAAGAATCCGCGGCCGAAATCCATCGTCAACTTGTGGAAACCTATGAGCCTGAGGTAATGTCATGTCAGCACGTTTACAAGTGGGTTAGGTTGTTTAAAGAAGGTCCCACTAACACTCATGACGAAGAAATGAGTGAGGCCGTCGTCCGCGGACTCTTGACGCAAAGTGAGGAACCTCGGGAGACGGCCTCACTCCTTTCTTCGTCATGAGTGTTAGTGGGACCTTCTTTAAACAACCTAACCCACTTGTAAACGTGCTGACGTGACGTTACCTCAGGCTCATAGGTTTCCACAAATTGACGATGGATTTCGGCCGCGGATTCTTGATGCAAAAGTGAGTAAATTGATGACCGAGGAGGTGGAGCGAACGGCCTCTGCGGAGGTTGACGAAAGCTCCTCCTGTGACGGCATTTCTCAACGGATTGAATTGAATCAGGGCTCGGTTTGACCGTTACGAAGCCCCCTACACGCAGGTGTGCTAACCTTTGAATAAATAAAATTCCCTGTACCCTTCAGAGCACTTGTCACCTTACTTTCTGGATATGCCTCGTATATTAATATATAAGTACTACTACTACTGCTACTATACTCACAAATATATTTTAGTCATTTTATTTAAACTGCAGAAGAAGATATAAAGCATATTTTACTATTGTCACTGTCATGTCATAATCATTTAAATTTTACGTAGTAACAAATGTTAATCGATCATGGACTACAAGATACCGAAATACTAAATTATAAATATATACCTACTTTAATTATTCTTAAATGATACCAGATACAAAAATATTTATAAAATATTGATTGTAGGTAATTATCACATAATGTTTCATTTAAAATAAAAAAAATTGTCTTAAATTAAATATTTATCGAAATATTTGAAAAAAGTACTACTTCCGGTTTGTAGATTGATACCAAAAATAGGAGGTGCACAACTAGATGCTATAACACTCCTAAATACAAAATTTCAACTTTCTACGTCTAACCGTATTTGAGTTATGCGACATACATACGTCCGTCCGTACAGACGTCACGACGAAACTAGTCATAATGGATTCAGAAAAGGTCAAAATGGATATTTCCATCAAAATCTGAAAACCGAAATTTTTCGCGATTACAATACTTCCTTTTTACTCTGTACAAGGAAGTAAAAACTTGTTGTATAAAACCTTTTTTCTCAGTGTTGGTTATAAAGTTTTTCATTCTTATTTTTCCAATCAAGTGGCGCTTTCGGAGAACAAACGCCTCGCCCTATGCTCTCCCTGAAGTTATTTTCTAGTGATATTCCAGCTTTCACGACCCTAGCCGAGTACACCTACAGGTAGGTGTATAATTTTGTGTTATAATATTTATTTAAGGTCTGCATTGGTTTGCATTCATGTTCGAAATCTTTTCGCCATACTAACCCATAAATTCAAACCCGGATTATAAAAAAAGAAGAAAAAGAAAACAAATAAAGCAATAAAAGAAGCTGAGAATATGATTGAAGGAAGTGAAACAGTTATTGAAGAAACCAGTTATATAGAAGAAATGACAGATAATGGAAATATCGATGGTGAAGAACGGCAACCTCCTATGCCATCATTTACATTGAAACAACAACCTCCTATGTCAATTTCAGCAAAATTTGAAAATAATGAACAAGCTATCTGCAATATTGCCATCGTTCTGCTGATAAAATCTCCGATGTCAATAAGTAATAATAAGGGATTTAAGCCACAAAACTCCTATGTCAAGTGAAGAGTAATAACCTTCTATGTCAGACATAGGAGGTTGTTGCAGCTATTAATGTTTCCACTCTACAAGATCAACCTTCTATGTCAGACATAGGAGGTTGTTGCAGCTATTAATGTTTCTACTCAACCTTTTATGTCAAGCATAGTAACCATAAAGGCGGTATTAGTTTATTGTTTATCAGTGTTCTGGTCAGTTTTTGGTTGTAGTTTAATATATAATAAGTGTTTTATGTAACGAATTTCGTGAAAATGGAAAGAACTAAACGAATTCTCGAAATGGCCGCACAAAATTACAACAAAGGTATCTAACCTCATTTTACTCTAAGTTAGTGCGACAGTTTTGTAATTGAACGATATCGTTTCAGAACCAGGCGATGTAAATATAAATACGAGTAATTATTCGATTACTGAATCATTTCAAACAATGCCAAACAATAATTACTACTTCGATCAAGGTAGGCATTTACTTATACTAAATAATTATGCTCTTTGTTGTTAATATCTTTAATTTTTCATTATAATAGGCAATAATTATAATTTAATTTTCTGATGTAGAACATAATGCTGGATTTATAGAAGTCGATCCAATTATTCTACAAGAAGTATCGCACAATGAAGCTCCATGGGATAATGTGAATGACGATATATTAATTATAACTGAAGATTTACAAGTGCTGTCAGGTACTTATTATTTATTTCAGTTAATATTGAAAAATTTATTAATTGTATCAGTAAAAGTGTACAAAATGTAAACGTGTTGTTTTAGGTATTGACCCGAATACAGAAGTAATTTCCTTCATCAGCCAACGATCCGAAAAATCAACGAATGATTGTGAAAATGGATGGAATAATGAACGTAATGAATGGGTACCACCTGTTGAAAATGCTAGTGAAGATGGAGGTAAGGATAGTAATTCTGATAAACACGATGAAAATATAGTCAGTCATGATGAGCCAGAAACAGATGAAAGAAAGAGAAAACGTAAACCTGATTATGATGATAAAGAATGGATACCAACTGACGAACATTTTAGTGAAGATGAAGGTGAAGATAGTAATATTAGTAATAAAGACGCTGAAAGTGTGGCAGATCAAGAAGAATCCGAAACAAATAAAAGAAAAAGAAGACGTAAACCTGATCCCAAAAACTGGAAAAAGAACAAAATAGCTACCCTTAGACGAACAGGCAAGGAGTATAATAGTCTCACAAGAAAAGGAGGAGTTAAAGGAGCAGAATTGTTACGTAGTAATAGAAAGATGGGTCCTAGATGTACATCAGAATACTGCTTGAAGTCAAAAAAACGATTTTGTGCTTCAATTAGCGATCACGTAAGAGAACAACTCTTCAATCATTTTTGGAAACAGCTTTCTTGGGACGACAGGAAAAGCTACGTAGCCTCACTTGTCGACTGTGTTGTTCCAAAACAAAAAAGGAGGGTCGAATCTGGAGACAGAAGGTGCGCCACATTTCACTACCACTTAAAAATTGATAATGAGCGTAAGGAGGTATGTAGAGACATGTTTTGTAATACCTTAAGTATTGGAGTATGGTCTGCGAAGAATTGGGCTGGCTCGTCGTTCCATGGTATGAGGTCTAAGAAAACTATTTCTGAAAATAAGCAAGGTAAACCACTACGTAGGGTTATTAATAAGTCTATTCAAACTGAGAACATTAACACCGCAGTCCAGGAAGCAAGTCACGATTCGTTGAATTCAAAAAAACGCAAAAATGCAGTAACTTTTATCGACTCACTACCCAAGCTAGAATCACATTATTGTAGAAAACATTCTTCAAAGTTATACCTGGAACCGATATTTCAGTCAACAATGGAATTGTATCGCCTTTACCTAGAATATTGCCGAGAACATGATGAGAAGTCTGTAAGTCGATTTACATTTAGTGATATTTTAGAAAACAAGAATATTTCGCTATTTGTACCGCGGAAAGATCAATGCGATATTTGTTGCCAGCATTCAACTGGAAATTTGTCCGATGAAGACTACAATATGCATATTAAAGCTAAGGATAAGGCAAGGGTAGAAAAAGAAAAAGACAAGGAGAAAGCGATAGCGAATGAATGTGTTGTGTACACAGTAGATGTACAAGCAGTAAAGCTGTCTCCATGCCTTAAGGCATCGGCACTTTACTACAAAACGAAATTATGCTGTCACAACTATACAATTTTCAATTTGGCAAATAAAGAAGTCGACTGTTATTGGTGGCATGAAGGCGAAGGAGAACTTAAAGCGTCTTCGTTTACATCTTGTTTGATTCATCATCTACAAGAGAAGATTGATTCCTGGTCCTTGGACCTCTCTAGAAAGGAAATAATTATTTGGAGCGACGGTTGCGGCTATCAGAATAAAAACAAAATCATAGCTAACGCTCTTGCACAACTAGCAATAAAAACAGGTTTTACATTTGAACAAAAATTTTTGCAGAAAGGTCACACTCAGATGGAAGTAGACTCTGTTCATGCCACTATAGAAAAACGATTAAAAAACAGAAATATTTATTTACCGGAGGACTATATTACTGTCACAAAGGAAGCGCGGGTAGGAAATCCATATCGGGCACACTATTTAAATCATTTATTTTTTAAAAATTATGCAATAACGGAATCTGAAATATACTCCTCTATTAGACCTGGAAATAAAGTTAACGATCCAACCATAAACCTTATCTGCCATTTAAAATATACGCCTGACGGTCTAATTCGCTATAAACTAGATTTTGAAGACGAACTTGTACTTCTGCCTCGCCGTTCAACTAGTAAGAAAGAATTTATTTACCCTGATCTTTACAACTCCAGTCAAAAGATTAAACAAAGTAAATGGGAACATTTACAACAACTTAAAAGTGTTATACCGCATTATGCTCATGAATTTTATGACAAGCTGTTACACTAAAATTCATAGCATGCATTAGGGTACTCGTAAGTAGACTGGTTCAAATGTACATACTACTTACTACTACTACATAAGAATAATTATAATTCCTACATAGAAATAAGTTTACCTTACACAAAAATGTTTGAAATAAAAAAAAATTTATTTATTTCAGTTTTTTATTAGAAAATAAATTACTTTTCACCAATTATTTTCTTTTAAAAACTATTTTCCTAAAACCTCAACCTTCTAAGTTAAAAAAAATATCAACTTTTTGCTGACACAACCATCTATGTCAATTTTTGGGAGAAATATAATGAATAACTTCAAATTTTTATATTCGTTGTGTTACTCTAAATATATATTTGTCACTTTAATAAAAATTTGTAAACCATATTAGAATATTACGTTGAAAACATAAATTTTCTCTCTCCTCAAAACTGTCCATTTTTGACATAGATGCTTGCTGAATTTCTGCAGATCATTACATAGGAGGTTGCCGTTCTTCACCATCGATATATTCATACAGAAAAAAGAAGAAAAAGAAAACTGCAACAATAGAAGTAACTGATATTAAAGCAAGTGAAACAGTTATTAAAGAATCCAGTAATGTGGAAGAAATGATAGTGGACGGAAATAGTCAGGCAGAAAAAACGATGAAAAAGAAAACTGAAACAATAAAAGAAACTTAGAATATTATTGAAGCAAGAGTGAATGCACATTGCACATACTGTTAAAATCAAGGGAGTGTCTAACGCCACACAGCGTGAACCTAGCGTGAACGAGCGTGAACCTAGCGTAAACGATTTCTGTTGGACTCAAGAAAGGTTTTGTTAGCATAGATTAGTTTATGTCAAAAAAACGGATTTCTGTTGGACTCAAGTAGGGTTTTGTTAACATAGATTAGTTTATATCAAGAAAACGGAGTTCTGTTGAACTCAAGAAGGGTTTTGTTAGCATAGATTAGTTTATGTCTTGCTTTGCTTTATGTTAACTATTAGTACGCATGCGTTTATTAAAAGAACATTATAAATATATTGTGTAAACTTGAATATTAACTCTGTCAATTTTGAATGTGAATAAGAAACTTAACATGTTGAAATAAAAATATTAAATGGTGCAGTATATTTTATTTAATACTAATCTAAATAAAAATTAATATAATGATATTCTAGCAGTGGCAACACTTGCTTTGTCTTGTAAAATGAAAATGCTGTTTTTATAAATGTCATGTCTGATAAACGGAAATCCAGGTCCAAAAACATCTTTTACGTGAAAATCGATCATAAATTGGTCATTACTTAAGTAATATTCAGAATAAGTTTCTTGAATTAAAGGCATAAATACTAAGCAGTCATTTCTGAGAGCTGCAATAACTTCAGCCGTAGTTATTTTAAAAGTATTTATTCTGATATATCGCGGTTTAATTACTCTTTCAGTCGGTTGCAACGGTTCAAAATCTTCCTGATAATTTTTCGAGGCTTCTCTGATTCCTTTTTGTCTCTCGCCTCATATTCTACAAGAGAGGTATTGCGACGGGTCTAAATTTTCGAGTGTGAGTTTTTGGCAGATAAGCACGTTTTAGGGTCTCTAGAATAAGAATTACACATTTTTGAGATGATGTCTGTGTGTGTGGATGTGCGTGTGTGTGTGCGTTCGTTTCTATGTTATAATTTTACCGGACGCAATAACTCCAAAAATATCAAACATTTAAATACCAAGTTTTGTATCTAAGGTTTAAATACGATTTTCAATAGACCAATTGTAATTTGGTTCATATAGAGCAATATGATTTTTCTTAAATTATCTCGATAAATAAAGCATTTATGTTTCATTAAATATAACAGAATTTTTTTTAAAAGAATTTTTTGTACCATTTATAAACTATAGGACAATTATTTAAATCTACTTTTTTGAAATTCCAGTATCTTGTTGTCCATGGTATGAAATTTGTTTCTACGCAAAATTATTATGAAAGTGACAGTACAGTTGACTCCTTTTGCTTGTATCTTGGTTTACTTTATAGTTTACATGTAACATGAACATGAAACTATTAAAATGTAAGTAAAACTATTAATTAGATTAGTAGAATAAGCAGAATTAGGTGAGAGGTCGTGTGCTGGCCACAGCAGATTTTTTATATTTTTAAGGTCTACATTGGTTTGCATTCATGTTCGAAATCTTTTCACCATACTAACTCATAAATTCAAACCAGGGCTAAAAAAAAGAAAACAAGTAAAGCAATAAAAGAAGCTGAAAATATGATTGCAGGTAGTGAAACAGTTATTGAAGAAACACAAGGACCCTGCGAAAAAGTAGAAATATATGTCGCTGTCATGCGTAATTTATTTACACGCCTCAGTCATCCTCCTGATACAAGTAATACCGCTTCACTTAACATCATTCTGCGTAATCTTCAACCTAGATTTCAGAAAGAATTCTCAGTTTTACAAGCCCGTAACTTAGATGAGCTCGTTTCAATATGTAAACCACAGACCATCGTTTGAAAAACTATCTAAATACTCCAAATCGCAACTCTGCTCTTTTAGAACCAGAATTTGCATTTCAACGTTTACCCGCTATGCGTGTTAACACTGTTCAGTCGGGCCAAGCAAATTCATCTGCTTCTACTTCTCTGCTTAGATTCAATCGTCGCAAATGTTTCAATTGCGGTGCTTGATCACTTAGCTCCTGCTTGTTCTAAACCCTTTAAGCGACACTGTTTTTCTTGCGGTACTCCCAACGTCACACACCGTACCTGCCCTTAAGTGCCAGGCAAAAAACGAGTAGGCCTGCAATGGTTCAGTCGCCGTCGCACGAAGGCATTTTCTCCTTTAAAGACTGTCCCTTGCTCTGAAACACAAGCCTCGGAATGGGTTAAATGGTTAATCACTGTTGCTCATTTTTGTTCAAGCAAAGAGATCGCTCTCGTCTTATGTCATTCTGGTTCTAATTCTCGTCCTTTTTTACGAATTAAGTTTGGAAATATTTACACTACAGCTCTACTGGATTCTGGAGCTAATCTGTCTATTATTAGACCCTCTGGTCTACAGCTTCTCAAAGACAATAATTTAATAATTGGTTCTAATAATGTCAATCATGTCATCACTGTTGACGGTTCCACCCAGAATGTTATTGGACGCGTTACCGTTCCTATTACCTTGTCAAATCATTCTTTTTCTGTCTCATTTTTTATTGTACCCTCATTACGTCATTCAATCATATTGGGACTAGATTTTTGTACTATTTTTGGTTTAAATTTTAACTTTTCTTCTGATTATTGAAATCTCGGCTCTCTTGATTTTGACAAATCAATTCAAAATACTTCTACCGACGAAGTTTCCGCTATTTACAGTTCTAAAGATTTAACGCCGTCTCAATCGTCCTCTCTTCAACGCGTTGTTAAATCTTATCAAGAATTAAACTCGCACGGCTTAGGTCGTACCGATTTAATGACTGATTCTATCGATACAGGTGATATAGAACCAATTAAGCAACGTTATCATGCTATGTCACTCGCTATGTTGTCTATTTTACATCAAGAAGTTCATAAAATGCTAGCTCTTGGACTAGTTCGTCCATCTATAAGTGCTTGGAACTCTCCAGTACTTTTAGTGTAAAATAAATCTGGCGAATATCACTTTTGCTTCGATGGTCGTAAATTAAATTCAGTCACCAAACAGGATTCTTATCCTTTACCTTTGATTAATGACATTCTTAACCGCTTACGCGATTCTCATTATCTTACTTCCATCGATTTAAAAAGTGCTTTCTGGCAAATTCCTTTAGATCAAGCCTGTTGCGAAAAAACCGCATTCACTATTCCTGATAGAGGAGTTTTTGAGTTCACAAGAACCGCTTTTGGGCTAACTAACGCGCCACAGGCCTTACAACGGTTTATGGACCGTATTCTTGGACCGTTACTCAACGATTTTGTCTTTGTATACCTGGACGATTTTATTATCCGCACAAAAACGCTTGATGAAATGAGAATTTTGCAAACCCAGTCTGAACTATTTAGGATACACCGTCGACTCGCAAGGTTTTGGTACGAATCTCGACAAAGTCGTTGCGATTTCTAATTACCCTCTTGCACAAAACGTCACCGAAATAAAACGTTTTATTGGATTAACTTCCTGGTACCGACACTTTGTACCTCATTTTTCTACCTTGGCTGCACCATAACAGCTTTGATAAAAGGCAAGAGAAAGAAAAAATGCGTTGCATGGAGCTCGTACTTCTTTTAATGCATTTAAAGATGCTCTCATTTCTGCTACTATTCTTGCTAGTCCTGATTTTGCTAAACCGTTCACCATGCATACCGATGCCTCTAACTACGGCATAGGCGGTGTACTTACTTTACTAATACTAATCTAAATAAAATATAGTGCACCATTAAATATAATTTATTTCATTTTTATTTTTTTTATTCATCTCTTTATTTGAAAATAAAAAATCATTCACAAAACTCAAATTATAAAATTGGGTAACAAAGATAAAAAAGTTTGGTCCATGTTACTAATCTTCACATTTTTTGGCTATTTTTATACATTTTATTCATCCATTGTTGCTTCTTCAATTCTTCCAAATAATGTTCTTTGGATTTCTTTTGCTATTTTCTTATACATTTTTTATTCATCCATTGTTGGTTCTTTAATTCTTCCAAATAATGTTCTTCGGATTTCTTTTGCTTTTCTTCAGCGTTGCATGGACTCCTGATGCTCGTACTTCTTTTGATGCATTAAAAGATGCTCTCATTTCTGCTCCTATTCTTGCTAGTCCTGATTTTGCTAAACCGTTCACTATGCATACAGATGTCTCTAACTACGGCATAGACGGTGTACTTACATAGGAATTTAATGGTCACGAACACGCTATAGCTTAGGTCAGTCGTACGTTGAATAAAGCCGAGTGTAATTATTCAATTACCGAGAAAGAATGTTTGAGCGTAATATTTTCTATAGACAAATTACGTCCTTATGTTGATGGCACCACTTTTACAGTTGTCACCGATCATCATTTTTTGCTCTGGTTGATGTGTATGCAGGATTCTAACGGCAAATTAGCCCGCTGGTTCGTCAAACTCCATAATTCGACTATAAAGAAATTCATCGTCCTGGAAAAATAATGTTGTTCCTGATGCATTATCGCGTGCACCCTTGGAAGTGTCAGTTTTATCGGATGATATCTATTCATTTCCTAACACCAATGATAAATGGATCATTAAGCAACGTCAGTTTGTTCAAACTAATTCTACGGATTATCCGGATTGGAGAGTAGAAAATGGCGTCATGTATAGACTGCTTCCAATTGTTTCTCGAGTTTCTAATTTATCGCCTTGGAAAATTGTTATTCCGTCGGACTCGCGTAAACTCATTCTCCAAGATTGATGATTCGCCTACGTCTGGACATTATTGAATTTTTAAAACTTTTTGTCGATTGACAGAATCATATTACTGGCCTCATATGCGCTCTGACGTACGTCGTTACGTACTGCGTTGTCTAACTTGTTTGGCACAAAAATCGCTCAATGTACCCCCTCCTGGTCAAATGGGAACGCAGAAAAATATTAAATTTCCTTGGCAAGCCATTGCTATCGATTTTCAAGGACCTTTTCCTCGTTCATCAAATGGAAACACCCATCTGTTTGTCATTTCCGACTGGTTCACTAAGTCCACTTTACTATTTCCTGTCCATCAAGCTACTGCCAAGACAGTGTGCACTATCTTGGAACAAGATGTTTTTCTCATGTTTGGCGGGCCACATATTATTTTCTGTGATAACGGCACGCAATTCACTAGTTCAGAATTTAAAACTCTTTTATTCGATGGTCGTAAATTAAATTTAGTCACCAAACAGGATTCTTATCCTTTACCTTTGATTAATGACATTCTTAACCGCTTACGCGATTCTCATTATCTTACTTCCATCGATTTAAAAAGTGCTTTCTGGCAAATTCCTTTAGATCAAGCCTGTTGCGAAAAAACCGCATTCACTATTCCTGATAGAGGAGTTTTTGAGTTCACAAGAACCGCTTTTGGGCTAACTAACGCGCCACAGGCCTTACAACGGCTTATGGACCGTATTCTTGGACCGTTACTCAACGATTTTGTCTTTGTATACCTGGACGATTTTATTATCCGCACAAAAACGCTTGATGAAATGCGAATTTTGTAAACCCAGTCTGAACTATTTAGGATACACCGTCGACTCGCAAGGTCTTTGTACGAATCTCGACAGAGTCGTTGCGATTTCTAATTACCCTCTTCCACAAAACGTCACCGAAATAAAATTTTAAGTTAAAATTTTTTTTCGTCGGAAAGTGGTACTGTTGCATTAATTTTTATTGCAAATGCTTTTTCATACTGCGCGCTACTTTGCCAATAGTGATATTTTAATACTCGCAGTTGAAAGCAGTCTGATCACTCCCAGTGAGTTGAGTCGGGTTTCTGCGGTTCAGCGAAGCTGTTGACATTCATGTTCCAGAGTGCTAAATCTCATTAATATTACTTTATTAGTTCATTTTGTATTATATTATAATTAATCTGTGAGTATTCACCTATTTTGCTAGTTATTTGTATTATATTTAACTTAATTTTTTGCATTAGTACAGAGCACGTGTAAACGTTGGACCGTTGCACACTAATTAGTAATTTTCCCAATATTACAAGTTAAATGTGCTTTCATTCTTTTTACTACTCTTTTATATTAATCAGATTGTATTCTAAAATTATTTTAATTAGCTCATCGTTGTAGATTTACACTCTTGGATCATTGATGCGCCACGTGCGCGGATTGTAGAAAATCCCCACTCCATTGTTATATTATTCCTTGCATTCATTATTCCCTACATTCATTATTCCCTACATTCATCTCCATAGTATGTGATCGTATGAAAGTGTGTATGAATTTTGTTCTACGATTGCCTATTGCGTCATCGACGCATTTTGCTGTAGTTTAATTGATTCTGGCTTTGTTAGTTTAGTTTGTGATATTAGTTTAAGCCTTGGTTTGATCGTATGCTTTTTTGAATTTGTTGTACCTAATTCTTTTTTTATACGCCAAATCGTACGGAATCGATTAAACACAGACAAACGTGCGACGAGTTTTTTTTTACTCTTCGAAATTCTACGTCACTGCAGGCGCTCAGCTAGTCATAACTCATTCGCATCATCATTACTAACTTCTATTATTTTCTTCTTTAATTATTTGATATTTCGCATTTACATTCAATTTAAATATTTTGAGCTCATATTGTTGTTTAATAATTAATCTTACAATTGCTGTCTTTATTTTTTTCTTAATTCAATTGTTAAGGTTAGGTGGATCTGATCGTGAGTACGATACTCTGTATTAAGTCTGCCCACATTAAATTTTTCCTTTACTCGAATAGAGGTGGAAACTTGGTTTCTCGTTTGTCCGTCAGCCGCCGTTTGAGTCGTGTTGAGGAAGAACATCAGTCGCACTCGAGGACGCCTAGAACTTCGGCCGTACATAAGTCCATTCAGACTAGTCTTCATCGCCAGCCAGCGTCGGACCGTGACTTTATTCCAACGAGCCACCGACAGCTTTAGAGATTACTTTCTCTTGCTTTTGATTTTAGGCATGGGCTAACGCCACACAGCGTAAACGAGCATGAAATAGCAAAAGAAACCCAAAGAATATTATGTGGAAGAATTGAAGAAGCAACAATGGATGAATAAAATGTATAAAAAAATAGCCAAAAAATGTGAAGCAGAGGAAAATTAGTAACATGGACCGAACTTTTTTATCTTTGTTACCCAATTTTATAATTTGAGTTTTGTGAATGATTTTTTATTTTCAAATAAAGGTATGAATAAAAAAAATAAAAATGAAATAAATTATATTAAATGGTGCAGTATATTTTATTTAGATTAGTATTAGTAAAATAAGTACACCGCCTATGCCGTAGTTAGAGGCATCGGTATGCATGGTGAACGGTTTAGCAAAATCAGGACTAGCAAGAATAGTAGCAGAAATGAGAGCATCTTTAAATGCATTAAAAGAAGTACGAGCTCCATGCAACGCATTTTTTCTTTCTCTTGCCTTTTATCAAAGCTGTTATGGTGCAGCCAAGGTAGAAAAATGAGGTACAAAGTGTCGGTACCAGGAAGTTAATCCAATAAAACGTTTTATTTCGGTGACGTTTTGTGCAAGAGGGTAATTAGAAATCGCAACGACTTTGTCGAGATTCGTACCAAAACCTTGCGAGTCGACGGTGTATCCTAAATAGTTCAGACTGGGTTTGCAAAATTCTCATTTCATCAAGCGTTTTTGTGCGGATAATAAAATCGTCCAGGTATACAAAGACAAAATCGTTGAGTAACGGTCCAAGAATACGGTCCATAAACCGTTGTAAGGCCTGTGGCGCGTTAGTTAGCCCAAAAGCGGTTCTTGTGAACTCAAAAACTCCTCTATCAGGAATAGTGAATGCGGTTTTTTCGCAACAGGCTTGATCTAAAGGAATTTGCCAGAAAGCACTTTTTAAATCGATGGAAGTAAGATAATGAGAATCGCGTAAGCGGTTAAGAATGTCATTAATCAAAGGTAAAGGATAAGAATCCTGTTTGGTGACTGAATTTAATTTACGACCATCGAAGCAAAAGTGATATTCGCCAGATTTATTTTACACTAAAAGTACTGGAGAGTTCCAAGCACTTATAGATGGACGAACTAGTCCAAGAGCTAGCATTTTATGAAGTTCTTGATGTAAAATAGACAACATAGCGAGTGACATAGCATGATAACGTTGCTTAATTGGTTCTATATCACCTGTATCGATAGAATCAGTCATTAAATCGGTACGACCTAAGCCGTGCGAGTTTAATTCTTGATAAGATTTAACAACGCGTTGAAGAGAGGACGATTGAGACGGCGTTAAATCTTTAGAACTGTAAATAGCGGAAACTTCGTCGGTAGAAGTATTTTGAATTGATTTGTCAAAATCAAGAGAGCCGTGATTTCAATAATCAGAAGAAAAGTTAAAATTTAAACCAAAAATAGTACAAAAATCTAGTCCCAATATGATTGAATGACGTAATGAGGGTACAATAAAAAATGAGACAGAAAAAGAATGATTTGACAAGGTAATAGGAACGGTAACGCGTCCAATAACATTCTGGGTGGAACCGTCAACAGTGATGACATGATTGACATTATTAGAACCAATTATTAAATTATTGTCTTTAAGAAGCTGTAGACCAGAGGGTCTAATAATAGACAGATTAGCTCCAGAATCCAGTAGAGCTGTAGTGTAAATATTTCCAAACTTAATTCGTAAAAAAGGACGAGAATTAGAACCAGAATGACATAAGACGAGAGCGATCTCTTTGCTTGAACAAAAATGAGCAACAGTGATTAACCATTTAACCCATTCCGAAGCTTGTGTTTCAGAGCAAGGGACAGTCTTTAAAGGAGAAAATGCCTTCGTGCGACGGCGACTGAACCATTGCAGGCCTACTCGTTTTTTGCCTGGCACTTAAGGGCAGGTACGGTGTGTGACGTTGGGAGTACCGCAAGAAAAACAGTGTCGCTTAAAGGGTTTAGAACAAGCAGGAGCTAAGTGATCAAGCACCGCAATTGAAACATTTGCGACGATTGAATCTAAGCAGAGAAGTAGAAGCAGATGAATTTGCTTGGCCCGACTGAACAGTGTTAACACGCATAGCGGGTACACGTTGAAATGCAAATTCTGGTTCTAAAAAAGCAGAGTTACGATTTGGAGTATTTAGAAAGTTTTTCAAACGATGGTCTGTGGTTTACATATTGAAACGAGCTCATCTAAGTTACGGGCTTGTAAAACTGAGAATTCTTTCTGAAATCTAGGTTGAAGATTACGCAGAATGATGTTAAGTGAAGCGGTATTACTCGTATCAGGAGGATGACTGAGGCGTGTAAATAAATTACGCATGACAGCGACATATATTTCTACTTTTTCGCAGGGTCCTTGTGTTTCTTCAATAACTGTTTCACTTCCTGCAATCATATTTTCAGCTTCTTTTATTGCTTTATTTGTTTTCTTTTTTTTAGCCCTGGTTTGAATTTATGAGTTAGTATGGTGAAAAGATTTCGAACATGAATGCAAACCAATGTAGACCTTAAAAATATAAAAAAATCTGCTGTGGCCAGCACACGACCTCTCACCTAATTCTGCTTATTCTACTAATCTAATAAATAGTTTTACTTACATTTTAATAGTTTCATGTTCATGTTACATGTAAACTATAAAGTAAACCAAGATACAAGCAAAAGGAGTCAACTGTACTGTCACTTTCATAATAATTTTGCGTAGAAACAAATTTCATACCATGGACAACAAGATACTGGAATTTCAAAAAAGTAGATTTAAATAATTGTCCTATAGTTTATAAATGGTACAAAAAATTCTTTTAAAAAAAATTCTGTTATATTTAATTAAACATAAATGCTTTATTTATCGAGATAATTTAAGAAAAATCATATTGCTCTATATGAACCAAATTACAATTTGTCTATTGAAAATCGTATTTAAACCTTAGATACAAAACTTGGTATTTAAATGTTTGATAATTTTGGAGTTATTGCGTCCGGTAAAATTATAACATAGAAACGAACGCACACACACACGCACATCCACACACACAGACATCATCTCAAAAATGTGTAATTCTTATTCTAGAGACCCTAAAACGTGCTTATCTGCCAAAAACTCACACTCGAAAATTTAGACCCGTCGCAATACCTCTCTTGTAGAATATGAGGCGAGAGACAAAAAGGAATCAGAGAAGCCTCGAAAAATTATCAGGAAGATTTTGAACCGTTGCAACCGACTGAAAGAGTAATTAAACCGCGATATATCAGAATAAATACTTTTAAAATAACTACGGCTGAAGTTATTGCAGCTCTCAGAAATGACTGCTTAGTATTTATGCCTTCAATTCAAGAAACTTATTCTGAATATTACTTAAGTAATGACCAATTTATGATCGATTTTCACGTAAAAGATGTTTTTGGACCTGGATTTCCGTTTATCAGACATGACATTTATAAAAACAGCATTTTCATTTTACAAGACAAAGCAAGTGTTGCCACTGCTAGAATATCATTATATTAATTTTTATTTAGATTAGTATTAAATAAAATATACTGCACCATTTAATATTTTTATTTCAACATGTTAAGTTTCTTATTCACATTCAAAATTGACAGAGTTAATATTCAAGTTTACACAATATATTTATAATGTTCTTTTAATAAACGCATGCGTACTAATAGTTAACATAAAGCAAAGCTAGACATAAACTAATCTATGCTAACAAAACCCTTCTTGAGTCCAACAGAACTCCGTTTTCTTGACATAAACTAATCTATGTTAACAAAACCCTACTTGAGTCCAACAGAAATCCGTTTTTTTGACATAAACTAATCTATGCTAACAAAACCTTTCTTGAGTCCAACAGAAATCGTTTACGCTAGGTTCACGCTCGTTCACGCTAGGTTCACGCTGTGTGGCGTTAGACACTCCCTTGATTTTAACAGTATGTGCAATGTGCATTCACTCTTGCTTCAATAATATTCTAAGTTTCTTTTATTGTTTCAGTTTTCTTTTTCATCGTTTTTTCTGCCTGACTATTTCCGTCCACTATCATTTCTTCCACATTACTGGATTCTTTAATAACTGTTTCACTTGCTTTAATATCAGTTACTTCTATTGTTGCAGTTTTCTTTTTCTTCTTTTTTCTGTATGAATATTTCCATTCTCTGTCATTTCTTCTATATAACTGGTTTCTTCAATAACTGTTTCACTTCCTTCAATCATATTCTCAGCTTCTTTTATTGCTTTATTTGTTTTCTTTTTCTTCTTTTTTTATAACCCGGGTTTGAATTTATGGGTTAGTATGGCGAAAAGATTTCGAACATGAATGCAAACCAATGCAGACCTTAAATAAATATTATAACACAAAATTATACACCTACCTGTAGGTGTACTCGGCTAGGGTCGTGAAAGCTGGAATATCACTAGAAAATAACTTCAGGGAGAGCATAGGGCGAGGCGTTTGTTCTCCGAAAGCGCCACTTGATTGGAAAAATAAGAATGAAAAACTTTATAACCAACACTGAGAAAAAAGGTTTTATACAACAAGTTTTTACTTCCTTGTACAGAGTAAAAAGGAAGTATTGTAATCGCGAAAAATTTCGGTTTTCAGATTTTGATGGAAATATCCATTTTGACCTTTTCTGAATCCATTATGACTAGTTTCGTCGTGACGTCTGTACGGACGGACGTATGTATGTCGCATAACTCAAATACGGTTAGACGTAGAAAGTTGAAATTTTGTATTTAGGAGTGTTATAGCATCTAGTTGTGCACCTCCTATTTTTGGTATCAATCTACAAACCGGAAGTAGTACTTTTTTCAAATATTTCGATAAATATTTAATTTAAGACAATTTTTTTATTTTAAATGAAACATTATGTGATAATTACCTACAATCAATATTTTATAAATATTTTTGTATCTGGTATCATTTAAGAATAATTAAAGTAGGTATATATTTATAATTTAGTATTTCGGTATCTTGTAGTCCATGATCGATTAACATTTGTTACTACGTAAAATTTAAATGATTATGACATGACAGTGACAATAGTAAAATATGCTTTATATCTTCTTCTGCAGTTTAAATAAAATGACTAAAATATATTTGTGAGTATAGTAGCAGTAGTCGTAGTACTTATATATTAATATATTTGTATAATAAGTTAAAAGAATAAAGTAGGTATGGCGGGAGGTCTTGTGGTGGCCACGTCAGATTATTTTATATTATTCTACATTTTAGTTATTAAGAAAAGTATGAACAGTTTAATAGGCGTACAAGGAAGTCATGTGGTGTCCACGTCAGATTTTTTAATTTCAGTTTTATTAGAAGTATAAAATAGTTTTTTTTCATTTTATACTGGAAAAATATTAGTTCTTTAATTATTATAAAATAACATTGTTTAACTTCTGTTGTATAGCATCCAACAAACAACATATTAACTTTTAATAAGTAATGTTTTATTAAAGTAATTATTTTATACAACACGAAACATAAAAATATATTTTATACATCTTAAACATTAATGTTATTAACTTCTATAAGAAAAAATCAATAGTATATTATTTTTATAAGTAAACATTATAGTGGTTAATAAACGTTTTATAAAACGCGCGCTTGCGTAACCTAGAGTGTAGAGTTCCGATATCCCGTTTGTGCTTGAGCACGTGTCGCTGTGTTGTACGTTCTTGTTTAAAGACGAAGAATTTAGCCGGATGTGTTTGTTTATGGAAGTCAAGAAATAATCTATAAAATGAGTGAATTTGTGAACGAAATTCTATCAGTGTGGAATTTGGAGGAGTATCTACCAAATTTTGAAGGTAAGTACAAGTATTTTTTACTCAGATCTCAGAATAGACAATAATAATTTCCCCGACTGCTGACTCATCCAATTTTAAATTAGTGCGTGTGGGTAAACCCTCAAATGATAAAATCAGACCTCTAAAAGCTACTTTAAAGGATCCTCAAGAAGTGCTTTAAAGTACTACGAAACTCGAAAGTTTAGACTTTCATCATCAGGACCGGGTACAAAATAACTACAAAAAACACAAAAACAATAGTAACATGGTACAAATTCAATAGTACAAGTACAAAAAAAGCTAATCAACAAAATTATCACATATTGATTCAATCATATCACAGAAAAGAAACAGAAACTTGACAGGTTTCATGTCAACTCCAGGGACTGAATGCAAGTGACACGGGCAAACTGTTATAAATGTCAATTATCAAATAATAGTATAATATTTTGTTAAATGTTAATATTCATATATTTTTCTATGTTTGTAATATGTAATATCATTATCTCTCTCTCACTCTACCTGTCAAGTAAGAAGTAATAGACCAGTCGGGAAATCAGAAATTCGCACTTCTAGGTGCATTTTATGTAACATTTTGGTAACATGAGTTTCTAGACTAATTTGACCCCGCTGAATTCGAATCTGCCCGTTACCAAGCCGAATTTTGCATGCAACACCAGGAATCCAAGATGGCGGCCGTTTTTTGAATCTTCACGTAAAACACGTAAATATTGTTGTATTTTTGAGAATGATGAGTCTTTTTCTAGGTTTTCGGTGTCTCTGATTTCATTGAATCACACAGTTTTGACATTCAAATGTAATATTCAAGATGGCGGCCAAAGAAACCGGAAGTTAAACCGTCCAAAGAATATACAAAAACATTTTAATCAACTTTTGGGTTATCAAGGGCCTTACAAAAATTTAATATAATGTATATTACGTAAAATTTACAAAGGAATCCAATGCCGCAAACCGGAAGTCAATATCTTTATTCGTTCAGAAAGTATAGTTGTTTAAACACAAAAAATATTTAAAATTCTTAAAATTTGCAATTTTCATTTGAAGATAATAATTCAATTTTGGGTTATCAAGGGCGTTACAAAACATTTAATATAATGTATCTTACGTAAAATTTACCAAGGAATCCAACGCTGCAAACCGGAAGTCGATATCTTTATCCGTTTAGAAAGTAGAGTTGAGTAAACACAAAAAATATTTAAAATTTTTAAATTTTGCAATTTTCATTTGAAGATAATAATTATATTTTGGGTTATCAAGGGCCTACCATAAAATTTAACATAATGTTTCTTACATAAAATTTACTAAGGAATCCAACGCCGCAGACCGGAAGTCGATATCTTTATTCGTTCAGAAAGTATAGTTGATTAAACACAAAAAATATTTAAAATTCTTAAAATTTGCAATTTTCACTTGATGATAATAATTAAATTTTGGGTTATCAAGGGCCTTACAAAACATTTAATATAATGTATCTTACGTAAAATTTACCAAGGAATTCAACGCTGCAAACCGGAAGTCGATATCTGTATCCGTTTAGAAAGTAGAGTTGATTAAACACAACAAATATTTAAAATTCTTAAATTTTGCAATATTCACTTGATGATAATAATTAAATTTTGGGTTATCAAGGGCCTACCATAAAATATAACATAATGTTTCTTACATAAAATTTACTAAGGAATCCAACTCCGCAAACCGGAAGTCGATATCTTTATCCGTTTAGAAAGTAGAGTTGATTAAACACAAAAAATATTTAAAATTCTTAAATTTTGCAATTTTCACTTGAAGATAATAATTTAATTTTGGGTTATCAAGAGCCTTATAAAACATTTAGTATAATGTATCTTACGTAAAATTTACTAAGAAATCTAGCGCCGCAAACCGGAAGTCGATATCTTTATCCGTTCAGAAAGTACAGTTGATTAAACACAAAAACTATTTTAGATTTTTAAATTTTGCAATTTTCACTTGGAGATAATAATTCACACTTCTAGGTGCATTTTATGTAACATTTTGGTAACATGAGTTTCTAGACTAATTTGATCCCGCTGAATTCGAATCTGCCCGTTACCAAGCCGAATTTTGCATGCAACACCCGGAATCCAAGATGGCGTCCGTTTTTGAATCTTTACGTAAAACAAGTAAATATTGTTGTATTTTTGTTGTATATTTTATAAGATAATACAATGAATATATATATATATATATATATATATATATATATATATATATATATATATATATATATATATATATATATATAGTAGAAAAAATGTTATCGACCGTTTGTAGTATAATTAGAGTTTAAAAAATCTCGGGAATCGGTCAGGGCTCAAATACTAGTTGTTATTACGTACTTAAATTTATTTCAAAAATTCCAATATTTCGGACATTAATTGTGTCCTTCATCAGGGAAACTGTCAGGAAAATACAAAAATATAAATAAATATATAACATGAAAATTACACAGAAAATACATTGAAAACATTTTTTAAAAAATACTTACGAAAAGTATTAAGTATTAAGAATCTGAACGCAAAACACTGTCTGCAGTACCGATTTTCTTCTATCAACATTTAAATATTTATGTTTTGTTACTTTGGAAGATTTATACATTTATAAGAAAAATTTTATAATTTTATACTTTGCAAACTGCGTATCTAAATATAACAAGTAATAGCAGGTGGTTCAGCCGTTGGATAATTCTATGATTTCCCGCTCAAAATGTTGTTGGTTGGTTGGTAACTCCCACCTGTTGAACATGGTCTACTTCAAGTTGTAGAGTGACGTTTTGGAGATTATTTCGCACGTGACAGAAGAGGTTAATTATGTTTGGTTCCAATGTTTGTTCAAAAGGAGATTGTAGTACGTGTTGATGTTGTTAATGTCTTTTTTGCTGTTAATGGTGTTATTTGTGACAGCTATGTGAAACATTTCTAGCAGTTTCCTTTTGCTTCTGTTTTTTTCAGTTGATAATATAATAACGTCTTCTTTTTTAAAGCCATGTTTAAGGTTTCTACAGTGCACCGCCATTGTACAGGATTTTGTCGGAATTTTGATATCACTTATGTGTTGGGTCAGCCTGGACTTAAGGGCTTGACTTGTTTCACCCACATAACATTTATCACAATCAGCACATTTAATTTTATATACTATATTACTTCTTTCAGGTGTTTTTATTTTCTCTTTGGTTTTTGTGAAATACTTGTTGAGCTGTTCTCGGTTTTTACAAGCTATTTTGATGTTTTCATTTTTGAAGACCTTCATTAATTTGTATGACAGATCTTCAATGAAGAGTATAGAGCTGTATTTAGTTGCATGATCATCATCATTAGCTTCTTGTATTAAACCGTGCCTTGGTGTTTCAGTATTGCTTGTGTAAATCAACTTTTTGAGAAAAGCTGGTGGATATGAGTTCTTCCTGAGTGTAATATAAAGTTCTTCCATGTTTTTTCTGTGGTACATTGGGTGTGATAGTTTGAGTACTCGTTGTTTAAGTCCTTGTACAAAGTTTATTTTTGTCTTAAGTGGTTGTTCACTTCTGTAGTTTAGATATCTTCATGTGTGTGTTGGGTTTTTATAATAGTCGAGCGTTATTATATTATCCTCTGATCTAATCAGCAGCGTGTCTAAGAAAGGAACGCTATTGTTTGTTTCCTTCTCACATGTGAATTGTAAGTGTGTGTTATAACGGGGGTTTTCACGATTTTTTGGTTTTTTTATATGTTAATCTATACATTAAAATATAAGACCCGTATTTTTTCTTTTCGCTTAAAAGTTGCTAATAAGCCAGAAAAAAATTCATAAAGTTTAAAAAAATAAATGCCGCGAAAATCGATGCCGCGTGTAACAGTGTGACGTCACCAACATCTAGAACATACGTTCAACGCGCTGACAAGGAGCGATACGTAGGTCTTACCTTACACAGTCAACATCTTGTCAACTTGAACAGAAAAACATAACCAAACTGTTTCATGCCGTTTCATTTCGATTAAAACCAACACAAAAATTCTTCAATAAACTGTAAGTAATTGTGTTTGAATCTAACCGAACTCGACAACGTGAACCCGTGAACGTTGGTGAACGTGTCAAAAATCGAAAAATCAACAGCTGGTCTATTGTCCAAACGACAAAAAACGAACTTACACGAACCAACTCCTGGTTTGATATCAATGTTGGCTACGTCACACATGGCGCATTTCAATGAACGATTCAAAAGACTTACATTTTCAATTCGATAAAGAGGTAATAAATCTATCAAAATTAACAATTATTATCACTTTCCTATAACTTATACATGCTGAAAATTGATATCCAATAAGTATTTCTTTAAAAGCCGTAGGCTTGAAAACCCCCACTGTTGAACAAATTTAATGTGTATTCAATTTTGTTGTTAGGTACTGCTAATATTACGTCATCCACAAATCGTTTGAGGAATGGCAGCTCATAGTCCATACATAGTCAACACAATACGAAAATTGGAAAAAGAACTGAACTATAGTATGAATTTTGTGAAACCAAAACTAACAAAAGACATATTTGACAAATTCAACCATAAACAACAAATACATTATAAAAAACAATTCAATAATAACAAAATTAACAACACAAATAAATTTAACAAACTTTTGCAACTTGCCAACAACAAGAATATTAACATCGAAGAAAAGTGGATAGAAAATCATTCCAATGTGGAAATAACCCAAGAAGTTCATGACACTTTAGCGCTCGGTCCAAAATTCTGTCTTCCAACCACTAAAACAGAAGACATTAACATAATTAAACTTCTAACTGACGTAGAACATACAATCAATTTATGCACACACACAGAAAGGGATAAATACAGAGCTGAATGTATTAACATCATAACAAACTTTATGAATAGAAAATCCAACAATCCAGAAACAAAAACAACCTTAAAGCCTAATCAACTAATTAAATTTAAAAAGGAAAATCCTGAAATTTACATAATTAAAGCAGATAAAAGTAACACAACTGTACTTATAAATAAACAGGCATATATTGATAAATGTTTAGATATTCTAAATGATGATAACACGTTCAAGGACATAAAAAAGGATCCAACAAGCAAATTTCAAAGGAAAAACAATGAATTAGTGTCAAAACTGAAACGTGGAAATCAAATTGACGAACAATTAGCTAAAAACCTCATGATGTACACAGCCACTCCTCCAGCGTTTTATGGTCTTCTTAAAACGCATAAGTTGGAATTACCAATTCGACCAATCGTAAGTGGAATAAATTCTCCAGTAAATAAAATATCAAAATATCTTGCGCAGGTGCTCACTAATGCCATGGACTCTGAAAACACACACAATGTTAAAGATTCCTTTGATTTCGCAAACACAATAAACAACTACAACTTACCACCAGGATACGTACTCATCAGTCTTGATGTCGTATCACTATACAGTAATGTCCCGAAAGAACTAGTTCTCCAAGACATCGAACAGAACTGGGAAACCATAAAAAACAAACGGTATTACCTGGAATGCATAAATCTTGTGATGGAATGCAACTATTGTGTTTTCAACGGAACTTTTTACAGTCAAAATTTTGGATTGAGCATGGGTAGTTCGATCAGCCCAGTCCTGGCGAATAGAGTGATGGATATCCTTATAGACACATGCGTTAAGAAACTGGACTATGAGCTGCCATTCCTCAAACGATTTGTGGATGACGTAATATTAGCAGTACCTAACAACAAAATTGAATACACATTAAATTTGTTCAACAGTTATAACACACACTTACAATTCACATGTGAGAAGGAAACAAACAATAGCGTTCCTTTCTTAGACACGCTGCTGATTAGATCGCTCGACTATTATAAAAAGCCAACACACACATGAAGATATCTAAACTACAGAAGTGAACAACCACTTAAGACAAAAATAAACTTTGTACAAGGACTTAAACAACGAATACTCAAACTATCACACCCAATGTACCACAGAAAAAACATGGAAGAACTTTATATTACACTCAGGAAGAACTCATATCCACCAGCTTCTCTCAAAAAGTTGATTTACACAAGCAATACTGAAACACCAAGGCACGGTTTAATACAAGAAGCTAATGATGATGATAATGCAACTAAATACAGCTCTATACTCTTCATTGAAGATCTGTCATACAAATTAATGAAGGTCTTCAAAAATGAAAACATCAAAATAGCTTGTAAAAACCGAGAACAGATCAACAAGTATTTCACAAAAACCAAAGAGAAAATAAAAACACCTGAAAGAAGTAATATAGTATATAAAATTAAATGTGCTGATTGTGATAAATGTTATGTGGGTGAAACAAGTCAAGCCCTTAAGTCCAGGCTGACCCAACACATAAGTGATATCAAAATTCCGACAAAATCCTGTACAATGGCGGTGCACTGTAGAAACCTTAAACATGGCTTTAAAAAAGAAGACGTTATTATATTATCAACTGAAAAAAACACAAGCAAAAGGAAACTGCTAGAAATGTTTCACATAGCTGTCACAAATAACACCATTAACAGCAAAAAAGACATTAACAACATCAACACGAACTACAATCTCCTTTTGAACAAACATTGGAACCAAACATAATTAACCTCTTCTGTCACGTATAAATCTTCCAAAGTAACAAAACATAAATATTTAAATGTTGATAGAAGAAAACCGGTACTGCAGACAGTGTTTTGCGTTCAGATTCTTAATACTTAATACTTTTCGTAAGTATTTTTTAAAAAATGTTTTCAATGTATTTTTTGTGTAATTTTCATGTTATATATTTATTTATATTTTTGTATTTTCCTGACAGTTTCCCTGATGAAGGACACAATTATTGTCCGAAATATTGGAATTTTTGAAATAAATTTAAGTACGTAATAACAACTAGTATTTGAGCCCTGACCGATTCCCGAGATTTTTTTTACTCTCTCTCTCTCTCTCTCTCTCTCTGTCTCTCTCTCTCTATATATATATATATATATATATATATATATATATATATATATATATATATATATCGTAAGTAGAATAAATTGTTTGGTATATTCTTTGGACAGTTAACTTCCGGTTTCTTGGGCCGCCATCTTGAATATTACATTTATGGCAATTGAATGTCAAAACTGTGCGATTCAATGAAATCAGAGACACCTAGAAAAAGACTCATCATTCTCAAAAATACAACAATATTTACGTGTTTTACGTGAAGATTCAAAAAACGGCCGCCATCTTGGATTCCAGGTGTTGCATGCAAAATTCGGCTTGGTAACGGGCAGATTTGAATTCAGCGGGGTCAAATTAGTCTAGAAACTCATGTTACCAAAATGTTACATAAAATGCACCTAGACGTTAGAAATAGAGCGAATTTCGGATTTCCCGACTGGTCTATAACGCATCGTGTTGTTGACTTGTTTCGTATCGTTGTATTTCTAATGGATGAATAAAACCTTTTTGTCATTATTCAAAGTATAAATCAGTGTTTAGTGTATTATTTAAACGTAACCTTTAACAGGTTATGGGCCCAGGAGCACTGAGTGACAAAAAGATTTATGTAACATAACATCCAAAGTACAAACTATATTCTGAGGTTATCCAGCCGCCGTGCGAAGTGAAAAACTAACCTCAAGAATGTCGGACAGTGATATAGCAAGAATCACAAAGCTAAAAGGAATCGAAAATTGGTCGTTATGGAAGTTTCAAGTACGTATTACTTTAAATACGATTGATGCATGGGATGTTGTTCAAGGTATCAAAATAAAGTCAGAACAGTACGATGGTGCCGACGCAGCAGCTCGAGCAACAAACGAAAGACAGTTAGCAGCGTGGACCAAAGCGGACAATGCTGCACAAACGATCATCGGAACGTCCGTTGAAGAGAAATCATTGTTGCACATAATTAATTGCGAAACCTCACATGCAATGTGGGAAAAGTTGCTCTCAGTTTATGAGCATAAAAACGAAGCAAGTATACATATGTTACAGCAACAATGGTATAATATGAAAAAGAAAGCGGCAAGTGATATGGCGACGTACATTTCACAATTGGAGGATGTTTCGCATCGCTTGAAAACGCAGGGTGAAAACATACCAGACTCGATGATTATGACAAAACTGTTGATGACATTACCGCCAGAATATAATCATTTTCTAAGCGCATGGGAGTCAATGCCTCAAAACCAACGGACTCTTACAAATCTAACATCAAGGCTGATGATGGAAGAAAAGCGCATGAATCTACAGGATCAGCCAGAAGGTAATGCTTTTGTAGCTGGTAAACAATATAAAAGCAATAAAAACAAACCTCGCAACGATAATAAAAATGCAAAGAAACCAGGTAAATGTTTTAATTGCAACAAACCAGGGCATTGGGCAAGAGATTGCTGGCACGCCAAATCAAAGGAACATGAGCAGAACAAAACCAAAGGAGAAGCACTCATCGGTGAAACTCTCGCATCAATGACAGGCGCAGACGCTGATAAAAAATCGTGGTATCTAGATTCAGGAGCCACGGATCATATGTCCAATGAGATCAAGTGGTTTTTGAACTACAAACCATTTAAAACCAAACTGCAGGTTCGTATTGGAGATGGCAACTATATCTCAGCATTGGGAAGCGGATATATAAATATTTTAGCGTTCGACGCCGAAAACTGGAAAGAAAAGCATCTGTCTAATGTTTTATATGTGCCAGAAATTCATTATAACCTTCTCTCACTAGGAGCCGCACTAGACAAGGGATTTAATTTTAAATCTGACCAGACAACCTGTCAGTTATTTAAAGATGGAAGTATCGTTGCAGTGAGAGTTCGAGAGAACAAACTTTACAAGATGAAGTTTCAGGTCACATCCAATAATAGTGATGTTCAAGCTAACGTAGCTACCAAGGACGAGCTACAAACCTGGCACAAGAGACTTGCGCATCAAAATTTACCTCATGTCAAAAAGATCCTGAAAGTAAATGGAATTCAATACAAAGATGATAACAGGGCACGATGTGAAAATTGTATTATTGGAAAAATGCACAAAACACCTTTTCCAATAAGTGACACGAAAACTAAAGAAATTGGTGATCTAATCCACGGAGATCTATGCGGCCCTATGCAGGAAAATTCCGTAGGAGGTTCCAGGTACTATTTCCTTTTGAAAGACGATTATTCACATTGGAGAACGGTGTACTTTCTGAAACGAAAATCAGAAGCAGCAGAAAACCTGAACTATTTTATCAAATCAAGCCAGAAACAAGTACAACGAGGAATTAAAACGATCAGAACCGACAATGGATTAGAGTTCATTAACCGCGAAGTGAAGAAAATTACCCAGCAACACGGAATCCTAAATCAAAAGACAGTAGCGTATAATCCTCAACAAAATGGCTCTGCAGACAGAGAAAACAGGACATTAGTAGAAACGGCAAGGACCATGCTACATGCGAGCGGGATGCCAATTCAATTGTGGGCAGAAGCCATTAATACAGCCGTGTATGTGCTCAACAGAACGAGCACGAGCAACGTTGAAGGAAAATCGCCCTACAAACTGTGGACGGGAGAAGAAAGCGACATCTCAAAATTCAAAATATTTGGAGAAGAAGTCTACACACACATCCCAAAGGAAAAAAGAAGAAAGTGGGATCCTAAGGCAGAAAGAGGTTCCTTTGTGGGATATGACATGGAGGTTAAAGGATATCGGATCTGGTTTCCAGACAAAAACAAAATTACAATTCATCGTGATGTCATCTTCACAGGCAAGCTATATAAAGATAAAAAAGAAGAGGACACATCATATATTTTGCTTGAAACAAAAGGGGATGAGCAATCAGATGAGGAGAAACCACACCCAGCTGAACAAGATGAAACTCACGAGCATGAAGGTGAAGCACAAGGAGAAGAAGAAGCCGAAATTCAAGAACAAGAGGGTGAGGCACAAGAACACGAAAATGATGATAATCTTCCGGTCAACGTTGATCCACGTAATAATAACTTCAACGAGAAGGAAGCAGCACCTGGAAATCAAACAGAAAGGCATAATTTACGGGACAGGACGAGACTGAAGAAACCAACAAGATTCGCAAACTATTGTGAAGGTGTTGAAATAGCTGCAAAATGCTATGAACCTACTTCATATCAAGACGCCATCAAATGTGAGAATTCAGAAAAATGGAAACAAGCCATGGCAGAAGAAATTGACTCATTAAGGATCAACGGAACATGGATCCTGACTGAACCCCCAAAGAATCAGGAAGTGATAGACAATAGATGGACCTTTAAAGTGAAGAGGAAGACGGATGGACACGTCGATAGGTTCAAAGCGCGACTGGTGGCGAGAGGTTTTCGACAGCGACAGGGAGTTGACTACTCGGAGACTTTTAGTCCAGTGGTGAGATTTGACTCAATAAGAATCATTTTGTCTATTGCAGCATCTAACTCTTTGAAAATGAAGCAATTCGACATTAAGACTGCCTTCTTGTACAGCGATATTGATGAAAAAATCTATATGCACCAGCCAGAAGGCTTTGAAGACGAGACAGGAAGAGTATGCGAACTAAAGAAATGCATTTACGGTCTCAAACAAGCGTCGAGACTGCAGAACAAGCGCCTCACTGATGTGCTCAAGAGATTCGGACTGAAGGCGACAGACGCAGATCCATGTGTGTTCGTTAACAACGATGAAGAAAATCTGCTTATCTTAGCCATTCATATCGATGATGGTTTGATTGTATCCAAATCTCAAGAAACAATTGACAAGCTGCTGAACGAGCTGAAGTAGGAATTCAGCGTAACCACAGGTAATGCTAATCACTATCTGGGTTTACAGATCGAGCAGTTCAAAGATGGTTCCATCTTTGTTCACCAAGAGGCATATGCAAGGGCTGTCCTTGAAAGATACAACATGGAGAATGCCAACGCAGTTGCAATTCCCGCTGACAAGAACCATCAAATGTGTGTTCCATTGCAAGACAATGGAGAGGAAGTGAAAGCTCCATATCGCGAGGCAATAGGAAGTTTGTTATATATGTCAGTTGCAACCAGGCCTGACATAACATTTGCAGTTCATAAAGCTAGTCAGTACGTTGAAGATCCAAAGAAAATGCATTGTAATGCGGTCAAGAGGATCTTGAAATACATAAAAGGGACCATCTCATACGGTCTGTACTACCCAAGTAGTGGGACCATTCAACTCACAGCCTACAGCGACTCCGACTACGTAGGCGATGTTGAGACTCGGAGATCAACCACAGGACATGTCATAAAACTGGGCGAAGCTACAGTGGCTTGGAACTCTCAGAAACAGAAAGTAGTTACTTTATCAACCACTGAGGCTGAATATCTCGCTTCATGTCAGACTGCGAAAGAAATAGTTTGGACGAAGTCACTGCTTTATGATCTAATAAACTTGAAGACGATCAGCACCACTATGTTCATGGACAACCAGAGTGCAATCTGCCTAATCAAAAATCCTGTATTTCACAAGAGATCCAAGCATATAGAAGTGAAGTACCACTTCGTAAGGGAAAAATTCAACTCAGGAGTTTTCGAATTGGAGTACGTCAGCTCAGATGATCAACAAGCAGACATCCTCACCAAACCACTCACCAGAGGCAACTTTGAGAGACAACGAGATATGTTGGGTGTCATCAGCATCAACAAACTTTAAGAACATTCAATGTCAGCTAATGAGGCAACGTTTTGCTAATTGAAGTGGGAGTGTTATAAATGTCAATTATCAAATAATAGTATAATATTTTGTTAAATGTTAATATTCATATCTTTTGACAATGCCATCTATGTTTGTAATATGTAATATCATTATCTCTCTCTCTCACTCTACCTGTCAAGTTAGAAGTAACGCATCGTGTTGTTGACTTGTTTCGTATCGTTGTATTTCTAATGGATGAATAAAACCTTTTTGTCATTATTCAAAGTATAAATCAGTGTTTAGTGTATTATTTAAACGTAACCTTTAACACAAACGCCAGAACCAAAAAATCAGGTGACTATGTTTAGTAGTGGGGATATACTGTCACACTGTCAGGTGACAGATCATTGAGGCAAGCGCCCTGTTTAAAAAGTTTAGAAATTTCTATGTTTTCTAAAATATCTAAAGTTTTACTTTTACTTCTAAAGTGTAAAATTTGAAAATTATTAGGATTGAAACTATGTCCTGTCTCTAAAATATGTTCGGCAAATGTAGAATAACCTCGATTAAGTCTGATACAGTTCAAATGTTCTTTGAAACGTTGTTTAAAGCTTCTGCCAGTCTGACCAATGTATGGTGACTGACAACCATCACACGGAAGTTTGTAAACACCTGATCGATTTAAACTGTCCGTTGAATCTATTTTTCTACAAAGAGCGCTTTTTAAATTATATAATGGTTTACAAACGAAATGAAAATTGAATTTATATTTACGGAAAATGTTATTGATTTTATAATTGATGGTTCCTAAGAAAGGTAGACTGATAAATAATTTGTTATCGTTAGAAATATTTAAAGAATTATTGTAAGCTAAGTTGGATAAGATTTTATGTCTTTTCTTTTCAATAAGTCTGTCAATGATTGTCGGAGGAAAGTTATTGGCGACTGCTATTTGTTTAATGATTTTAGTTTCTTTGTCGATCTCCTCTTTTTCTAATGGTAAAGTCAGCATACGGTGTATGTTTGAATTGAAGCAAGCTACTTTATGTTGATAACAATGAAAAGATTCAGAATTAATCGACTCATCTGTGTGTGTTGGTTTACGAAAGATGCCAAATTTAAATTTATTGTCTTGACGTTTGTTCGAGACAATCGCCCTCTACAACTGTCAACTGTACTTTTTGTGGCAGTTGGTAGCGCTGTGCCCTGTCTGCATAGCAGGACTGAATTTGTAAAGTTCAGCCAGTTCCGTTTTAGACATCACGCTGCGTAGTTCAGCACGCTGTCCCGTCTCGCTCCATGTGCTTTATTCTCCGAGAATTTAAGTACATCATTATTATTGTATTGTTGCCGTATTATTATTTGAATTGTTACATCCGTATTATTTGTGTGTGTGTATAAAGTGTTGTACGTGGTGAATCTTGTGCTAGTGAGATTTACAACCTCGCTCTCTGTTACCATCTTCCATACACGGAATCCCGGACATCCATTCCTATTATCTCTCACAACGTTTGATGTTGATATCTAAAAAATTAATGCTGTTATTATCTTCTAATTCTATAGTGAATTTAATGTTGGGATGTAAATGGTTTAAATTATTATGAAGATTATTTAATTCATCAATGGTACCAGTCCACAATAACAGCATATCGTCCACATATCTAAACCAAAAACTGATGTTTTAAAATATAAAAATAATTTGAATAATTCAAATCCAACAACAATTATGAAACGATTTTGAAGAATATTAAAGCCAAAATAGTTAACAATAATCTAATATTTGTAAAAGCAGACAAAGGTAATTGTATTACAATTTTATTTAAAACAGATTACATTACTAAAGGCAATGAATTTTTGAACAGTGGCAACACCTTTGTAGAAATTAAGAAAGATCCTACCAATAATTATTCTAGACTAACAAGAACCACTTTAAAAAATTCCAATATTTTCTTCTCCTTATTAAACATATAAATAACATTTCCCGAATAATTACAAAAAACTAATACATTGCGATAATATTACATTAAACTATCAGAATGTTCGCGGGCTAAACACAAAATTAAGTGAGTTTTATTTGAATGGTACGACTAGCTCATACGATATAATTGCATTAACTGAAACCTGGCTCAGTGACAGTGTGAAAGACAAGGAACTGTTCGATTCGAAGTATACAGTGTTTCGTAGCAACCGTGATCCAGCTACCACCGGCAAATCGAGAGGCGGGGGAGTACTTGCGGCGGTCAAGGCTACATACAATCTCAGTCAGCTGTCCGTCATTTGGCAATCTCAGAAGGTCGAATTTATTTGCACAAATTTTTTTATCAATCAATGCACAATGTTTCTTTTTGTTGTTTACATAACCCCTGATGCTTCCTCTGCGGATTATGAACATTTTAAAGATTCAGTGTTGTAACTTCCGTTTGTATATTCAAGTAAACTTATGATTTTAGGTGATTTCAATTTGCCAACGCTATGCAAATATTATTCAGATAATACTGTAACAAATAATAATGTCCAAAATTTCGTAAATTTTGTTGAACTGTTAGGTATGAAACAATGCAATAACGTATTTTATTATTATTAAATAAAAATAAGTGCCGAGGTGAATAACCTATGAGGGCACAATTACAATTTGAGTAAAGACAGTTGGCAGATCGTAATAAACAAGATACATAAACTAAATTAATTATTTCAAAACAAAAGTAACTAAAATTAGCAAATATAGGAATAAGAAGAAAAGAAAGATGATAACAAGTAGTGTACAACTAAATCACTAAATCTAAAATACAGATGTTACTAACAAATTTCAACACTATGTTCGTGTGTTTGCGTAGCTCTCACTCTACAGGCCATAGCGCGAACTACCGATCAGCTGAACGAAAACGAACGCTTCAAAACTTCACTCACTACTACTTCGCGACTGTTATTATTTATGTTGTAAACAGAGTGTTGTCTATGCGATTTTTGAACACATTTGTAGAGGATGCGTTGATTACGCTCGACGGTAATGCGTTCCAGGTGTGAAATACTCTGTTGGTGATGAAATGCTGGCGTTGTAGAGTGTGAAATTTTTCTCTTGTGAGTTTTAACTGATGACCACGAAGCTGAGTGTTGGGGTTAAGTACAAATAAATCTTTTATATTTGCCTCACACAAGCCGTGAAGTGCTCGGTATGTTAGAATTAGGTCACCACGAAGACGTCGGTCATTGAGGGAAACTAAACGAAGAAGTGACAGTCTTTCACTATACGGGAGTGCTGCTATTTGCTGTGGTAGACGAGTGAATCGTCGTTGCACTTGCTCGAGTAAGTTGATGTCCTGAGCCAATATCGGTGTTCACACATGTGCTCCATATTCCAGTATGGGTCGAATGTACGTTTTGAACAGCGTGGTGCACATTTCTGCTGTCATTGATTGAAAATGGCTTTTAATTAGGTAAGCGGCAGAATTTGCTTTCTTTAACTCTATTTGCTATATGCATTGACCATTTCAGGTCTGATGTTATGATGATACCAAGATCGTTGTGGTTTGTGACAGATTTTAGAGATGTATTGTGCAAGTGGTAAGGTGCATATGGGTTGTTCGTTCCAATTCTGAGCACTACGCATTTGTTAATATTTAATTGGAGAAGCCATTTGTTGCACCAGTTTTCTATGGAATGTAGGTCCTGTTGAAGCGTTTCACTGGTAGTGTTGGGATCTGTATATATTTTCACATCGTCAGCGTAAAAACAGCACGGTGATTCAATGGTATAGTAAAGGTTCAAGACAGGATCCCTGAAATATACCACTCTCAACAGGATTCACCGATGAATGATCACTACCTACGCGGACAGCAAATGTTCTATGCGAGAGGAATGATTTTATCCAGTTCAAAGTTGACCTCTGATTCCATGATGTTCAAGCTTAGCTAATAACCTGCGGTGTGGGATCTTGTCAAAAGCCTTGCTAAAATCTAAATAGATGACGTCGACAGGTGAGTTGCAATCTATTGATTTAGTCCAGCTGTTCAAACATTCTAACAAATTGTTAATTGTTGATTTACCGGGGACGAAACCGTGTTGTTCCTTTGGAATTACTCCTGTTGAAATTAAAAATTTAATGCTAATAAAAGAATACTCGATGTTGTGCTCTCTAATATAAATAATTGTAATGTTGATCACTGTTTAATGCTAATAAAAGAATACTCGATGTTGTGCTCTCTTATATAAATAATTGTAATGTTGATCACTGTTGAGATGTATTAGTTGCCGGAGATGTATCAATTTTCATATCTCATCGAATATCATGCTTAAAAAACATTGCAATAAACCTGAATATGTCTACCAGTTTAGAAAAGGAAATTATGAACTGTTGTTTATCCTAATTAATAATGCAAACTGGGAAACAGTATTAGAATCTTGTAATGTTGACGTCGCTTTGGAGAACTTTTATACGATATTATACGAGATTTTTGATGTTTGCATACCCAAAATCCGAACACAAACCTCTAGCCGTAAATATCCCATATGGTTTAATAACGACCTAATTAATATAATTAAATTAAAGGAACATTACTTTAGGTTATACAAGCAAACTAAAATGCCTTGTTATTTCACTAAATTTAAAGAAAATATAATAAGAGCTAAATCTCTGTCACGTAAACTGCACAGAAACTACATTGCTCAAACCGAAAGTGATATCTCAGTAGATCCGAATTTATTTTGGTCGTATGTAAGAAATAAAAACAACAACAATGGCATTCCTCTTACAATGACTGATGGCGTCTCTGATTTTTTCGGCGGGGATGCTGTAGCTAAAGCCTTTGCAATTTTTTTTAAAAGCACATATCAACCTCGTAACACTGATAACGCGACAATGAATCATCACTCTAATAATTAACCTCAAGTAAATTTAGATGGTATCACTAATGAAGAAATATTATATGCAATTAAAAACCAAAAGAACAGAAAATCAACAGGTCCAGATAACATACCTGTCTACATAATTAAAGTATCTAGTGAAATTCTCATTTCGCCATTATCCTACATCTTTAATTTATGTTTAACTAAATCAACAGGTCCAGATAACATACCTGTCTACATAATTAAAGTATCTAGTGAAATTCTCATTTCGCCATTATCCTACATCTTTAATTTATGTTTAACTACAATGTCTTTTCCTAATAGATGGAAAGAGGCTAAATTGTGCCCCATATTTAAATCTGGAGATCGCTCCAACATAAACAATTATCGACCCATATCATGTCTATGCTCCTTTGCAAAAATCCTTGAGAGTATCATTTTTAATCACATTCAAACACAAACAAAAAATTAAGTAACACCTTACCAACATGGTTTCGTGCCAAATCGGGCAACTGTCACGAACTTATTAAATTTTACTGAATTTATTAGTAAAGCTTTAGAGAAGAAACAGCAAGTTGATGTAGTTTTTACTTATTTCTCTAAAGCGTTTGATTCCGTTTCGCACAACTTACTAATTCAAAAATGAAACTCGATAATTTTTAGTGAAAATTTACTGTATTTAATAAGTTCGTACTTACAAGATAGGAAACAATTTGTTTATATTAACGGCTACTACTCCCACAATTTTGTTGCCACTTTGGTGCCCCTCAGGGCTCTGTCCTTGGCCCTATGCTCTTTCTGTTATTTATTAATGACATAATAAATGTTGTAAAATACTCAAACTATCTTCTATACGCTGATGACTTTAAAATATTTAAAGTTATATCATGTGAAACTGATAGTCATGAGCTTCAATTAGATATAAACAGTATTTATACATGATCCGTTGAAAACAAATTGTTCTTCAATATTAATAAATGCTGTGTAATGAGTTTCTCCAGGAAAGTGAACACTGTTATCTCTAATTATAATATGACTTCAACGTCTTTAAAAAGAGTTTACACAATAAAAGATCTCGGTATACTATTCGAAGGCAAATTACTGTTCTCAAAACATGTAGACATGATTGTAAATGAAGCTTGTAAGAAACTGGGTTTCATTGTACGCATTACGTACAATTGCCGTACTATTGAATGTTTTTTAACTTAATATTTTACTATTGTTCGAGCTAAACTAGAATATGGCTGCATAGTCTGGAACCTATATTACAATGCTCATATTAATGACATTGATAACGTTCAAAAAAAAATTGTAAACTGATTTATTTTAGAATGCACCATGTTTGGCCTACATTAGATAATACTTCATTATTAGAAGTTTTCAATCTTGAAATGTTGCAAACTCGTCGGGTACGTCATCAGATATTATTTCTCTTCAAGCTAATAAACAATTTAATTGATGATAGTCAACTTCTGGCCAAACTCAACTTTTACGTACGTCCCTGCAATACCCGACATTCTGTAAGATTTCAATGTTTGGTCTCTCGGACAAATCATTATTATAATTCGCCTTTTAATTTTATGTGCCGCAAATACAGTAACTATTGCAACAGTCTTGATTTCGATGACTGTATTTAAGACTATGTTGAATATCTGTTTATGTAATTTATAATTATGTTAATTTACACACTTTTCTATTGTTATACTTAGATTTGTATTAATTCACACACTTCTTTATTATTATTATACTTGCATTTACCAATTTGTAAAATTATTCTGTAATAGGGACATTACGTCCTGTTGAATAATAATCAAATAAAATAGTTAAAATAATAATTAATTATGCTTTGGTGCCAGCCACGATGGCCGCGCGGATTAACGTGACTAGACTCACTGTGGTCCGAGCGGGCAGGGAGGTTGTGGGTTCAAGTCCCACTGAAGAGCATGGGCGTTGTGATTGTCCAAACTTTGATTTATATAAAATATGTATTCTAATTCACAAATGTTACTGGCTAATAGGCAAGGTACCTAAACCCATAGGGGTTTCCCCTTTAAAAAAAAATATATGCTTTGGAATTAAAGTTGTGGCGTTTACTGATGTTATTATTTGACTATTGAAATTTCAACAGTCTCTGCAAGTATCATTAAGTGAGTTAACATTGCATGGGAATCTTGGTTCGTCGTTGTGTCTATAGTTTGGTTCTTACGAGTATATCAATGTAAAATCTACTTGACACGGGAACATAATTTCATGTGCAATTATTACTTGTTATTTTTGTTACAGCTGAAGGAATTGATGAGGAAGCATTGAGAATTCTTGACCACGCCTTAAATTTAGACAAAAATATTTTCTATAATAAATAAAAGATTAACTAATTTTGAAATGTGTTTAAATTGTTTTTTTTTCAGTTTGATTCAATAAGTGTTGCATCGGATGACAACACTCTTTCCCCATTTTCTTCTGTATTTCAAGATGATCTTCCAGAAATAGTTTTTGTTCCAGCCTCAGAAACAACTCCAGCACCTGAAGTTCCAGAAGAACGTAAGTAAAAGAGAAATATAAAAATATTATGCACATTTATATTATATTATCTTAATATTTTAGATATATTTGAAGTTGAAAATGACGACATTGTACCAAAAAACGAAGACGACTATCATCAGTTTTTTCTAATGTGAGTTTAAATTTTGAACCCTATTTGTCTATTATGATATAATGCATACATAAATTAATGTTAAAAATTTTAGGGATTAGAAGAAATTCTTGCCAATGATACATATGGTAAACTTGTATTATTGAACAGATTTAATCTGAATATCTCTCTAAGACTACATCTGTGTAACATAATAGTAAACGAGTTATTAAAATCAACAGACAGTTCAACGTAAGATGAATATTATTTTCTTATTTTTAACCAAATTTAACCTTGGTTTGTTTGTTTGTTTGTACAGAATAAATTCTAAATTTTTCCTAGTGAACAAATACAAACCTATACTATATATCATACACACCACCAACAAAACACAGCTCTAAATTTACTGCGAAAGGAAAACTTTGGTCCAAATATGTAAATTTGTAAACCTATAATAGGTTTTTTTTGTATCAAATTTAATTTATAATAATATATTTTTATTATAATGTTGATTAATATTTAAATAAAAATATATTAAAAAATTAATTATGTCATTTTATATCCCATATAAAATATATGAATAATTATTATTATACATCAGGTCTTATATATGCTATTAAACTTTTTTAAATAATATTTATAAAATAAGTTTAATAAACACTATTAAACAAGTTTATTAAAATATATAGACATTTTTCAATAAAGGTTATAAAACAAATTTATTAACTCTTATACAATTATCTTTATAAAACGAGTTTATTAAAATTTATAAAATCGGATTGCTATCACTTTTGTAATAAATATTCTTATACTGCGTATTATATTTTTAATAATGGTTAGCAGAATTTTCTCTCAGTGAAGTTTTTAAAACAGAAGTACTATTTCCTCACTGTGAGGAAAAATAGCGTACTTCACACGTGGGAGAAGTAAAATGCTCCTGTAACTCGTGTCCTGAATCAGACACATGTGACAGAAGTATTTTACTTCTCCCACTAGTAAAGTAATATACTATTATTATTAAATAAGAATCGTGGTAAATAATTTCGCAGCAAATAAACTATACCGGGAGTTTTTTTTATTAGTAAACATAGGGCATGTCATTACCATAGTTACAATGTTACAGAATGACAGCAATGCATTGGAGCGTCTTTTTTATCAGTAAACATAAGGATAATTACATACTAAAATAAATATGAAATATAAATTAAAGAAATGATAAATTATTTATTTATATTTTCTACACTTAAGAACTAGGTAGATACCTACATTAAACTAATGAGAATTTTTTTAAACGAATTAAATGCTCAAAATTGGAACCATTAACTCTAAACAATATCCTAAACGATTAAAAAATAATTTATAGCATTTACTGGGGAGTAATATTTTGGGAAGCAGCACTAATTAGATTTTTTAATTGTTCAACATTCATTCTGTCACCATTGTACACATTATTTTTTAAGTGTCTACCTAGTTCTTAAATTCTCATTAGTTTAATATGTATCTACCTAGTTCTTAAGTGTAGAAAACATAAATAAATAATTTATCATTTCTTTAATTTATATTTCATATTTATTTTCGTATGTTAATTATCCCTATGTTTACTGATTTAAAAA
The DNA here is from genome assembly GCA_947534325.1 of Agonum fuliginosum. NCBI lineage: Eukaryota > Metazoa > Arthropoda > Insecta > Coleoptera > Carabidae > Agonum > Agonum fuliginosum. The sequence continues at coordinate 2,634,149 of OX384044.1, forward strand.
ACGCTCTAATGCATTGCTGTCATTCTGTAACACTGTAACTATGGTAATGACATGCCCTATGTTTACTTATAAAAAAAACTCTCTGTATAATCAATTACAATTTTGAAATAAATGATTATGTAACCCAACATAAAAAAATTACTTAACTTAATGGCCGTCTTACAAATGTTGCCTGTTGAAGCTAACAGTTTGATGGGGTTGTTCGAGACTACTACGACAAAAGATTTCTCTAGACCGAAAAGAGGATGGAACTGGTTGTGACGCCTGTTGATTGTGGAGCGGAACATACAGTCTTGGACTGGATTGGCGCTGAACAGCTGAACTGATTGTGCTTCGTGACTGTACGGCTAGAGTAGCTGTCGGTGGCTCGTTGGAATAAAGGCACGGCTGGCGATGATGACTAGTTCGAATGGACTTATGTACGGCCGAAGTTCTAGGCGTCTTCGAGTGTGACGGATGTTTTTCCTCAACACGACTCAAACGGCGGCTGGCGAACAAACGAGAAACCAAGTTTCCACCTCTATTCGAGTAAAGGAAAAATTTAATTTAAGTATCGTACCCACGATCAGATCTACCTAATCTTAACGATTGAATTAAGAAAAAAATAAAGACAGCAATTGTAATATTAATTATTAAACAACAATATGAGCTCAAAGTATTTAAATTGAATGTAATGCAAAATATCAAATAATTAAAGAAGAAAAGAATAGGGGTTAGTAATGATGACGCGAATGAGTTATGACTAGCTGAGCGCATGCAGTAACGTATAATTTCGAAGAGTAAAAAAAACTCGTAGAACGTTTGTCTGTGTTTAATCGATTCCGTACGATTTGGCGTATATAATTACAACAAATTCAAAAAAGCATACGATCAAACCAAGGCTTAAACTAATATCACAAACTAAACTAACAAAGCCAGAATCAATTAATCTACAGCAAAATAGGCGTAATAGGCAATCGTAGAACAAAATGGAGATGACTCGGTACCGATGAATATAGGAATGTAGGGAATACTGAATGAATGCAAGGAATATTGTAACAATGGAGCGGAGATTTTCAACAATCCGCGCACGTGGCGCATCAATGATCCCTCTTGTAAATCTACAACGATGAGTTAATTAAAATAATTTTAGAATACAATCTGATGACTGTAAAGAAATTATTAAAATCGAAGAAGAATTTTTCGTCAAGTGCAATGGAATTTGCAAAAAATCGTTTCACGTGTCATGTGTTTCTATGAAGAAGAGTGAATACAACTCACTGTTAAGTAATACTAACATAAAATGGTATTGTGTGCAGTGTCTTAATTTAAGTGATCTGTCAAGTGATTGAAGTAATACCAAGGTCAGTGAACAATATTTATACAATAAATATGCTGAAATTTTTAAAAATCAAGAACTTTTGATACATACCTTAAAAAATGAAATTAAAGATCTAAAAGAAAATTTTAAAAATACTAATAATAAGCGGTCTCTAGCTTTCCGGTAAACAGTCTTAATTTAAACAACAATAAACTGATAAAAGATGTCGACTCTGGTGCTGTTAACAACAAAAAATTGTTAAAAGATCCATCGATACCACCTAATTCGGATAAATCTTATTCAAGTAAATTAAGAAATAAATCTACATCCTCACTACAAAAACCACTTATAAATCCAGAATCTAACACAAAAGAAAAAACTGATGATGCATTTAAAGTTGTAGAAAGGAGAAGATTTAAAACCAATAAAAGTAAAGTCATTTATGCAACTGGCTCGGGTGAATTACATAATTCTAATCTACAAGTGATTCAAAAAACTGAGCACGCGTTCGTTTCTCGTTGCGCCCCGGAAGTCAAGAAAGAACAAATTCTGACACACTTAAAGTCACTTAACGTAAACAACATTCAATGCTACAGCCTAAAAACTAAATATAATACTTATTCTTCATTCAAAGTTAGTTTCCTGCAGGTGTATTTATCAACAAATTTTATAATACCAGAAATCCTAATACTGATTCTTTTTTGCGCGACCGCGCATCACACAATACGACACCATAAATCAAATTCCATCAGCAATAAACAACTCCATTAAGATTATGAACCTGAATATCCAGAGTATTCGCAACAAGAGTCCAGATCTTGAAGTTTTTCTACAAGAACATAAATTAAGTATTACATTTTTAACTGAACACTGGCAATGAGATCAATAACTACCAATTTGAAAATTTTACTTTGTCCTTCAACTATTGTCGCCAGAATCTTAAGGGTGGTGGTACTGCTATTTATGTTTCTAGTGACATTAGTACAAGTAAATTCACTCTAACTCTAAACCCGATTGAACAAGTTTTTGAATACTGCTGCATCCAGTGTGACCTGGTTGACTTAAAGCTTATAATTGTGAGTGTGTATAGAGCACCTTCAGCGGATGTTCAAATTTTTTTGAAAAATTGTCGACTTTACTGTACGATATTTGTTATAACAGCCTTGTCATTATTTGCGGGGACTTTAATTTAAACTGTACCCCCACCAAACCCAAACTCAGACATGTTACATAATATTTTTGCCTCCTATGGTTTAAATTCCTGTGTCACGGGCTTCAGAAGAATATATGGCTCATCTAAATCGCAATTAGATTACATGTTTTCAATCATAAATCCTAAAAGTTTGGTTGGTGAGACTATCCAATCTAGTCTCTCTGACCACTTCACACAGATTCTAACAGTCTTTCATGATAATCTCTTACATAGTACTTCAATTTATAAAAGATCTTTCACTGAAAACAATAACAACTATTTCACTCATCTACTCAACGGCGAAAGTTGGTCGGACATTTAAACTCTAAATTTAATATATTCCATGACCATTTTCTTCACTATTTCAATATGGCATTATAGCCCAGTCAAATGGTACGCAAAAAGAGCAACTAGGGGAAAGTTTTGGAGTAGTTTTGAAATTTGGTATTATTATGTTTTTGGGGTCGCTGAACACGAATTTCAACTTTGCCAACACGTATCTTTGCCGCTAAGTGAGTTATGAGCAAAAAATGGCAAAAGAAATGGACTTTTTTCAGTTTTTTCGGAATAACTTGGAAACCATTCATATTTCGTTGAAGATGATTATATACCAAATGAAAGATAATGAAATTGTCTACATTTTATGTATTTGAGTTTTTTTTTATCAGATCAACGGTTCAGCCGCGAGAGCGCTGCGAATGTAGGTGCTATTTTGTATACTGCAGCTGCAGTTCTCCCCGCGTCGCTTAACATCGCTGTAAAAGGCAAGTTTGCCACTTTGATACTATATTTCTATTTCTGTTACATTGTTTCAGCTTTCATAAACAAGTAACATTTATAAAATTAATAATATATATTTAAAAAAAATTACACTGGTTAACATTGATTTTATTGTCACAGATTTTACATGAATTTTGAGGTGAATTTGTAATCGTGACTCCGAATTTGTTGTGAAATTAATTAAATTGAAGATAATAACTGATTGCTTAAAAAATAATACAAATTTTAAAAAAATTATTAGCTGATCGGGCGGGATATATTACAAATGAAATATATGAAAAATATTAAATAATATGAAAAAACTAAGATTTATCAATTTTATTTTCAAAACTATCTTAAATTTTTTGCTTAACTAAAATTATAAAAAAAGAAATATTATCAAAATGTAATCAAATGAACCGAAAGTCAATTAGTCAATATTCTTATTTGTTCAAAAGTTACAGATCATTAAACACAAAAAACGAAAAAGCTAAAATTTCTCAACTTTCTTTCGGATAAAAACTTAAAATTTTGACAAAAACTAAAGCTTCCAAAAAAATTTATAATAATTTATCTTAGAAAGAAATTTTAGCAGATATGTATAAAAGAAACCGGAAATCAATATTATTTTTCATTTGGGAGTAACAGGTCATTAAACACAAAAATTACGAAAAAAGCTGAAATATCTTAATTTTCCCTCTAAAAAAATCTTAAAATTTTGGTTAACTTATAAAAAAAATGGTTGCAAAATTTGATAAAATAAACCGGAAGTCAATATTTTCATTCGTTCAGGAGTTAAAGGTCATTAAACACAAAAATTACAAATAACGAAAATTTCTCAATTTTCTCTCGAAATAAATCTTAAAATTTTGGCCTAACTAAGGGCCAAAAAAAAAAACTCAAAATCATATATCTTATAAAAAAATGTTTGCAAAATTTAATGAAAGAAACCGGAAGTCAATATTTTTATTCGTACAGAAGTTACAGGTCATTAAACACAAAAATTTAAAAAAAAAACTAAATTTCTCAATTTTCTTTCGAAAATAATCTTAAAATTTTGGCTTCACTAAAGCTTTCAAAATTTTAAAAATATAACCTATATTATAGAGAAATATTCTCAGAATTTAATGGAATAATGCGAAAGTCAATATTTTTATTTGTACAAAAGTTACAGGTTATTAAACACAAGAAACAACGAAAAAAGATTAAATTTCTCAACTTTCTTTCGGATACAATCAAAATTTTTTGGCTTACCTAAAGATCTAAGAAAAAATTAATATAATCTATCTTATAGATAAATGTTTGCAGATTCTTATAAAAGAAACCGGAAGTCAATATTATTTTTCATTTGGGAGTAACAGGTCATTAAACACAAAAAATGCGAAAAAAGGTGAAATTTCTCTATTTTGTCTCCGAGAAAATCTTTAAATTTTTCTTAACTAGGGCCTTCAAAAAATTTTAAAAATAATATACCTTATAGAAAAATGTTTGCAGAATACAATGAAAGAAGCCAGAAGTTAATATTTTTATTCGTTCAAAAGTTATAGGTCATTAAACACAAAAAGTACAAAAACAGCAGTATACAAAATAACACCTACATTTGCAGCGCTCTCGCGGCTGAACCGTTAATGTGACAAAAAAACCTCAAATACATAAAATGTAGATAATTTTATTATCTTTCATTTAGTATATCTTCAACGAAAAATGAATAGTTTACGTTATTTCGAAAAAACTGAAAAAAGTCCGTTTCTTTTGCCATTTTTTGCTCATAACTCACTTAGCGGCAAATATACGTGTTGGCAAAGTTGAAATTCGTGTTCAGCGACCCCAAAAACATAATAATACCAAATTTCAAAACTACTCCAAAACTTTCCCCTATTTTCTACCATTTGACTGGGCTATTACCCTATTCATAAGGTTAAACTTAATAACAAGACTCATTGCTGGACCAACGAATATATTAAACTGGAATCCAAAAATTATACGATCTGCGCAAACTTTCATGCCAATTTGACGATCCGCAAATAAGAAACTTTATAATAATAAAAAAAGAGCAATACCACTCCCTATTGATAAATTCTAAGAAACGATATAATGACAACCATATTTTACATTCACAAAACAAGTCTAAAGCTACGTGGACTATTATTAAGGCTGGCGTTTGAAACGATGAAACCCGCAGCAAAAGTTCCCGCCGGTCTTGAACTATGCGATGCTATTTTAATGGAGGGGACAGCACTAGAAGCGAACGTAAGCTGAGAGTAACCGAATAATAACGAGCAGACTAGACTACAACTGCAATCAAAGACTACTAGGCTAGCTACGTATATCGAAAGACAGTTTGCTCGGAATCAAAAAGTTACAAAAAAGAAATAAATATGTTTTAAATGTTTATTTATTGTTAACATAATTGAAAATTAATATGACTCATTGAGGTTCGACGCATTTTAATCCTCTCGGAATATTTCGATTAATAATTTCGGCCAAAACACAATCTAAATAAAAATTTTTCAATTTTGGTAACATGTTGTCCTTCCATAAAACCACATCTTTTTGAATTTTTTCTATATGTATATCATTTTTTTCATTTATGTATACTATAAAATAACATACATCTCTATTTGTTATATTTAGTTGGCCTTGTATCTGTAATATGATATTAATTATTATCCTATATTTTACAGAAAAAAAGCTATTACTTGGAAATAATAAACATGATTTCTGTTCAATTTGATTTCATTGTTCTCATTTATTCGTAAACAAGTTTGTTTAGATTCTGCCGCTTGTTGTAGTGTCCATTCCTTTTGCGATGCTTTATATAAACATTTCACTTCTACTAAAGCATTATCTCCTATTAACCCTTTAAAAATAACCACAGTTTATTACTATTGTTCATAGTAGCTAGATTTTTCATTTTACCGTCAGGGGAAGCTCCTAAAAATCCATTTTCAATGTCTACAAATAATCCACTTTCTTCAACTTCTAATTTTGTTTTTTCTTTAAATATGCTTATTGCTACGGTTTCTTTAGCTTTACCATATTCAATTGCAGGTGAAGTAAAATATGTTTTATATAAAATATCTTTTACAGTGTTGTGACATGGAGTTGAGTTACGCATTTTTATGATTCTACCAAAAAAAGAGGCAGTTAACCTGTTTGTCTTTTCCACTTCGTATGCAGGATTATTATATTGCCCTACAGTTAGTTTAGCAATATTGATTTGTTCAGCTTTAGTTATCTAAAAAAATTAAAAGGTAGCTTGTATTAATTATTCTCGCCAAATTAAATTTTGCATGTATTAGGTAGGTACTATCTAATATATTAAAGTTAATTACATTACCTGTAATTTACTTAATATTCTTTTTTTTTCTAAATTTAATTCGTCTTCTGTGAGTGGCGCTTGTAGTGCTTTAGGACCATAATTATGATCCGGAAAATTAGTATTAACTTTTGCCCTTTTTTTCTTATCTACTCTACATGTATTTTGCATTTTTTCTCTTTTCTTTGATATACTTCTTTCTTCTTTTTCTATATATTTTTTACAATATTTACCTGGACTTTTTGATAGTGCTTGTTTCCAAGAATTTAAATGCCAAGCAATACCTTCATTGAATCGGAGTCCAGATAAATAACATCTTGTTTCAAATGACCCTCTGGTAGTTAAATTAAGTCTCTTTCCTGCATTAAAACGAGCCAAAATACTCATAAAGAGTTCTGCGCGATTATTTGTTTCATTGGCTATCAGTTGACTTGACTTTTTAATCAAATTATCTAGTGCAGCTGTAACATATTTATTATAAATGTAATATATACCTATAAGGAATTATAATGTAACGAGCGGCGCCTGGGTGACGGCGGCCAAGCGACATGCACGGACAAGTTTGCATTGTCTAGCCGGCGCGCTATTGTGTAGATGACGCAAGAGGGGGATGATTCATCGGGTCACGCGATACGGTAATAAAATTTAATGACTCTCTGGAAGGAATTTATGGAATCTACCAGAATTACCGGCTATGGATATATAAACACTACCCGAGCGGACGGTGAGTCAGTCTACGATAGCATGGTGACATAAATAGAAGTCTACGGTTGAATAGTGACATAAATAGCACTAAATATTCATGTATTGTGACATAAATAGAGTTTAGTGTTATCTAGTAGTTAAATAAATAATTACAGTGTATAAATAAATAATCCTAGTAGTGTTAAGTGTGTAAATAAATATTCTTAGTGTATAATTAGTGTTTTAAGTTTAATTAATAGTGCGTGTTTATTTAATAATTATTAACTATTACCTTTTATTTTTCGTTATTAAACTTGTTATATAAATATTCGTGTTTTACTGATTTTACACTTCACCTAAATAAATAAAACCGTTACAATTGGTGTCAGGTGTGGGGTTTAATAAACTGTGAAGTGTAATTAAAAATAAATAAAATGGCTACAAAGAAAATTAAATTAAGTGACTTGAAAGTGACTGAACTCAAGAAAGAACTAGAAGAACGGGATCTAGAGACATCAGGAGTCAAGACTGTACTTCAACAGCGTCTACGAAAAGCCCTAGAAGATGCTGGTGAAAATCCTGAGGAACTTGAAGTTGCGTGTAGCGTATCCGAACAACTGCAAGAAACTTCTAGAAATTTAAAAGAAGAATTGTCCGCAACAACTGGAAATTTAAAAGAAGAATTGACCGCAACTTTGAAAGAAGAAATAACAGAAAGTTCTAGAAAGTGTGAAGAGAATTCCAGAATTTTGAAAGAAGAATTAGCTGCAACATCTAGAACATTAGAACAGAAGCTGAAAGAAGAATTAACAGAAAATTCTAGAACTTTAGAAGAGAAATTAACAGAAAATTCTAAAACTTTAGAAGATAAATTGGATAAAAATTCTAGAACTTTAGAAGATAAATTAGAAGAAAATTCTAGAACTTTAGAAAATAAATTAGAAGAAAATTCTAGAACATTAAAAGAAGAATTAGCGGAGAATTCTAGAATTTTGGAAGAGAAGCTAATGGAAACTTCCAGAAAAACAGAAGAATGTTTAAAGGAACAATTAAAAGAAGATTTAAATAATTTAAAAGAAGAATATGACAAGAAGATTAGAAGAAAATTTATCCAAAATTACGTCATCGCCGATGTCGACAACCGAAACGACCAAAGGGGACGGGGTTAAAATTGAAAGAACCATTAAAGCTGAACACAATGCAACATCTCACGTGAAAGCTCCAAAATATGACGGAAAATCAGCGTGGCCAAATTATTTGAGGCAATTTGAAATAGCTGCTAAAATAAATTGTTGGTCGTCAGAGGAGAAGGCTAGTAATCTGGCCCTTGCCTTACAAGGAGAAGCCCTCAATATTATCCAAACGGTAAAACCAGAAGAGCAAGAAGACTATGACCTACTAGTCAAACAACTAGATATGCGGTATGGCAACGCACATTTGAAACAGGTGTACCAGACGCAACTGAATAACAAATATCAGGAATCAAAGGAGACACTTCAAGAATTCGAAGCGGACATATCTCGCTTGGTTCACCTCGCATTCCCCGATGCTCCGGAGAGCGTGATACAGACCCTGGCTATTCAACAATTTGTCAACGGAATCCGAGACAGCGAAATCCAAAAATCATTAAGAATAGCGCACACAAAAACTATAAGTGATGCATTGTCAATTGCATTAGAGCATGAAGCTGCTAAACAAGCTTCGCGTAACCAATCTAGAGTGCGGAACATTGACGCCGAGAGAACCGAAAACATGGAAGATTTGGACGAGAGAGTGCGACGAATCTTCAAAGAAATGCTTCCAGAAAGAAGAAAACTACGTTGCAGTACGTGTGCTAATAGCCGAAGATGTCACCCTCCCCGAGCGAAGCGAGATTATTATAGAAGGAAGACTAGAGGGTAGTTTCTGCGAAGGGAACATTGTCATGCTGGAACCCAAGAATGATGATACCAGAACAGGACCCGGAGTTGTTATTGGAAAATCGTTAATAAAAGCAAAGAAGATAGTACCGGTTCGAGTAATGAACATTAATTTTTATCCCGTTGTTATTAAAAGTGGGACAAAAGTAGGAGAATGTTCATCAGTATCCTCGATTATTCGAACTGTTACGGCCAAGGAAACGACATGCAGTAAAATCCCGGACACAGTAGTCAATCAATTGTCATCATTCCAAGGATTGACCGCCACCCAGAAAACCAAGGCGAAAAATTTAATCGGAAAATACCAGGACGTATTCGAGTATGACAAGAAATCCAAGGGAAGAACCAACGTGGTCCGCCATAAAATAGACACCGGAGACGCAAGACCCATCCGCCAACCAGCAAGAAGATTACCACTGGCGAAGCGAGAGGAAGCTGAGCGAATAGTTGAGGACATGAAGTTGGAAGGCGTGATTGAGCCTTCAAGTAGTCCATGGGCTTCACCAGTGGTGTTAGTGAAGAAGAAGGATGGAACTACACGATTCTGCGTTGATTATCGTCAGCTTAACAACGTGACGAAGAAGGACAGCTACCCGCTACCCCGAATAGACGATACACTGGACACTTTGGCTGGATCAAAGATTTTCTCCACGTTGGATTTAAAAAGCGGTTACTGGTAAGTCGATTTGGAGCCAAAGGATAAAGAGAAGACAGCCTTCACCATCGGCACGGGACTTTGGCAATTTACTGTTATGCCATTTGGGCTCTGCAATGCCCCTGCAACTTTCGAACGACTCATGGAAACCGTTTTAGCTGGACTATCGTGGAAAACCTGTTTGGTTTACCTCGACGATATTATTGTGGTCGGAAAAACGTTTGAGGACCACATGAAGAATTTAGAAGAGGTGTTCCAAAGATTAAGAAAGGCCAATCTGAAGCTCAGCCCGAAGAAATGTCACCTATTCCAGGAGGAAGTTCATTATCTTGGACACATCGTTTCCGGCAGAGGGATTGCAGTAGACTCCGGGAAAATAAAAGCTGTTCAAGACTGGCCAGTACCCAGAGACAAACATGAACTGAGAAGTTTTCTTGGTTTATGCACCTATTATCGACGATACGTACCCGGATTTGCCAACATTGCGAAACCGTTGACGAAGCTTACTGAAGAAGGCCGAAGATTCATCTGGGAAACGGACTGTCAAGCCGCATTCACACAACTGAAACATTCCTTGACAAGTGCACCACAAGGAAAGTTCATACTAGACACAGATGCCAGCAACGTTGGAATTGGCGGTGTGCTTTCCCAAATTCAAGACGGACATGAGAAGGTTATTGCCTACTTCAGCAAGACATTGTCAAAACCTGAAAGAAATTATTGTGTCACCAGAAAGGAATTATTAGCAGTCGTTAAGTCCATCGAACATTTCTACAAGTATTTGTACGGTAGAAAATTTCTTATTAGAACCGACCACGCTGCTCTAAAATGGCTACTACAATTTAAGAATCCGGAAGGTCAAGTAGCCAGATGGATTGAACGACTACAGGAATATGACTTTGTGATTGAACATAGAGCAGGAACGAGCCATCGTAATGCAGACGCATTGTCGAGAAGACCATGTCAGGAGGAATGTAAACACTGTAGCCGAGTAGAAGAAAAACATTCCATCGTCGCGAGGACAACAGTAGTTGACGATAGATGGCATCCAGACGACCTGCGCCAAGACCAAGAAAATGACCCGGATTTGAAAATCATACTGGATTGGAAGAATAGTGAAGAAAAGCCAGCATGGGAAAATGTTGCACCACATTCCCGGAAAGTAAAATCGTACTGGGCACAATGGGACTCTATTGTGGTTGAAGAAGGTGTCCTGAAACGTGTGATGGAGAACACCGAAGGTACTGAGACGAAAACTCAGCTGATTGTTCCACGGAGCCGAGTACCGGAAGTGTTGAAGGAAATCCATGATGGAACTGGAGGAGGACATTTTGGAGTCAACAGAACCGTGGAAAGATTGCGCCAACGATTTTACTGGGTGAATTGCAAAGATGATGTTAAAGAGTGGTGCAAGAAGTGTGTTGCTTGCGCTGGAAGTAACGGGCCACATAAGCGACGAAGAGCTCCAATGCGTCAATACAATGTTGGCAGTCCATTTGAGCGCATTGCGATTGATGTAGCCGGACCATTCCCGGAATCCGACGAGGGAAACAAGTACATATTAGTCGTTATGGATTACTTCACCAAGTGGGTTGAAGCTTATCCATTACCTAACCAGGAAGCCGTCACTGTTGCTGAAGTTCTGGTAAAAGAATGTATTTGCCGATTTGGAGTCCCTCGTGAACTACACTCCGACCAAGGAAGAAATTTTGAGTCTGCCCTTTTCCAAAACATCTGTAAGATAATGGGAATCAACAAGACTAGGACAACTGCACTACATCCGCAGTCCGACGGCATGGTCGAACGAATGAACAGAACTATCAACCGATATCTATCAAAGGTTGTCTCTAACCATCAAAGAGACTGAGACCAACATCTGCATCTGTTCCTGATGGCTTATCGTTCATCCGTACACGAGACGACAGGACAGACACCTGCTAACATCTTATTCGGACGTGAATTACGTTTGCCATGTGACCTGGTATTCGGCAGCAAACCTGGAGAAGATTTGGCTGGGGAGGATTATGTCACCAACTTGCGAAGAAGAATGGATGACATTCATGAACAAGTGCGTACAAGTATTCAGGTTGCCAGCGACAGGATGAAGGATCATTATGACATCAGGGCTGACGAAGGTGGTTACCAACCTGGAGATCTGGTGTGGTTGTATAACCCGCAGAGGCGTCGCGGATTATCGCCGAAGCTGCAGAAGAATTGGGAAGGTCCTTATGAAATAATCAAGAGAATAAACGACATAATCTACCGGATAAGAAAAATGCCTAATGGGAAGCCGCGAGTAGTACATTTTAATCGTCTAGCTCCTTTCGCCGGCGATAACCATGAAGACCATCGTGGAGCTACGGTTCGAAGAATTGAAGCCCAAGAACCTACATTCGAAGATTTCATGGAAACTTATTCCACTAACCGTAAAGCTCGGTATGGCGTTACCCGAGAGGAACATCTAGACCTGTTCACGGTTTCACCAGACTATTCCCTTGGTCACTGCATAGCCGAAGACACGAAAATGTCCCGCGGAATCGCTACTGTCTTCAAGAAGAAGTTTGGACGACTACAAGAACTGGCCAACCAACGTCCATCCGTCGGGAGAACAGTACGACTTAGGGATAATGACGTGGAACACAAACGATACATTTACTACTTAGTTACGAAGGCAAAATCAAACCAGAAGCCACTGTATCGAAATTTGTGGAATTCATTGTGCGATCTGAGGGACCACCTATTGGACAACGACATCATGAAGCTGGCTTTACCGAAGATAGGCTGTGGACTAGATGGCTTGGATTGGAGGATTGTGAGGAACATGTTAGAGATCCTCTTCCGGTATACTGGAATTGAAATCCTCGTCTGCAGCTTCAACCCAAAGAGACAAGTCAACACAGAACCGACCGTGGACTGTCACTTCTTCCAGACATCCGGATGCATCAAGGGTGATGCATGTAGATTTCGTCATCGAGGACTGTTCCGGGACGAAACAGTCTTAAGGAGGGAGCAATGTAACGATTGGCGCCTGGGTGACGGCGGCCAAGCGACATGCACGGACAAGTTTGCATTGTCTAGCCGGCGCGCTATTGTGTAGATGACGCAAGGATGATTCATCGGGTCACGCGATACGGTAATAAAATTTAATGACTCTCTGGAAGGAATTTATGGAATCTACCAGAATTACCGGCTGTGGATATATAAACACTACCCGAGCGGACGGTGAGTCAGTCTACGATAGCATGGTGACATAAATAGAAGTCTACGGTTGAATAGTGACATAAATAGCACTAAATATTCATGTATTGTGACATAAATAGAGTTTAGTGTTATCTAGTAGTTAAATAAATAATTACAGTGTATAAATAAATAATCCTAGTAGTGTTAAGTGTGTAAATAAATATTCTTAGTGTATAATTAGTGTTTTAAGTTTAATTAATAGTGCGTGTTTATTTAATAATTATTAACTATTACCTTTTATTTTTCGTTATTAAACTTGTTATATAAATATTTGTGTTTTACTGATTGTACACTTCACCTAAATAAATAAAACCGTTACAATAATTATTCAATTTCATACCCATTATATGATGAAACAAACCACATTTTTTCACCTCCAAAATCTGACTTTTGCTCGTGTCTCCTACCTGAGAACAATAATACTCTTCACATTTTTCATGATCTCCAAATACGTGTCGAGGACCATTTTCAAGATCTTTCTTTAGCAAATCATGATCTTGTTCTAAACTACAATTGTATATTACAGATTGAACATGATGTCCTAAATCTTGAATAATCTGTTTTGTTAAAAATTTCCTCGCTGTCAAGTGTATATTTTTTGTATCTAATTTAATTTTGTACAAAGTTTTTGTATAGTTTTTCGTTGCATGATTAGTGCATTCTGTTTTCCTAATAAATTTTTATTTTGGCGAACACGGATGAATCCCCATCTGCTATGAAATTTTCATAACGTAAGTTATGCATTTCTTCACTTACGCAAAAGCCTTGAACTATAATATCGGCTTCCATAGCTGATGAAGATCCCGACCAATTTTTGAAACATTTATGGTCTTTTGCATCTATATTTTTATTTGCCGCTCGTGAACATATTGAGCAATATTTGTTTCTCACTCCGATGTAAAGTGCTTTTCCAGTTTCTTTTCCTATTATAACACCCTGCAATTATCAAATTAATGTAAAATTAAATAAGTAGGTACTGTTTGCTATATTTTTGCAAGTATATCTACGTACAAAACCAGAAGCAGCATTATAGTTGTGGCCATAACTCCTCTTACTCCAGCCCCCATCAAGATAAACAGTAATAAAAGGAATACCATCACTATCGATATTATTTTTTTGAATAGCTAATTCTCTTTCCTCCATTCCTGCTTTCTGCATTTCTGCCCATACTCGTGAATGCCAAACCTTCCAAATTCAATTTTATTTTTTAAATTTTTTTTTCAAAAATTATCATTTATTTTTATTTACCACTTCAATGTCTTTTTCAAGTTTATAAAACATATACTTGTTCATTGCAGGAATATTCATGACAGAAAATAACTCTTCTGAATGAGCATATGTACTTCCTGTTGACAGCGTACCCCACACGTACGCTGTATTAATTTCAGTTTATGAATCCGGGGCTTGTGTGCTATGAACAATTTGTTCATTGCACATGGTACATCTAAATTCAATATAAGATACAAGTCCTAATCCTCTGGTAATTTCTCGGTAAGGATATAATATTCCACAAGTACATTTTTTGGAGTGATTAAATTGTAATTTAATTGCCCATTGCAAAACATATGCTAAGTTTACAATTCTATTGTTTTAGAAAAATCGAACTCCGGTGGTAGGTTTGTTTCGCTCTCTACTGTCGTATTTGCAATACTAAAAATAATATTAATAATATATAATTCAGAAATAGCATAATAATAATTTTGTATTGTTCCAATCTGAAATTTATACCTTTCATACTCGTCATCAGAACAGCACATTTCTTCCATATTTATTAGTTCAACTGTTTCATTTTCATTTTTTTCTAAAGCATTATTTAGGTACCAGTTTTTCATTTGAAGTTTTATCAAGTAATTGTTGCAAATTTTTTTGGGCAGTTTTTAAAGTACATGGCGACTTATTAGTATTTTTTCTTTTACATCGTTTCATACGTTTTCTTTTTTAGAGGGCCATCTTTCTCTATTTGCTTTGACTTTAGGCATATTCTAAAATAAAAATTTATTATTATAATAATTGTATGTTTTTATAATTTTCAATTTTTATATATTCGTTTTGTAAATTACTTACAAATATTAATTGTTGGACGCTAGCCGAGATCAAGTGAAGATGATGAATAAAAATAATGCACTAATAAGTAAAAACACTAGATGACAAGAGTAAACACTTGCTAACTTTAGACAAAATATATAATTAAACTAAGAGTACGGACAAAGGCACTACTAAGTAGCAATATTCTATTGGTAGGTACGTTTTTTATATCAATATTTGGAACATATTGTTTTCTAATGTTGCTGTTTCGTTACTATTTTATAAAATATTTTAGTAATTAACGTTGTTAAAAATGACAGAATAATATTTTACCTATGAAACTAAATAATTGCGCTCTGGTAATAAAAATAAATTTTTAGAACACCTATGTATATATTTTCTATCAATATTTTAAAAATTAAACAATCTCTTCATTCATTTACTTTACCAGAGCTGTATATTTTTATATAGAAATAAATATTAGGTAGGTATATTAATTATTATCATTTACAAAAATCCGGAGAAACAATCACTTAAGGAATAGTAGGGAAGTTTGGCATAATGGGATAAAATAATAATATTTTTAGTTTTACTATTGTTATTATTTAACGTATTGTTGACGCTCGCTAGTCGACAGGCGTGCAGAGAAGTAGAATTAAGGAGCTCCGGCGGGGGGTGGCAGCGAGCGCGGTACAAGAACACACGTAATGCCGTCAGCAATAATACGCTGAACTAACTTAACATTAGCTCTTATGGAAAAATCTCTGTTCTTCGATTATTCAAATTTGGTACATGTTATTTACAAACTGTAAACATATTTGAATTTGTGACAATTGATTGCAGGGACAAGTAAGTTTTATAATTCTTCATTTTATTAAAATGATTATTTTTTGTTTATAACTTTTACATTTATGAACTTATAAACAAATAAATAGTGTCTGTCCCTGGATACCATTTTAAAATTGTAAAAAATATTTTTTTGTTTCTGCTGAATCAATACTTTTTGAACTGAGAAGGAACTATGATTTCACTGCTTCAGACGCCAGCCTTAAACAAAATTCCCAATCTCAGCACATCAAGTCAAACATCACTTTAAAATATCAATCTAATAATATTATCACTGATCCTTACGTAATTGAAAACAAGTTTAACATAAATTTTAACTACCACTCAAACAAAGGATAGCTATGTCAGTAATCCCCTTGACCATACTTTGTTCCTGGAACCTACTGATAATCATGAAATCTTATCGATCATTAATAAGATATAAGTGCAAAATCCTCTGCCGGATCTGATTAAATACCCTGTCTATTACTTCGTACCGCAGCCCCATACATTTCTTCAGTGCTATGTAATATTATTAATTCATCGCTAGAAGCAGGTATTTTTCCTGACAGATTGAAAACGGAAAAAGAGATACCAGTTTTCAAAAAAGGATCACAAAATGACATCGATAATTATCGTCCTATATCGTTGCTTTCTGCTTTTGACAAATTTTTTGAAAAAATCGTTCACTATCGTATCATGTCATTTCTTAAAAAGTATAATATTTTATCGGATACTCAGTTCGGTTTTATACCTAATAAGAGCACAACTGATGCTGTATTCCATACCCTGAACTATGTTATAGAATATATTGAGAAAAAGAAAACAGTAGGCGCTATTTATTTTGATCTCAGCAAGGCATTCGACACTATAAACCATGTCCTACTCCTAGATAAACTTGATAATATAGGAATTAGAGGAACGTCCAATAATTGGTCCGCATCTTATTTGTCTCCTTAAAGTTCACTAACAATGGTTCCACAAATTACATTAACTCTGATATTTCCCCAATCATACGGGGAGTCCCACAAGGGTCTATATTAGGCTCGATCTTATTTGTATTATATGTTAATTACCTCCAGAATAGCATCAAATGTGATACATTATGTCAATTTGCCGATGATACATCCTGCATCGTAACTGCTGAATCTTTGTGCGAATTTTCGACTCTTGCTACTTGTTGCATTAATTCTATGTCAGACTGGTGTGAACGCAATGATCTAATCTTAAATTCTTCCAAAACTTGTTTCTTCACTTTTAATTTACGTACCCCACTGAGAGTCCCCTAGTACGTCTGAACAAGTCAGTTCCCATCGCCCTAGGTACGAAATTTTTAGGTTTGTTAGTTGAACCGAATCTTAAATGTTATTGCCATGTTGAAAATTTGCACGGTAAACTATGCTCTGAATTTTTTGTTTTTTATAAACTAAAAAATATTGTTAATGTATCGACCCTAAAAACCTACTATTTTGCTAACATACAAAGTAGAATTAGGTATGGTATAATTTTCTGGGGACAATACAAAAAAAAATTAGATGTATTGGTGGCGTTTCCACCAGAACACACTGTAAGCAAATCTTTATTGAGTTAGAAATACTTACCGTGACATCTATGAACTTGCTGTTTTTGGTAAAGTTAACATGACGTTGTTCAAACTTAATAAAGATTTGTACTGTAACATGGTAACCAGATACCAGCATAATTTAAATGTACCAACTCACAGGTCTTCATTTTTTGAAAATGGACCTTATTATAGCGCAATAAAAATGTATAATGCTCTGTGTGCTAGTATTAAGTGCATTACTAATTTAAACAGCTTTAAAGGCTCTCTAAAATTATTTCTAATTGATAAAAGTTTCTACTAATTAAATGAATTTGTTCTGTAACCTAACACTAGTATCTCTTTTGGAGTGCGTCTTGTATTTTCTGTACTTGATAGACTAAATAAATTATTATTATTATTATTATTAATACAAAAGAGTAGTAAAAAGAATGAAAGCACATTTAACCTGTAATATTGAGAAAATTACTAATTAGTGTGCAATGGTCCAACGTTCACACGTGCTCTGTACTAATGCAAAAAAATGGAGTTAAATATAATACAAATAACTAGCAAAATAGGTGAATACTAACAGAATCATCATAATATTATACAAAATGAACTAATAAAGTAATATTAATGAGATTTAGCACTCTGGAACATAGCTGTCAACCACTTCGCTGAACCGCAGAAACCCGACTCAACTCACTGGGAGTGATCAGACAACCAAATCACCTCGTCTACACTGCTGTCAACTGCTAGTATTAAAATATCACTATTGGCAAAAATACGCGCAGTATAAAAAAGCAGTTGCAATAAAAATTAATGCAACACTTTCCGACGAAAAAAACTTAACCTGAATTTTTTTTCTAATGGACGTCATTTTTAGCGGGAACCAAGTTGGGAGGACCCTTCAGGTCCTTGATATGCCAACGACCAAGATCATTACATCGGAGTCATGTAGTTGACAGACGAGCTTTGAGATCTTTTTATGAACAACGCACGGAACGTATTTAGGCGATAGGGCAGAAGAAAAGTTTTGAGCAGCATTGGAAAGAACATAGTTCTTGTTTCAAACTGTATCACCAACGAAAATTCAAGATCACGACGCCTTAAATTATACGCTTTTGAAGTGCGTCCACGAGAGCGCTGCAACTGAGATTCAACTTTTTTAAACTTCTGCTGCAGATCGATCAGCTGATGAGCGTAATCTGCATGAGTGTCTGACAGAATGACTTCCGGAGCAGTACCGTAGAAATCACCGGGTTATGGAACATGGCGACCGAAATTAAGATAGGCTGGAGTGAAACCTGTGACTTCATAAACAGAGGTGCGCATTTCTTGAGCAATTTGAGATATGTGATTATCCCAGTTTTTGTGGTTTGAACTCAAATAGGAACGAATGGCAATTTTTATGATACGGTTGTTTCGTTCAACGATGTTGACTTGTGGGTGATATTTGGCGTTGTACCACAGTTTAGGAACATGATAACGAGATAAAAGAGTTTTGAATTCTGAATTAGTGAATTGGGTGCCGTTATCACAGATAACAATCTGTGGCACGCCAAACATCTCGTTCCAAAATAGTGCACACTGTCTTGGCAGTAGCTTGATGGACAGGAAATAGTAAAGTGGACTTAGTGAACGAGTCGGAAATGACAAACAGATGGGTGTTTCCATGTTATGAACGAGGAAAAGGTCCTTGAAAATCGATAGCAATGGCTTGCCAAGGAAATTTAATATTTTTCTACGTTTCCATTTGACCAGGAGGGGGTATTTTGGAGCGATTTTTGTGCCAAATAAGTTGGACAACACAGTACGTAACGACGTACGTTGTTGGAGTATGACGAACCAGCGGGCTAATTTGCCGTTAGGATCCTGCATACGCATCAACCAGAGCAAAGAATGATGATCGGTGACAACTGTAAAAGTGGTGCAATCAACATAAGGACGGAATTTATCTATAGAAAATATTACGCTCAAACATTCTTTGTCGGTAACTGAATAATTACGTTCGGCTTTATTCAACGTACGACTGACCTAAGCTATAGCGTGTTTGTGACCATTAAATTCCTGTGTAAGTACACCGTCTATGCCGTAGTTAGAGGCATAGTATGCATAGTAAACGGTTTAGCAAAATCAGGACTAGCAAGAATAGAAGCAGAAATGAGAGCTACAATGTCTGAACACCTGGACACAAGTTGTAGACTCCGGGGAATCTGTGGACGTAATATACTTAGATTTCAGCAAAGCATTCGACACAGTGCCTCACCAAAGACTACTACAAAAACTAGAACATTGCGGTATTAGAGGTCGTCTCCTGAAGTGTATCGAAGCTTTTCTCTCCAATAGAACTTTCTCTGTTCGCGTCGGGAACATACACTCTCACGTTGAAACCGTCGCCAGTGGCGTAGTCCAAGGATCCGTCTTAGGACCCCTTCTCTTCCTAGTTTACATCGCAGACCTACGACACTGCATCCAGTCACACTGCTCCTTTTATGCTGACGACGTAAAACTGTATGCTTCAACACCTGGTGACAGCAACGTCCTTCAATTGGATCTAAACTAAATTAAACAGTGGTGCGACGACTGGCTACTTCATATAAATATTAGCAAATGTGTTGTTCTTCAACTTGGAAAGAAAAACCCCTCATTAGACTATTACATTAATAATACCACTATTCAGCATACCTACCGTCACTTAGATCTCGGTGTAATAATTTCACAGGACTTATCCTGGTCTCTGCAAACCGCTAGTGCGGTTAAAAAGGGAAATACTGCTCTGATCCGGGACAAGAATTTAATTGAACAGCTGCAACGCCGTGCAACGAAAATTCCAAGATATTTGGCGTTCGCTACCCTATGAAGGAAGGCTTCAGCACCTCAACTGCATAACCCTGGCAGACAGACGCATTCGCGGAGATTTAATCATCACTTACCGGGCCCTCCAAAATACATACAGCATCGACATGAGCAACATATTTCCTCTGAATGCCAACAAACAATTACGCGGTCACAGCCTTAAACTTACACACGGTATCTGCAATACCACCTGCGGAGAGAACTTCATCACCAACCGTGTTTTTCACCAGTGGAACTCTCTTCCCGATACAGCAGTCTGTGCGCCTTCGTTAAACATATTCAAAAATGAAATAGACAAATTCCTGTTCACGTAGTGTATCGGTGTTGTGCCAGTGCTCGTGTATGGCCTTTATCCACAGCCGCGGCTTGTGGCGAGTTATTGTGTGTTTGTTTTGGTTTTACTCCGCGATCTGTCACCTGCCGTTTCATTTGTCGCCATCTTTACTTATTAGCAACTGCTATCAACTAATTTCATTAAATTTCTTTGTTTACTGTTATTACTATTTTCACGTTCATTCACTAAAACTGGTGTAACTAAAATCACTAGATTTAGTTTCTCTGTTTGTTTATTATTGTTTGTTACTTTGTTAGGTTAGTAAGACCACTGCTTTGTTAATTTTAAATATTTTGTTCTTTCTTAAATTGTGTGCAATAACTGTACTACAAATTCCACTGTAAATGAGCTCATAGGATTAATCCCCAGCTCTTATCAAATTATAAAAGCAAAAGAAATCCAAAGAACATTATTTGGAAGAATTAAAAAAGCAACAATGGATGAGTAAAATGTATAAGAAAATAGCCAAAAAATGTGTAGCAGAGGAAGATTAGTAACATGGGTCCGGGCATCCACCTTCTCGTGGTGGGGGGCGTGAGTACCTAGCCTGCAAGACAGCAGGAGGGGAAACTAAGGTTGCCCACCCTAGAGAGTGGGAGAGCCATGCGCCGATCGCCTTATTCCTGAGTGGATCAGATTGTGTGTGTTTGCCCAACGGAGTTCCCACCGGGCTCATGCACAATGGTCCACCTCAGAAGGTTGTCATCCTGCGCGAGTCAGATACCTGTTGAGAACTCTACTTATACACCTCATCCAGGTCCCTCTATGGATACTTTTGGCCCTCGAGACAGGTTTCCATAACTGTTGCGGGGCGAAGTCGAACACTTTAGCCCCCAGCAGCGGATTTGCAAAGCAACCGACGTGGAAACATGCTCTGTCTCGTACCACCCTTCTTAGGCGTTTTCACGCGTCTGCACGAGCCGTACTAAATCCTCTTCTCTAGCGTCGGCCGTGGATGTTGTAATCCCTATCCACCTCCGGCCTGCCCCTCAGGTCTCTGGTTGAGACCCGGGTCTGTCCGAGTATTACTGGTACCCATTCCTGGTACTTTCAATCCCCCGGAAACTGCAGGAACGCCGTTCCGAGTCACCCCGCCCATCTGGGCGATTGCCCTGACCATCTGGGCAACGTCCGCGCCTAGCCTCTCCTCTATGTGAGGGGCAGGTCAATGTACCCTGGAGGGTACTGTGCGAAAAGCGGATAATAATAATAAAAAGGCATAACATCGACGAAATAAATTTAGTTGTTAAATTACAAAAAAAAACGCGTGGAGAGTTGACACAGAACGTCAGCGTCGAGGACTGCAGTTGATTCTATGTCATAAGTTTGGTTTGATGTAAAATGCGCAACAATAACGCAAAACTGTCGTGATGGTACCAGTAGGACGATGATGCGCGCGCGAAAAATAAAATAACTAGAGTACAGTACGAGTCCTATCACTTACGCGTGTACTACACCTTACCCGACTTATGGCACAACTGCTTGAGTAATGAAATTTGAAATAAAAGAATGCGTATTGGGATCAGCTTACATACAGTAAATAAGTAATCAATTTAAATATAGTATTTAGCAAAGTAACTGTCAAACGTAAGCCGCACCACAACAAGTGAGACAAATATAATATTTAAATATCAATAAATGAAAAAGTGTAAATCATGAAACGCTAATCGTAGATGATAATACAATATAGAGAAATAATTGAGGGGCTTATCCGCATAATTCTCCACACTGTTCAGCAACAGCTGGGTATGGATGGTCCGAGATTCCGACGGTAGATGGCCCTCAATCGGTCTTCTTGGACGGCTTCAAAGTAGTTCTGACGAACCTTTAGATATTAAAATCCGGGATTCTCCCGAGGAATAAAATAAACTTCCACAATGTTGTAGTCACAAAATCAAAAAAATATTTGATAGCCTTTCGGCAAAAATTCCACAACTTAGCGTGACTTACAACGACAAAAGTTCGTTACAGACAGACAGAATTAACTAACTACCAAAACAACTAATTCATCTATCTATCTTCTGTCACATCAGTTCGTCAATATTAAATATTAAAAATTATGAAGGCAAAACACTGATGAGGAACGGGCTGCAGTCAATGAGGCGGTTTTAGGAACATAACAATTGTTATAAGGACATAATAAAATCATCAGGTATGTGAGTCTGCACTCGAAATGTTCTGTACTGTCAATAAATTGATCCTACAATTTAATCAAGGGTTTCTTAAGATCTTCCTTCTACCACATTGAAACTTATTGGCTGGTGAGATTCCACGTGCTACAAAGGAGAAACGGATACACATTTTTACCACATCTTATATTCTTTTGGACGTGACACATGCAACGCAATTAAAGGTTACAACAAACTAGTCATTAAGTTAGCGAAAACCGAAAATAGACTCTGGTTTCTTCGTTCATGTAAAGAGTGCAATTTGATACCTAATTTTATTTATAACTCCATCAGAGTTGAACATAGTACACGAATAATATTAACAACAACAAATACTCTAACTTTGATTAAATTTATTGTTACAAGTTACTTATCATTGAAATCAATTTGAAGAAGGAAAATATTATGCTTCTTTATTCATAATGTCGATGTTTCGGTCTTAAATTGAGACCTTCCTCAGGACAAATGAATTTCACATAATATTGTCAATACAATAATTTACAATCGTTCTTGTATAAATAAATCTTCGGTACCACATGGCAAACTTGAGACTTTTTATTTTTAAAATAGTTATTAAAACATTTGAATCAAACATCATCAATAATTTTTATAAGTGAAGTAATAGTACTGAATCTAGACTTGAATCCTGATTGAATGTAATTTAAGATATTGATTAGCTACTTCTATTGTTTCATTGTTTGTTTTTAATAAAAAACGAATCCAGTGCCGTAGTACAAAAAATGCTGGAGGTAAACTACCCTTAATTTTTAAAATTTAAAAAATATTATTTTTGATTCGTAATCAGCATATCAAACAACATACACCTTTAACGTATGTACTCGAAATTATGAAACAGCCTGTATATAATTCAGAAGTATTTTGTTAGATATTTACGCTCTGTAGATAAAAGTTTTTAAGTTCCATAAAACTGAACAAGACACCGTCCCAATGCATGAGTTTATGAATATAACTATTCCGGAATTTGAGATAGATTCTAAAGGTCGCTATGTGTTTAAAAATTCAGTGCCAGTTGTAGAATAAATATTATTTTTACATACAAAGTATCTACCGAAGTTTCTATGACAAAGTTACTTATATTGTATTTAAGAGTTTTTTTTAGAAGTTTGATTTATTTTTTCATATGATTTTTCTAATAAAGTCTTGAAGCTATAAACCAAGATATGTATTTGGCTCATTTCTTTCTTAATATAACAGATATAGAAGTTCTGTAAATACTGGCTGATTCAGAATTTTATATATTATGTGCACTTGCCTCGGGTCACGATGTAAACGCCTAAATACAAAGGTTGGGCTCTGGAATGCACTTCCCCCTAGCCTGGGGTAAGAGCATTTCTGTGACACTACTAGCTAATTTAATTTTTTTATTTTATTCTGAAGTCTTGGATAAAAAAAACTTTCGGAATATCATTACTTAAATGTTGTAAAAATATTATTATGCTTAAATAACTACTTCACGCAATAATCTCAAATTTTTATCTTGATTCAACTTTACAATTGAGGGTATACAACACTTCCTCGAGTTGACCTTGTAGATTCATTCTCAAAATTTGCAATTGTCTATACAGTAATAGATAAAAACGCCGTAACAGTTTTAAATAAACTAATAAAATATTTTACTCATTTCATTGTTCCAAAAGAAATAGTATCAGATAATGGATTAGAATTCAAAAACAAAACAATACTAAATTATTTAAATTTAAGAAAAATAAATATTCATTATATCTCAGTTGACAACCCTAAAAGCAACTGTATCATAGAATGATTTCATTCTACATTAATTAAACAAATGAGAATTATAAATCAGAATTCATACACGAAAACATGAAATAAAAAAGTTTAAATAATTACGCACTGATGGCTTATAATAATAGCATACACTCAGTAACTAAAAGAACACTATTAGAAATTATACACGGAGATAATTATAACATAACTTTAAAGCAGAAGAAGTAATTGTTGGTGAACATTTCAGAAACACGTAGAAACGATAAAAGAAATAAATAAACAAGTAAAAGAGAATATAGAAAAATATAAATCGAAATACGCACAACCACAAGAATACCATTTTAACATTTCACTTAAAGCACAGGTTAAAATTCATAAAAGAAACTCCAGAAAAATATAAAAACCAAAATTTAAAGAAATAACTGCAAAACAAATAATTCACGAAAGATGTTACATAATAAATGACCAAAATAAAAAAAAAAACATAATATTACGAAACTAAAAAAACACGTATTGTTATAGGACAATTCCATTTGGATTATCACAAATAATCCAAGATGATAAAAATACTGGAATCAACATCTTAGAATTAAGATCAGTCCATATAAAAGTAAATACGCAAATAATACCATTAAAAATTTACCTTAAACAAGTTTTCGAGCAATATGAATTACTCGAAAAAATAAAGTCAGATTGTACTAAAAGCTAAGCAAATATAAATTCGATGATAAAATTACTAATAATAAAAATATACTCGAATCGGTAATGAATCACATTATTTCAATTTATTATGCCATTAAAAAGTACAATAAATATAGAATTGGCTTGTCACACAATATATTAGGAAAAGAAAAGAAAACACAGAATATGAGAAAAAGGATTAAAATGAGTTACAATTAAAATACTCACTAACGCTATAAAAACTATACTTTATAAGAGTGACTTTAAAGTTCACTTTTAAAAGAGTTAAAGTTGGAAATCATTTTAATTCGTGACGGTAAAGCATTGAAAATTAAAGAAAAGATTAACCTATTAAAGCATGTGAACGTGTATACAAGACGACGAGCCTTAATAAACGGGTTAGGCTCAATTATAAAAGTATAACTGAAAACCTTGATAAATCAGACAAAGAAAGATATAATAAAATTATTGAAAATAATGAAAAAAAATATTACAACAAAAATAAACACATAAATTAAAATTAATACCAATATTACATCACAATAACGAGAAAATAAACACCATAAATGATAATAATAATAAATAATAAATTGTTAAATATCAAATTCAATAAAATCAAAAAAGTAATCGGACAAATAGTTGATTAAACTGACGTAATTAGAACAAAATATTATAAGTGAATTTATACAAGTAGGACAAGAACTTTATTTTTCATTAATTCAATTAGAAGAAACACTATAACATTTTGTAAGATAAAACACCTTACATTTTGGAATAATAAATCAAAGATTCAGTTTGCGGCATTTGTCATATAACAGCTTGTGATGTTATTGCATACGCATCTATTACAATACGTTGTGTCCCGTCTTATGTTTCACGTGCTTTGTTTCACTTTATTCAAAACTTTTGAAACCTCCACACTAGCAGCATCGCCGGCGTGATTATGTTCACCAACTCTTTTAATTATTTCATCACCACTGGTTTTATATTGATCGCATTTCCAATAAATTTTATTGCCAATTCGTTTATCTGTTACAAATAAACAGCCAGTATCACACAATTTGTTTTTATTCTTCTCACTAAGCACGTATTGTAGCGGCATTTTGTCCTCACGAGCACTTATTTAACATAGCGAAAATCTGAGTGGCACAATATTAAGGAAAATATACACTTTCCTTGCTGTTTTCATTAATACAATGGCTAAATGATTACGAATGAAAAATGAGAAGAAAATAAATGCAACCAACCCCAAAATCTCCTACCACAACTTAAATTCCCAGAATATGACACTAAATAAGTAGAACTTCAAATTATATCTTTTCCAAGTATTATGTTGTAAACATAATGCGGGGGATAAATGTATAACGAGCGCTAAACTGACTTCTTGGTAATCCTATTATAGACGACATCGATAATTCAAATACTCGTAAGTACCTTGTTTTCCTAAATTGAAATCTTTAAAATACAAAAGTTAACTAAGTTGAAAAATTTAAAGATATTTAACTAAGTATCACTTTTATTAAATTTTAAGTGTAATCATTTGCCTAGCATTTAATTAACCGACGAACAACTAAACAAATCAGTGTAAGTAGACTTCGCAATATTATTGAATATAAACGCAATCTATTATTCTGGTGACTAAAGCCCCGTTCACACCATGACAGAAGTCACGACAGTTCCTGCCGCGATAGCGACTGTCGTGACTTCTGTCATGGTGTGAACGAAGAAACTATCAAGACAGTACTTGATAGTGCGACAGTGCTGCCGCGACAACTACACTGATTACACTTACGGCTGTTTTTTGCAGTCTAAAAATTTGTATTGCACTTGATGAGTTACCCCACCAAACTACACCATAAGTAATAATAGAATGAAAAAGAGCAAAATACGTCACTCTGCGTGCCGGAATATCAATTATAAGTTTTAATCTTCTAAGAAGAAAAAGAATAGAGGCTAATCTTTTACCTATATTTGTAATATGAATATTTCCACCGAGAGAATCATCTATTGTTATACCGTATAAGGATACAGAGTTCCCAGAAACAATATTATTGTTTGTTGAAATGATCAAATTTTGAGTTTTGCTCTAATTAAGAAGAAGATTATTTAAAGAAAACCATTTTTCAGTCTTTAGTAAATTCGTTTTACAAAGTTCAGTTAGAACGTTTATATTTGACTGATCGTTCAAAAGGGTAGTATCGTCTGCAAATAAAATAGTATTACATGGCTGCATAAAATTACTAAAATCATTTATATAAATAATGAAAAACAGTGGGCCAAGTACAGATCCCTGTGGCACGCCATGTTCTAAGGATTATTTCTGGCTTACATTACAGAGATCACTGCAAACAATATTTCATCAATTTGGAAATTATGCCCTTACCTACAGTCTTTATTGATTATTCATTAAGGAGGTTCCCTACTATGGGTTGGGGTAAGGGGAATTTGTCTATCTTTCCAATGTATAAGGTGTCAGGATGACAACTCTGAAAAAAATAATTTTAAAATTAAATTTTGGGTTAGACAAAATTGTTTGACGACAAGTGTTTTTTTTACTAAAAAATTCTAAATAAACATCGCATGACATTTATTTTATAATTTATATGCTTATTTCAATGATTTTAAAATTGTCATATGAGAACACAAAACGTTGCAACACTGTACATTACTGTAAGTTGGTATTTTGTGGAGCGAGAGCGAGACGACAAATGGTGGGCGTGCACTGACTGATTCTAACTCTAACCTCAAAACTCATATGTCATATGTCAATCGTTTTTCTACAATGGAGAGTGCACATGGCAACAAAAGTGATACCAAATTACGCTACAAAGGGCAGTTTATTACTAGAAAGCAATTAAGCAGAGTTAAAACAGCTTGTGAAATCGGAAATAAAAATAAAGACCGAAAAAGTGTTGGCGAAAATATTAAACCAAATCCATCTGCTAAACGTGAAGGCGAACCGGACGGATACAGACTTGTATCTCTAAAACACTTGGGAGAAGCAATGAAGTGTGAGTCCTGTAAGGAGTATTTATCATTTGAGAACATTGTAGCTGAAAAAAGTTTGGCCTTGCTTCAGTATTGACAATAAAATGTCACAGTTGCCTTTTGTTAAACGAGGTTACCACTGCTATAAAATGTGAGACTACAAGTGGATACAGTGTATACGAGCCTAATGCGAGAGCAGTACTTGGTAAGTGTCATTTATAAACATCTTAATTTCTTTTTACATTGCAAATATAAAAAATGTTAGTGTTAGGAGAAGGATGTTTCGAACTGTCAAAATTTATTTTATAACGTTACAGGAGCTTTACACGCCGGACAAGGACACACGCAAATGACAAATTTTCTATCTGGGATGAACGTCCCGTCTATGTCTCAGACAACATTTAAATGCCAAGAGAGGAAACTGATACCTGCAATCGAAAACGTGACGACGCAAAGCTTAGAAGAAGCGGTCCAAAAAGAAAGAGCTCTAACTTTAGACAAAATTGAAGAAATTAAAAAATTTTTGTAGGTTTTAATTCATTCAATTTATTATTTTTCCGTTGATCGTTTAGTAATGAGTATTATTAATGCAAAAAAATCGTACATTAATGACCCATATTAATGCATGGTTTTTATTAATCAACGATATTTTTGAATGCGCGTTCAGCACACGTAATATAGTATATTAGCTTAGTTAAGTTGTAGAAAAATAATAAACAGAATTAAACAACATGATTTTGACTGTTCTAGCTAAATAATATTCAGGTAACATTGTGCTTACCAGTTTCAAACGATACTAACCTAACATTTATTACGGACAAAAATTAGATTTTTTCCAAATTTAAAAGTTAATGATCAACGGTAAAATATTGTAACTAACTCATGTGTTAATAGGCGATTAATAATCCCGACAATCAACGCGTTCGCTTCTCTATCGCGTTAAAATGTCTCAATTATTAATCGTTCCCCTTATTAACACTATATCTATTTTATTTCGCATATTTTTTAATGGATTAATTAATGAATCTTGAATTAAACATTTTATGTTTGAGTAGACTTCATTAGATAATGACTATAGAATTTTCAATTGTAAGTTTTTAAGGCTAGGCGTACTGTTTATTTTTACAATTGATTTTTTATATTTCCATTCAAAGAGCTTCAATTTTTTATACTAATATTCATTGATGTTGGTTATAATAACTAATATTTGTATGATTATGTACACCTATATTTTTTTCATATTTAAAAATATTTTTAATTAGGTATCTTTTAATTACATTTTTATATGTAAAACGTTGTATTTATAGACAGTGAAAGTATAATATAATTATAGGAATTTAATACATACAGAAAATAATGTAATCACCCATGTATTCCTAACAAAACAGAACATAGTAATAAATTAAAGTTTTATAATTTTAAGTAGTCGAACTTAACTATGGATTGAAAATATATATTTATAATAACGAATAAAATAAATAAATAAATATTTGTCTCTTACGATATGGGTTGGTCGAAAAGAGGGAATGGAAAACAGTATGACAGTCTCAACGGTTATGGAGCAATTATTGGTTACTGTTCTGGAATGGTGTTGGGCGTAGAAACATTAAATTGTGCATGCAAACAATGCGATCATAATGTTCCAAAAGATAAGCACGACTGCAGGAACAATTTCAATGGCTCGGCGAAATCTATGGAAGCTACAGCGGCTAAACGTCTTGTATTAGAGAGCAAAATATTGAAAAAATATAATGTCGAAGTGGCAATTTTCGCTGGAGATAATCATAGCTCTAGCATTTGTACTATACGACAACATAGTCCTCATCCAATTATCAAGGTTGATGATATTAATCATGCCAAAAAGGTGTTACGAATCTGCTGTACAAAATTAATGGTTCTGATGATCCATTGAAAGAATTGTCAAAGACTGGCAAAGAATATGTGCGTCGCTGTTTTGCTTACGCTGTCGAACAGAATAAGGGCAACGCTGAAAATCTTGCAAAGACCCTTCGAAACATCCCTTTTCACGCTTTCAACCAGCACAACAATTGTGGTGATTGGTGTAAGTATAAATTTAACCAAGAAAACTATAAACACGCAAATATTCCTGGTGGATTTCAATCCCCACAATTGTTTGATAAGTTGAAAGAGATGTTTGATAAACTGGCTGAAAATGCAGCAAGATTTGCAGCTGAAGCTTCAAGTCAATCGAATGAGAGCCTGAACAATTCAATCACGAGAGAAGCGCCCAAGAATATCTGCTATTGTACATCCGAATCAACTGATACACGAGTTCGATGCGCAGTATCTCAAAAGAACTATACATTCGCTTACACAGAAAAGATTTTAGAGTATTTTGGTATCGATCCTGGTATTTATCTTCAAGAACGAAATGCGCATTGCACAGAAACTTTAGCTAAAAAATCAAGAAAATCCAAAACACCAGAATTTAAACTTAAAAGACGCTATAATAAAATTAATAAGAGCTTATAAAGAAAGAGGAAAGAAGCAACCGAAGTCTATACTTATGAATCAAATATGACGCTTTTAAATACTGTGTTTGAACATTCTAATACGGCCTGGCCTGCAAATCTTGAGTCTGCCGATAATACTGAGTACAATACTACTGATATTGCACATGTTTTCTTTGATTTAGAAACAGGTGGTTTTTCTTATAACGACGAAATTCTTCAAGTCGCGATGAAATGTGGAGACTCAATTTATACCTCTTATATTACTCCGACTCGGCCTATCGCAACAAAGGCGTCAGAAATCAACGGACTTACCACTGTAGCAGGAGAATTATATTTGAATGGAAAGTCTGTGGTTTCATCCCCCAAAAGGATTGTGGTTGGGGAAATGCTATATTTTTTGCAACAATTGAAAAAGCCTTGCATCTTAATTGGTCACAATATCAAGGCGTTCGATATACAGCGCATGATAATATTAGTCAACAATGTACATCTATTAGATGACTTTTCAAAAGTTATTATAGGGTGCACTGATACTTTGTTGCTATTTAAAGATAAGTTTCCTGAAAGGAGAAATACCGCTGGAAAACTCAAACTGACAACATTAGTCCCTGAGTTGTTGAATATTCCGTTCCATAATGCGCACGATGCATACGCCGACGTATATTTCTTGGAACAATTAACATGTAAATACTTTACCAATGAGCAACTTGTCACACAAAAATTTAACTTTACAGAGGTTAAATTTAAAAAATTCTTTAAATTCGAAACAAAATGAAAAAAGTTTTGCTCCTTTGACAGACCGCCTTTCTTCATACGTGATTTAAAAAATGGCAAGGGAAGGAATTACGCTGGAGGTTTTGATAAACAAATTTTTATCTGGAGGAGAGACAGGTGTTATCCACTTCCTTAAAGACCAGTCAACAACCAAAGTCAGTCTAGTGTCCAAAAAACAATTAAATTTATTAATTACTTATTTAAAGCAGAGGAAATAGTTTATTTTTGCGGGTGTTTTTATAATATTTATTTATTTAGTGTATTAATTTTTAGAAAAATTTCTTTTTTTATAAATACACTGTTATGTTATTCAATAAAATATTTTCAACTTTGTTTTCCATTTTTCTTTTATTTACAATATTGTTTTCATTAATAAACTTTTTTATGTATAAGTGTAAGTGGGCGTGCACTGCGAACTTGCTGATTCTAACCTTATAATGTCATATGTGATGTCAACCGTTTGCTTGCGACGTTGCCACTTCTTGCTCGTTCTGACCTACGCAAATGACCGTTTGAAGATTTTGAAATAAATACAAGTTTCAATCGACAATATTGTTACAACTATGTGGTCAACCTTCTTCAAATTTTAGGAAATTGATGTACGTGCTTGCATACGTTTATATACCAAAAATTAAGTAAATAGAACATTTCTAACATCTCTTTTTTTAATCAATTAATGGAAAGCCATAAGAGCCCATGTAAAATATTAAAATTTAACAATTAATTTCGTTCAAACTACGTGGTCAAAAATTTCCAAAAAATTCAGGTATCATTTTTATGACACAGACAACATAAATTCAAAGTTTGGTTGCATTAGAACATTTTTTAAAATGTCTAGGGAACCTCCTTAATAGAAATACATAAAATTAAATCGTCTTTTGCTACCAACAGGGATTGCCACTCCTATAACACTCGTAAAGCCTCTTTAATACGTAAGCCTAGGTTGAAACTTACTAAATCTGAAAAGAACTCCTTGAATGTTGACCTTTATAATGTTTTACCAGAACATGTGAAACTTCTTGATGAAAAGGAATTTAAAATAACTTTAAAAAAGTACTTATTAAGACACTGCTTCTATACAATAGAGGAATACCTGAATTTTACTCATGAAATATAATTTTTATTGTAACATGTACTATTGTATTTTTAATTTGTTTGTACTTAACATGACGTACTATAAACATTTCAATGTAAAATAGTCAATAAAACTAAACTAAACTAAACAAGACCTGCAGCTTCCTCCATGGCACAGCTGTCACTGTCGGGAGACCAGTGTGAACGGTGGGCTGACAGTAACTGACACATTGTCATGGAAGTGAACTGCCATGGCAGTACTATCATGACAGGAATTGTCACCGTGTGAACGGGGCTTAATTATACCCTTTGCTATCAATTAATTCACGCAGTTAATAATAACAATAATGATAATAATAATAATTCAGCGATCAATTATATCCGCGGTTAATTTTCCTACGATAAATATTCCGGCGATCATTATTCCGGCAATCAATTTTCCCCGCGGTCAATTGTTCACACGAACAATATTCCGGCGATCAATTATCCGGCGATCAGTTATCCACATGGTCAATATTCCGGCGATCAATTGTCCGGCAATCAATTCTCCCGGCGATCAATTATCCGCGATCAAAATTCCGGGACCCGTTTCCTTGTCAAATACACAAGTAAGGTCATGCAAAAAATTATAACTAAACGACTAAATTGGTACCTCGAATACAAAAATATATTGAATAACAACTAGAATGGCTTCAGAAACGGACGATCAACACAAGACCAAATTATTTCAATAACAACAGAAATACAAAGTGCGTTTAAAAGAAAACAATATCTAATATCAGTATTCTTTGACATTGAAAAAGCGTACGACACCACATGGAAAAATAATATCTTAAAAACGATGAAAGAATATAAATTGGACGGCAACATCCTATCTTCACGAAAAACTTTCTCTAGAATCGCACATTTCGTGTGAAAACCAACTGTTGCTTGTCGGAACAAAAATTACAAACAAATGGAATACCACAAGGAGAAATTTTAAATGTGCCACTATTCCTAATTGCAATTAACAAAATATCAACTCATATACCAGCAGAAGTCAACATCTCACTATTTGCAGACGACCTGGCTATTTACTACAAGAATAGAAATTTGGACACAGCTCACAATAAACTGCAAGAAGCGATCAACAAACTAGAAACATGGGCAAAAGAAACGGGATTCTAATTTTCAATAACGAAAACAAAATATATGCACTTCTGCTAATACAGGAAACAACATGAAAATCCGATATTGAAAATATACAATACAGAGATAAACTACGTAAAGGAAATAAAATTTCTTTGCATGATATTAGACAGAAAATTAAATTGGAAACAACACATACAGAAACTAAAATCAGAATGCTACCAACGACTCAACATCCTAAAAGCGTTAAGGCACTATAAATGGGGCGCACAAAAAGAAACAATATTAAAGCTCTATCGCTCACTCATAAGTTCAAAACTGGACTACGGGTGTATAGCATACTGCACCGCAAGTAAAACAAACCTGAAAGTTTTGAAACACAATAACAAGTCAAGCGATACGAATAGCCTCAGGTGACTTCTACACGAGCCCTGTAAAAAATATACTAAACGAAGCATGCGAACAACCATTACACCTGAGAAGAATCCAAATCTCTCTATCCTACATTACCAAACTGGTAGCGAATCCTAAACACCCAACATAGGTATAACCAGATCTTTACAACAATAAATAACCAGACTACACCTAAAATTCCTCTGCGCTACACCAGTTCATAAACACAGCCTTAGAAAACCTCGAATACATTCTTTCCAATATCATGGAATATCAAACATCTCCAATACATCCTAGAACTACTATAATACCCAAAACAAGATTAAAAATAAATTCAAGAAAATAAAAAACAAATTACGAGACTACAAGTTCATATACACGGACTGAAGGCAATAGAAGAATCCTTGGAATACATAAACAATCAGTCACAACGACACCCAGAATATAAAAAATTGGCAATATGCACTGATTCCATAAGCAACTAATCCAACAAATGTATCCAAAAGACAAAAAGACCCGAGACATCCATGAACAACTTGATATAGCGACAAGAGAAAGAACAACAATCATCTTCATATGGAAACCCTCTCACGTGAGAATCCAGGGCAACGAAGAAGCAGACCTTGCCGCAAAAACAGCCGATACAGAAGAGCAAATGAACATCCCAATACCACCAGGCCATGTAATCAGCATAATGAAAGGGAAAATAAAGGAACTAAGTGGAACCAGATGGAAAGAAGAAACAAACAATAAATTAAGAGAAGTAAAAGAAGACACAAACAACTGGACAGCAAACCACACCAAATCCTACTCACTAGACTCAGAATCGGACATACAAAAATAACACATAAACACATACTAGAGAAAACACCACCTCCCACATGCTGTAATGTACCACTCACGTCAAAAATACGAACAATTAACCAAATACCAAACACAACAAAAAAAACACTAAAAATAACCCAGACACAACAAAAATTCTAATTAACTTCATAAAAGAAACAAATATATTGAATTTGATATAAAAAAACTGTAGGTACACAAGGACAAATAATAAGCATCAAATATAAAATGTACTAATCTACCAATGTAAAACAAAATGTATCGGGGTTTTAATAGCAAAGTAGCTGAAAATTCCCTAAAATAAAATAAAAATTCAGTGTAATAAAATTGAAGATACTACATTTTGTCTCCTTATCGTAATGTAGGTTTGTTCTTACTGTGTAAGAAAATAATATCTTCTACAAACTTGGATCGAAAGCTATGAAATACTACCAGAATCTCAATCGGGCTTTAGAAAAGGACGCTCTTGTACAGAATTTGTTTGTCATTGACACAATCATCAGAAGTCGCATATGACCAATAAGAAAGATACGTACGCAATATTCGTAGACTTCAAAAGAGCGTTTGATACGGTAGATCATCAAAAACTATAGCACAAAATTTACGATATTGGAGTGAGTGGAAAGCTGGTTAGATTGCTACAAAATGTTTATAAGGGAGCTACATTGCAAGTAAAAGTAAACAACAATCTGACAAATCGTAAAATCAGCCCAGAAAAGACACAGATTGTCCATTTTCACAACGGTAGACCCTCTACAAGGAACATAAATTACCTGTGCCAAGGACATAAAATAAACTTCACAAGATCGTACACATACCTCGTGATGCTGTTATGCACCTCCGGCTTGTATGTACTAATAAAATGTGTGAGTGTAAAACAAATTGCAATCGCAATGCCATCTGTGTTACAACAAACACATGAAAGAAAAAACTATTAAAACGAATAATTTAATAGGTGTCACCAAAAGCACACTCGCTAGAAATAAAATTCATTGCTGGAATACATACATGCAATTGTTTAACTCTACAATAATGCCATCTGTTTTATATGGCGCCGAAATATTTGGAACCAACTACGGAGAAGCGTTATTTCAAATCAATTTTCTGCTGGCAAAAAACTACTCCGTATTACCTTATAATAAGAGAAGCAGGTGTAATTAAAACAGAAATTTTAATCCTCAAAAGAATGCTGACATGGTGGAACAAAATATTGCTAATGTCTGAAACCAGATACCCAAAAAATTGTTACAATAAACTAGTATCACTCAATGAGAAATCACAATACGAAGTTAAAAAATCTGACGTGGACACCACGTCAATGTCAGAATAATAGATTGCCAAAATCATTTATACGTAGGTACTAATAATTTGACGTTTAAAACGTTACGCATTTGTTCATCTCCTGTTTTTAATTCCATGGCTGTTACTATTAATTTGCTATTCCGTGTATTTTCAAATTTGATTTCTGCAGTTATAAAGCAACCAACATAAATTTTGTTTACTGATCCGGATGTAGAATTTTATGCTCAATAACATTTATTTGAAACATTTTTGTCTAAAATAATTAGGGAAGCAATGCGAACGGAAAAACTGATTTACCATGTTAAACGCCTATGTTTCACTTTTCAATACACCCGGTATAAGTACTACTACTGCTACTATACTCACAAATATATTTTAGTCATTTTATTTAAACTGCAGAAGAAGATATAAACGATATTTTACTATTGTCACTGCCACTGTCACTGTCATGTAATAATCATTTAAATTTTACGTAGTAACAAATGTTAATCGATCATGGACTACAAGATACCGAAATACTAAATTATAAATTATATACTTTAATTATTCTTAAATGATACCAGATACAAAAATATTTGTAAAATACCGATTGTAGGTAATAATCACATAATCTTTCATTTAAAATTAAAAAAATTGTCTTAAATTAAATATTTATCGAAATATTTGAAAAAAGTACTACTTCCGGTTTGTAGATTGAAACCAAAAATAGGAGGTGCACAACTAGATGCTATAACAGTCCGAAATACAAAATTTCAACTTTCTACGTCTAACCGTATTTGAGTTATGCGACACACATACGTCCGTACGTACGTACAGACGTCACGACGAAACTAGTCATAATGGAATCAGAAAAGGTCAAAACGGATATTTCCATCAAAATCTGAAAACCGAAATTTTTCGCGATTACAATACTTCCTTATTACTCCGTACAAGGAAGTAAAAACAATGCAAACGGCATTACAAAAAGCGAAATTTGATTGGATTTGGGAAAATCAAAGTCCCATTGACCTTAAAGCAGAAATTAATAATATAATTATAGGAATTTCTGAAGTGTTGTATAAAGAGGATTCTCAAAGAATAATTCACTCGCATTATAATAGCGAATACAAAACATTTGTGAGATGTTACCACTACCTTTCAAGTAATATCCCACTTAGTTCGCTAAGATTGGTCAGTCAACTTCGTCTAGCTAGAACAAATAATAACGCTCGAATATACGTCAGTGGCACCACTTACACATTTTCGTCGGACACAATCTGTACACTGTGCAATACCTTTGAAGAAGATTATCTTTTTCATTTCTTAGTTAGATGCCCTATATTCAACCCAGTACGAAACCAGTTATTATCTAATCATTTAGAACAGGAGGAAACTATTAGTCGAGTTAACAGCTGAAAAAAATCTACGACTACTACACCATAAGTGAATAATTAAAAATTAAAAATTGTATAATTAACAACTAAAAATGCCGGTCAATTATTAATTGTTGTGCTTTAATGTGAAAACAGTTAAATTAACAGAAAAAGCTGAATAATAAACTTGTTGAGTAAGCCTACCGAACAAGTTCAAGAATGTTTCAACAAAACTTTTAATTAACGTTTCAGCATTTTAAAGGAATCCGATTTTTATATGTATACTAGCGGACCCGGTGCGCGTTGCTACGCCGCCAACTCGAATTTAAAGTAATCTTGTTATAAGAATTCTAAGTTATTACCATACTCTTAGGGACTAAGAAAGAAAAAGAGGAAAACGAAACTAAAGGGAATGTGGAGGTAGCAATGGCTAGCATCTTCGCTAGAAGGGGACTAGTGCGCACACCTCCTAGACCAAGGACCCTTTCGCTGCCAGACGTAAATAGGACAGTGGACCTGACAGAAGAAAATGGAGCCCCACGGAAGAGGAAATCGCCTGACGAAGCCTCACCGGATGAAGCAGCCGTAAGAAAGAAAACTGGGGCAGACAGGATTGCGGATAAGACTGGCTCTGACAGCAGCCAGACCGCAGGTTTGACGCAAAGCTCTCAAACAGGAACAAATAAAGAAGATAGCATGGATAAAATGGAAGCACTACTGGAAGAGCTTGGAAAACTGGTGGAGGAGAGATACACCAACACGGCTAAGGACATTAAGAGAAAGGTCGCAGTAGTTAGCAGAACTTTTGAGAGAATCAAAAGAGCCAAGACAGACTCTATACAGGGCTGGAAACAACAACTGATCAGCCTAGAACAGGAGATGCAAGAACAGAAGCTAA
This sequence comes from Agonum fuliginosum, assembly GCA_947534325.1. Classification (NCBI taxonomy): domain Eukaryota; kingdom Metazoa; phylum Arthropoda; class Insecta; order Coleoptera; family Carabidae; genus Agonum; species Agonum fuliginosum. Next base: position 2,672,624 of record OX384044.1, read on the forward strand.
ACCATAAAAAAGAGCTAAACACCTTAGAGCAGAAGCTACAGGAACATAAGAAGGAACTAAATAACTTAGAAAAAAAGTTACACGAAAAGATGATAAACCGCAATGAAGAAGAAAGGACGACTTTGGAGGAAGATATCGAAAAAAAGATAGACCCTAACATGAGCTACACAGAGTTCGCTGAAATAGCTAAGGCAGCCTGGAACAAAGACCTATACAGCAACCTAGAAGAAATTGAAGGAGACTTTTTCCAAGCAAATGGAATAATTACTAGGGCATATGGAGAAGAGGACTTTACATCATCTTTCAACCCGTTCTTTGGAGAAACTAACATCAAAGAAGGCCAAGTTGTACACTATGAAAGCCAAATAAAGCTACATGGTTGCCCAGAGATAAAAATCACTAAAGAACACACGTTTTGTCTAATAACAGAAAACAAAGAAGGAAAGGTGGAGGAAGAAAATATGTACTCTTGCCTGAAAAATCTTAGAGCTGCGTTGGAAGAGCAAAACATACGAGAAGTCGCTATAAACAGAATTAAATGCGGACGAGGCAAGCTGAGATATGTAAGACTCAAAAAAATGCTTCAAACTGTGTTTACCAAGTCTGACATAAAAATCAAAATTTATCACATTAAAGGAAAGGATCAAAATACAAACAAAACACCACTCGAAGAGGCGGAGCAGACCTATATAAACACCACGACCCCGTCGCAAACACAACCAGAGGCGATATGGAAGCAGGTCACAAGAAAGAAGAGAAATATAAGTAAAGAAAATAATAAAAAAGAGCAATCTGAAAACCCCAGAAGAGATAAGACCAGCAAAACAAAAATGAAAGACCGTGTTCTGATCGAAGCCAGAGGTTCAGATACAAATAATCTTATAAGAGAATTGAAGCAGAAAGTTAGTCTGGGCGCAAACCAACTGGTAGGGATCCAGAGAACAAAGGCCGGAAACATAATCCTTACCACAAAAAAAGGGGAAGGCAAACAACTTAAAGAGGAGATCGGCAAAGAGTTCGGAAGCGTCAAAATCAAAATTGTTAACGATACAGAGTTAGTACACATACGGGACCTAGACCCAACTATTACTAAGGAAGAAGTAGCTGTGGCACTACAACCATGCCTTGGAAAAGGGATGACAGAGGACATTATAGTTAAATCAATGTCAACAGGCTATAACGGGACGCAACAAGCGACGGTTATACTAAGCAAAGGAGAAGGAGAAAAACTAAAAGGTAAAATAAAGATTGGGTGGAGCATGTGCAGAATTAAAATAGCACAAAATATGATTAGATGCTATCGCTGTCAAGGGTACAATCACAGGGCAGCAAGCTGTACAGAAGAAGAAAACAAAGAGAAATGCTGCTTTAAGTGTGGCGGGAAAGATCACATGGCAAAAGCATGCCCCTTCTGCATGAACTGCGGAAAAGAGGGTAAACACAGTGACTGCACAGAAGATCCTTTTTGCCTGAGGTGTCAACAAAGCGGACATAGAACGGGGGCAAGAAACTGCCCTATAATACAGAGAGCGTTGGAGGAACTGCAAAACAAGGGAAAAAATGGATAGAAATATCCCCCGACTAAATGCTCTACAAATTAATGTAGGAAGGAGTAGGGCGGCCCAAGACCTTACCTTTGAGCTAGCCCAAAGAAAACAAGCTAATCTCTTAATAATAAGTGAACCAAACATTAAAGTAAACACAGGATGGTGCAAAGACAGAAGAGGCGACGCAGCCCTTAAAACGATAGGTCAATCTCTGCAGAAGACAAGGGAAGGATACGGAGATGGTTTTGTCTGGAACACCATCGGCAAAATGACGATCTACAGCTGTTACGCCTCGCCAAACAAACCGCTTGAAGACCTCGAAACAATTTTGGATGATATTAAAGAAACCGTAACAAAAGAAAAGCAGGGAAAGCTTCTTGTTATTAGTGGTGACTTCAACGCTAAATCAGAGGAATGGGGTTCTAAAAAAGAAGACGACAGAGGAGAGCTACTGGCAAGATGGGCTGCCAGCATGGACCTTTACGTAACAAACCGGGGAAAACCCCTACTTTTCAGAGAGGGGGATCGGAATCCATCATAGATGTCACTTTCACCTCTACAGATTTGGTACCACACGTCCAGCTTTCGCAAGTAAATGAGGAAGAAGAGCTGCTCACGTTACACAACAGTATCTCCTTCAAAATATCCCAAACAACAGCAAGAAGAAAGGAGCCTAGGCCAACAGGTTGGAACCTAAATAAGCTAGACCCTGAAACTCTGGACACTGAAATAAACAAACACTTAACTGCGGAATTTAGCGATGTTAAAACGCTATACGAAGCTATAGTCAAAATCTGCGATGCTGCTATGCCAAAAAAGCAGAAAACTTCAAACCCACCAGTATACTGGTGGACTCAAAAGATCGCTGACTGCAGGAAAACAGCTATTGCTGCCCGAAGAAAGATGCAGAGAGCACGAAAGAAGCAGCAACATAGCGTCCAAGAAATCGAAGAAGCACAGGAAACTTATAGAAAAGCCAAGAAGCAGCTTAGAAAAGAAATAGACAAACAACAGAAACGCTGCTGGAGTGAGTTAATTAAAGACATAGATAAGGACCCCTGGGGCCAGGGATACAAAATAGCTATTAAACGACTAAAACAAAGAGAGCCACCAATATTCCTGGATGAAACCAGGATTAGAAAAGTAGTAGAGTGTCTCTTTCCTAAACATGGAAAAATTACTTGGACGGGTGTAGAAGAAGAAATAGAAAACCTGCCGCCTTTCACCACTGAAGAGCTGCAGATTGCAGCGGGAAAAATGCGGTCAAAGAAGGCCCCCGGGCCAGACCAAATATCGGCAGAAGTACTAAAGAGAATAGTTGAAAAGAAACCAGAAGCTCTGCTACACCTCTACAACAAAAAATTTGAAGAACACGCATTCCCAATAGAGTGGAAAACAGCCAAGTTAATATTAATCAGAAAACCTAATAAACCAATAGAAGACCCCTCGGCAATGAGGCCCCTGTGCCTCCTGAACACAGCGGGAAAACTGTTTGAACAACTGATAAACGGAAAACTTAAACAGGAAATAGAAGAGAAAAAAGCGCTCTGCGAAACACAATATGGCTTCCGGGAAGGAAGAAGTACGGAGGGACCGTTGCAGAGGGTTGCGGAAATAGTCACAGAAATTAGGAGTAAGCCTTGGAAATCCAGGAAACTAAGCGTCCTTGTTCTGATCGATATAAAAAACGCGTTTAATACCATACCATGGGACAAAATAGTTGAAGCTATTCGAAATAGAGGCATTAGCATACATCTTACAAAAATGATCGAATCCTATCTAAATGATAGAGACATCCAGATTCAACAAGGCGATAAAGAAGTTTTAAGACACGAGGTCACCTGCGGAGTCCCGCAGGGGTCTATCTTAGGCCCAACGCTATGGAATATAGCCTACGACGACATTTTGAAGTTGAAACTCCCGAGCGGCACACAGACAATTGCTTATGCGGATGACCTCGCAATTGTGGCGACGGGAAACAATAAAGAAGAGCTACGAGAAGACGTAAATTATAGCCTAGACATAATATGCAGATGGCTTGAAAAAACAGGACTTACTATTGCTGCGGAAAAGACGGAAGCAGTCCTCCTTACGGGGCAAAGGAAAGCCCAAAACATAACTTTCACCTTGGGAAACTTTACTGTTACACCCAAGAAAAAAATCAAGTACTTGGGAGTGTGGATCAGCGAAGGACACAGGTTTCATAACAACGTCCAAGAGCTTGCGAGGAGAGCTGGGGAGGTCGCCCTGGCGCTTGGACGAGTCATGCCAAACGTGGGGGGGCCAAAAGCCAGCAAAAGACGACTGCTAGCCAGCGTCGTAAAGTCCATCATGATATATGCTGCCCCCATCTGGAGAGACACGCTATGTAAAGCCACGCATAGAAATGCTTTGCTAAAAGCCCAAAGAAAAATTGCAATAAGGGTGACCAGTGCGTATAAAACTGTGTCAACAGAAGCAGTTTTGGTGGTGGCAGGTATTGCACCGATAGACATCGAGATAAATACGTGTAGAGAAAAAGACAAAACGAGACACTTCAACCTCTGGCAAAGTAGGTGGGAAGAGGAAGCAGATAAAGGAAGATGGACCAGAAGGCTGATCACTGACATAAGAAGATGGGTCGAAAGAGAACACGGGGAGGTAGACTATTTTATCACACAACTCCTAACAGGCCACGGAGACTTCAGGAAATACCTCCACCGCTTCAAAAGGACAGAAGACCCGATATGCGTATTATGCCATGCGGAAGAGGACACGGCGGAGCACTTTGTGTACAACTGCGAAGGCACAAAGGAAAGAAGATGTATTCTAAACCAAAAAATAGGGAACAACATCACCCCCGAAAACACAGTAGAGGAAATGTTGAAATCGGAAGATAACTGGACGGACATCAAAGAGTTTGTAGAAGAAATTTTAAAACAAAAGAGTATAAGCGAATAAAACGATATCGGTTTAGACCGGATTAAAACACTGCAGGCCGAAGTAATGAGAGTTTAGTGGGTTAGAGTCCCACACTACCCTTTCCCTCCGGGGGGTATGCGCTGCTTAGGCATCATACTGGGTGTGCATGATGCATTCTCTTCAACCCTAGAAAAAAAAAAAAAAAAATTATTACCATACCATACATGGTGACAATTACGCCCATGATACCATACCAAATTTGAATCCAATCGGTTACCGCCATTTTGTTCAAAGATGGCGGACTGATATTTTAGTATGCTCATGTCATAAGTTAGATCATAAGTTGTAACCAAATTTGAACCCAATCGGGGCAGTACATTTTGAGTTAGCTAGCCACCATTTTATTTTAAGATGGCGGACTGACATTTTATTCTGCTCATGTTATAAGTTAGATCTTAAGCTATTACCTTACCAAATTTGAACTCAATCGGTGCAGTAAACTTTGAATTAGATAGCCGCCGACAAAAATGTTAAATTAGCATTGTTATAAACAACAATGCAATTTGACATCGTTATAGGTAATCATCAAATAAATAAAAAAAAAACTATTTCAAAAACATATTTGTTCGATGATATATTTGACCCTGAATGCAGTTGTTGATATTGATTCTCTTCAACTTCATTTCGCGCTTCGGGTTCCTCGTCAGTTTTACTTGCTCGTATATATCTTTCACTTGCAGCATTGCGAGTTCTACGACCTAAGTTGGTACGTCTAATTGGTGGCATTTTGAAGAACCAAACGTCAATTAATACTAACAATCCACAACTGTCTGTTTCGTGTTTCAAAATACCTAGACCAACTGAATTAGAAATTCCTATTCAACAACTAATACATAGTAGTTTAATTAAATGTCTGGTTAGGTATCTAATATATTTGTTATTTTGTTCAATTAAGTGATTAAGTAATTTTTCGATTTATCCAACTACTCTTTTGGGTTTTCTCAAATTTTTTGATTTTTAAAACCACCGCTGTATTAGAGCGAACAAAACAAAAAAAGAAATATTCAAATTTATTTTATTTGAAAAATTCTTTATAAAAAAGTAATATAGGACTATATCATAAACTATATACTTTTATACGTTAATTCATGAGATAAAAAATAAAAACATTGATTTTTGACATTACATTAATAAAAATTACTAAATTTAAGTTGTTTGTAGATCCTCCTCATTTATTGAAGCTAATTAAAAACTGGCTACTTGACACTGGTTTTATTATGAAAAATAAAAGTATAGCCAACAGAAAACCATCGGACTTATTGATAGAAGAAACAAATAATACAGAAGTTACGGTTGCAATCATAAGATATAAGAGACAAACTTGAGGAGCTGCAGGCAGAATCCTCTAAAGTAGGCTTAAAAATTAACTCAAAAAAGACTAAAGAAATGAGACTGAGAAACAGAGTTAACACCCCATTAAACGTAAACCAAGAAGTTATAGATGTAGTAGATAATTTTTGTTATCTGGGAAGTATTATAACGGAGGATGGAGGAGCGACAGCCGACGTGAAATCTAGAATAAATAAAGCAAAAGGAATCTTTGCGCAAATGTACCATGTCTGGAATTCAAGCAAGATAAATACACCTACAAAGCTCAGACTATTCAACAGTAACGTAATGTCTGTGCTTCTATACAGCTGTGAGACATGAAAGGTCACCAAAGAAGTAAATGATAAAATCCAAACCTTTATCAATCGATGCCTAAGAAGAATTCTAAACATTAGGTGGCCAAACACTATAACAAATGAGGACCTATGGAACCTGTGTAACCAAACAAAAATTGATTTGACAATCAAGAGCAGGAAATGGAGATGGATTGGTCATTACTTGAGAAGTAAATCCAATATAGCTAAAGAAGCGCTAGATTGGAACCCACAAGGCAAGCGTAAGCAAGGTAGACCCAAAATAACATGGAGACGCACGATCCAGAAAGAGCTGAAACAAGTTGATAAAACATGGAATGAAGCCAAGCAAGAAGCTACTGACAGAAACGGATGGAAAACTTTTGTGAAGGCCCTATGTTCCACTGAGAAATGACAGGACAAAGAGAGAGAAATTAAATGTAACTGTACCTAAACTTGAAAACCAACTAGAAGAAATCTCTGAAAGTGAAAACTCTGACACCAGCAGTAGTGTTTCATCGCAAGATAAATCAGAACCCACAATTTACGAATCTGATGGATATAAATATCTTGCTGGTTGGGTTGTAAAGAAGCTTAAAGATAAATTTCCGTATTTGTGGGAATATACTTACAAGAACCATCAAGAACACGATTATAAAATGCCGTCATAGGTACAGAGTCTTTCCTTTAGAGGGCTTATTGAACCTTCTGCAGAATGGACTGAACAAACTAAATATTTGGAAAATAGAATTGAGTCTTAATAAAGGAGTAACACAAAAATACGTAAAGAAAATACTGAAAAGAAGAAAGAATACTGTGCATGAAGATATAGTAAAATTATTTATAAAACAAAGAACATTTACCTATACGAATAAAATATTTAAATACGAAAAATAATCAAGCTAAAATACTGAAGAGAAAAATGTCTAATGACAAACAGAAATTATCAAAAAAAAAAATGAAAAAAACTTGTAAATTAAAGTACCTATAGACATAGGTTAGGTATCAAGTAAGTGCAATTTTAACTTGATCTAAGACGATTCATGTGAAAATGAATTACCAAAGTAACATTTGTAATAAAATTTCTAAATAAATTTTGATATAATTTTATATTCTAAATTTTTTTATTTTCTATTATTTCATTCAACAAATTTTTAAATTAAGTACTTATCTCTGATATCATAAATGAATGCCTACCAAAGCAATATAATTTATGTTCATCTTTATAAACATTATTTTGTTTGGTGATTTTAACTTAGATTAGTTCGATAAAAGTTTTTACTCGGAAAAATTAAGACAACTAATATAAATTTCAGGTCTTAAACAAATGGTGCCAGAGTATACACGGGTAACAATAAACACAAAATCACTAATCGATCTGGTTTTTAATCATGATTGTTATATTAAATGTAAAGTGGATAAAACGCCTAAAATCACAGAAAATTACATAATTAAAATAGACTTAATGAACTCGGTGAAATCGAAAAGTGACAATTACAAGACTATTAACCATTCAATAGTCTCACAGACCCGGCGGAAACATAATTCATATTAATTTTGTGGTGGGGGATGCTACAGGCTTGTTGTTTCATGTAGCTGTTCATTTAAAGGTTTAGTGTCACCTCGAGTACCGATGTGTTGATTACATTTTCCGTTCTAAAGTTATGATCGAAAAAGTCTGAGAGACTTGGCGCCACTACTCACGTAATACTTTTTGATTCAAGTTTATTTTTTCATATTGAGGGATAAAATCCAAAGAAGGTTTTCAAGTAAAAGCGTCTTTCTTCACTTTCTTTATTTATACAATTGGTCGACCGATTTCGGATATTTTAATATCCATCTTCAGGACAAGACTACAAAATAATATAACCATTAGTGTCAACATCAATTGGCTACGTCCAATACAAAAATATAAATACATACACAAATAAAATTATACAAAATAAATAAATATAAATAGTGACGCAAATGATCTTTGTTGCGTGGTAATGAATTTATTAAAAAATACGACATGAAAGACTAGCGAGAGTAGTAATCATAAATTTTTTTGTATTGACTACACAGTGACTACAGTTTTAAATTCAGAAATTAACATGACATTGTAAAATAACTAAAAATACTTCCAAAAAAGCATAGCAGACAGTTTCATTATGATGAGGCAGTCGCAACAATTCATGTTCCTCATGTGATTATTCAAAGTAACATCAGATAACGTAAAAAAGAAGTTGAAAAACTTCGAGTCGCCAAGTGTACAACCACCCCACAGGGAGCCAAAGGTGTCAAACGCACATTTAAATAGCAGAATTAGATATGAGTGACGTTGTAAAAGGTAAACATAGTTGTAAAAACTTTGCAAAAATAAAAACTGAGCAATATAAATAACCCTGATAACATAATGGAAGAAGAAGAGGTTTTTGTTTATAAATAAAATATCGAATTGTAAGATTTTAGAAAAAAAATTTTTTTTAATTTAGTATTATCAACTTTGTAATCGCGTAAACCATGATCTCAACATTCATAGTATTCATCTATTGGTGTTTGTTCATTTAAACAATTTTGATTTATGTCCTTGCGTGCTTTAAGGATTTCGATGTTTTATAAAGTGTTAAGCTTTGGTCCTTTGTTACAGATATGCAGGGTTTGAAATTTGTTTACATCGAACTGATGGTTGTTTTCAAAAATATGTTCCGCAAAACTGGAAAAGCCTCTATCAGTCTTTAAACAATTTATATGTTCTTTAAATCTGGTATGAAACTTCTACCTGTTTGACCTACATAAGTTGCATTACATTCGTCGCACACTAATTTATAAACACCTGAAGATTGTAAGGTATTGGTGGTATCTACTTTTTTGCATAACTCTTTTTTTAAACTATTCAATGGTTTAAATGCCAACTCAACGTTGAAGTTATGTTTTACGATTATGTTATTTAATTTGTAACAAATGTAACCGATGAAAGTAAGGCTGAAAAATCTTTTTTTATCGTTTTCAAAATGTAATGTTGGGTAGGCTAATTGCGATCTGAGTTTAGTTTGCTTTTTATTAATTAATTTATCTATGGTCACTGTGCTGAAATTGTTTGCTGTTGCAAGTTGTTTTATAATTTGAGTTTCTTTGGTGATCTCATCTGGCGACAATGGCAAAGTGAGCATTCTGTGTATGTGTGAATTGAAACATGAAATTTTGTGCTGGTAACAATAGTGTGATAGGTTATTTATTGTGTCGTCAGTTTGTGTTGGATTGCGATAAATGCCGAATTGAAATCTGTTATCAATTTTGTTAATAGTCAGGTCTAAGAAATTAATTGTGTTATTGGATTCTTATTCTATGGTGAATTTCATTTTAGGGTGTAGGCTGTTGATATTATTATGTAACTTATTTAATTCATCTACTGGATCATTCCAAAGTAATAAGATGTCGTCTACATATCTGTACCCGAATATGACTTTGCCAGTGTCGCACGATGATCCGCTGAAAATATTTTCTTCAAAGTTCTTTAAAAACAGTTCAGCTAAAGTTCCAGATAAAGGTGAGCCCATTGCCAAACCATCAGTTTGTCTGTAAAAGGAGTTGTTAAATTGAAATTAATTTTGTTCTAGACAGAGGTTCAACAAGCTGTAAAATTTGTCGCAAAAGTCATCAGACCAATCGCTTTCGTGTAATAAAGTTTTAACATACTGGAGTGTGTCTTGTATTGGTACATTTGTAAACAAATTTGACATATTGAATGAAACTAATAAACTATTATATCTTTTATTAAGTTTGTGAGTTCTAGAGAATTTTTAATGCTATGTTCTAATTTAAAATTAAAGAATTTTGTGAAGATTGAATTTACGAATTTAGCTACTGCATAAGTCGGTGAACCGATGAAATTTACTATAGGCCTGAACCCTGAAGGGAATGTTTACTTTGTGAATTTTTGGCAAAAAAATATAATACTGGTGTTTTAGGGTTCATTTGAATTAAGTTTGGTGCGTTAAAAATTTCTAGGAATTCGTTAGTAGTTTTCGTTCGATTTTGGTATGCCGTTGTTAAATCTTTATCAATTTTAGCAAAAGTACCATCACATAGAAACTCTTCGCCTTTCATTATATAATCTGATCTATTCATTATTGTTAAGCAGTTACCTTTATCAACCTTCACTATAATCAAATTCTGCTCGACTAATCTATTCTCTAAATTTTTAAGAGTAATTGAATCTTCCTTAGTTTGTACACTTGGCGACTGGCCGCTTAAACATTCTTTATATTTGAGTAAGGATAATAACATTTCGTTTTCTACATCTTTACCGTTGATTAATTTTAGCGCGTAATCTAATTCGGCAATGACAAATTTGATCTGTTTGTTGTTAGGATTTTTACAGGGGTTGAATTTAAGGTCTTTTTGGAGTAATTCTAATTCATTGTCAGGAAATACTACGTTAGTGAAATTAAGGACCCGTACATAGAAGTCATCTATTTTTGCTACTGCATCAGCATTACCATTACAATTTTTATTATTTACTAATTTGTTCTTATTTAGTTATCGTAGTTTTTTAGGATTTCTTATTAAGCTCGAAATTTTCTAACATTTCGTTACAGCTTTGCAAAAATTGATCTAGCTCTATTTTTGGTAAGTTACTTATAAGTGTATCATGTATTATTTTAAGGTCAGTATCAAATTTATTAAGTAAAAATGTTGTCTTCTAATTTCTAATATCAAAAGTACCTGTTTAGTTTTCGAGATCTGCCGTTGTTGTATTATGCGGTTGTATCTTCTGTTGTTGGCGAATTGGTTATCGATGTACTTTGGGAAGATGTTGTTCTTCAGGCAGGTTGAGTTGAACCAGATGTTTAATTTGCATGATGTTCTTCTGCATTGTAGTGTCTTATACCGGTGGGCTTGTGATACCAGACTCGTAGCAATTATTGTAGAAAAAAGTAGATGCCCACAAACGTGAAGTGTAATTTATATTAAGGTATGAAATCCAAGGAAGGTTTTCAAGTAAAAGAGTGATATTTAAATGTGCGTTTGACACATTTGGCTCCCTGTTGTGTGGGTGGTTGTACACTTGGCGACTCGAAGTTTTTCAACTTCTTTTTTACGTTATCTGATGTTACTTTTAATAATCACATGAGAAACATGAATTGTTGCGACTGCTTCATCATCACCAAACTGTCTCCTATACTTTTTTGTAAGTATTTTTAGTTATTTTACAATGTTATGTTGATTTCTGAATTTAAAACTCTAGTCACTGTGTAGTCCATAAAAATTTTTTTTATTATTACTACTCTCGCTAGTCCTTCATGTCGTATTTTTTAATAAATTCATTACCACGCAACAAAGATAATTTGCGTCACTATTTATATTTATTTATTTTGTATAATTTTATTTGTGTATGTATTTGTATTTTTGTATTGGACGTAGCCAATTGGTGTTGACACTAATGGTTATATTATTTTGTAGTCTTGCCCTGAAGATGGATATTATAATATCCGAAACCGGTCGAACTATTGTATAAATAAAGAAAGTGAAGAAAGACGCTTTTACTTGAAAACCTTCCTTGGATTTCATCCCTTAATATAAATTACACTTCACGTTTGTGGGCATCTACTTTTTTCTATAATTTATTTTTTCAAGTGTTGAATTATATGAGTTTGGTAAGTTATCTATATTTAAATTTTTCGCACAAAAGCATAATATTACTGTTAATTGTAGAAATTATGAATTACGAACAAGAATAGGCACATTTACTAAAATTATTAGAGCACACCCGAAATCAGAGAAAAATGACAAGAACTTCAAGTACACGTGAAGAAGCAGACCAATTTCCTCCAGGCACAAGAAAACGTTGCTATTTTTGTAGAAAAGATAGCAAAACACGTTATTTTTTTAAATATGCAAAAAATATGAATGTATAAGCCATGTCGTATTTTCGTGCCCTGAATGTAAAATTGTTCCTGAAACTGATAATAATTAACAGATTAATAGTTTATCTTATTATTAAGAATAATATAATGTAATTATTTTCAGTATACTTATTTAAATGTACAATTCTTTGTGTTGTGTCTCTTTTTTTGCGAGTGCACTATTTTTGATTTATTTCGAATAATTTTTTTTAATGTTACATCTTGGTTATATTTGTAAAGTATACTTGTAATATTATAAAGTTTCATAAACTGACGCGAAATTTTATAAACTACGCCTAAAAAATCACATAAATAAATATGGGTCTGTCAGACTTGGCGCCACTACTAATGTCAGAAGATGGGGCGCCACTACTGCAGGGTTAAAAGACTAAATCATAGTGAAATGGAGGATTTTCTGTTAAGATGTGACTGGCGATATGACGTAAGTGATGTTAATGATTTATTTAATGTGTTATACGAAAATATTCGAAATGGCGTATCAAAGTGCACGAGTGAACAAACTATACTAGAAAATGATAATAAATGGTATAAACAAAATGTAAAGATAGCTATTAAAAATCGGGACAATGCTTACTATAAATTCATGTTAACTAGAAAATTAAGTGATTGGGAAAACTACTAAAAGAAACGTAATATTGTAACACGGACATTGAGAGCGGAAAAACAAACGTTTTATTATAAAAAAATTGATAGTTGTAAAAATGATTCAACACAATTGTGGAAAACTTTAAAGGGTATTATATCAACAGAAGACACAAATGATATAGAAGATGTTTTATATAACGGTTCTTTTATTGAGGAACCGCACAATAGTAAATGTTTTTAATGAATATTATGTTAATAATATAAAAGATGTTATAAACCGTATTGACAGTTCTAATACTGTAACAGATAATATAGAACACATTAACTATAACTTTTTTGAATTCGTGCCAATTAATTTAACAGAATTAAAATCAATTATAATTTCTCAGAAAAATAAGAAAAGTATAGATAATGTTGATTTTAAATTAATTAAAGATTACTTTCACTTGCTAGGATAACCCTTCTTAAACTTCATTAACAGCTCATTAGAAAATGGAGTATTTCCAGAAAAGTTAAAAATATCAACAATTCGTTCCATTCCTAAAGTAGCTGGCACAAAAAAGTTGATGAATACAGGCCGATAAATATGTTACCGGCATGTGAATTTTTTTAGAATTAGTGGTACAAAAGCAGGTTATAAAATTCATAAATGACAAAAACTTGATTACAAACGTGGTGCAAATTACTAATATATAATACAATTATACTACCCCATTTTACTAACTGCTGCACCATATTATATTTATGTAGTCAAACTGACATTAGTAAATTACAACTTCTCCAAAACAGAGCTATAAGAATTATTCTTAAATGTAGTAGAAGAACTAAGATAAATTATATGTTAGAAACGTTATATTGGATGAATGTTAAACATTTTATATACTTCAAGTCAATGCTATATGTCTATAAAATGATCAATAGAAAATTACAGAAATATCTTACTAAAAATTTGTCTTCAACCAAAGAAATTCATAATTATGAAACCAGACAAATCAACAATTTTTATGTTAAAAAACAGAACAAGAATCAAGCATGTAATTCCATCTTTTATAAAGGTTTAATTAAGTATAACGCGCTACCAGGTGATGTAAAAGATGTTAAAAATATAAGTGAATTTAAAAGAAAACTAAAATGTCACATAATTAAGCTAGAACAACAATGTAAATAATTTAAGATTGAATATATTATTAATTATGCCAAATAACTTGTAAATTTTATGTATTGTTATTAGTCAATGGCTACCTAAATAAACTATTATTATATTATTATTATTTATTAATGAAATTCAATTGGAAGAATATTCATACTTATCTATAATAAAATGAAAAATAACATTACCTAAACTAACTTTTAGGGTGTAAAACAGTTACTTTCATTCAAACAAAAATATATTTGTGTATTACGCGCCACTAGCAGACTTCAGCTGACGTCGTTTTGAATCAACCAATAGGATTACATTAGCTACATGTGACAACCTGTTTTGTTTAGAGACCTTGGTGAGTGACAGATAACAGATATTGTCATTTGATGCTTTAATTTTGATTTTGTACATTTTTAAAGGTTTCTATACTTTAAATTGTATATATCGGCAGTGATAAGAATTAATGCAAACTTTTATAGAATTAATAGACACATCATTTGCCAATAGTTGGCTCTGTTGTCAGTTAAACTTCAAAAGGTAAGATGACGTCACAATTTTTTGTTTTAATTTATATAAATATTTTAAAATTTTATATCACATAATACTTGGAATTTCACTAAAATTTGGATATTTCAACTTCTATTAACGTTAATGAAAAAACGGATTTTCCCAAAAATGCAGGAATAGCCCATTGTGATTTCCTTATATTATTACTATAAATAAAACATACTATTTAAATAATGTCCAGTGCATACGGAGAAACTTTTTGACAAGCTTCCTGAAAAATGCTTCTTCAAAAATTGATTGTCAAAATTGTTTCTTGAAAGTTAACAATGCCGGTAACTTGAAAAAAGTTTTACTGGAAACTTGACATTTGCAGCTTTCTTCAGAATTCTTTACCTTATGCAATGAGGCTCTAATTTTCGAGAAACAATAATATAAAACAAAATCGTTTCGTTTATGAACTCGCCAATGAGTAATGTATCCAGGTTAGAGTATGGTGTAATGTTTGTTACAAAGATCGATGAAATGTATGATTCAATGCAGACACCTGAAGATGATCGAAAGATCGAAACGCGTCGTGATCAACCTAGTGCCGAGTCTTGTATCTCACTTAATGTTGTGTTTGGTTTTTTGCATTGAATCATACATTTAATCGATCTTTGTATCAAACCTTACACCATACACTAATCTGCATACATAACTCATTGACAAGTTCATAAACGGAACGATTTTGTTTTATATTATTATGACAATGATTTTCGGAAATTCAGATATCATTAACTTTCGAGAAACATTTTTGACATCTCATTTTTGAGGAAACAAATTTCCCCGTGTGCACTAGGCATAATGATAATAATTCCAAAATCTACCACTACAATGTTGCCAATACATTTTTTTTCAATTTACAATATAATTTAAAATAATTTATATTTTACTACTAATTTATATAGATAATAATTATCATTGACATATTGTTATATTACTAATTTAATTAAAATATTATTTCCACTTTTTCATATTGATGGTGCCGCTATCCTTTGTGCTATTTTTTGCGATATATAGTCATATTAATTAATTCATCAAACATCAAAACTTATGTCTAATCACAAAATAATTTGATATTTACTAAACGTCAGACAGCACTGACATTAGGTACAGGTTAGCCAAATCTCAATTTATGTCAAAGCTGTCAAAGCGTCTCCATGTTTATAAACTAAATGCAACCTGCAATACACCTCAAGATCTTCTCTTTCGGATATGTTGCGATCTAGACAGTATAAGATCGAATATTTAATTCATATATCAAGTGGTACATATTTGAATAATTTGGTTGGCTGAAAAAGGGTAGTAAGAGGCTGTGCCAACATACACAACATAAGGCTTCAAATTGACGATATTTCTTTTACCGCTGTTAAAACATGTCAACTGTTTTTGTATATTAGTTATGTACTGTCAGTTTCTCAATCAGAAATTGCTGTTTGTCAAAATTACACTTAAAATGTGTCAAGATAGAGGTAATAGAGAAGAACACGCTAAGTTGAGAAAAGTAAATAGTAATTAAAATTGTTTTGACAGCTTTTATAAAAACAACCCAACATTTGAACTCATTCATTGAAGTTTATTATTCTCCCCAAATATAATTCGGGCTATGTTCATACTCGTAGGTGCTGGCGCACTGGGTCAATTTTCATCGACTATGCTATAACTGATCACTTACCTACTATAGTATTTTGTGCACCTAGGGAGGGAAGCGTGCTATTACTCCCGCGGGCGAAGCGGTGGTCCGAGCGAGAGCGCCGGATTCGCCAAAGGGAGTTATAGCTATTACTCCCGCGAGCGAAGCGGTCCGAGCGAGGGCGCCGGCTTCGCCCAAGGGAGGAATAGCCTTCCCTCCCGTGGGACACACAATATTTTATGTCTCGATGATTGGATATCAGGCAGGCAACATTCAGACCACCAGCCCTATGAATATTACAATTACGAACTGCCCGAACATGCGGTTCATTGTTCAGAAATAAAAGATTTATATAATAATTTTTGAATAAAAAAAAATTGTTTGAATTTTTTGTTAATTTTTGAATTTTTCTTAAATTTTTAATTTATAAACAGTCTCGAAATCACATTTCTTGCAAGCGAGAGGGAAAACTAGCTTCCTTTCCTCCATTAGCAAGAGGAAAACACTGCTTTCCGTCCCCGAGTGACGTAAAAATGTTTACATAATATTTATGTAAAACCACTAATTTTTACAGTGCAGTGTTTTGGCCAATCATAAGGAACATCAGATGCAAAAAGGCAAACATTATACCCATTATAGAAGAAAATCATATAGCAGCACAGGAACAAAATTCATACTTTTACATACAGGAGTAATAAATAACATCAGAAAGAGATTTCATAGTCACATAAGGTTCATTAACTTAATCTCTTTTACAAACAGGTGACACAATGACTATGTATAAGGTAATGTAACTATTTATTTATGTTCATGCCACAGGCCCCTTCGGGAGCATTCAGATTTCAGGGAGCAAAGAGCTGTTTACTGGTAAATGATTGAGTTTGGTCGACAGCTAGAGTGAGTACCTATGCGTTCTGTATCTGTTTGTGCACGTCCTAATAATTGTATATGTGAATGTGTGTTTGTGTTATTACTCCCTTGTAACTGGGTTGAGGGCAGAGTCTTGTAGAGAGAGAGACTATCACTCGTTTTGATTGCCGTGGTAGAGCATACCTGTGATTGATCAATGCTATTATTCCCCTGTGACTGGGTTGAGGGCTGAGTCTTACGTAGACTGTTCTGTTATGATCATTACCACAATCATATCATATCTTATGCCACGGGACGCCTCACTGAGTAATTGCTCACAGTTTGTAATCTTATTTCAGACTAACGTACAGCGTAGGGGACGCGAGTAGAGTAGCAGGCAGCGAAATTTTCCTCTCCAAGTAGAATTATAACTCAGGGCCATATTTACTGTTAATAGTTCTTAATAAGAGTTTTATCTAAAGACCGTTTGTCACAATCCATAATTATGAACATCTATTTCTATAAAATTAAAACATGTTCTATTTTTACAAACAGAAAATTCGCAGTAGTAAGCTCAGAAGACGGCAAAAATTGTCTGATTCGTATATTTTTGTTTATTCAGTAGATCTAAGTTTGACAGAGATCATGTATAATTTATTGTTTTATTATTTAAAAAAATCAGTTTAGTTTGTGTTTATTGTTTGTGGTGAAATACAATGTCGTGGAACCGAGAGCAGGTGACATTACTATTGAAATGCTAACATATTTCATGACCATAAATAAATTATGCGTCGTGGCACACAGAAAATATGTGTACATCTAATTCTGTCCACTTTGTTAATAAAATTTTTGTCTATAATTATACACAGAATTCTGTCCATAATAATTGTAGATCGTGGCAAACGGGCTTTAATCAAGTTATAGAACCTCAAAAGTTCTTAATGAAGTATTTGAGGGATTAATATTTTTAATATTTCTACTAGTATTTGGAACCAAAGTGTTCTACTTAAAAACGAGTTCAAATATAAACGAGTTTTATCTAAAGACGAGTTCAACTTAAAGACAACTTTAATTTATAGAGAAGTTTGTATTAGAGACGAGTTAAAGCATAAAACGTATTCTATCTAAAGACGGGTATAATTTAAAGATGAGTTTTATCTAAAGGCAAGTTTTTCCTAAAGACGAGTTTTTTCTTAAAATGTGTTCTATCTAAAAAAGACGAGTTATAGGTATCTAGAGACAAGTTATGTCTAAAGCTAAGTTTTATGAAGAAGAGTTCTATCTAAAGATGAGTTTATCTTAAAGATGAGTTTAATCTTTTGAACGAGTACACTTACTTCAAACAAACAACGATCTACTAATATTAAAACTCGATAAACTTTTGTTTTCATTATTAATGTAAGATCTTTTATTTCTTTTTGTTTATTAATTTTATTTTTATATTTATTATTTACAGAACGCATCAGAACATCAAAATAAAATAAATGAAAGACGCGAAAAATGCAGACTCTTCGGATCAAGTGTTCAACCATTTATTGCTGTTATATGAGAAGAAATTAATTCATTCGACGCTTGATCTGGCGACAATATTTTGTATATGAGGTAACCACACTACTAGATTGCTGTTAAAATGATTATTTCACTATTTTCGTCGAAATCATAATTGAAAAGAAAACAGTGCCTATATGTGTAGGGAACGTTTATGTAACAGAAAATTTTCAAGATTAAACTCTTTTCAAAAACAATTTATATGAAAATACTCGACAAAATATAACAAAAATGCTGAAATAAAAATTAACAAATGTGAATGTGATATATCTGAATTGAGCATAAAAGAAATAACTGTAGAAAATATCAGTGCCATCACTAAAAGCAATTTTGAAAATATATTTGAAACATCTATAACCTTAAAAAATTGTCACTTCTCTATATGGAACGACTATATATCCTAGAAATGTTGTTCAAAATGTAATTGATGAATGTAATACTTTTGTCGAGACGGCCCTGTAATTCTGATAGTAGTGTCAGCTCGTCAGCTGACCACGGTGTCCGGGACGCAGGCGAACGCAGCGCTGGCGGTACTTCCGTTTCCCTCCAGCTAAAATAAAATATTCCACGTGTTCCCCTACTTCTCATTGTAAAAAACAGTAGTGTCAAAATCAGCTGACACTAAACAAAATCCAGCGTCAGCATCAGCAATTAAACCAACGCAACAACAACAGCGTAGTGCGCGCAATAATGACACAATGGGTACGGCCCAGGGCAGTACGCAAAGTAATTTGGCTGGTGCACCTCGTCGTGCTTCCGTGTAGCAAACAAAAATGCTACTACGGAAGATATTAGGACAAATCTCGTGTTGCACAATATTCAAAAGGATTATATTTGTCAAAAAATAACTTACGATGGGGACTACAGCTCCTTCAAACTTGGAGTACCATACGATAGGCTCGCTGACTTTCAGATGCCAGAAGTATGGCCCCAAGGGATCATAGTAAGGAGATACTGGTTCCCGAAAAAACGGAATGAAGATTTTTTAGGAAGGAGAACCTTAAACGGACAGGACGGTCAATAAAACCTGTAACCTGCTACTATCAAAATGTGCGCAGCTTGAACAACAAGATTAGTGAATTCTATCTGTCTGTGATGAACTGTGACTTTGATATAATCGGTCTAACGGAGACTTGGCTGCATCCTGGAATCTCGAATTCTGAACTTTTTTCATCTGAATACTTCTCTGTGCTTCGCCAAGACAGGGATTTCGTCACACTGAATGTCACTCGTGGTGGGGGCCTTCAAGAGTGTGTTCAAATTTGAACAATATAGCACTGTTATTTTTGTCATTTACATTCCCACAACACCGAATATTTCAAATTTAAATATTGTAACTTCATTTATTGAACGTAATTGCATTAACGATAAGCATGTGCTAATTATGGGCGATTTTAATATTCCTAACTACTGTTCTGGCAATTTAAATGACAATTTAGTTGCTCATCTTGCAAATTTTGCTGCATTCTGTCAAATTAATCAGCGCAATTTGGTTTATAATAATAATCACCGACTTTTAGATTTAATTTTTACTAATGTAAATTGTGAAATTATTCATGATGATTCTCCACTTATCCGTGAAGACTTGTATCATCCAGCTTTGTTTATTAATCTAAATCTAACTAGTGATTTAGTATCTAATTTTCATCGTAATAATTACTGCAAAACGTATGATTTTAAAAAGGCAAATTTTCACTTGCTGTACGATTTATTATTAAACAATGACTGGTCTCTAGTTCTAAAGTTTGATGATGTTAATGAAGCATGTGACATGTTCTATCAATCATTACATACAATATTTGATCAATGTGTGCCTGTTCGCAAAGTACGACAAAAATCTTATCCGCCTTGGTTTACTTTCGAAATAATTAGTAACATCAAATTAAAATCCAAACTTTATTGTAAATATAAAAAAACATAACTCCAGAATTCCCGGTAATATGAAACTAGATGACGTTACCGGTGAGGATCCGCAAGCTATTCTTAAAATGTTTAGTGAGCATTTTGCTAGTGTGTTTACTGACAATTCACTTATATCTGTTAATATTAATACAACATCTAATTGTAGCTTAAGCCATTCTAAGAACGTAAATGTTCATATTTGCGAGAATGATTTACAAAAAGCGGCCCGGAAACTGAAAAACTCAATGACTGCTGGTCTAGATCAGATTCCGAGTTTTTTACTTAAAGATTGTATCAGTGCTCTGACAACACCTTTATTATTTTTGTACGAAAAATGCATTTTCAACGGCACTTTTCCATCTTGTTGGAAACGTACAAAAGTTTGTCCAGTGCTTAAGTCAGGCGACCCATCGTTAATTGTCTATTACAGACCGATATCCATTATTTCTAATTTTGCAAAACTTCTGGAGATAATTCTATATAACCAGTTGTTTCCTCAGATACGACATTACATTTCTGACCACCAACATGGTTTCATGCCAATGCGTTCCACTGTCACTAATTTGAGTATATTTACACAGCATGCCGCTGAAATTTTAGATGGAAATGGCCAACTTTATGTTATTTACACTGATTTTTTCAAGGCTTTCGACAAATTAAGTCATGAAATTCTGTTACATAAACTAGAGAACTTCGGTATTAATAAAGTTTTACTAAATTTGTTTAAATCTTATTTGTCCGATCGCTTGCAAATTGTAACATACAATGGTTTTCAAGGTGAGCCCTTTGTTGCCAAGTCGGGTCGGTCAGGGATCCAATTTAGGCCCTTTGTAATTTACATTATTTATAAATGACATTTGCGAATCAATAAACTGTGACATACTACTTTATGCTGATGATATCAAAATATATCATGAAATAAATTCCTTCTCAGATTGCCATACACTTCAAGAAAACATCAATTCTCTTCAACAATGGTGTAATACTAACTTCTTACCATTGAACATAAAAAAGTGTAAAATTATGACCTATTCTCGTAAAAAAAATCCAATACATTATGACTACTACGTTCAATCTGAATTGTTGTCAAGATGTACTCGCATGCAAGATTTAGGCATAACATTTGATCCTCACCTGACATTTTGTTTACATATTACCGAACTAGTAGCGTCAGCAAATAAATTGCTTGGTTTCATAATTCGCAACAGTACACTGTGTTAAAATTTTGTACTTGGCCTACATTAGATCCAAGTTAGAATACGGCATTTAATTTGGTACTCGCCAATATTTACTTACATAAACATGATAGAAAATGTGCAGCGACGATTTCTCAAATTCTTATGGTTTAAGGAATGTCGTACTTATCCCGAAAGAGTTATTGATCAACATATTCTACTAACTCATTTTAATATTGAGTCCATAAGTAGCAGACATGATCACATCGCACTTAACACATTAAATAATTTGTTAAAAAATAAGATTGATGCTCCTCTGTTATTGAATAAAATTCCTTTTTATATCCCAAGAGTAACATCCCGCTCACGTAAAACGTTTTATTTGCCACCTTTCAAAACTGTAGCGTTAAGTAAATCTCCTATTTTTGTTATGTGTACACTTTATAATGAAAATTGTGATTTATTTATTTTTGAATAAGTATGTTATGCATTATTTTATTTTAGCGTATAAATCTGTTGTATTCATTTACTTGTTTAGGGTGTAAACCTGTTAAGTAATAAAGATTATTATTATTATTATTATTAAAACGCAGTCAAACGCAGTGTTAAAACGGTTAAAACTCACAAACTTACAATCTATTATATTATATTACCTTTTGGTCGCTACAGTATACTTACAATTTGCTTTGTAACGTCAAACTTAATAATTCACGCTAAATTTATAATAATAAGCTCTTCGCTTTTAAATATTAGTGCTGCATTTATAACTAAATTACATTTTAGCATAGGCGTATCATGCTTTCGAGAAACATTTCAGAATTTTGCACGTTTACCTACAGCTCCTTCCGAAGAAAAGAAATTACGAACCTTGAGACGCAATATTTCCCCATATTACATACATGCCATAGGTTTGCAAAATATTACTACTGTAAACGAATTACGTGAAGTTTGTAAAACTTTAGAAATGAAAAGAATCATGGCTGAAAAATTTCATCATCCACCGACAAATAAACGTAATTTATTAGAGCCAGATCTCGGTTACCAAGGGTATTCACGAATGACCACTCCTCATGTTTCAATTATAATAAATTCTCAAAATACTTCTCATGCAAAGCCAATTTAATGGCATTGTACAAATCTCGGATATTTGTACAGAGATTGTAGACGGCCAAGAAATATGTTACGGATGCGGTTTGCAAAATTATACGAAAAGTACTTGTACAAGTTCTTCGACAAGAACCGACGACCGAACTTCCAAATAAAAATAAACTCGGCTCAACAAAATACAAAATGGCAGGAATGGTTAGAATTTATTAAAGATACAACTGTAAAAACTCAAATTGATTTTGTTTTATCCAAAGTATGAGGTGATAAACGTCCGTATATTGGGATTCAAATATATGGGCATAATTTTATAGGACTTAGATTCAGGGGCAAATAGATCTGTAGTAGGCGGTTAAACTTGGAAAATATTAAATAGTTTAGGTTTAACTTTAATAAAGAGTTATTATTTAGAATGTATAGTCGCAAATGGGGCTAAATGTAATTGTATTGGTGCAGTCAGAGTTCCAATTTCGCTTCAAAATAAAACTAAAATAGTTGAAATGCTAGTTGTTCCCTCTATAAATCAAGAAATAATTTTGGAATAGATATTTGGAAAGTCATGAATTTAAATGTTGGCGTAGGTCGCGGTGAAGCAGGTATGATTAGTGCTATTAATGTATCAGAGTCTAACAACGGTTTAAAAAGTAATAACAATTTGACATCAGAACAAAAAGTAGAACTCGATAATTTAGTGTCAAAATATTTTCAAAACATGAGTCCAAAATTAGGTTGCACGAGCTTAGTTGAGCATGAAATAGTAACAAACACAGCTCCAATTAAACAACGATACTCCTGTGTCGCCAAAAGTACAGAATCAAATAAATTTAGAATTAGATAAAATGTTATCAGACGATATAATAGAACCATCGACTAGTCCATGGTCAAGTCCAATTATTAAAATCAGAAACTCATATCGGTTTGTAGTAGTTTAGAGAAAGGTTAATGCAATGACACAACGTGACGCTTACCCACTCCCTTATGTGAACAACATCCTAGACAAGTTACGCGATGCACGATTTCTTACGTCACTTGATATAAAATCTGCGTTTTGTCAAATTCCAATCAAACAAACGTCTCAAGATAAAACTGCCTTTACTGTATCGGGGCGAGGCTTTTTTCATTTTAAAATAATGCAATTCGGGTTGCATAATTCTTCCGCAACATTCCAACGGTTAATGGATAGATTATTTGGTCATGAATATGAACCCTATGTCTTTGTTTATCTTGATGATATTATTATCGCCACCCCTAATTATGAAAAACATCTTGAAGTTCTTGCTAACGTTCTTAAGAAGATTATTGAAGCCGGTCTTACTCTGAATAAATAAAAATGTTATTTTTCTCGATCTGAATTAAGATACTTAGGGTATATAGTAAACGGTACGGGATTGCACGTAGATCCAGACAAATAGACATCCCTTCGTCTAAATCGGTAGTTGAAGTTAGACGTTTTATAGGAACGGTGAGCTGGTACAGACGCTTTTACCGGATTTTTTCACTTTATGTGCCCCCATAACTGATTTAACTAAGAAAAACCATAAATTTAATTGGACATCTGAGTGCGAACGTTCGTTTCAAAATATTAAAGAATAACTTATATCTGCTCCGATTTTAAGTTGCCCAGATTTCACTAAACCCTTTTCAGTACAGACAGATGCATCCGGATATGGAATTGGGGCAATTTTATTCCCAAAACACGAAAACAACGAACGAATTGTTTGTTATGCAAGTCGTAGTCTTACAAAACAAGAACGAATTTACACATTTACAGAACGGGAATGTCTTGCGGTCATATGGGCCGTTGAAAAATTTAGGCCGTACCTCGAAGGTGATAAGTTTACAGTCATAACGGACCATCACTCTTTGATATGGTTAAATAAATTAAAGGACCCTACCGGGTAGATTAGCGCGATGGGCGATTCGGCTTTAACAATTTGAGTTTGACATAATTCGTCGAAAAGGTAAAGAGAATCTTATGCCTGATCTTTTATCTCGTGCGGTTAATGTCGACCTTAATCTAATAACGATTTCTACTCCTGTCGTAGATCCATGGTACCGACATTTATTAGATGAAATAAAGGGAAACATTTTGTATTAAGAAAAATTCTGTATCGCCGCCTCTGGCGCTTGGCCGGAATTAACTGAGCCACTTATTATATTTCTTGCCAATTCCAATATAATTAATATTTTGCACATGCAATCTTACTATTCTGTATTTTTATTTACATGTTTAAGAGTTTATCATTCAATTTAAGGAGATCTCCATTTTCATTTACTTTAAGTAATTTCTGTATAAAATTTGTATATTTCTGTAATATTGTGTGTCCGAAACTTGCTTGCCATCGATATTTGATTTTGTTCAATAATAATGCCCTATTGGGTTTGTTTAGTCTACATCTGTGAGTTTCCTACTAACTTTGCATTTTAACAACACCAAAATCGAGTGGTGCCCTTCTTATCTTTTCAGATTGACATTGTTGATTTGTGATTTAAGGTTTAGTGTGTCAATGAACAGTAAGTATATTGTAAGCTGAACCTACGATTTAGTACTATTGCGTACCCCATCGACCATAAATAATCTAGACACAGTATGAGAGTCAAAGTATAGGCATGGTAATGAAGCCAACATCACTGGTATTGCGGGTTGCATAAGGTATAAGTTTTGATGTTATCTGTCAGCAAATGTGAGAGCTGCCTTCTGACTAATTTATTTATTAGGTTAGATTCGCCTTCTTGTTTGATGTTTACGCGGTTTATGCTTAGCTTATTTGACAGAATTTTGTGTTGTGTTTTGTAGTTTTGGACATTTTAGCGTAGTTTAGTTATTAACTTTTTAGAATATGCTTATTTCTAACGTTTAATGAAAAGATGGTTCGCACGTGTATTCTACAGGATGTAGATTTCCATCAAATATAGAAATAAGGCATTAGTGGGTTAAAGCTATGAAAATAGATGTTGCTATTAACAAATATACAAGTGTATGTTCACGGCATTTTGAACCAGATTGTTTTGTTACTACTGGAGGAATTCGACATAGCATGAAAAAAAATTATGTGCCTACGATTCTAAACCCAATCAATATAGAAAAAATAAAGACTACTCTTAACGCAATGTAATGCATTTACTATATTTTTAAAGAAACGCATTAATAATTAAATAATTTTTAGATTGTTTGCTAATGAACCTTTACCTTCAACGTCCTGTAACATACTAGAATTATCGCTAGAAAAATCCGTTCAATACGATGATTAGCAGTCCAGGAAGCCCTTTAATTTCTGCCCAACATTAAGCAAAACGGTAAGTTATGAAGTATATAGAACTATTGTAACTTTCTTATTATTTTCTTTATTTTTGTTATTGTCTCGGTTAATATTTAGCATATTTCAGTATTATTAACATTTGTATGTATATTTTAGCACTAAACAACCCAGGTATGTTGGTGAATGCTTGTCCGACGATATGATGTCTCCAAAAAAGGCAAGAATGAACTGGACACTTGCAAAAGGAACAATTTATAAACAAAAAAAGTTATAAAGCGACTACAACAAAAATAGACGGCTAACAAATCGAATTAGAACTGTGGAGAGCGTGTTGAAAGAATTTAAACAAAAATATAATATATCAGATATTGCGGAATCTACTGTAATGGTACGAATTATACAAGTATCTATAATATGTTGACATTATATTTACTTTATTCTTTATGTTAAGTTTATCCATTTTTAGGCTCTTAATATTTTCTTTTTAGGCATCACTTTCTGATTCAGCCAAATCTGTATTTGAAAGAATGTTACGTGGGCCTTCTAGAGGAAAATATACGCCAGAATTACGTAGTTTTGCATTCACGTTAAATTTTTATTCAAATAAAGCTTATAATTTTGTGAGGAATTATTTTAATAAATCCCTTCCCCATCCCACAACAATAACAAAGTGGTACCAATCAGTGAATGGGCAACCAGGTTTCACTCAAGAGGCTATAAATTCTTTAAAAATTAAGGTATCTCAAGCTGAAGAAAATAATAAATAAATATTTTGAAGTTTTTGACGAAATACATATCAGAGCCAAGGAAATATGGAATGGGAAAGTGGATATGTTAACATAGGTACTTCCTTCAGCAACCATGTTGAACTTGCTACACAAGCTCTAGTATTCATGCTTGTTGCTGTAAATGGTCATTGGAAGATTCCGGTGGGTTATTTTTTCCTAAATGGATTACAAGCATCAAAAAAAGCCAATTTAGTAAATCGTAGCTTGGAATTTGTGCATGAAAGTGGTGTAACTGTTTTATCATTAACTTTTGATGGAGCTCCTGTAAATATAACAGTTATTAAAGAACTTGGTGCTTCTATACTAGATCCTTTCAACATGAAACCAGAATTCGAACATCCAATTTCCAAAAAACCTGTATATATTCTGCTTGATGCATGCCATATGCTAAAACTTATTAGAAACTGTTTAGCTAGTGTAGAAGACATTAAACATGAAAACGGAGGGATAATTAAGTGGAAATATTTTGTTAATTTACACGAATTTCAAGAAACAGAAGGTCTTCATGCTGCTAATAAATTACGAAGAAGACACATAAATTGGACTGACGAAAAGATGAGTTTTAAAATTGCAGCACAAACTTTTAGTCGAAGTGTTGCCGATGCCTTGGAGTATTTAGGAAATGATTTAGAATTAGAAAATTTCAAAGACTGCAATGAAACGGTAGTATTTTGTCGTTTGATTAATGATATTTTCGATATTTTTAACAGTCGCAATTTTATGTGTAAATATAAGTATAAGAAACCAATAGACAAAGAAAACTGGAAATATCTGTCTGAAAAAATGAACGAGTTTCATATATACGTCACTAAATTAAAAATATTCCAATTTTAAATAATAAATAATAATAAAAAAATTAAATTTCTTACTGACATACAAGTTTAGCCAAGATCACTTGGAAGCATTTTTTAGTGCCGTAAGGAGTAAAGGAGGAACAAATAACAATTCAAATACACGCCAATTTGAATACATATATAAGATATTAATTTGTCATACAGAAGTCAAAGGTTCTATGTATGGAAATTGTATTGAGTTAGATTCAACATCTAGATTACATGTAAGCAGCAGATTTATAAATGTAACTCAAATGGGTGAAAATTTAATGGAGTCTACAGAATTCAATCAAGTTCTCCAAGAAACTGATAACGATTACACACCATCAAAGTTATGGCATTTAACTATCAATCAGAGTTCAGAATGATGTTGTTGCTTATATATCTGGTTTTGTCGTTAAAATCAATTGAAATCAACATTGTGTGATGTTTGCTGCAAAATATTAATACATGATCATGTTTTATCTGTTCTGCAAAAACGAAAAACATACGGAAAATTAACAAATGCCTCACCGTTCGTTATAAAAATTTGTAATCTTGGAGAGAAATGTTACCGTATTGAACAGTGTGTATCACTCAGAAGAAAAAACATTGTTGATTTTTTAATTGTTAAAGTCCTAAACATTTTGCCACCAGTCATATTATCAGAATTCAGCTTAAATCATTTATTAGAACATGAACCATTCAATAATCATGCAATACAAATAATTAAACAAATTTTAGGAAATTATTTTAATATACGGATATATCACAAAACTAAAAATTCTGATGTAGAGGAAAGAATTAGTATCCGATTGACAAAGGCAATACATTTTAAAAATCAATAAAAATTATTTGTTGTAAAAAATATTTAAATATATTATTTTCAATTATTGCTGCGTTTGTGTTTCATATTGTTTTAAATACGATCAGTCACATTGTACAATAAAATACAATTTATATATTCAATACAGTTTTAGGTTAATCAACTGTCACACTGTCAGTTTCTATGAAGTGAGTAAAGTAAGCAACGTGCAATGACCCATGGGGGAAACTTTTCCCCGACCCCCTGCACATGATGGCTTCAAAATATGTCGCTTATACTTTGTCTAGAGTTATATGGTTGAAGCTTTACACTCTCTCCCTGGTGTTAGCCGACTACTACTATTCTTATTAATTGGGTCGCGTACTATTCTAGCACCCGTTATAATCTTCTTCTTCTTCTTTCGGCTTACAACCCTTGGTGGGTCTTCGCCTGCTCTACTAGTCTTCTCCATTTGGTCCTGTCCTCGGATAACTGCTTCCAATTGTTGGTGTTTAGAATTTTTAAGTCTGCTGATACATTGTCGAACCATTTCTTTCTTGGCCTTCCTCTTGATCTTGCTCTTGTTGGTGTCCATTTGAAGATCTTTTTGGGCTTCTCTCTTCTGTCATTCTGACCATATGCCCTAACCATCTTAATCTTTGGCTTTTTACAAAGCGCACTATATCCTCCCCTCCTATTAGCTGATCAATCTCAAAATTCATACGTATTCTCCAGATTCCATTTTCTTCTTGTATCGGTCCAAAAATCTTTCTCACAATTTTTCGTTCAAAAATTCGCAGTTGATCTTCATCTTTCTTTGTAAGCGTCCACGTTTCGCATCCGTATGTTACTGCAGGTCTTATGAGCGTTTTGTATATCTTCAACTTACATTGCCTATTCAGTATTTTGTTCTTTAGTAGTTTTAAATTCGCGTGGTAGCATTTATTTCCTTTAATTATTCTAGATTTTATTTCCTCCTGGCCGCTGCTGTCATTGTTAAATTTGGCGCCAAGGTATTCAAAAGAGGTAACGTTTTGGAAGTTGTAGTTCCCTATGTTTATCTGGGCTGGTTGGTCCGGGAAGTTTTTCATACAGCACATATATTTAGTTTTCTGTTCGTTAATCTTGAGCCCTTGGTTCGATGCATTTGCACTTATATTTGTAGCTGCTTGCTTCAGCGATCTGATATTTCTTGATACTAGTGTTAAATCATCTGCATATGCAAGAGTCTGTACGGGGTTAATATTTATGCATTGATGTATATTAATATCTTTTATAGCTGACTCTAAAACTAAATTAAAGAGTACTGCAGACAGTGCATCACCCTGTTTGACACCTGTATTAATTTGAAATTTTTTGCTAAGCTCTTGCTGTATTCGTATGGAGGCGTTGGTTTCTGATAATGTAACTTCTACCATTCTTACTAATTTTTGCGGAATTCCCAGCTTAATTAATGACAATAACATCGCTTTTCTGTTAACCGTATCAAGGGCTTGTTGAAAATCTATGAACAGGCAGTATAAATCTATATTATGCTCATGGCATTTCTCTTGTATTTGCCTCAGTGTGAATAGGTGGTCCACTGTAGATTTATTTCTTCTAAATCCACACTGGTATTCTTCCAGGATTTCTTCCGCATATACTGAGATTCGATTGTGAATTACTCCGGATAGTATTTTGTATGCTACATTCAGTAGCGTTATGCCTCTATAGTTTTTGCATATTGATTTATCCCCTTTTTTATGTATTGGTATTATAATACCGTGCTTCCAATCCTCTGGTATTTTTTCTAGTTTCCATATCTTCACAATTAGTTGGTGCAAACGTTCCCATAGTATAATTCCTCCATTTTTAATAAGGTCTGCCGTTATGCCATCATTACCAGGCGCTTTTCCATACTTTAGTCCTCTTATTACATCCTCTACTTCTTCATAAGATGGTTCCTTTATTTCTAATTCCGCCGTGTAATACAATGTGCCTTCTTCATCTTCTTGTACCTCTTCGTTTAACATTTCCTCGTAATATTCTCTCCATCTATTCAAAATATCTTCACTTGAGGTTAGTAATTCTCCTTGCTTATTTTTGCATTGATTTAGTCTTGGTGTAAATTTCTTTGTTTCATCCTTGACTTGCTTGTAGAACTTTCTGCTGTCCCTTCTGTTCTCAACAATTTCATTTATTCTTTCGTTCATCATGTCTCTTTTCTTCCTCCTACATAATTTTCTAGCTAATTTTCTTTTAATTTCATATTCGTTTCTGTTTGCTCTTGTGTTTCTTTGTATGCACTTATTCCTTGCATTATTCTTTTGCTTTATAGCTTCCCTACATTGATCATCATACCATTCTTTTTTGGAATTTTTGTTTTCGCCTATTACTTCAGCAGCAGCAGCGGTTATTGCATTCTTTATTAACTTCCATTCTTCCTCCATGTCTAAGTCCTGCTGAAGTGGCAATTTCATTTCTATTTGTTCTTGATATTTTTCGTTCGTATTCGCGTCTTTTAGTGCTTCCACATTCCATTTTCTGGGTCGTTCTCTGTTAGTTTTATTCACATTTGCTATTCTATGTTTAAATTCTGCGATTAATAGATAGTGGTCTGAATCGCAATTTGCTCCTCGATAGACTCTACAGTTAACTATGGATGTTGCCCATCTTTTAGATATAAGTATGTGATCAATCTGGTTTGTATTATCTGTACCTGGTATTTTCCAGGTGCCTAAGTGTATAGATTTGTGTGGGAAGCATGTACTAATAGCTGTCATGCTATTTGCTGTGGCTAATTCTGCTACTCTCATGCCATTTCCATTCGTTTCATCATGTAGGGTGTTCTTGCCAAATGCGTCCTGGTAGATTTGTTCTTTACCCAGCTGCGCATTAAAGTCGCCCAATACTATTAGTGTATCGTGAGCAGGTGTACGGTCACACGCTGTTTGCAGGCCGTCATAAAATTCATCAGATTCCCTCTCTTCCGCATTCTCTGTTGGTGCATATACATTTATAAATGTTATATTGTTAAATTTCCCTTTAATACGTATTTTACATATTCTATCATTTATCGGGACGAATTCTATTACCGACCTGCGGCAACTTTTACTTATAATAAATCCCACACCATATTGTCCTTGTCTGTTATCATTTCCGCTAAAATAGAGAGAATAGCTTTGTTTATTAATTACTCCGCTACCTTTCCATCTTATTTCCTGGACTGCAGTAAGTTCTAATTTATACTTTAAAACCTCTTCTGCTATCATGTTCATTCTTCCAGTTTGCAACATTGTTAACACATTCCATGTACCAAATCTAAATTCCTTTGTCCGTAGCTTTGTCCGATTTCCATGGATCCGTCCGGTTATTCCATTTAGAGCCTTCGCAACATGTTGTTTTTTACAGGATAGGGGCGTTGACCCTATGCCTAACCCCCATTTCGGAGGACCATTTCTCCCGCTTCCGTTGGTCCTGAGCTTACTTAGCTCAGGCTACCAGGGTTCACCACGAGGAGGTGGAAGTCGGAATTGAGTAGGAGAGGCTAAGCGGTGCCATTGATACATTCTCGGTGCGGTACGCATGCACTACTCTTTAGAACCCCAGCACCCGTTATAATATGCCAAACAAATATTCGAGTGCACCTAGGAAAACGTTAGAAATAAGTACTATTGCATTGTATAATTGTATTCACATACCAGGAGACCTATTCTATTTCAAATTGGCGTTTTTGTGACGTCATAGTTGGCGTTTTCCGATCTTTCGCCATCTAGTGACAACAAAGAGAAGTATATCAGTGACGTCACTGCTGGCGTTTATGTGAGAAATCCGCCATGATACTTTGCACATGCTAGTGACTGTAATAATAACCTTCACGCGCCAAACTGTGCTCTCATTAATGATTGTTGTGCGAGTTAATGTTAATATCGTTTGTTTTATTAAATAGGTAGGTAGTGAATAATGCTGTTAGTAATTCGTTTATTATCCTAAGTTTGTTCTTTTTGTAGATATGGCTCATTTTATGTTTGCAAGAGCTTTGGCTTATGGCATTTTGGACGACGAAATAAATAATGAAGCGCGAATTTCTCGTCGTGCTATCAGAGAAATGACAGACTCTTTTTCAATAGCCGACATGAAATTTATTGCAAATTTTCGTTTGTCGAAAGTTGCGTGTCATGCTCTGGTTGTGGATTTAACTTCTCATTTTGATGCCGGAAGATATTCTTCCAGAATACCCATTCATTTGAGAGTAATACTTTTTTTGTTAAAGTTAAATGTTTAAAAAAATTATATAGAATGGTGCTATCAGCCCTTCATTTTTTCGCCATGGGAAGCTACCAAAGAAGCTCCGGTTCTTGTTCGTGGGCATGTTTGAGTCAGCCCATGGTAAGTCGGGCAATAACGGAAGTGAAAACTCATTATAAGACACTGTCTCAATAAATGGATAAGGATGCCCCGTAACAATGAAGAAAAACGCAGTGCTAGTCAGAGGTATATTTAATAATACTAAAACTATATTATATGAAATAAACTCATCACAAAGTGATTCAGGTTCATGAGGAAGATTCGGATGCCCGATATAATAGGTGTTGTAGATGGTACGCATGTGGCCATCGTTACACCTGCCGAAAATGAGCACGTCTATGTGAATAGGAAGGGATACCATAGTATAAATGTGCAAATTGTAAGATAATAATTTAACAAAGCATATTACATAATTATATGAAATTATGTATATTTATAGGTCTGCAATGAGGAATCGAAAATTATTAGCATTGTTGCGAGATATCCTGGAAGTTCCCATGATGTTTTCATCTGGAGGAATAGCAGAGTTGGAATGACCATGAAAGCGAACTTTGACAATGAGGATGAAACATATAAAATAATGGATAATATAATAATATCCACATATTTACTTTATTTTAACAAAAAGTATTTATTGGTGATTCGGGGTATCCATGTCTACCTTGGACAATAATCCATTGAACAACCCTCAAACTCCGGAGGAGGCTAGGTTTAACCGGCGGCTAAAAATATCAAGAAGTGTTGTAGAAAGATGTATTGGGTATATAAAAGGGCGATTCAGGTGTCTACTGAAACATAGAGTATTACTTTACACCCCAGGAAAAGCTGCCAAAATCATTATGGCTTGTGCTGTATTGCACAATATTGCGGTGCACTACAGGGTCAATGATCCGGATCCAATGTGGGACGACATTGATTTAGATCGGCAATACAGAGAACTGGGGAAACGTAGCAGGCAACTCTATATAAATAGATATTTTAATGGCAAATGCCAAATCAGTTTGTGATTTATAAAATGTAACTGATTGATGAGCAATTACCAATGTTAGGTACCAGAAATAAAAATACATAGTATATGTAAAATACTTTTATTTTTCCTTAATTACTTTGATTAGTTCCTGTTTTATTTGTTTCTCTTAACGTTTCATTGTTTTCTTGCAGAAGAGCGATCACCGTGTCTATTTTTTGTCAAATTTCTTTTCACTTTAAAATATTTTACAGCTTCTTCTCGGCTACGAGTTATGTTTCCTGTAAAATAATAATTATTTAGAAAATTTTATTCATGAGTTATATAGATACTAGTAAATTAGTAAAATGTATACTTAATAAGATAATTTATTGTTTTTGTAGCATTATTGTAAAGTATGTTCTATATTATTTATAAATTTTGCAAGATCTATCATTTGAATTTTAAAATATCATAATATTTATAAAATCGTATAATACTAATATTTACTTTTTCTTTTACTGCCTGACGTAGTATCGCCACTGCATCCTGGAGCAGGGCTTATCGTTCTGCAGCTTGGTGTACTCGCTCTGCTACCGGTTTCCTCATCTGTCAGCATCTAAAAAAAATAATTTTATATTTGTGTAACTTCAGGTACATGAATTTTTCTGTACGCACTATAATAATCTGTCTCGAACAATGATCATCTGTTGGTGCCTGCGATGTCGATGGTGTTGGTTCGCCTGAGGGATGTGATGACAGTCTAACGGAGATGTGTGGTGCCTGAGATGTCGTCGGTGTTGACGCAACAAAGGAATGTTGCCATAGCTCTTCTGATTCGAGAACAACATCTTCGGTTTGCAAGCCATACACTGCCTCTTCACTTATTACCTTGATGAGCTTTTTATCAAGGTCTGTTAAGGGCGTGGATGGAGAACCACCTCCAGTCTGTACTCTTAACTTCCTAACCTTCGCAGCTTTCCTCTTAGTTTTTGTTTTTAGGTCAAACCAAGTCTGGAATTGCATATTCTGCTATGCACAGCGCATACGCCCAAACTCGACAGTTATACACACTGCCGTCTAGTTCTTTTGGATGTTGTGTCTCCTATAATTTGACATTTAGAAATAAATTTTATTATTTTTATTAATAAAAAAACAACAAAAAATATTTATCAAATTTTATGTGTAATATATTTAAAACAAAATATTTGATTTTGCCATAGGGGGTGATCGCCCGCCTCGCTCCCCCTCTGGATCCGTCCTTGCAATGGTGTTACTTAGATATTGTACAATCACAACACAGAGTAAGTGAGAGGGCACGATATTTTAGAAAAGGAAGGCCTAACCTACAAGTTGATGAGTGATTGTTTGAACCAACACCGGAAACTGTCAACTTGAGTACAATGCCGAGCCAAAATTTAAATACGGTAGGAAATTTGACAAAAGGGTAGAAAGTAAACAGCAAACCTGGAAGAAGCGTTTTATTGAGTAAAACTTTGCAAACAATAAAAGTCTATCTTTTCCTCGCAGCTGCCAGCAAATTTGGGGAATGGTTACTAAGGTTCTTCGGAGCAAATTAGTATGCAAACATTATCTCAGGAGTTCTTGCAAACTTTGTCAGATTTCTCACTAAAGACATTTTTATAAATCATTTTTTCTGTACAATTACTAATTAATAAAACCCATACAATAGGAGTGTGTGAATTACGCGTTAATTACTAATTAAAACAAAACCCACACAATAGGAGTATGTGAATAATTCGCTAATTAATGAAACCCACAAAATAGGAGTGTGTGACCTACGCGCTAATTTATTAATTAAACTACACCCACATACTAGAAATGTGTGAACGTCGTGCTAATTGCTAAAAATAAATAATTAAGCTAAAACCTGAAGTAAATTTCCAAATTGACTCCGCAAGTGTGACGTCATGACCGCCAGGTTACTATGGTTACGGTTTGGTTTGCGTTCCAAACAAACGCAGATGAACGTGTTATTTTAAGTGTAGCTCAGTTTGAAAGTCATTTATTTATTTATTAATGATATTTATTGTGTAAGGTAAGTACATTAATGTTTTAATACAGGTATGTTCAACTTGCATTCATCAAATTTCTCGTATTTAAGCAATATCTGTCAAATAAACAGTAAAGTAAAGTTTGTTGATAGGTTACACTTTCCTATTAATTTAAATATTTACTAAACTTCAAAATAAACTGAATTTTGTAATTAAATATGATATTTTCATACTTACTTATGCTCTACATCACGCTTGTAATGGTTTGTTTGGAACGTAAACCGTAACCTACTACAATAACATGGCGGTCGTGACGTCACAACTTGTGGAGTCAATTATCGTCCTTCTGAGTCACGCGTACTTTGTCATTCATAAATTTGACATTGTAAGAATCAAATGACTGTTCTATTGTTACAATCGATTTATTTGCTAGCACAGAATAGATCTGGCTCCCGATATTCTAAAGTCAATTTAACCAACAAACTATTTGGGACAACGCGTAATCGTTTCAGATAAATTTGAATTAAATAATTAAAGAATAATTAATTAAAAAGGCAAACGTTACAGTGTAAATCTTTTGCATTTATTTAAAGTTTGACTTCTCCACAGATTCTTTGGTGTAGAGTTCTGCCCTCTACGTTCAGTAGATTGTGTTGGAATCTTTAAGGGAGTTGGCCTTTGGCGCGTAATTGTTGGTACGCATTTAGTTTGTGTCGGTCAGAATTCATTGTTTGGGGTGTTATTTAGCTTTAAGTAATTTTTTTGTTGAATTCAGAACCGATTAAGTCTGAATCACTTGAGGAAAGTGTGCTACTTTTAGCACCCGGTGCTGGTTACAGTAAGCCAAACTCCGCCCGCGTCCTTGCACTTTATTTCCTTCTGCGTAATCATTTTCATCATCTTTCTCTATCTTCTTAATTTTATACACGCTAGCGTAACGTAAATTTTGCTAATCAATTATTTTATCTTGTTCTTAAATGAACAGAGAAAACTAAATTTTCATTATCACCCACAAATGTTTGAATCAAGAACAACATTAGATACCGAAGTATACTAAAGTACGAGGTTCCACTTTACCGAGTAAGTAAAGAAACGATGAAAGTAGTGGTATGTCAACGGCGATATATCCAAAAATATATCTTCCATTTATGCTACACCTCTCATGTCTTCTTACAGTGCCAGACTAGAGTCAAACTCAACAAGGTCTTCTTTCCCCGCTAATTTTTCCAAGCCCGTTTCCTTGGCAGTGGTTTCGCTAGATAGTGGATAGGGACAGTGGGAATCTCGTTAATCCATTCATGCGCGTCACTAATTAGATGACGAGAAATTTGGCTATTTAGAAAACACTAGTAAGGAAAAAAAATCTTAACGTACATTTCGGCTATACTGGCCGTCAGTTAAACATACTAATGGTGAGTTATATGTAATAAATAAATAAATAAAACAACAAGCAAGTCGCAATCTACGAAAAATATTCACGTGCAGTAAATATTCGAGACTGATGTCTAATAGTTAATAGAAATAATAAAAAAAAAGAAAAAGAAATCGAAGGATTTTCTTCTGTATACTTTAAGGGGAAGGACGACGAGGTCCGTGAAGGTGGAGTCCCGACATCAAAATTACAATATAATAATAATTCTATAATTTTGTGCTATTTTTTGCTATATTCCACAAATTTTGTGCTATGCTCGTTTTTGTTATATTCTCAATTTTTCACTTGGGACTCCAGGTTCACGCCTAGTCCCGAATGAAAATATATACATTTTTGGTATGTCTATAATTTTTTGCTAATTTTGTGCTATTTTTTGCTATATTCCACAAATTTTGTGCTATGCTCGTTTTTATAATCTCTATTTTCACTTGTGACTCCAGGTTCACGCCTAGTCCCGAATGAAAATATATACATTTTTGGTATGTCTATAATTTTTTGCTAATTTTGTGCTATATTCCACAAATTTTGTGCTATGCTCGTTTTTGTTATATTCTCTATTTTTATATTCTTTATATTAACTTCACCGTCGTGCGTACGTACGGCAAAAAAACAAAAGTCAAAAATGACCCACTTCCCGAGATCCTATCGAGCTGAAATTTTGGAAATAGACTTTTGTCACCTAACAATGCACTTTGGCACAAGAAAAAATCTGATGTTGTCAGCACAAGACTTCCCGCCATACTCATTTCCCCATATCCAATCAATCTGAAATTTGGTACATACATTCGTTGTGACCAAACATTTACTTTGGCACAATAAAAAATCTGATGTGGCCACCACAAGACCTCCCGCCATACCCTACGCTTTTTAACTCTGAAATTTGGCATAGGCTCGTTGTGGCCAAACATTTACTTTGGCACAAGAAAAAATCTGATTTGGCCAGCAAAAGACCTCCCGCCATACCCTACCCTTTTAACTCTTTCTTGAAACACATTATATCTAAGAAAGAGTTACAATGAAAACAAAAATATAAATAAATATCGATCGAGTCTCATATATAACGGATTTATTGTCAAAAACTTTGTTTTTACGGGTTCATTTTTTCACTTGGGACTCCAGGTTCACGCCTAGTCCCGAATGTAAAATATTAAATATTTTATTATGCTATAATTTTGTGCTATTTTTTGCTGTAGTAAACAAATTTTGTGCTCATCAAGTTTACTTGTTTCTTACGGGTAATAAATTGGGACTCCAAGTTCCCGGCTAGTCCCGGGTGTTAAATGTTCAATGTTTTGTTGCACTATAGTTTTGTGCTATTTTTGCAATAAGAAATATATTTGGTGCTCATCAGCTTATCTTGTTTTTACGACAATTTCAATGGGACTCATAAATTTACGTTGAATAGCGAAAATAGGTGACTGAACTGATGGATGTAAAATTGTTAGTGTTACCACAAGGCGAGACTTGATATTGATATTGGTCTTGTCTTGGTCTTAAGTTGGTCGCGACAACTTTAATTTCTTCTTGGTCTTGATAAGACAAGACTTTATGTAAGTCTCGTCTTGGTCTTGAGTCTCGACAAGACTCTTTGTAATAGACCCCTCATTAATTATCAAATTTATGTATTTTTGAATCCATATCAGTGAAACTGCGATTGCATTTTTACCTTCCGCTTACATGTAAAGGAAGGTATTGGAATCATGCAAAAAATCGGGTAGTGAGTTTTAAGTGGATGAGCACGAATTAGGATCCTTACAACTCATTTTTGATAGTTTCTCGATGATGTCTGTATGTATGTGTGTATGTGTGTATGTGTGTGGTCCGGGCCGATGCCGGATGTCGTATAACTCAAATACGAATTACCCAAAAAATTTGATATTTGGTATTTTACAATTGTATACGAATAGGAAGAGTTTATTAGATTTTGGTAAAAATATCTTCACCGGAAGTGATATTTTTTGAAGATTGATAAAGATAATTGCCAAAAATTTATATAAATTTGGATAAATATAGTATTTATTTGTAATAAGAATAAGAGGCAAAGTTATTTGCAACTTACGTTATAAAAAAATTGACTTTATCTGGTAGCATTAAAGAACTGCAGTAAAATTTAAAAAATAAATTTATCAGATAAAACGTTGAAATCTTGTAATCCATGTTCGGCTGATTTTTGTTTCTGCTTAAAAAATATTGACAGGTGAGACGGGTGACTAGTTGACATACTAGCGCCATATAAGTCATAAGCAAGATATTAAATGTAGTAATTGAACGGAGGATGGCTTCAACACAGAAGAGTTTTCCTGTAAACGAATCTTTTGATTCAGGTGATGCAAATTTCTGTGTTTGAATATTTTAGATTTTTATTTGTATGTTTTAAGTCTAGATATGGCGGAAGGTTGTGTGCAGGCCACTTCAGATTTTTTTATTACCGGAAAAGAGATATTAATTTTAAATAATTTAAAATGTCACTTAATTTACAAAGCTCACACTTTAGTTAGTTTTTTCTGCTTTAAATAATAATTACAAGTACCTACTTGTAGATAATTGTACAATTTGAACTGCGCAAAATACCTATACTCTAATATGTAATTTAAAAAAATCATCAATGGTAAATGAAATGGTAAAAATTCATTTTAAATAGGTATATTTATTTATTATGTTTGCATTATTTGTGAATTGAGCTTGAAATTTATAGTCTATTATGCTTCTTTATTCGGAACAGGAAAAAATCATACTTAAGTACCTTTCACATATTAATATAGCATAACTAATAGATTGTTTAATTTTGTGGACCAAACAAAAACAGTAAATATTAATTCCATACAACACACTAGAGTCCGTTCCAGCTAAGAAAAGGCCCGCGACGTCATATGCGCAGAAACCAAAACTCGCCCGGTATGTCGTTGCCATAGCAACTCATAACGAAACGACCAGTTCAGTGGCGTAGGTAACTACTATAACTGAAATTAAAGATTTTTACAATGTCAATAAAAAACTTGGTATACATGAGATAGTAGTTTATAGTCAGATTCGTGAAATATTAAATAATGTGCGAAAATTTATGAAGGAAAAAGCAGAAATTGGATTAAAAGTCCCATTGAAAAATATAGGTAACCTAACATAAATAAAATACGCACGCTACTGGTGCGACGTCACTACTTCGCGCATCCCTGATGACGTAACTGGCCTTTTCTTAGCTGGAACGGACTCTACAAAATTTATTAAAATTAACAGATAATAATCTTACATTTTTTCCTGTTTCGGCATAGAGAAAATTGTGAATTACCGCAGATTAACATTGATTGATCTTTCCATTTTCGTTTTTTATTCTGGAAGTTAAGAGTATAACTGATTTTTATTAGCATCACAGGACACAAAACACAAACGCTAGGACATGTAATTCGTTCGAAACGAAAGACAAAAGCGAATGAACTTATATTCATAACACTTTAAAAGAGCTCTATATTTAATGTAACTGTTCCTAGTAGGATTAGAACATTATAGGTATATTCCTTTGAAACTATAATCTCTAATTTCTTCATAAGCAGATTAACACTTTTAAGGACCGAACATTGTAAATCATCTTTATGTTATAACTACAGGTAGAAAATTAGGAGGAACATTAAAACTGTATTACAAAAATTAGCATCTTCTTTAATAAAAGTAAAATTTTTCGGAATGACAGAAACGAGAAATATGAAATCAAAGTGTGAATTACTGGCAAAAAGTTGATGTATTACTTTATACTACAAAAGCGTTATTTTAATATATTGCACAGTTACTATCATACGTAACGAATTGATTCAAGTTTATTTTAGATTTACAATAATACACCTGTACTACTTGTGTAATTGTGTATTAGTACGAGTACCCACGCATTTGATGTAATTATGTCATTGTTTTTTTGTTAAAATCAGGTCATATAGGGATTGTAGAAAAAGTTAATCATTTCTCGGACTAATACAGAAAATAATTTTCTCTCATACATAAAATGTTTGTTTGAGACTCGTTAGATCG
Source organism: Agonum fuliginosum (assembly GCA_947534325.1). Taxonomy (NCBI): domain Eukaryota; kingdom Metazoa; phylum Arthropoda; class Insecta; order Coleoptera; family Carabidae; genus Agonum; species Agonum fuliginosum. The sequence continues at coordinate 2,713,508 of OX384044.1, forward strand.
TCTTACTTGTCTCAAAATCATGCATTTTTTGTATTAATGAAACAAATTATAATTATAATCCTCCTAAAAATTCATTGTTTGAGCTTTAAGAACTAGGATAATTTAAAGATTTTGAAAAATTAATATCTCGCATACTATAAATAATTTTCGCACTGAAATTATACTTATGCTCATAGCGTTTATAAACTATTAAATACAATTTTTTTAAAATTGTTGATGAAATAATAGTCAAAGAGTCTTGTCCAAGACTCATGAAAGTCTTGTCGAGACTCTGTACTAGTCTCGCATTTTTTAGACAAGACTAGATGATGATCTCGTCTTGAAAAGTCGCAAGACGAGAAGAAACAAGGCCAAGACTGGTCGAGTCTTGTGGCAACACTAATAGTAGTTATGCTATAATTATTTTCATCTCATTTTGTGCTATTATGTATATGTTATGTTGCTAAATGATACACATTAAATAATGTGTGTAGGTAGTTGTTAACTAGTTTACACATAAGTACCTATATACAAATTTAATTTTTTGCAAAAAATGGTTATAAACAAACTATAGGATTATTATGAAAAAAATATTGAAAATATAATGATAATATAATCAAAATTACTATCCCTTAGGATCAAATTAAGAACTTTAGTCCCTAAAAATAAAGACTAAAGAAGAGTTTTAGTCCCGGAAGTGCAAAAAATAAATTTTGTTGACTGATCCGGATGTAGAATTTTATGCTCAACAACATTTATTTGAAACATTTTTGTCTAAAATAATTAGGGAAGCAATGCGAACGGAAAAACTGATTTACCATGTTAAACGCCTATGTTTCACTTTTCAATATACACCCGGTATATATATATATATATATATATATATATATATATATATATATATATATATATATATATATATATATACTTAGGTACTTCAGGGGAAACATGTACAATTCTTTTACACAAATCGTCATAATCGCCCAAGTCCAATCTGATCTTTTGCAAATGGCTACAAAATGGCCCATTGCACCAATTAGAGCGGGTTTTTTTTACTCGACGAGAGAGCGGAAATAGTAATTTTGATTATATTATCATTATATTTTCAATATTTTTTTCATAATACTCCTATAGTTTGTTTATAACCATTTTTTGCACAAAATTAAATTTGTATATAGGTACTTATGTGTAAACTAGTTAACAACTACCTACACACATTATTTAATGTGTATCATTTAGCAACATAACATATACATAATAGCACAAAATGAGATGAAAATAATTATAGCATAACTACTATTAGTGTTGCCACAAGACTCGACCAGTCTTGGCCTTGTTTCTTCTCGTCTTGTGACTTTTCAAGACGAGACCATCATCTAGTCTTGTCTAAAAAATGCGAGACTAGTACAGAGTCTCGACAAGACTTTCATGAGTCTTGGACAAGACTCTTTGACTATTATTTCATCAACAATTTAAAAAAAAATTTATTTAATAGTTTATAAACGCCATGAGCATAAGTATAATTTCAGTGCGAAAATTATTTATAGTATGCGAGATATTAATTTTTCAAAATCTTTAAATTATCCTAGGTCTTAAAGCTCAAACAATGGATTTTTAGGAGGATTATAATTATAATTTGTTTCATTAATACAAAAAATGCATGATTTTGAGACAAGTAAGACGATCTAACGAGTCTCAAACAAACATTTTATGTATGAATGAAAATTATTTTCTGTATTAGTCCGAGAAATGATTTACTTTTTCTACAATCCCTATATGACCTGATTTTAACAAAAAAACAATGACATAATTACATCAAATGCGTGGGTACTCGTACTAATACACAATTACACAAGTAGTACAGGTGTATTATTGTATATATATATATATATATATATATATATATATATATATATATATATATATATATATATATATATATATATATATATATAAATAAATTTTTTAATGTGTTATACCGTTCTTGTTATTAATGCTAGAATATAGACTTATTATTGACTTTTTTAATAAACAATTATTTTTATAGATTCAATATTTTTTTCATAATACTCCTATACCTAGTTTGTTTATAACTATTTTTTGCAAAATAATTTTTTTTATATAGGTACTTATTGTAAACTAGTTAATAACTACCTACACACATTATTTAATGTGTATCATTTAGCAACATAAAATTTGATAAAAATAATTATAGCATCATACATTTTACATCCAGTGCAGTCACCAATTTTCGCTATTCAACGTAAACTTGTGAGTCCTATTGAAATTGTCGTAAAAACAAGGTAAGTTGATGAGCACCAAATTTATTTCTTATTGCAAAAAATAGCACAAAATTATAGTGCAACAAAACATTAAACATTTAACACCCGGGACTAGCCCGGAACTTGGAGTCCATTTTATTATCCGTAAGAAACAAGTAAACTTGATGAACACAAAATTTGTTTACTACAGCACAAAATGAGCACAAAATTATAGCATAATAAAATATTTAATATTTTACATTCGGGACTAGGCGTGAACCTGGAGTCCCAAGTGAAAAATAGAGAATATAACAAAAAAGAGCATAGCACAAAATTTGTGGAATATAGCAAAAAATAGCACAAAATTGGCAAAAAATTATAGACATACCAAAAATGTATATATTTTCATTCGGGACTAGGCGTGAACCTGGAGTCCCAAGTGAAAATACAGAATATAACAAAAACGAGCATAGCACAAAATTTGTGGAATATAGCAAAAAATAGCACAAAATTAGCAAAAAATTATAGACATACCTGAAAAGTAGGGGAACGGGGGGTACCCTGAGACAGTGTACACAGTGAGACATTTAGATTTATTATTATACGTGATAAATATTTGGCGATAGCATCATCTAGGTTTCATCTACAGAATTGCTGCCAACATTTGTATTACATTTTGTGTGAAGATTTTATACCTTATCGACAGTGTATCCAATGTCGGTTTGCCATGCTGCAAAAGTAAATATTGACAGTAAATTGAAAATGTTGTTACATTTGCAATTTACTTGTAAGTTGATTAATTTTATATTCTGGTTAATGTACAATTTGCCCAGATAATAAATCTGCATTGTCAATATTATTATTACAAGTAGTTTTTTCATTACCTATAAAAATATGTTTTGTTTACATTGGGCAACAGTGAGACATTTTACAAAAGTAAACAGTGAGACATGTCTCACTGAACGACTGTACCCCGTTTCATTCACTTTCATTAAGCTATGTTATGTCATCCAAAGATGATTACGTTCTAGTCAAGTTTAATACCAAAAAAAGATATTAAATATTATTTTGCATTAGTTTTAAATATTGCAGTCAATGCTGAATACGAAATTTCATTTTTTCGAAAATCATTAAAATCAGACGGGAAATATGATATCATACATATACTACCGAAATCAATTATGCATGGACAAACAAAAAGACAGTTATTACAAGTTTCTTTCAGTATTAATTAAAGCTATTATAACAATAATTAATACTGTCTCACTGTTCCCCAATCATGGTATACAGTGAGACAAATGTTGGCAATACAAATAAAAATTTTATAATCGGATACTATAGTTTATTTTATATTTTTCGATATACTAATATGTAATTCATATGTTTATCTAATGATAATTATTTGTTTTTCCTTTAATTTGATCATAAACAAACATAATTTTGAATTTAATTTTTTGTGTCTTACTGAACTCCCCGCTCCCCTATATATTTTCATTCGGGACTAGGCGTGAACCTGGAGTCCCTAGTAAAAAATTGAGAATATAACAAAAACGAGCATAGCACAAAATTTGTGGAATATAGCAAAAAATAGCACAAAATTATAGAATTATTATTATATTCTAATTTTGATGTCGGGACTCCACCTTCACGGACCTAGGACGACGTTGGTACTTGCGAAACCAAACTCTCCGACCAAAAGCACCATGAATGGGCCAGCCCCCTTTCAGCGTGTCGACGATCAACAACTCCTTATCGCTCTTACTGAATTTGATGGCCTCCACTAAGGTGTTATTCACAGGGCACCAAATTCCTCTAGCTCCGATGATACAGGGAGCCAACAAGATGTCCTTATCCTCGCCGTACTTGTGCCGTAGCTCCTGGATGAAGGTATCCTGCCCGTAATAACTTAGTTTGTGGTTGTAGCCACTACTAAGTGGGCGAGGTGCTTCCCAATGAACACCTACGTCAGATAAAATGATGTCATTACCTTTGCGTATTATAAGATCGGGCTTTCTAAGTGTACCATCAGCACTCTCTTCGATTCTGTCAGTGACAGACGTACGTCACATCGCTCCATACAAATCACACAAAAATTTTGGGTTTTATCGTTGAAAAATTATAAATTGTGTTTATTTGTGTACAAATAGTGTATCTAGTGTCCTGTGGGTGTTTTTTTCCACAAAAATTTATTGAATTTATTGTCTTTTTTACGAAATGTAAGTACTGTCAAATTTAACTTCTTTCTCTTTTAACTTGGGCCCGCTAGTTTTTGGTGTGCGATACCTTAAATTTCTTTAAATCTATACCCTTTGTACCATCTAATCCAATTCCGAAGTCTCTAAGTGGTCTAGTTCAGTAATTAGTGTTTCTTTCAAAACTATAGTTTTTTGCTTTTTCTAGCCTTCTAGAATTTTCTAGTGTAGTTTTGACATTTTATTTCTCTTCTCCTCTTTAAGCTACAGCGGTTTATACCTTTGTTTACCGCTGTCATACACTTTTAAGGGGAGTTGGACTAATTAATTTAAGTAGTTCAAACTCTAATAACTCGTGAACCCCTACTCGGATGGATAACGGAGGTGTTTGTTTGGTTTTCCCACACTCGATTCTATCTAAATTGATCCCTTTTTCTAATTTCTATGGTGTGAAGGGAAAAAATTCAATTAGGCCAATTAGCGTCCAATTAGTGGCACCCTAATTTTCCAACTATCATATTTTTAGAAACTGAATTTACAGTTCTGTATTTCTGGGTGTCCCCTACCATTTCAAAATATATATTATTTTCTAATAGGTCCTGTTTGGGTGTTTTTTTTTAACATTTCTTGGAATAATTTCTAACTTCTTATTTTGAGATTTTTGGCTTTCTTTTTTGCACTGTAGGTTTGGTACTACCCTCCATAGCCTAATAAATTACTATCGACGCTTACATTTATGTGTTTTTATGCTTTTTTATAAAAAATTTGACTTTTACTATAATTTTATGCAGTGTATCTTGACATCTCAGCTCTATTGTCACTTGGATTTGGTTGTTCCCTCTAGTGAGTCCGGACCGCCGGTCACTGACAAGCTAGTTTCAGGTTTAGGGCTTTAGGTTAGCTATTGGTGTGCCTAGGTAGACAATAGGTAACCAGTGTATTTTATCTAAGTGCGGTAGAGCCGAGTATGTTTAGGGTCTAGTGATTAGTATTCCATTTCTGCGTAGGTTTTCTAACCTAAAACTTTCCTTTTGTGTGTACCAGATTTACTTATTCATTTTAATAAGCATTTCTTTTTAAAGTGTTAGTCTAAATAGAGGCAAAACAAGAATATTTGGCTATATAATTTAAATTAGTTTATTAATTTTTTTTGTGCGATTCTCCGATTTGAGTGCCTTGTCCAGACTTATAATTTTGGAGAGTTCTTTGTGGAAAAAGGTATCCCAATACTTAGTATTTTATAAAGCGGGCCGAGATTGTGGATTACCGGCATCACACCTTCCACAACATCTGTTCTTTTGGTGAGTTTTGTATGCTTTAGTTCTGACTGTTGAAAATTTAATTGGAAGTGCCTTCAGCACCTTATAGTGGATTCGTTCAATTTTTTGTTTATAAATTCCGCTTTAGCAGGTGCTTTAGAATTCTAAGGGATTGTTCTATTCCGGCAATACATCTAAACCCAGCTGCCCTCCAATCTGGATCGCAGGCGGTTTATTATTGTGATTTCTTGTAGTCGGCTAGCATCGTGGATAGGTATTTCAGCCTACGGGCCCTCATTTACGTTTGCTAGGCGGGAGGATAATTGTCCTGGTGATTCATTGTGCCTTGCTATTGCTTATAAAAAAATTGTTTTTCCTTCTTTCTGTTTTATTTTTTATTTAGGTTACTCTCAGACTCTCTTCTGTTCTATCTGATTCCATTTTATATGACATGAGCAGTCCATGATACAGCCTTGTGTTAGCACACTCTGGTTAATCAGGAGTGACAGCTGCCTGATACGTCTCTAGGTGTTTATATATATATATATATATATATATATATATATATATATATATATATATATATATATATATATATATATATATATATATATATATATCTCTCTCTCTCTATCTCTGTTCGAAATGGTTGCCTGCGATTGTGGCAAAGAGATTGGTGAGCGTTCCTACCCGCGCCACAAACAACTATACTGTAAAGCTGCTCGTACGGCCCCACCGCCCCTTGATGTCCGATGCCCCGACTGTCCACGTTTATGGCCGTCTTTACAGAGCCTTAACCAACATCGCAGACATGCGCATATTGTGGAATATAATGCTGACAACGAGGCAGCCACGGCCGGGGCCCGCCTCCCATGGACAGCCACCGAGGAAGCTAAGTTAGCCAAGCTTGAGCTTGAGTTCCGTCTGCATCCACCTCGGAAGAATCTCCTCGTGGCTCTCGGCGAAGCGATAGGACGCACAGCCGATTCCATCAAAAAGAGAAGGCAATTAAAATCTTATAAGACTATCCTGGCCTCACTGGAGGCAGAAAAGAATAACATCCCTGAAAGTCTGATCGATACGGGCGAGCGGAGGGTCTCGGGCAAGGTATGGACGAGCGGTGATGAGGAGGAGCTCGCTCGTGCCGAGCTCGACCTCCGATTCAACAGTTTTCCGGTAAACCGCCTGAATGCGGAATTATCCCGGATCACAGGCCGGACGGAAGGCTCAATTAAGAAACGACGCCAGCTAGCATCTTATAAATCCAAAATTGCGGCGTTGGACGACGAGTTTGTCTCTTCTTCTTTTTCTCCTGGGCGAGTGCTGAGGGGCGGCCGTGATTTCTCCCGTTAGAGTGAATTAGTCACGATCACTGAGATATCTGTCATCTCCTCCTCTTTATCTTCTAATTCGTCCAATGACTCCGATAGGTCCGACGATTAACAGTTTTTTGATTCCGTAGTTGACACCTCTGGCTTTTCACACACTTTACTCTCTAAATCCATGGCTAGTGATGCAGTTCCCGCATCTCCCTCAAGCCTATGTGATGTCAATATGTCGGGTATCTCCACAGAGCATGCTCGTGAGCGGAGATGTTCCATCGACCCCTCAAGCCAATGCCCCCGATCCCGTAGAAGGGTATCTTCGGACGTTAGTTATAGACGATGCTTTTATTGATTACTCCAATGATATACAGGTCGTGTTGGATGGCATTTCTCCATTGGAACTATGCACTAAGATCCTCGGCAACATTGGGAGTCGTCCATCGAATAGACCACGATACACATAGACACGGTATGCTCACGCGCATGTTAGCTCTGTGGATGACGTCACGTTCGAAGCAGATATTCGAACTCATAATATTGTTTGTATGTACTCGTATATTAGAACTTTTAGGACATTTTATTCTGAATTTGAGATAAATAAGTGTTGTAATCTCGGTTGTAATTATAATAAACAATTTCTGTGATCATATTTTAATAAGCCGTATACAGTTTTCTCAATGTAATAATACAAAATAAAGACAATATTATGTGTTAGCTGGTCACAATTCACAAATAACTTACGTAAATGTAAGTTATAAATACTGATGCAATGTTATGAAGTCTAATTTTATATTTAATTCATTGATATTTGTTATTTACTATTTGGTTATAAATTCAAATTTGAAATATACCTAGCTAAGGGAAGGGCCCATTTATTTAAAGTAAAAGTATATGAATTTGGAATATTGTGAGAAAACTGGATTTGATAGACTTGCATTTATTAGTGAGTTCGTGAAAGGACAAGAGATATTACGATACTTTTTTCGTCAGAGTAATTTTTCGTCATTTCAATTTCTCGAAAATAGTTGTAGGTAAGTGAAGGTATTTAATTTTTTTTCTAAATTTGTTAAGTACCTACCTACAGTTTAATTTCTTCATAAAAGACAAATTTAAAAATGACAATACATAGGTAGACGGGTATTTAATAATTTATATCAGATTGAAATTTTGAGAATAATAATAATTGATTTCTTCGGAAAATTCCCGACTCCTGAAATTATCTGTGATGCTTTGTGAAACTTGCGTTATTTATTGACGTTAAAAAGAAAACAGTTTTCTTTAAAAATCTTGAGTGGTATTTACGAGTTATTTTAAATATAACATTTCACGTTTAATAATAACAAAAATAATCTATAGGCTCATTATCGCTGTTGTTTTCATTTCTGTCATAATTATAATTATGCAAAAAGATTAGCTAGGTAATATTTTTTTATGCAAAATAGACAATTAGGTATTGTAATTTCTTCAGGGCGTAAGTTTCTAACAAGTTAGAAATGGATATTCTTTCAATAAATTAAGGAAATTCATTTACCATGTATATTCTTTCCAAATACCACTCTAATCTTTCAATTTATTATTAAATTTTGTTTCAAATATAACTTATACCTTAAGAAAAATTCTTCAAATCAACTAATTATTCAAAGATAAAATCAAGCTCTTGATTCTCATTATATTTCTAGGTAAGTACCTACAAAACAATGTTGACGTTGACATTAAAATTTACCAGATTAACTTTTAAAAAGAAAGGTACAAAAAATAACTTATATTATGTGAGTATTCCATTTTGGTCGAATTCAAAATAAAAGAATGAAAATATAGAACTTAAATTTAAACCTAAATCCTTAGTGCAAACACATAATAAGCAATTAAATAATTTTAAATTGATAGATAGTGTTATCATTATTTTAATCTTTTATCATTGTTGACAGCGTGCAACAAACCACTAGCAGATAAATTCCCATTTTTGTGAAATGTTAACTATTTTATTTCAGTACATTTTGATATTTTATTATAATACAACATTTTAAGCAACACCACATGTTGAGGTTGTTGATGATAATTGCAAATTAAAAGTCAAAACTCAAAAAAAGCCTGAAAATCAACGTCAAAACATCAAAATCGACAAAGAACTGTGTATAAAATTGTTACTCTTGCTTCGAATGTGACATCATGCGCGGAAGTGAACGAATTTGAGTTCTCTAGTAAGCATACCGTGTCTATGTGTATCGTGGAATAGACGTGAAAGACCACGATGAGGGAAAACTGCTGCTTGGAAACCTGCTCCATCGTCGAACCCCGACGACGCCAAGAAGAAGAAGAAGACAAACAAAGCGTACAATGCCCGCGCCGCGAATTACAAAAAATGGCAAGAGTTTTATACCAGAGACAAGAAAGCCCTTGCGTCGGCTATCATCAACTCTACAACACCTGACACGACCGCAACCGTATCTTCCATTGCCGCTGTAGAAGCGGAATACTCGAAGATTTTTGGCACTCCTTCTCCTCCTGACAACTCTTCTTATACGCCGGTGGACTATGGCCCAGATCTGACGTATCAACCAATTTTGGCGACCTATCACAGTCACTTCCGTCAATCTGCGGCTTTTTACCAGGATCCTTGCACAACGGTTGAGCAAACTCGCCATTAACTGTGCTCAGAAAGGATTCCGCCCGATTGATGGTTGCTTGACCAATACTCTCATCCTTTAAACCATAATTAAGGAACATAGGGAAAAGGCGCGCCCATACAACATAGTGACTATCGACTTAAAGAATTCCTTCGATTCCGTATCGAAACATAGCATCCCACAGGCTCTACATCGCGTTGGAATACACAGGAAATCTATTGATTTAATATGCAATATGTACGATGGCTGCTTTACCACGATTTCCTGCGGCGGTAACAGCACTGGTAAAATAGAAATGCTTAGGGGTGTAAAGCAGGGGGGCCCTCTCTCGCCAGCTATTTTTAACTTAACTATGGACGAGATACTTTCGGAAGCTGATCACGAGATTGGTCTCTCCATAGGCGGTACCAAAATCGCCATTGCCGCTTACGTCGATGATCTTATTGTCATGGGACCATCAGTTCTAGAAACGCACCATACGCTCGACAGGGTTGGTCACTTTTTAGAGGCGCGTGGCCTGTCCGTTAACGTACGTAAGTGTACCGCCCTGTCGACCGGTAGAGTGCCGAGGAAGAAGAAACTTTTTGTAGCTACGTCATCCAAGATAGTCGACTGGCGCACCTATTGCGCCTATTACACCCACCCAACAATGTAAGTATCAGGGGCAGTATTTTGATTTTGCTGGTGCGAAGAAGTTGGAGAAGTCAAAACTTCGATCGATAATCTGCTGAAGACTTCTTTGAAGCCCCAGCAGAAGTTCAATCTTCTTAATAACTATATTGTGCCAAAATTCAATCTGTATTCAATTCCAGTACCCTAGCATTTCTTCTCAAACTTTAAAGGAGTGTGATGCCTTCATTCGAGGTGCTATTAAAAACTTTATACACATCCCCAAATCTACCTACAATGCTTTCTTTTACTCAAAGTGTCGTTACGGAGGGCTTGGAGTTCTTTGCTTAGAGAAATCCATACATATTATTATCATGAAGCATACAGCTTCACTGGAACAGTCTTCTGATTTGTATGCGGTAGCGGCAGTAATGTGTCCTCAAGCTATGCGTATTCGCGCTCAGCTCACACGTATGGTGCCTGATTTTTTGAATTCGGAACAATGTAGGACTAGCCAGAGGCTAGAGTTGGATAAGAGATAATCAGGGAACGGATTAGCCCAAGGAAGCGACAGCGGACATTGGGTGAACAACCCCCGTCATTCTTGACAGGGAAGGACTATAGCCGCGCCGTTCAGCTCCGGTGCAATATGCTCCCTACCATAGGTATTCCTTCCAACCCTCAGCATCTGCGTCGTTGTCGTGCCGGCTGCTTCCGGTCCGAAAGCTTATCCCACGTGCTTCAGGCGTGTCCCGCCACGCACTGGAAGCGCATAAGCCGGCACGACCGTCTTGTGAACACTATTAAAAAGGCTGCCTCTCAATTCGGGTTCGAGGTGGACGTGAAGCCTTCGATTCAATGTGCCGATGGTACACTTAGAAAGCCCGACCTTATTATACGTAAAGGTAATGTCGTCATTGACACCTGACGTAGGTGTTCAAGCTATCAAACCATTCGAATACCACCGATAAGTTGGTTTGCCGCTGCGGTGCCTTGGACGTCCGTCAAGCCTCTGGTTTCTCACCAACTCTACCATCAGGAAGCCTTATCTCCAGTTTCTGCCAGTATTCACCAGGCTATCTCACTCCTCGCTCGCTGGCTGGGCTTCGCCTAGGCTTCACAAGAGGATATCTAGACGCAACCAGTTATTTGTTTCATCGTTCATACAGGTAACACTGTTTCAAAACTTTGTATTTGTTGCTAAAGTTAGAACTTTGCTTAGTCAATTTTTTTTATGTTGTGCCATCAGCTTTTATAATATCAGTTTTTATAATTAAAGTCTCATTAATATTCCTAATTAGTAATAGTTTTATTTATACGCTTCTCCTTTGGGCGTAAGTCCTATCTTTTCTATTTCGAGATTAGGTGGCGCCTTACCCACGCCCACATGCCGATTTTAGCCGCGGCATTTGTGGCGATTTTCTCCGAAGTAGGTACAGAGTTTTCTTTTATTGTGAAATATCAAGAGCACTACTTTTTTGTCAAGGAGAAATTTAGTCACATCTACACTAAAGAAATGCCAATTTATGCATTAATAAAAAATATTACCATAAATGAAAATTCAGAAGTATTATTTTATGTACAATGTTTTGCTACTGTTGGATTTCATCACCACTTATATTCATATAAGGTTGAATTAGAAAAACAATTTCATGTTTATGTCACATTCACATAAATTTACTCTATTACTACATATCGTATATTTAGTAATAATTTTTACCTATAGGGCGCTTTTGTTAAATAATTAGTAAACTTCCGCTAAAATAATTTTGTGTGTAATCAATATACTGTTTTTATAATTGGTTTTTAAAAATGATGGGATTTCGAATTAACATAATAAAAAATAAATATTCAAAATACAAAATTTGAAATTTTGTATAGTGTCCAAGGTTTAATAAAATGTTCTTAATAGTCGGGAAGTGGACTGGATGTAGCAGAAAGAATACAAAGTTAGAAGTACCGCTAGTGTGAAATTTGTAGTGTTTGTTTTAGTAGTAATTTTAAATCAGTCACACACAGCTCACCGAAGGGATAACATCAATTTTGCATTGTAATAAGGATTCCACGTGTTTCGCATGGATCACTTTAACCTTCTCGATGTTATTATGTTTAAACAATTTACGAAAATTTAATTTTTGGAAGACTAAAACGGTATGTTAACTTAATTTTATAATTCTGATACTTGTTTGTTACAATAATATAATATTATACTGTATTGTATTTTAGCTCTGAAGAAGTTTTTAAATAAAACGAAACGTTAGCGGTACTTCGTATTCTTTCTGCTTTATCCAGTCCACTTTCCGACTGTTATTTTATTTTTTGAACAAAAATATTAACGTATTTTGAAAATTTTGCATTAAGTAAAATCGGAATCTTATTTTTGAAAACCAGTTATTAAAAACAAATGTATTATAATTTCATTTTAAAATAAATATTAGGTAAGTAGTATACTTAATAAAAAAAACTATTATTTGACAGTAAGTATACTAGGTACTTAATATTAACTAATATTTATTTGTTTTTAATCTACTATATCTTTGAATTAAATTTTAGTTTTTGCTATTTTAAGTAGTCAATGTATTACATTTCATGCTAAATTATAATAAAATGAAGCAAATACTTTATTCATCCTAAATACATAAATATTTTAAATCTAATATACAGTATTCTTAAATTAAAAATATTAAGTTGATGAAATATTAAAATTAAGTAAACTGTATGTATATATTACGTTTAATAGTATATTATTATATTAACTTTAAGTAACTACTTTAAATCTATATAAGAAATGAATTATATAGTATAGTATACATTTTTAAATATACTTGTTTTATTTTTTTAAATAAAGTGTGCCATTTGTCACTTTTTTAAATATATTTTCTCTTTAACATAAATGTATTTAAACTTATTTTCAGTATATACTTTTATCATTGCAAATATACCTTTTGATATTATTCTTTCTTAACAATAATTGAGGTTTTTTCCGAATACGGATAAACATATCACCAACTAACTTCGACAAATGGTATCGAAATTGCAAACAAACTAACAAAATATTTTTCTCATCACGATATACCCAACTTAATAATATCAGACAATGACCTAGAATTTAAAAATAACCTTGTTATACAATAACCCTGCATAAAATTGACATGCACTTTACAAGCTCACAAAACCCAAACTCGACTTGTTTAGTTGAACGTTTCCACTCAACTTTAATAGAACACATTCCTTTATTTAACATGCAAGAACAGTTTAAACATGTAATTATTTAAAATAAAGTTCACGGAATCTTAGCTTATATAATCTGTGAATTTCAAATGGGTTTCCGTAAAAATCATAGAATTAGATAATATAATATTTTGTCTATCTGCTATTGTTAATATGAATCTCCGCCTTCGTAACAGAAAAATCTATGCTATATTAGTTGACTTTCGTCGTGCTTTTGATTCTGTGTCCCACAACATTTTGTGGCATAAATTGTCCGCAACTGGGGTAAGTGCAAAATATATAAGAATATTAAACGATCTTTATGATCAAGCAATAATACAATATAAAATTAATAATAACTACTCAAAAAAATTCCCAGTATCTTCAGAAGTTTTACAAGGTTAAGTATTATCCACTCTACTCTTTTCATTGTTTATCAATGACATAGAAATAATGGTTCTAGAGGAATTAATATTGACGGTCACAATGATATCCTACTTCTTGCATTCGCGGATGATCTAGTTATCTTGGGCGATTCCCCAGTCGATGTACAGCGAAAACTTAACGTTTTATACAGTTTTTTGTTCAGACAACCAACTCTCGGTAAATACTGAAAAAATTAAAATCATATTATTAAGAAGAAAACCATCTATTCCAGAGTTTAAATACGGCGACTTTACTATTGATACCGTAAATAAATTTAACTACTTATTTTCACATCATCTGGAAAATTTTATCAAGCTGCGTTGTACAACAATAAAAAAAAGTTACTATAGCAATGTCATCCGTCGGTAGCATCCATTATAAAGATCAATCTACAGGTTGGGAAGAAAAAATAAAACTAGTAGACGCTATAATAAAAGCTTCAGTTTTGTACGCTACAGAAATTTGAGGTTACAAATACATAAATATACTTGAAAAAATCAAATCACATTTATTAAAGAGATTTTTCGGTGTCCACGTAGTAAACCCAATGCAATGGTTAGAGCTGAAACTGGTATAAATCATTTTGCGATGAAAATTTGGAAAAGAACTCTTAATTGGTTATTGAAATTACAAAACATGGAAGAAAACACAATCTCAAAATTAGTCTATTTAAGTTAAGTTGAACTAGACAAATCTCCATACAACAAAACTGAACTGAATTGGTACACCCAAGTAAGATTATTCCTTAAGGGTTTAGCTCTGGATGTTATATGGGATAGTGAAAATGTTAATAAAAGTTTCATCAATTGCATTCTCACTATCTATGAGAGGGTTATCCGACAGAGCGATATTCATAATATGAAATACAGCGAACATATAATCTATTAACCCATTTTTCCCAGTGTTCCAATATTGGAACAAGTGCATTTTTCTTCCCCCACTTCAAATGAGACCATTCGTTTGTCATCCAAATGTTAATATTTCACAGTTTATAGTGTATACTTACTTGCCTGAACGTGTTTATTTTATATCGAGGGTTGTGAGTTGATCAGTGTTATTTTAAAATAGTAAATTATATGTACTCAGAATGTCGCCAAAGAAGTAAGTATATGTGGTGTTTATATGAGCCACTTGGTTACCTTATGCAATTTGACCCGTACCAAGGAAAACAAAAAAATAGAACAAGTATGGATTTGGGAGTAGGTGGTTCTGTGGTAGTAAATTTATTATCGAAACTTCCAAGAAATGTTTCATTTAAAATTTATGCTGATAGATATTTTTATTCATTGAAACTTGTGAATCGTTTACAAGAATTAGGGTCCGGGAACACAGGTACCATCATGGCTAACAGATTATAAAAATGTCCTATATCAAACGTAAAGACTATGGAGAAAAAGGATCGAGGAACATATGACTTTAGTACAGATACCATAAATGGTGTTACAGTTACTGCTTGGAATGATAACCGAGTTGTTCTTACTGTAAGTTCGTGCAATACAGTATATCCAATTGGACAAGTAATGCGATGGATATCCTCTGAAAAAAAGAAACTACCAGTTACACAACCACATGTTATATCTAAGTATAACAAATACATGGGTGGAGTGGACAGAATGGACGAGAACATCGACAGATACAGAGTTTCCATAAGATGGTGGTGGGCTTCCTTTGCATTTTGTATAGATACCGCTATTCACAATTCGTGGCAAATACATAGGAAACCTGTAGATGAAAAACACAAAATTGATTACTTGCACTTCAGACGAAATATAGTTCAAGTTTATTTAAAAAAATGCGGAACTCCCATTCAAGGAGGAGGAAGACCCAAATCATCCAAAGAAATTGGAAGTCGAGTGCCTGACTCTATAAGATATGATCGTATCGATCATTGGATTATTTCAGCTCCAAAACAAAACAGATGTGCGCTTTGCAAAAAAAATACTACTAAATATTGTGAGAAATGTGGAGTTAATTTACACGAGAGGTGTTTTAAAAATTTTCAATTAAGACAGATATAAGAAAACCAATTTTAAATTAAATTATTATTAAAACGAAACTTCGGACTTTGTAATGTTTTTCATCATCCTACTTTTTTCACAGAGGAGGCAGATATGTGTGAAAACGGATTTGAAGAAAAATTTAAAAATATTCTTATTTTACTTTATCTACTTAAATATTACTTTATCTACTCTAATTTCACTTTACCTACCTTTGCAGTTAAAATGTTAGGTACTTTATCGACTCAAATTAGTCAATAAAGTAGGTAGCACTTTTGCATCAACTATGGAAAAAATAATTTTTCATTACTTAATTTGATTTCTAATTTTTTTTGACATAAATTATTAATAAAAATTGGGAAAATGAAAAATTAATGATTACTTATGATTATGAAAATCTGTTCTATAGAAATGTAAAATAAATTGTTAGAGCTAAAAAAATTCTCAGCTTATTTTTCATAAAATACGAGGCTTTAAAAAATTAAAACATACTAATTTCTGAATTCCCTGTTTTATAAATAATTAAAAAATAAAAATTTATCTATAAATTTATATTCATTGTTATGTTGAAATAATAGATATTTCAACTTTTTCAGTTCTTAATAATTGTTTATATAAATCAATGTTAGATATCACCAATAAATATTGAAGATAGAGTATTTTATTTATTATGTACTTTTAACACAAAAAAGATAATAGAAGTCCAAAATAAGGTGTTATAAATTCAAAGTGAAGCATTGTCTTCTACGTTTAAAAATAAATTTTCTGCTCTTTAGATTCTTATAACCATTTTCCGATATTTCTTAAGGTAGTTGTTGAGATATTGGCAAAAAAACAATAGTCCAGGGAATTTACTAAAAAATGCCCCAAACTTCGAAAAAACTGCAACAAATGCTTTCTCGACGGAATCTAATACAGAAAAATGTGCTTTTTAACATATCAAATGTTTCCGGAAATCACCGCACCGGAAGCCATTGAAATTTTGAAAAAATGACCGATATATTTAGAATTTTAAGTTTAACTCATCTTTAAGTTATCATTACAAAAAAAATTTATATAGCGTTATATAGCACAAAATTCTCTATAAAAATGCATGGGATATTTATGTCAGTTAACCTGTTTTCAAAAAATTTATAAAAATACGTTTAGGAAATTTTCAATTATTTAAATCAAGTGGTAATACTTTCTCTTAACAGAATAATAACTGCGATTTCTTTACAGACAAAAATATCGCCATCCGGTTTTCAGCATATAATTTCTATAACAATTTTCTATAAGACCCATTATTATTATAATTTTTGAGGCCCTGGATTAGCCACAAATTGGAAATTTTCTTAAAGTAAATATAGGTAAAATTTAATAATTTTTGTGTTTATTCATCTGTTATTTCGGGATGGATTCAGATATTATCTTTTCAGTATTCAAATTTTCAGTCTTCTATTACACACTTTTTTTTAAGTACACTCTTGGTTTAGTCAAGGTTTAAACATTTTCTTCAATACATAATCTATGTAAATATTTCAATATTTTAAAAAGTATTGTTTTTAATTAGCTGTCAATTCTTAACAAATTCAGATTTTGACATTCTTTTATAAAGAGCATTATTTATAAAAATGTTGAGCTCCTTAATTAAGGCGGGAATGTAGCTGTATATAAAGAGGAAAAATAGTGCTCTACGGTTTGTAAAATATTGAATCTACTACTAACGTAAGAACATTGGAATGTAAGACAATATTTAATACTTATTCATTCTAAAGAGAAAAATATTACTTTTACATGTTTAATTTAGCGAACTTAAAAAACAAAAGTAGGTAAAATGTTATACAGTATATAAATAATGCGTTTGATTATTTCTTTTGTCTTATAAATACAATATTTTACAAATACGATGCCACTTTTAGAGCGCGTTCGCTATTGTTGCCTTTGGTCGACGCACTAAATCTGTATATGTCTCTCCTTTTTCTCGACGAAATCGTAGACTGCTACATTCCGGCCTTAAGCAGAATTTTGAGGACTTTTACCAAAGAAAAATAAAGTTGTAAGTTTTTATTGGTTCTTTTAATCAACTCTCGTTTGGGAACGGATTACAATAAAGACATCCACTTTCCTGTATACGATATGTAAAAGCATTTTCTTTCATATGTTTGAGGTCGGAAGTCGATATCTTAATTAACCTTAGAAAAACAGTTGAATAAACGCAAAAATTATTAAATTTTATCTATATTTACTTTAAGAAAATTTCCAATTTGTGGCTAATTCAGGGCCTCAAAAATTATATAAATAATGGGTCTTGTTATAGAAATCATATGCTGAAAACCGGCTGTCAATATTTTTGTCTGTTAGAATAAGGCAGTCATTATTGTGTTAAGAGAAAATATTACCACTTGACTTTTATAATTGAAAATTTCCTAAACGCAATTTGATAATTTTTTCGAAAACAGATTAACTGACATCAAAATACCATGTATCATTTTTATAGAGAATTTTGTGCTCTATAACGTTATATAAATGTTTTTTTTGTAATGATAAGATAAAGATGAGTTAAACTTAAAAAAACAATTTTTTTTCAAAATTCCAATGGCTTCCGGAGGTGATTTCCGGAAACACATTTTTTGTATTGGATTCCATCGAGAAAGATTTTGTTGCAGTTTTTTCAAAGTGAAATTATAACTACAAACCGCTTTCAAAATTTTCACTATATTGTTTATAACTTTTGAAAAATTTCTTATGCCATTTTGAAATTTTGACAATTTTTTTATGGATCTCATTCCGAATCGAATGACACCAAGATCTTAATTTTAGCATCCTTGTAACTGGAATTCTCTTTTTTAACACATTCATGTTGACTAGACTATTCATATTTTCATTTAGTTTACCGCTGCCTGCCATGAAACTTATTTCTGTAAACAGAATGAATTCCAAAGCGGCATTGCCAAATATCTGTCTGAAAGTTGGAAGCAATATCCACCTTAGATTCGATGCACAATATACACTGCCGCGATATACGCGACAAACAGCGCCATCGCGAGAGTGGAAGAATCGTGAACTATAATATACGATTTTGTACAAAATCCAGACATATGGCATCCGTCTAAAATTTTCAGAATGGGCAGTACTGAAGGCCAGAAATCGTTTAACATAGCTCGGCGATATGGTTGACCACCCGGTAACGAGGTTTTCGCGGCAAATTGTAACTGCTCTAACGATGGAATGTCAAACCAAAGAGGCGTGGTGGCAAGTATCGGTAATACAGGTATCTGTCGGCCTGTCAAACAAAAGTAAACAAAAATGAGATTCAAAATTTAATGAACATAACCAATAGAGATGTCAAGATTTTTAAAATCTTTTTATTAAAGAATTGTAGGTGCTGCTGAGATTTGTTTATTAGATTCACCGTCGATAATTTCTACATCACCGTAGTTAAAACTGTGTTTCAGTCGTCTGCAGTGTTCTGCCATCGCACATGATTTGCTTGGAATTTTTATATCACTCTTGTGTTGAGTTAATCTTGACTTCAAGGTTTGGCAAGTTTCTCCTATGTATTGTTTATCACAATTAGCACATTGTATTTTATAGATAACATTGCTCCTCTGTAGCGGTTCTATTTTTTCTTTTGTTTTAGTGAAGAAAGACCTGAGAGTTTTATCAGCTTTAGCTGCGATTTTTATGTTTTCGGAGCGGAAAACATGCTGGATTCTGTTGGTCAGCCCTTTCTTATAAGCGATGGAGCTATATTTGGTTTGTGGTGGTGTACCATCTTCGACTTCGCCTTGTTGTTGATCTGGTGGTCGGTTTTCAGTGCTGAAGAGTAATTTATTGATGAGTGCAGGTGGATAAGCATTTTGAAGTAAGGTATTTTTTAGGTCTCTGATGTTCTTGTCATGGTAAATTGGATGTGATATTTTTTTAATTCTTCGCTTTTGGCTTGTGATGAAATTAGTTTTTATACGGAGGGGTTGTTCGCTGTAGAAGTTCATTAACCTACCCGAATTCGTTGGCTTTTTGTAGTAATCCAACGAAATTGTGTTGTTGTTTGATCTTATTAACAGGGTGTCTAAGAATGGTACACTGTTGTTGATTTCTTTCTCTACAGTGAATTGAATATGGTTGTTATAATTGTTAAACGTTTGCAGCGTGTATTCTATTTTATTTCTAGGTACAGCTAGTATTATATCATCCACAAAACGTTTGAGGAAAGGTGGATCAAAGTTCAATTTTTGTATGCAGGCTCTCACAACTTTGTCCATCACTCTGTTCGCCAGTACTGGGCTCAGTGATGATCCCATGCTAAGACCAAATACCTGTTTGTAGAACTTTCCACTGAAGGCACAATAATTGCATTGGAAGATAAGTTGCACGCATTCTACGAAGCTTGTTTTGTTCATTGTACAATGTTGTTCTAGGTTCTCCCAATCATCATTGATGTCCTCGATAACTAATTCTAGGGGCACATTAGTAAAGAGCGAAACTACATCCAGACTAATAAGTACGTAGCCCTCAGGTAGTTGAAAATTGTTGATGAAATCTGCGAATTGAAATGAATCCTTCACGGTATATTCATTTTCAGGATCCATTGATGTTGTTAGGATAAATGTTTCTCGATATTGGAATGTTTGAGCGTAATTGTCGGCCCATGAGCATCTCTGCTGGTGACGGTAGATTTCTCTTCTTTGTAGAATTGTAAATAAGGACAACTTCATATGGATCCGCGTCAGATTTCTTTATTAGACCCTTTATTGTTTGAATGTGTCGTTCGATAAGTTCATTGGATTGACTATAACCTGGACTTGACGTATTTTGTTTGATCTCATGTTTTTCCAAAAATATTTTGTAGTCTCGACTATCAAATGGTGGACCATTATCCGAGAAAACTTCTCCCGGAAATCCATGGATGGAAAATACTCTTTTTAGAGATTCTATAACTGAGAAAGCGGTTTTTAATTTCATTATTTCTAAATGTACGAATTTAGAGTGGTAGTCGGTTATTAATAAATAGTCTGCGCCCTTTATCTTTACAAAATCTAGCGCAATTTTCTCCCAAGGAAGTTTTGTCACTGGGTGAGGATGTAGTGGTTCTTTTGTGTTTGCTTTATAATATTTTTGACAGTTTAAGCAACTGGCAACAGTACGTTCGACATCTTTTGTCATTTGTGGCCAGTAAACTGCATCTTTGGCACGGTTTACGCACGAATTTATACCTTGGTGTGCGCTGTGTAGTCTTTGCAGTATGTTTGCTTTTTGGTTCTTTATAATGATCAATTGTTTCCCTTTAAACAGTAAATTTTCATGAAGATATATTTCATTTCTTACCTCAAAATATGGTTTGAGTTCCGGTTTGACTGATGAACAGTGTTTTGGCCATCCATCTTGGACATAATTTTTAATTTGATGTAATGTCTCATCTTCATTTGTATCTTTTACTAGTTCTTTTACTTTCTCATCCGTAGCAACTAGAATTGAGGATACAACGATATTTTCCATGAAGTCCGGTGCCTTAACCAACAGCTGTTTCAGTTTGTCGAAACTGTCAGTCTCAGTGGCACCCCACATCCACTGTGAGTTCTTCTTTAGCAAGTTTTTTTAGGACTGCTGTCTTTTCTTGTAAATTAGGACAGAATTTACCTAAGTAGTTCACCATGCCTAAAAAGGATTGAAGTTCTTTGACATTTTGTGGTTCTTCAATTTTCGTTATGGCTTCTAGTTTTTCTTTGGTGATCGAAATTCCTTCACTTGAGATATCATGTCCCAAGTAACTAATTTTACTGACAGCCAATTGTAATTTTTCTAATTTTAGTTTTAGATTATTTTTTCTAGCTACTTCTAAAAAGTTTCTCAACCTCTGATTATGTTCGGCCTTATTTCTTCCGTAGATAAGAACGTCGTCCATATAGACTACCGTACCTTCTAGGTTCTCTGTAAGGTCAGCCATGACTTTTGAAAAAACTTCAGGGGCGCTGTTTATTCCATAAGGCAACCATAAGTATTGGTAACGCTCAAAAGGAGTAATAAAAGTACATAGATTTGCTCTCTCTTCATCGAGAGGAATTTGGTGGAAAGCGCTGGATGCGTCTAACACAGTAAAGTATTTCGCTTCTTGTAGGGATGCTAAAATAGATTCTAGTGTTGGCAATTCAAAATGCTCCCTCATGACATATTTGTTTAATGGCCTCGGGTCCATGCAGATACTAATTTTTTCATCTTTTTTCTCAATTACTACAATAGGGTGAACCCAGGCTGTTGGAGTATTTACTTTCCTTATTATTTGTTGTTGCTCTAATTTATCAAGTGCTGTTTTCACTTTGCTCTGGAGCGCTATAAGAATCTTCCTGGTTCTTGCAACCTCGGGAATTGCATTTTCTGTTAGCCGTATGTGATATTTCTTATCTAGCTTCCCTATTCCTCGGAAAACATCTTCGTACTCTTTTATTATTTCTTTTGTGTCGCTCTTTCCCTCTTCTTCTATTTTCCTTACCCTTTTTATTAAGTTTAAACCTATGCTGCTGTTTAGACCAATAATTGGCTGGTAATGGCCTTCTACAATATAAAAATGTAATTTATATTTATTATTTTTATACTTACATTTCAATATGCATGTTCCAGCGACGTTTATTTTTTCCTTTGAGTAGTTTAATACAGTCTTCTCTGCTTGCATTAATGTCGTTGTGGTTTTTAGACTCTTATAAATTGTAGATGGAATAAGATTAGCATCGCTTCCGGTGTCAATTTTAAATTTGATTTCTTTTCCTTCTATTATCAGATTTTCTGACCAATCTATCTTCTGCCTATTTTTAGTTTCTTGTACTTTCCCCACAAAAATATATTCTTCGTCTACAGATTCTGCTTCGCCTGTTTCTTCTATGTTTTGTACTGTTTTAGATCTACATTGGCTTGCGAAGTGGTTCTTCTTCTTACACTTCTTGCATAATTTACCCCAGGCTGTGCATTTCCCAAACTCGTGTGTCGTATTGCATCGTGCACAAGTTTTATTATATGATCCTGTCACTTTTCCTTTCTTCTCCTTATTAGCTGTCATTCTTTTTACCAAATTTACAGGTACTTCTGCAAAATTTATAGTTTGGACCTGTTTTTTAGATTCCTCATCTGCTCTACATATATCTATGCACTGTGATAGTGTTAAATCTTTGGTTTTTAAAAGTTTTTCACGTAAACCGGTACTTCTCACTCCACAAACGATTCTATCTCTGATAAGTGAATCTTGCAATGTTAATGTTCCAAAACCGCAGTCTTTCGCTTTTTGTTTTAGCATAGTAACAAACTGAGCTATTGTTTGGTTTTCTGTTTGTATTGATGTAAAAAATAAGTATCACACGTACGTTTGGTTTATATATGGCTGGAAGTATATCTCGAATGCATCCATTATGACTTTGACAGTTAGCTCGTTATCTACTTCTACAAAACATGTCATTGTGTTACAAATTTCTATACCATTCTCGCCCAATAATTGTAATAATGTAGCCCTTTGTTGCTTTACGCTTTTTTCAGCTAAATCTGTTGCCACCCAGTAATTTTCTATCTGTTGCCGTCATTTTTTCCATGCTTCCGCTGGGTTTTGGCCTGGCACAAATTCTTTAGGTGATTTTAGACTTGACATATTTTACTCTAACTTCTGACACCATGTAATACTTTAAAATGTATTTTATTGAATAATACACTAGTACTTTATATATAACTATTTATTTCAGTCTTACTACATTAACTTTAGACGGGAATGTAGGTCAGTTTTCATCTAACTGTTACTCAATCTGGTTACATTTCAGTTTGCCAACTTAACATCTTATGTGACAGACGTAACATTTCCCGCACTCACATGGAATTTTGTACACTGTGTTACACTTGTTTCCGTTGTTAAGTTTGTCTTTAGTTTTTGTGAATAAATTATTAATCTTTTTTGTTGTTTACACGTTATTTTACACTCTAATTTAGATTCACACATTTTTTAATTTCATGGGAGCATTTTCCTAAGTATGGTATGCTGTAGTATTTGGCTGGAACATTGTTATTAGCAGGTTTATTCGTTGTATGTGTTTGGGGTGAGAAGGTCACTCTGATTATACTTTTAGTTAAGTCAGTTGGAAATTGGTTACATTTGAGGATGCATGCTAATTCTTTTTTAAGGCGACCCGCCTTAAAGAGCATAAAACATATAAAGCGTCATCCGCCTTGACAGATCACCATTTTACACTAAGAAACCAACTTACACAAAAGACTTACACTAGAAATGATCGAAATAAAACGCAATGAATCTACACTCGAGGAAAATAAAAACGCACCACTTGAAAATGCACAAAAAATGACACAATTTCAAAGTGCGATATCTCGGCTGCATTTCGACGAAATTGGATGAATCTTCGAGGTCTGACAACGTTGAAGTCTTATCTTTAATGTGATGATAGCCAATGTTACAAAAAATCCACTCCACCCTCTCCCACCCCCCTAAGAAAAACGAATGTATCTGATGTCCAAAAAGGTCTAACTTTGGCAACTCATACGGAGTGACAAAAAAATCGTGGACCTTATTGGCCAACAGGGTAAAGATCAGACTTTTCCTGCAAGGTCCGCAAAATTCCAAGTACCTACGATGATTTGGCGCGAAGTTATGAATTTTTGAAAAAAAAGTGCCTTTTTGAGGTTTTTGGCCATAACTTGGCGAATTTTGCACGAAAATCAATAAATTTTGGATTTCCGAGAACGATAAAGGTTTCTCTATTCGGCCCTGTAAGTTAATCTGCCACCAAACCCGATCCACCCCCTGCCACCCCCGGATAAAAAACATGTTTTTGACTGAAAAATGTTCAATTGTAGCAACTTGTAGCGTGAGTAAAAAAAATCGTGGACCTTATTGCCCAACAGGACAATAAAGTTCAATCCTTTTCCTTCAATTTTCTCAATTTCAAGTACGTGCGATAATTTGGCAGAAAGTTATGAATTTTTGAAAAAAAATTGTATTTTTGTGCTTTTTGCCCATAATTTGTCCGATTTCGCACCAAATTCGTTTATTTCTTAAAACATGTAACAAATAAAGGTGTTTAAAGAAATAAAAATTTTAAAGTCACTTTTAGATAATTGTTAATGAAATTCAGAAACCTCAAGAAGGCACTTTTTTTTCAAAAATTTGGACCTTTTTGGACATCAGATACATTCGTTTTTCTTAAGGGGGTGGGAGAGGGTGGAGTGGATTTTTTGTAACATTGGCTATCATCACATTAAAGATAAGACTTCAACGTTTTCAGAACTCGAAGATTCATCCAATTTCGTCGAAATGCAGCCGAGATATCGCACTTTGAAATTGTGTCATTTTTTGTGCATTTTCAAGTGGTGCGTTTTTATTTTCCTCGAGTGTATTAATCTTAGAACTGACATAGCCTACCTCAGTAGCATATATTCTAACATCATTAAAAATTATAACTTGCCTTGATTTCAAATGTTTACTACTGTCAACAGAGTTTATTGCTGTACCACCAGATTATAGCACTTTTGAGTAGTTCGTTTTTTGAGTCTAATTTACTTAACATTAATGTGTTTTTTGTACTTAATTTTTCAAAAAATTTTCCTTTTATAGGTAATGTGTATTTATTTTTAATTTTTAATGTTATATTTAATTGTTTATTATTGTATCTCCAAATTGTGGTTTTTACCACTATTCGTAAACTTCATGAAGTTTTCTAAATTGTTTGTTTACCAACAACTTTATAACACAAAATTTATAGTTCCAAAATGCCGGCCATGTGCTTTGTTGGTTTTTATAAGTCTTGTGCTAAAAAGAGGTTTACATTCTTTTTATTGTCAATCGTAACTTTTTGTTTTGTACATCTGATGATGATCGCAGGTACGATCGAAACGTTATGTAAAATAAAACAATTTCTATGCTGTAATTTGCTTTTATTGACTGACACACTGAGTAGTTGTTTGTTCGCACATTTTATCCACAGTCAATCAATTAATTTCATAAGGTTGACTAGAAATTGACCGTACTCATATTTTTATTTATAAATCATAAGGACGTAAAATTCGAAAGTAGTAGACCTTAATCTTAATACTACTTATTGAATATATTTTTACTGTTTTTTTATAAGTTGTCATTGTTAAGCTATGAACCGCCATTTTGTTGCAAGATGGCGAACTGACATTGTAATATGTCAATATCTTAAGTTAGATCCTTAGCTACTATTAGTATACTATACCAAATTTAAGTGCAATCGGTGCAGTAAATTTTGAGATAGCTAGCCGCCATTTTGTTACAAGTTGGCGGACTGGCATTGTAATATGTCAATGTCTTAAAGTTAGATCCTTAGCTATTACTGTACCAAATTTGAATGCAATCGGTGCAGTACATTAGAAGATAGCCGACATTTTGTTTCAAGATGGCGAACTGACATTGTGATTGTAATACGCCTATGTCTTAAGTTAAATCTTTATTTATTGCTGTACTTAATTTGAACCCAATCGGTGCAGTGCATTTTGAGATAGCTAGCCGCCATTTTGTTGCAAGATGGCGGACTGACATTGTAATATGTCAATGTCTAAAGTTTGATCCTTAGCTATTACTGTACCAAATATGAATGCAATCGGTGCAGTACATTAGGATATAGCTAGCCGCCATTTTGTTTCAAGCTGGCGAACTGACATCGCGACCCTCGGATGCTCAAAAGTATTCACGCAAAATATGGGAGCAATCGCTCCAGTGGTTCTAAAGATTTTGAGGCACATACGTAGGTAGTTAGTTACATACTTTACTTCTTTATACATTTTAGGTTTATGAGGTTTATTATTTTATTTATTTTTAAAATACCTATGGTTTTTTTTGAGGAACAAACTTTTATTTTTATTATTTATTACGGATATCTTGGATACTTTGTAATAAAAATCACTTGTTCCCGTATATTTATTTTTACTTAGTAAATAAATTGTAGAAATATTTTGTTAGACTTTATTTAGAAAATAGGTATATAATAAGATATTACTATTTATATTTATGTTAAGTAAAACATATTTCATAAGAAACTTATACAGTAATAATGACTTTGACCTGAGTTTAGATTCCATTTCAAGTAAAATTCAAATTTTAAACACTAAAGATCGCAACTCCTATTAGCGCTATTCAACTGCTATGCTCAGCCTCAACGGATGACGTCATCCAAACGCTTGGCCAGGCCTGTAGTATTTAGGAGGCAATGGCTTTACCCATAAAAATATTATTTTGCGCATAAATTATAAGGGCCTAAAATTGGAAAGTGGAGGCCCTTAATAGCACTAAATATAAGCTATATTTCTGTATAGGTTTTACATTTCGGGCCGTCATGGGTAAAGCTGGCGTGAATTTGGCTTTACCCATATATTTAAAAAAAATCTTATAAATGACTGCAGCCCAAAATTTTATTTTAACGGTCCTAAAGAGCATTAAATTAGTCCTAAATTATGAGAGTATTTTTAATCTTTAACTATTTTTGGGTAAAGCCATCTTCACGTACGTGTAGGTATAATACTACCGAAAACGCTATGTTAGTGACTGTTCACTAACGTCTAACAGCGTTGTGCTACATATTTACCATTCTATTTTTACCACTCCAACTTTTACCACAGCATTTTTACCACCATTCTTTTTTACCGCTATCCTGTTTTACCGTTAACCCATTTTTACCACTCAATTTTTACCACTCCATATTTTACCTCTGCATTTGTACCACTATTCTTTTTACCGCTATTTCGTTTTACCACTAATACATTTTTACCACTCCGTTTTTACAATTACAACTTTTACCACCATACTTTTTTACCGCTATTCCGTTTTACCATTATAGTACGGTTTTGTTAGTGTAGTAAATACCAAAACCGAGTTTGTGGGGCTCTAGTACGGTTTTGTTAGCTTTGTTAGTGTAGCAAATACCAAAACCGAGTTTGTGTGGCTCTAGTTCGGTTTTGTTAGCTTTGTTAGTGTAGTAAATACCAAAACCGAGTTTGTGGGGCTCTAGTACGGTTGTGTTAGCTTTGTTAGTGTAGTAAAAACAAAAACCGAGTTTGTGGGGCTCTAGTACGGTTTTGTTAGCTTTGTTAGTGTAGTAAATACCAAAACCGAGTTTTTGGGGCTTTAGTACGGTTTTGTTAGCTTTGTTAAAAATCTGACGTGGACACCACATGACTTCCTTGTACGCCTATTAAACTGTTTATACTTTTCTTAATAACTAAAATGTAGAATAATATAAATAATCTGATCTAATATATAAGTAGGTACTACTACTACTGCTACTATACTCACAAATATATTTTAGTCATTTTATTTAAACTGCAGAAGAAGATATAAAGCATATTTTACTATTGTCACTGTCATGTCATAATCATTTAAATTTTACGTAGTAACAAATGTTAATCGATCATGGACTACAAGATACCGAGATACTAAATTATAAATATATACTTTAATTATTCTTAAATGATACCAGATACAAAAATATTTATAAAATACCGATTGTAGGTAATAATCACATAATCTTTCATTTAAAATTAAAAAAATTGTCTCAAATTAAATATTTATCGAAATATTTGACAAAAGTACTACTTCCGGTTTATAGATTGAAACAAAAAATAGGAGGTGCACAACTAGATGCTATAACAGTCCTAAATACAAAATTTCAACTTTCTACGTCTAACCGTATTTGAGTTATGCGACATACATACGTCCGTACGTACAGACGTCACGACGAAACTAGTCATAATGGATTCAGAAAAGGTCAAAACGGATATTTCCATCAAAATCTGAAAACCGAAATTTTTCGCGATTACAATACTTCCTTATTACTCCGTACAAGGAAATAAAAACAATGCAAACAGCATTACAAAAAGCGAAATTTGATTGGATTTGGGAAAATCAAAGTCCCATTGACCTTAAAGCAGAAATTAACAATATAATTATAGGAATTTCTGAAGTGTTGTATAAAGAGGATTCTCAAAGAATAATTGACTCGCATTATAATAGCGAATACAAAACATTTGTGAGAAGTTACCACTACCTTTCAAGTAATATCCCACTTAGTTCGCTAAGATTGGTCAGTCAACTTCGTCTAGCTAGAACAAATAACGCTCGAATATACACATTTTCGTCGGACACAATCTGTACAATGTGCAATACCTTTGAAGAAGATTATCTTTTTCATTTCTTAGTTAGATGCCCCATATTCAACCCAATACGAAACCAGTTTTTATCTAATCATTTAGAACAGGAGGAAACTATTAGTCGAGTTAACAGCTGAAAAAAATCTACGACTACTACACCATAAGTGAATAATTAAAAATCAAAAATTGTATAATGAACAACTAAAAATGCCGGTCAATTATTAATTGTTGTGCTTTATTGTGAAAACGTTGGTAAATATGTTGGTAGTAAAAAATCTGACGTGGACACCACATGACTTCCTTGTACGCCTTGTGTGTTCATACTTTTCTTAATAACTAAAATGTAAAATAATATTAAAAATTCTTTTAACTTATTATACTAGTATACTCACAAATATATTTTAGTCATTTGATTTAAACTGCAGAAGAAGATATAAAGCATATTTTACTATTGTCACTGTCATGTCATAGTCATTTAAATTTTACGTAGTAACAAATGTTAATCGATCATGGACTACAAGATACCGAAATACTATAAATTATAAATATATACTTTAATTATTTTTAAATGATAGCAGATACAAAAATATTTATAAAATACCGATTGTAGGTAATAATCACATAATCTTTCATTTAAAATAAAAAAAATTGTCTAAAATTAAATATTTATCGAAATATTTTTAAAAAGTACTACTTCCGGTTTGTAGACTGAAACCAAAAATAGGAGGTGCACAACTAGATGCTATAACAGTCCTAAATACAAAATTTCAACTTTCTACGTCTAACCGTATTGGAGTTATGCGACACACATACGTCCGTACGTACGTACAGACGTCACGTCGAAACTAGTCGTAATGGATTCAGAAAAGGTCAAAACGGATATTTCCGTCAAAATCTGAGAACCGAAATTTTTCGCGATTACAATACTTCCTTACTTCGTACAAGGAAGTAAAAAGAATTAGTGGTAAAAAGGGACGGTGGTAAAAAATGGATTGGTAAAAGTATAATGTTGGTAAAAGTATTGCGGTGGTAAAAAAGGGACGGTGGTAAATAGGGATTGGTAAATATGGGGGCAAATCTCTAACAGCGGTTACCAACAATACACCCACAGTGATATCACACTACACTGATATCAACGGTGGTTACACAGTTAACCGAAATTTCCTAAGAAATAACGGAATACCACACTACCGAATAGTAAGTAGCGGTTACACTAATGCAAATTGTTAAGCTATGAACTGAAGTTGATTTTACCCATAATTTTACGCATAACTTATAAGTGTCTAAAATTGGAAAGTGGTGGCCACTTAATAACACTAAATATAAGCTTCATTTCTATATGCTTTAAATTTTGGGCCGTAAAGCTGGCGTGATGTTGGCTTTACCCATTAAAATATTATTTTAGGCATACATTATAAGTGCCTAAAATTGGAAAATGGTGGCCCTTAATAGCACTAAATATAAGCTACATTTCTGTATAGATTTTAAATTTTGGGCTGTCGTGGGTAAAGCTGGCGTGAAGTTGGCTTTACCATTGCGTCCTAAATACTACAGGCTTAGCCCAGCGCGCTTGTGTGTCGCTGTGACGTCACGTGCCGAGGCGAACCGATATAGACGCGCGCATAGTAATTCACTGCGTGCATCATTGAATTTAGTAAGAATGCACTAGTTATTGTTGTATTTTTGTCGTGATTAAGAGTTTAAGCAGTAGAAGAAACATAATCTAACAAGTATGTTTATATCTGGTACTTTATTTATGAATAATAACATAAAAGCGTCCCGTTCTAAGTACTACGAAATTAAAAAATTAACTGCGTTCACGTGATTTCACTGGAGTTAAATTTTTTCGAATTTTACATTTAACAGCTTTATAAATTCGATAATATAATGTCAAATATTTTAATATCGGAAAAATCGTCCCGAGACGAAACTAAAGATAGTATGATTTGCGTGCACAGTAAAACTGAACAAGAATATGTATGCAAAGCAGTACATATTATGTGTAATATTTTATTAAATAATTATATCAAAGCTAAGTGTGATAAATACATAAAAACCAACTGGAAAACAAAATAGAAAGTTGATCAAATTAACTGGTGACAAGGGAATTAATAATTTTGTTTTATATTATACTAGCCGAAGTCCGATACACACAATAGAAATGAATCTTTATTTGTAAATTACAATATTTTGTATTTCTTGACAGGTACTTGTCCCCTATGCCCCCTATGTTTTTGAACTCAATCAGTGCAGTACAATTCGAGATAGCTAACCGCCATTTTGTTGCAAGATGGCGAACTGACATTGTAATATGTCAATATCTTAAGTTAGATCCTTAGCTACTATTAGTATACTATACCAAATTTAAGTGCAATCGGTGCAGTAAATTTTGAGATAGCTAGCCGCCATTTTGTTACAAGTTGGCGGACTGGCATTGTAATATGTCAATGTCTTAAAGTTAGATCCTTAGCTATTACTGTACCAAATTTGAATGCAATCGGTGCAGTACATTAGAAGATAGCCGACATTTTGTTTCAAGATGGCGAACTGACATTGTGATTGTAATACGCCTATGTCTTAAGTTAAATCTTTATTTATTGCTGTACTTAATTTGAACCCAATCGGTGCAGTGCATTTTGAGATAGCTAGCCGCCATTTTGTTGCAAGATGGCGGACTGACATTGTAATATGTCAATGTCTAAAGTTTGATCCTTAGCTATTACTGTACCAAATATGAATGCAATCGGTGCAGTACATTAGGATATAGCTAGCCGCCATTTTGTTTCAAGCTGGCGAACTGACATCGCGACCCTCGGATGCTCAAAAGTATTCACGCAAAATATGGGAGCAATCGCTCCAGTGGTTCTAAAGATTTTGAGGCACATACGTAGGTAGTTAGTTACATACTTTACTTCTTTATACATTTTAGGTTTATGAGGTTTATTATTTTATTTATTTTTAAAATACCTATGGTTTTTTTTGAGGAACAAACTTTTATTTTTATTATTTATTACGGATATCTTGGATACTTTGTAATAAAAATCACTTGTTCCCGTATATTTATTTTTACTTAGTAAATAAATTGTAGAAATATTTTGTTAGACTTTATTTAGAAAATAGGTATATAATAAGATATTACTATTTATATTTATGTTAAGTAAAACATATTTCATAAGAAACTTATACAGTAATAATGACTTTGACCTGAGTTTAGATTCCATTTCAAGTAAAATTCAAATTTTAAACACTAAAGATCGCAACTCCTATTAGCGCTATTCAACTGCTATGCTCAGCCTCAACGGATGACGTCATCCAAACGCTTGGCCAGGCCTGTAGTATTTAGGAGGCAATGGCTTTACCCATAAAAATATTATTTTGCGCATAAATTATAAGGGCCTAAAATTGGAAAGTGGAGGCCCTTAATAGCACTAAATATAAGCTATATTTCTGTATAGGTTTTACATTTCGGGCCGTCATGGGTAAAGCTGGCGTGAATTTGGCTTTACCCATATATTTAAAAAAAATCTTATAAATGACTGCAGCCCAAAATTTTATTTTAACGGTCCTAAAGAGCATTAAATTAGTCCTAAATTATGAGAGTATTTTTAATCTTTAACTATTTTTGGGTAAAGCCATCTTCACGTACGTGTAGGTATAATACTACCGAAAACGCTATGTTAGTGACTGTTCACTAACGTCTAACAGCGTTGTGCTACATATTTACCATTCTATTTTTACCACTCCAACTTTTACCACAGCATTTTTACCACCATTCTTTTTTACCGCTATCCTGTTTTACCGTTAACCCATTTTTACCACTCAATTTTTACCACTCCATATTTTACCTCTGCATTTGTACCACTATTCTTTTTACCGCTATTTCGTTTTACCACTAATACATTTTTACCACTCCGTTTTTACAATTACAACTTTTACCACCATACTTTTTTACCGCTATTCCGTTTTACCATTATAGTACGGTTTTGTTAGTGTAGTAAATACCAAAACCGAGTTTGTGGGGCTCTAGTACGGTTTTGTTAGCTTTGTTAGTGTAGCAAATACCAAAACCGAGTTTGTGTGGCTCTAGTTCGGTTTTGTTAGCTTTGTTAGTGTAGTAAATACCAAAACCGAGTTTGTGGGGCTCTAGTACGGTTGTGTTAGCTTTGTTAGTGTAGTAAAAACAAAAACCGAGTTTGTGGGGCTCTAGTACGGTTTTGTTAGCTTTGTTAGTGTAGTAAATACCAAAACCGAGTTTTTGGGGCTTTAGTACGGTTTTGTTAGCTTTGTTAAAAATCTGACGTGGACACCACATGACTTCCTTGTACGCCTATTAAACTGTTTATACTTTTCTTAATAACTAAAATGTAGAATAATATAAATAATCTGATCTAATATATAAGTAGGTACTACTACTACTGCTACTATACTCACAAATATATTTTAGTCATTTTATTTAAACTGCAGAAGAAGATATAAAGCATATTTTACTATTGTCACTGTCATGTCATAATCATTTAAATTTTACGTAGTAACAAATGTTAATCGATCATGGACTACAAGATACCGAGATACTAAATTATAAATATATACTTTAATTATTCTTAAATGATACCAGATACAAAAATATTTATAAAATACCGATTGTAGGTAATAATCACATAATCTTTCATTTAAAATTAAAAAAATTGTCTCAAATTAAATATTTATCGAAATATTTGACAAAAGTACTACTTCCGGTTTATAGATTGAAACAAAAAATAGGAGGTGCACAACTAGATGCTATAACAGTCCTAAATACAAAATTTCAACTTTCTACGTCTAACCGTATTTGAGTTATGCGACATACATACGTCCGTACGTACAGACGTCACGACGAAACTAGTCATAATGGATTCAGAAAAGGTCAAAACGGATATTTCCATCAAAATCTGAAAACCGAAATTTTTCGCGATTACAATACTTCCTTATTACTCCGTACAAGGAAATAAAAACAATGCAAACAGCATTACAAAAAGCGAAATTTGATTGGATTTGGGAAAATCAAAGTCCCATTGACCTTAAAGCAGAAATTAACAATATAATTATAGGAATTTCTGAAGTGTTGTATAAAGAGGATTCTCAAAGAATAATTGACTCGCATTATAATAGCGAATACAAAACATTTGTGAGAAGTTACCACTACCTTTCAAGTAATATCCCACTTAGTTCGCTAAGATTGGTCAGTCAACTTCGTCTAGCTAGAACAAATAACGCTCGAATATACACATTTTCGTCGGACACAATCTGTACAATGTGCAATACCTTTGAAGAAGATTATCTTTTTCATTTCTTAGTTAGATGCCCCATATTCAACCCAATACGAAACCAGTTTTTATCTAATCATTTAGAACAGGAGGAAACTATTAGTCGAGTTAACAGCTGAAAAAAATCTACGACTACTACACCATAAGTGAATAATTAAAAATCAAAAATTGTATAATGAACAACTAAAAATGCCGGTCAATTATTAATTGTTGTGCTTTATTGTGAAAACGTTGGTAAATATGTTGGTAGTAAAAAATCTGACGTGGACACCACATGACTTCCTTGTACGCCTTGTGTGTTCATACTTTTCTTAATAACTAAAATGTAAAATAATATTAAAAATTCTTTTAACTTATTATACTAGTATACTCACAAATATATTTTAGTCATTTGATTTAAACTGCAGAAGAAGATATAAAGCATATTTTACTATTGTCACTGTCATGTCATAATCATTTAAATTTTACGTAGTAACAAATGTTAATCGATCATGGACTACAAGATACCGAAATACTATAAATTATAAATATATACTTTAATTATTTTTAAATGATAGCAGATACAAAAATATTTATAAAATACCGATTGTAGGTAATAATCACATAATCTTTCATTTAAAATAAAAAAAATTGTCTAAAATTAAATATTTATCGAAATATTTTTAAAAAGTACTACTTCCGGTTTGTAGACTGAAACCAAAAATAGGAGGTGCACAACTAGATGCTATAACAGTCCTAAATACAAAATTTCAACTTTCTACGTCTAACCGTATTTGAGTTATGCGACACACATACGTCCGTACGTACGTACAGACGTCACGTCGAAACTAGTCGTAATGGATTCAGAAAAGGTCAAAACGGATATTTCCGTCAAAATCTGAGAACCGAAATTTTTCGCGATTACAATACTTCCTTACTTCGTACAAGGAAGTAAAAAGAATTAGTGGTAAAAAGGGACGGTGGTAAAAAATGGATTGGTAAAAGTATAATGTTGGTAAAAGTATTGCGGTGGTAAAAAAGGGACGGTGGTAAATAGGGATTGGTAAATATGGGGGCAAATCTCTAACAGCGGTTACCAACAATACACCCACAGTGATATCACACTACACTGATATCAACGGTGGTTACACAGTTAACCGAAATTTCCTAAGAAATAACGGAATACCACACTACCGAATAGTAAGTAGCGGTTACACTAATGCAAATACCCAAATAGTCGATATTGATATTCAATATATTATATATTAAGGGTCCTCAAACCAGAGCAAAATCGTGTCTAATTAAAACAATTTCAAGTAGGTACACCAAAGGCAAACCTCTATGGTGCGTCAATATATCAATTAAAATTTATCCTACTTGCTAGTTGAGCTTTGCGTTTAAGTGGTATATCGTAACTAAGATCTATACTAGACAAGAACAAAAGTAACTCGGAACAAAACTAACAAAAAACCCACAAGTGGAATCAATGCCGAATATGTAGAAATGAACAGAGAAAACTAAAGTTTCATTATCACCCACAAATGTTTGAATCAAGAACAACGTAAACATTAGATACCGAAGTATACTAAAGTACGAGGTTCCGCTTTACCGAGTAAGTAAAGAAACGATGAAAGTAGTGGTATTTCACCGGCGATATATCCGAAAATATATCTCCCACTTATGCTACACCTCTATGTCTCCTTACAGTGCCAGACTAGAGTCAAGTTCAACAGGGTCTTCTTTCCCCGCTAATTTTTCCAAGCCCGTTCCCTTGGCAGTGGTTTCGCTAGATAGTACATAGGAACTTTTTTTTTCATTATTTGTTTACTGTCTCCTCATGCTCTCGCATATTGAAGACTAGTTATTTATGTTAATTTGTTTCCATTCCTGTGTTTAATTCCTATTTTGTTTTATTTTTAAGCTACTTAGCACCATTAAATAATGGAGTTCCCGTCCCTGCCACGAGGAGGCGAGCCATCTACTACTATCACGGTAAGTTCATCTATTTCTTTTCTTCTTTCTTATATTTCTTTTAAGATTTCTATGAATCGTGTAGTTTCTTCTTTTGTATTTAAGTAGTTGTGTGCATTTGTTCTTGTTATGCTATGTTTTTCTCTAATGTCCGCAAACAGTTTAAAATCAAATAAAATGTGATGGGCGTCTTCTTGTTCTCCACATGTGCAATCTGGGTTGTCTGTCAAGTTTAGTTTGTGTAGTGTCTTTTTGAAATTTCCATGTGATGTTAAATACTGGCAAAGAATACTGTTGATTACGATTCAGTTTGATTTGTATACTCTTATGTCTGGCATAAATTTGTAAATTTCTTTTTCCCTTTCTCCGTTTTCTTTTTCCCACCTTTCTTGCCATTCTTCTATTATCTCACTATTTATCTTATAGTTTAGCATTTGTTTTCTCCTGTCTTCTCCTGGTCTCCATTGAAAATTGCTATAGCTTGCCTCTATTCCTTCTCTTATTTTGTACATTATCAGACGTTTTTTTGTCTCTAAGTCAATTGGTATTTTCTTGGAGATCACTTGCAGGGAATTGTTGGTGCCGTTTTATAAACACGAGTGATAATGATTAAAGCTTTACTTTGTATGCTGACTATTTTCCTGTTTATGTGTGTATGTTTTATTCTGTGAGCCCATACGCTACAAGCGTATAGAACCATGGGTATATATGCAGCTCGATAAATAATATTCAGTGCCCTGTTTCCTATTCCCCATTCTTTTCTATCTATTCTGGCTAAACTATGTACTCGTATGAGTGACGTGGATTTATCTCTTATGTAATTTATATGGTCTAGGAAAGTTAGTCCTTCATCTAAGATAATACCTAGATATTTGAATTTCTTTGCATAAGTAGTAATGTTGTTGTTGTTAATTTTTATTATTGGTTTCCTGGTGAGTTTGCCTTTAAGTAGCGTTTGAGAAGACTTGTGTGGAGCAAAAACCAATTTATTTGCATGAGCCCATTTATTTAAATTTTCTGTTATTTTATTTCCTTTTTCTTCGATACTTTTACTACTGTCTCCTTCTGTAAGTACTATAAAATCATCTGCGTAGCCTATTATCCGTGTATTTTCTGTTTCGTTTCTGGTAAGTATTGATGTCATTATAATATTCCAAAATAGGGGTCCCAGCCCTGATCCTTGTGGACATCCCTTTGTAAGGTATTTACATTTAACAATGTCTTGAATTTTAATTGATGCTTTTCTTTGTTCGAAGTAGTTTCTTATAAGTTTGAATGTATATGAATTAATTTTCATGTTTTTTAGTTGCCTTAACACCATTGGCCACCAAACATTGTCAAATGCTCCACTGATATCTAGTGCTAAAGGAGTAACGTATTTTTTGGTGGAGTTCTGTACAATTCCTATGACATTATTAATTGCGTCTTCTGTAGTTTTTCCATTTGTATTGCCCATACGTGTCCATATGCGATCTAAGTCTTGTTTCGATGAGTCTTTCAAATATTTTCCCGAATATAGGAAGCATGCTGATGGATCTATAGGATTTGGGATTTGTTGGATCTAATTTAACGTTCTTAAGAATAATTTTTGTCACTTTCCTTCCAAACTTCTGGGAAATATCCATTTTTTAAGCAGACATTATATATGTCTAAATATACACTGGCGGAAAATAAAAATGAAACACTTGAAATTCGTAAAAATATCGACCATTTTCAAACCGCTATAACTCGGTGTATTTTCAATCGATTTCGATGAATCTTCGAGGGCGAGAAACTTTGAAGTGTCTACTTTAAAGTCATACATGCAAACTTAAGCGCAACCCCTTCCGCCCCCCTCTAACACCCATGTGAAAAAAAACGAATTTTAATTTTAAAAATGTCCAACTTTGACGAGGTGTACGGAGTTCAAACATTTTTTTTTGACTTGATCCACCAAAAGGGCACAAAAATTTGTACAATTCCCTGTGCAGGACTCAAAGAACGAAGTTCCTACGATGATTTGGCACAAAGTTATGGATTTTTTTAAAAAAAGGAATTTTTTTCGTTTTTCACACATAACTCAGCCATTTTTCAACCAAATAGATATTTTGGCTTAAATTGGCCATCAATATAACAAAAAGAATTTAAATCTCATAAGACAAATTAAAACTAGCTTAAAAGAATTTAAACTACAAATTTACACTAAACAAGGCAAGAGAAGTTAAACCATAGAAGGTGTTGCTTGGCAGGTGGGGGAAACTTATAGCATCATTGGCATTCGCCTAGCATGCCCCTACTCGTTGACGAATGGAACCACGATAAGGTGTTTGCACCATCTATGGCATGTCCCAAAGATGTAAAAATGCCTTGTTTAGTGATGCGCATCCCAGTCACACTGGGCCCCTCCAAAAAAAATAAAATAAAATGATAATAAAGTTACTTAAAGGGGGCTTCAATATAGTAGAGAAAGATAAGAGAAAGGGATAAAATACAAGAAATGAACAATTAACATAAAACTCCGCGAGAGCTTGTCGTTGTACCTATCGGCTTATCCCCTTGATTTCCCGTATTTAGCTGGTAGCACTTGAGCTCCAATTCTTTACTAAGAGAATTAAAAAACATTCTACAACTTAAGTTTGTGTATTACCCATGGCTCTTGGCCTCCAAGTTTGCGTGGATAGTCCACCCGCCCCCTCCCCCTTCATGACGTCTGTTATGATTGTGCACTGATCTTATCTGGACAGTTTTATAAGATCAGTAAGTGTGCGGTTCATAAAGCACCACGTTCTTCGTGCACCAATTTTAAGGGGCGACTGTTATTGGTTTCGCATTCCCATATTTAGCTCTTATTGCGTCTATAAATTCGGTGGTGGAATAGTATGCAATTTTCCTGTTATATTTCGAGCTCATTGGCCTATACCCGTCCCAGACGATAGCCACATCACTCACGATAATGTTCAAGTCGGAAGTTATGACAAGATCTGGCTTTTTAAGAACGCCATTCTTGTCCCTGATCCTTGGCTCTACGTCTACGGAGAACTTCCGGAGTAGGAGGTCTCGAGATTATTCCGATCTTTTGTTGCTACCTGTGCAGCTGATGTAATGCCTTTTGTAAGTCGCTTTAAACGAGTTTCTAATAGTTTGCCCTGTGCACAGTTGATTGCTGCCGCCGCCAATGGATAGTCATTAACTCGAAATTTCGAGTTGCGTCCCAGAAGATTTAAAGGAATATTTTGACGGAGGCTCATAATATCTAGACCTCCGTCTTTCCTCTTGGCGTGAAAACGCCATTGTTTGTTGACAATGGCAGATGGAGAATTTTCTTTGCAGCTGATCGTATTTCAACGTCACAGGCGTTTAAAGTGGCCGATGTTATGCCTGGATATTGTAAATCATTTATAGCGATTGGTATAATATAATTGAGTAGTATGGCAAATTTCTGTTGCGCCTTAAGTGGTGCTTTTAGCAAGTTGGCCATAATGGTCTTAATTTTGGTAATGTCTAGGTGCTCTACGCCATTATACCGAAAATTTCGCCCTAGATACTTAAATTGGTCCCCAGGAACTATGCATTTCAGAAATTCTTTATTGATTTTTGGTTGAGTGACACAGAATAGTTTCTTTTTAGCTGGCACACGCTTAAGGTGCTGCACATTTGCTCGGGTTCACATTTAAGCCTCGATATTTTAGAAATTCCACTATC
Source organism: Agonum fuliginosum (assembly GCA_947534325.1). NCBI lineage: Eukaryota > Metazoa > Arthropoda > Insecta > Coleoptera > Carabidae > Agonum > Agonum fuliginosum. Next base: position 2,753,455 of record OX384044.1, read on the forward strand.
TGGTAAGATTGTAGTTCATACTGAGCATCTGGGTAGGCTAAGGTGGCCACCTTATTGGTATCACCAATTTTTAGACCGTTTTCTTAGTTAATGGATGACAACAGTTCGTTCATGATGATATTGAACAAGGTGGGCGATAAAGGATCCCCTTGCTTAACCCCACGGCACATAGGTATCGGCCCTGTGGAGTTTGGTCCGCATGTTATATTAGTGCTACAATTTTTATATTGCTGGACAATTAGCTTAATAGTTTTTGGATCAGCTCCAACCCTTTTAAGGGCCCGTGGTATGCTATGTACCGAGACAGAGTCAAAGGCTATCTTTAGGTCTAAAGTACAAATTATGTACGGAACCGCTTTATCTCGGTGGTCTTTAATAAAATTTTGAAGAATGACGGTGTAAACTAGACACTCGTCAATACTGCGGAATCCTTTCTGCGCGCAGTTGATAGCTATGTTTCCTAGTCTTTTTGCTAGAAACTTATTGAAAAGCATGGAGGATATTGTGATTGGCCTCCAGTTCGACACGGATGACAGGTCTCCCGATTTCGGGATTAGAGTTGTCCTGCATCCTTTCAACTCGGGTGGTACATAACCCGTAAGTAGCATCCCATTAAACAAAAGAGTGATCAAAACCGGATTGATCCCCTTTATTTGCTTGGCTGTTATCTTATCAGGCCCTGGGGCACTGCTCTTCAAATTGTTTATACATAGCACAATTTCCTCCATCGAGATTGGGGCATAGGTTGTATCAGGTCCATAGTTTACTATCTTAACTGGGGCATTATCTGGTGGTGAGTCTTTATCGAATATTTCTTTATATTCGGCTTCAATTTTAGTGATACCGGGGTATATTTTCGGGGAGTCAATATCGCTCCCTTTGAGCAGGGACTGCACCAGCTTGTGATATAGCAGTATTATTAGTATTAGGTGTTAGGTTTACCAACCTCAACAAATTCTTCTGCCATACTTTAAGGTTCTCCATCGTAAGGAAGAGCGTCGAAAAATTCTTCGTCTTCCCCCGCCCAGTTGTAATAAGCTCCCCATCGTCCTCGCTAGTATCACCGGACTCTTTGAATTTTACAACTAGATCTTTATATTCAGGGCTGCGTCTTTTGCCTTTAATAGATTCTGTTGTGCGCTTAATGACCGAGGCTAAATAGATGTTGATTTGACCTGTATATTTCGCTTCTAGCTTGGCCATTTGCTCTGTTTCAATCCGTGTCCATGAGACGTACCCTCTTCTGCTTCCCACCACTGCCACCATCTCTTTGTTATATTCCACCGGGTGAGCATACCGCCGGTGTTGGTTGAGGCTTTGTAACGAGAGATACTCTACCCCGCAATCTACACATTTTGGCATAGTTGGTGTGCCCCTGCACACCCTTCTTTTATGTTGTCTAAGTCCTTTAATATCTTTGAGGACTGAACCCCAGTCCTCGCACTTCTGTTATGTCTCATTGTTATCGCCAGCCATAGTATCTCCGCTGGCTTGAATTCGAAATGAAACATTTAGGTAAGGTAACGGGGAATCCGCTTTGTCTGTCTTATAAAATTATAATTATAATATAAGTAGGTCCATCAATGGTAAAACCTCTCAATGATGGGTCAATTTAATTTATTTATATGTCCTACTAACTATGTGGAGCTGCGCATAAATGACGATACGTAACCATATACTTTAAACACGTGAAGAATGCTACGCACTCACCTATACTTCCATATAGGTGTCTCTCACCGAATCGTTAGGGCTAGCCTGGTTTGCCTCCAGGATCCTCCTAACGGTCGTAGTATACAGTGGTACTTAATAGTGATGCAACGGATATCCGGTTACTATCCGGCCACATTTTTAATATCCGGTCGGATACCGGATAGTGATCTGATATCCGGCTTTTACCGGATAATTTAAAAAATATAAATGAGAAAAATAATAACTTTATTTTTTGTAAATAATACAAATTATTTGTACATTTGGTACTCAATTACATATAAAATAAGTTCTTATATTATTCAAAACATAAATAATATTAATTATTTGCAAGTATCATAACCTAATTCTAAAATTAGTACTCAAAATTTATTAAAGGTAAATTGTGATGAATAAATACCAACTTTTCCGCGTTGACAGGCAACAGACGGTTTCGTTTAGTTTCGTACAATGTGCCAGCTTCAGAAAAGAGTCGCTCACTATACACACTACTACAATTTTATTTTTTTTCGTTTTTAATTTTTTTTTATTTATTTCGTTCAATTCCTTGTTTAATTTGCTGTGAAATGAGTCTAATCTCGATAAAATTCTATCGACTAGAGGCTCTTCACCTTGGAAACCCTCCGGCGGATATGAGTACGAGCCGGCGCGACACCTTTACGTGATCCTCTCCTGGATTTTCAAGGTCCGAGGGGACGATCCGGACACAGCCGCAACTGCTGTGCTCTTCGCGTTCCAAACTCTATCTCCCTGCTAGAGGATTCCAGGGAACTCAAACGCTTATACAGAAAAGAAAACTCTCCCCGGATCTCCCGACGGCGTCTCCAGGTCACTTTGGGTTACCCCGACGAACATGGTTCCGCTGCTGGGTTCTGGAATAGGAACCAGATTCCCTTTCGCTCGATGGGTGTATACAACAATTAAAATTTTAAGTAAATTCTTATATTTTACCAACCATACACATATAATACAACAATACAACATATAAGAATTTCTTATTATAAAATTATTCAAAATTTTTCGCTAATTAACAGAAAAAAATATAATTCATAACTATACCCACAGCCTGTAGATCCTATAAAATAACGGTCAACTGATTGAATAAAGTATATTTTTTCGTGAAAAAAATAATAAAATTAAGGTTGTGCATTTTTATCTGTAGAAATAAATTTATATCTGTAGATAGCTCTTCACTACTTCATTCCAAACTTATAATTTTTCGCATGAAAAATAAATAAAAATAATAAAATTCACTTTTTAGAGTATATTGTATAAATTATATAAAATATTAATTTCATTGTGGGTACAATTTTATTTTAAATTATATGACAGCAAAAATAAATCTGTTTTTCTACTTTTGTTAGGTAATAGACACTTTATTTCACTTATTTGCGTTAGGTTATGAACTTCATTATTTCACGCAACTGTCGTTATTTCACTATTTTTATTTAATGAAAAATACACAATATAAAACTACGTTTATAAAAAAAAATTATAGACCACACTGTAAAGAAACTACAATATAAAATGGCTTTGACTGGCAATCGCTTATTTTATACAGTATACACGAATAAAATGTCGTTTTTAGAAAACCTAATTTCGATGTTTTTGTTATATGTCAAAATTTATAAAGTATGACAAAATTTCATAATTTCAAAAAACTTCACCTATTCGACCGAAAGTATAAAAAATATTGGACGTAACACGTAAGGAATTTCGGTAGGTAGATACCTTACTTGTTTAATTTACAGAACTCGGCTATGCATCGGGCTGCAAATTTCATTTACTACCTTCGTTTTCTTACTTGTTACCTAAATAGCGATTTTCTTTTTTTTAAACAACCACATAATAATAAGTAATGTTGATCCGCGGCGACACGATCAGTCACAATACATCATAATATTCAATAAGTATTTATTGAAGGCAATTTTTTTAAACTAACAAAAAATCGTAATAACTAGAAAAATATCGACGTTTGTGTAACGTTTATACGACATCGGTCCATCGACACAGAAATAGTGACGTTTCCGGAACGTTTTTGTAACGTCGATATATTGAGTCGACAAATCGACGTCGCATTAACCGAAACGTCGATAAATTTACGTCTATATTAAGTCTCCCCGACGTCGTTCATCGACACGTCGACGATTGTATGCTTGGGAAGGCTGTGGTAGCAATACTGTCACCGTGAGCAAGAAAACTAAAATAACGTGCAAATATATATTATTTGGTTCTAGGTCAGAAGCCCAAATTGACAAAAACTCATAGGACAAATGCCCAAAGACAAATACTCAGTTGACAAATACTCACGCGGACAAAAGCCCATGTGTACAAATGCTCACGGGTACAAATGCTCATGCGGAGAATTGCCCACGCGGACAGAAGCCCACGTGTACAAATGCTCATGGGTATAAATGCTCATGCGGACAATTGCTCACACGGACAAAAGCCCATGTGCACTAAAGCCCATTATGTACAAATGCTCATAAAAATATTTTTTCACATCGGCATAATATCTTAAACTTCATGATTATACTGCGTTTGTTCTGAAAATCTGTGAAGAAACTTACACCCTAATAGATTCTAAGAATTTTAAAAGGGATTACTGTAACAGTGTTATTGTTACCTACTCACTTATTTAAAAGGCTGTGTTAAATAAGCGCATTTGGCCTTTATCAGTTTTCGCTTATCACATTGGAAAAGCGCATAAAACAACATTGGAAAAGCGCATAAATTGTAGTTGCATAAGCGCAGAAGTGCACATTTGAAAAGCACACTGGTTTTAGGTTAGCCTGCGGCGCACTTTAAAAAATAACTCGACCGCCTCCAACTTGCGCTGCGCGCGCCTTTGGGACTACAGTGAGCCGTTAGTCGGGGACAAGGTCCAACTGGGATAGTGACGTCAGATATCAATGGTTTTAGGTTAGCCTGCGGCGCACTTTAAAAAATAACTCGAGCGCCTCCAACTTGCGCTGCGCGCGCCTTTGGAACTGCAGTGAGCCGTTAGTCGGGGACAAGGTCCAACTGGGATAATGACGTCCGAGATCAATGGGTTAAGGTTAGCCTGCGGCGCACTTTAAAAAATAACTCGAACGCCTCCAACTTGCGCTGCGCGCGCCTTTGGGACTACAGTGAGCCGTTAGTCGGGGACAAGGTCCAACTGGGATAGTGACGTCAGAGATCACATTATGCGCTTATTCAATGTTACGATCTGCGCTCATTCAATGTATCAATCGGCGCTTATTCAATATAAATTTACTGATTATATTTCTGCACTTTTCCAACGTCTTAATGACTAAAAATGCGCTTTTACAACTATCCGTATTTAAAATCATTTTCTTAGTTATTATTTGTGATCTCGTGTATGCACTTTATTATCGTGTGTCTCCGATAACACAGCACGCTAAAGTATTTTATTATTTGCAAAAAAGAAAATAAAATGAAAGAATCAATCAAAATTTGTTATTTAATTATTTATTTAAGGCTGCTTATGCGCACATCGCACAACCATGTACAGCAATGGTATTTAAGCTAAACCCAAGATATTCACAGCAAAAATATTTGAACTGAACTAAATAGAGAACCTAATACCCTTCTTGAGCCCCACATACTCGGTTTTGGTACAAACTCTGATTGAATAGAACTAAATAAGGAACCTTGTACCTTTCTTGAGTTCCACATTTTCGGTTTTTGTACAAACTCTGATTTAACTGAACTAAATAAAGAACCTTATACCCTTCTTGAGTTTCACATACTCGGTTTTGGTACAAACTCTGATTAAACTGAACTTAATAAAGAACCTAATACCCTTCTTGTGCCCACATACTTGGTTTTGGCAATAACTCTGATAAAATATAAAATAATCTGACTAAGGTTTGAATTATGTGTGAATTACGAGCGTAAAGTGCTTTTGTTCCTCGTGCAGTATTGTAGCTCTCGCTTTCGGCTCGCGCTGCAATTACCGTGCGCGAGTGACAACAAATTACTTTACGCTCTAAAGAAAAACAAATAACTATTTTTTCATCGGCATGTCTTATCTTCTTTAGATTATGATTTATGTATATAGTTAAATCAATTCGATTTACTTTATTTTATAACACGTTCACTCTCATTTAATTTGATTTGTTATTTGTTATCATAGGCGTGCGCACGGTGGGTGCCATAGGTGCCACGGCACCCCCAATAATAATAATATTAATAACGAAATAAAGAAATAAAAATTTTGGCCGACGACGGCGAAAAGAGATATTTTTTATTCCCGCCTTATTGATAAAATTTGTTTCGTAAGTTTTCAATTTGAATAGGTAGGTAAATATCAAATTTAGAACCTCAAAATATTGATTTATACATACTGGTGGAAAAAAAATTAAACACTTGAAATTCGTAAAAATTTCGACCATTTTCAAACCGCCATAACTCGGCGTATTTTCAATCGATTTCGATGAATGTTTGCGGGCGAAAAACTTTGAAGTGTCTACTTTAAAGTCATGCATGCGAACTTAAGTGCAACCCCTTCCGCCCCTCTCTAGCACCCCTGTGAAAAAAATTAATTTTAAAAATGTCCAACTTTGACGATGTGAACGGAGTTGAAATTTTTTTTAGTTGATCCCCAAAAGGGCCGAAAAGGGCACTAAAATTTGTTTTCCCTGTGCAGGACTCAACGAACGAAGTTGGCACAAAGTTCTGGGTGTTTAAAAAAGTGCATTTTTAGGTTATTCGTACAGAACTCAGCGACTTTTCAACCAAATTATACGATTCTTTCGGGGAAAAAACCCGTTGTGGCTCTACTTTAAGGGGGTAAACTCAGATTAGGATGATCTCTTTTCGTACCCTTCAAAACCCGAACAAAAAAACACGTTTTTGGGCTAAAAACGTCCAATTTTGGCGATGTGTATCGAGTTGGAAAAAATTTGTCGACTCGATCCACCAAAAGGGCATTGAAATTTGTTCCATTACCTGTGCAGGACTCAAAAAACGAAGTTCCTACGACGATTTGGCACAAAGTTATGGGCGTTTGAAAAAAAATCCATTTTGTGTTTATGATAGGTAATTATAAATATTCATTTTGGCACCCCCAAATTAAAAGTACTGCGCACGCCTGTGTTTGTTATAAGTAGTACTCGTTTTTAGTAAATTTTGAAAACTCAATATTCATTAACATTATATTACTTACATGACATATACATGAATATTATACTGACCTGTGCGACAAGTATACATTATACTTACCATAATAATAATAATCTATGTGTGAGCAAAATTTAAAATTTCAATTTCCTAATATAATTGAATGCAAACAAATTATCAATAGATATAAATATATTTATTATAGGTAGCAGTTATTTCTCAGAAAAAAGTGTATTCACATTAACCAAAAAGTAAAACATAAAAACATCATAGACATAATTTATTCATTTCATACAGAAATTATAATCAAGCAGTTTAGAATATACCGATGAGAAAAAATATTTTTATGAGCATTTGTACATATGGGCTTTAGTACACATGGGCTTTTGTCCGTGTGAGCAATTGTCCGCATGAGCATTTATACCCATGAGCATTTGCACACGTGGGCTTCTGTCCGCGTGGGCAATTGTCCGCATGGGCATTTGTACCCGTGAGCATTTGTACACATGGGTTTTTGTCCGCGTGCGCAATTGTCCGCGTGGGTATTTGTCAATTGAGTATTTGTCTTTGGGCATTTGTCCTATGGGTTTTTGTCAATTGCGCATTTGGCCGGCCACCATATTATTTGTATAGGTATATACAATAACAAATTTCTAACCTTAATGTAGCAGCCAGTCTCAATTCGGTTGATAATGGTACTCTTCGACTTTTTTTAAATTCATCGAATTGTTGTACTGTCATTCCGTTAAATTAAAAAAATTCTTCATGGTCACTTGACTTGAAATATGAAAACAGTTTTCTGTGCTCCAAAATTTTCTCTAACATCAATTAGGAGTTATGATATCAAACAAAGGAGAAACAGAAATAAGAGAAAAAATATTCGCAACAAACAGAGCATACAACATGTACAAGAACGTCCTTATGAGTAAAATATTAACAATAAATACTAAGATGAAAATATACAACAGCATGATAAGACCCATACTAATGTACGATGCCGAAACTACACTCACCGGCACGGAAAACGGGTCACTTTTTCTTTTGTAAAATTTTTTGTTATGCCTTGATTATTTTATATAACTATGATATATTTTATTAAAGGGTATTATATTCAAGCATTTCGTATTATGAAAATAATATTTTGAATATTTACTAATTGTTTATTATCAAAAGAAAAAATTGTGGACATAAACACAATAAAAAATAAGTTGAAAAAAAATTACAAACACATAAATAATTCGTTTATACTTATAACGCGTGTTCCCTCTGCGTACTCTTATGACCTCGGTCAATCGTAGAGACATACTCAAAATGAGGTTCCTGATGCCATCTTGAGGGACATTATTGTATGCTTCTAACAGTGCTTCTCTGAGTTATTCCAGCGTACTAAGCCTACTGGGACCGGGTATACGACTTCGAATCTTTATATCGAGCATATACCACCCAAATTATATTGGATTCAGATCTGTACTCCGCGCTGGACACATCATACGATTGATGTTAACAACATTTATTAAACCGTTCACGATTGCAGCAGCATGAGGGCGCGCATTAACGTGCATCAAGATAAATTTATCATCTTAAAATGGTGCATAAGGGACAACATTGTCGGTCAGAATATCTTTTATGTACCTATCGGCGTTGAATATTACCATAGAACAAGGAATAGATCTATCCGCAAAATCACTGATATCCCAGTTCACACCATTGCTGATCCTCCCAGGAATCTTACAGTATTTCTGAATGCACAAGTTTCTCAATTGGTCGTCACACTTTTACACATCGATATGGTGACATTAAAAAATACCGGGATTCGATAGTGGCTAAAACACGACTCTAATGACCTTAATGCCAATTTACACGCATTCCAAAAAATTACAAGTGAGCTACTCGGTAATGTTGGAGGAGGTGTGGTCGCATGGCAGGCCATCGTGCCAGAAAATCTACTTCTATTACTCTTCTTCGTACAATACGTTCACTATTATTTACAGTATGCAATTGTAGTAATGATTTATGGGCCTCCACGACAATTATAGTGCGATTTCGACGCGATGTCAAAACAAAAAATCGAGCATTTCTGTTGCTTTTGCGTCTTCTCAGGCCTATTCCAGGTCTTCTGGTGTACAAATCTGTCTCCAGAAAACATGTATAAACGCGTTGAATAGTACTTAGTGATAATTGTACCGTTTAGCTACGAAATGTTGACTTCTTCTGTTTTCGATTAAAGTGATGATGGAAACTACAATTTCTGCATTCTGTCCCATTTTGAAAACATAGACCACATCACTCCACATCAAAATAACAAATAAACAATAAAACAAATGATGAAAAGAAATAATACCAGCATAATCAATAACTATGCATTTTATAAATTTCGTGATTTCGGTATGATGCACATATAAAAGGAATATTTAAGTAAATTGTTAATGTTTGTAAGAGTTGGTAATGGAAGTGACTTCGAGAATGTCTAGTTAACATATAGCAATAGTAATATTTCGGCATTCGTCCTCAACATAAATGTTATTAGAATTTTTTCTTTAAAAATATAAGTGACCCGTTTTCCGTGCCGGTGAGTGTATAACAATGACAAAAAAAGAGGAAGATCAACTAAAAATAGTAGAAAGGAAAATAATGAGAGCTATTCTGAGCCCAATCAAAAATGACGACAACGAATATAGAGCAAGAATGAACTTTGAAATTGAACAAGTAATAGAAGAAGACATAGTTAGAAAGATAAAGCAACAACGAGTAAAATGGTTAGGGCATGTTTGGAGAGCAGGTACGGACGAAATGATATATGACATTTTACAATGGGACCCCGGCAATAAAAAAAGAGGAAGGCCTCGATCAACGTGGCTACAAGAAGTTAAGGAAGATCTACACAAAGCAGAAATTAACAACTGGAAAGTTAAAACAACCGACAGGAAAAAATGGAGAAATATTAGCACGAAAATATGAACAGATATTGCGGGATTGATCCGTCCCCTATAACAAAGGATCAAGAGCAGAGCCGTAGCGTGATAAAACGGCGCCTGGTGCATAAACAAAAACTAGCGCCCTTCCACCCCCCTAGTTTCCTGAAGATTTTTTTTCTTTGGGAGCAAAAAGTGATTTTTTGTTGCATATAAATAAATTTTAATCTTTTATAATTATAATTATGTAATTACAAAAAATAACATTTAACTGAATTTTTTTTGTTTAAAGGGGGACACCCCCCATGGCCTTAGGAATGTAGCCTATTAGCCAGGACCAATGTAATTACATATAAATGTCAATCGAAAGTCAAGTTTTTGACAATCACAACGCCCGCATGCTCTTCAGTGGGATTTGAACCCACAGCCTCACTGCCCGCTCGGACCACAGAGTCTAAGCACGTTAGTCCGCGCGGCCATGGTGGCCGGCATTAACTGAAATTAACTGCTACTTTGCAAGTAAATATACAATTATTATAACTCCGCGTCAAAAAAAGGGCCCACCTGAAATTGTTAAAAAATCGACAAATTTCAAACCGCTATAACTCAGCGAGTTTTCGATGGATTTCGATGAACTTTCGACTCCAAGAAAGTTCAAAGTGTCTACTTTAAGGGCATCCATTCAATTTTTGCTATAACCCCCTCTGCACCGCTGCAACCCACCTATGAAAAAAAGTGTTTTCAGGAAATTTTTTTCTACTTTGATGATGTGCACGGACTAGAAAAATTTTTGTTGACCCGATCTGCCTATACAGGGTGTTCATTTTAATTGGCGCACCATTGCTAACTCGAGAACTATAAGAGCTACGAAGTTGGTTAAATTAGCAAACAATTTCTATTTTATATGACTACTTTAATGAACGTAACAACGTAACGTTTTTGTAAAGGTATGAAACTAATATCTCGTTGAATTCAGAAAAAAATATTGAATCGAATAAGCGAATAAAAAATAGGTCCCTATTTGAAATAAGAAAGTTGCACCTCGTAGTTTGAGAACCACTGGTCTAAAAAATTTTTTGTTTCGTTCATTAAAGTAGTCATATAACATAGAAATTGTGTGCTAATTTAACCAACTTCGTAGCTCTTATACTTCTCGAGATAGCAATGGTGCGCCACTTAAAATGAACAGCCTGTATAACAATAAAATTCAATCTATTCTCTGTAAATTTTTCGAAAAACGAAGTTAGTACGATGATTGGATAAAAAGTTATGCGAGTTTTTCGAAAAATTTATAGAGAATTGATTGAATTTTAATATCATGTAGGCAGATCGGGTCAAAAAAAAATTTCTAGTCCGTGCACATCATCAAAGTTGGAAAAATTTTTCCCTGAAAACACTTTTTTTCATAAAGGGGTTGCAGGGATGCAAAGGGGGTTATATAAAAATTGAATGGATGCCCCTCGAAATGCCCTTAAAGTAGACACTTTCAACTTTCTTGGAGTCGAAAGTTCATCAATATCCATCGAAACCTCGCTGAGTTATAGCGGTTTGAAATTTTTCGATTTTTTCACAATTTCAGGTGGGCCCTTTTTTTGACGCGGAGTGTATTATAATGAAATGAAAATGAGACAAAAATTTCATTTCATTTTAAAGTAAATACTATAAAAATCATCTTACATCAATTTCTTAACTACTTGTGTAAAGTAGAAAGAAGACAGTAAAATCATGTTTAAATTTGAAGATGTAAAACATGCTTCTGAAGCTATTATTTATACAAAGTAAAAATATTAAATAATGTTTTTAATTTTAAATATAAGGGAAACTACAAAAAAATATGTGCACAATAGCATATCAAATTTTTTTTAAACTGAATTCTGATTGTTCTAAACGTTATTATAGTGTTTTTCATAAAAAGTCAAAATAAAAAAATTAATTGAATTTTTGGGTAGGTACTGTGACTGTGGTACTTACTTGGTTGAGAGTTGAGACAAAATTATTATATTTGTATAATTATGTGTATCCGTTTAAATTAGTTAAGTTCACTATTTACAATTCACTGGTAGTTGTGAGTTGTGATATAAAATAATCTAAACACTTATATTGACAAAAGCAAGCAGTAGGTTAGGAGGTTAGGTATACCATACCAAAAATTGCTGATTTATGTGTGTGAGCTGTGTGAAAATATGATCCAAGAATTTGAAGGTAAATTCCTCGAAATAAAGCAACAATGTAACACTTTATATTATTTTCATTGTCAGCGCAATAGTTCATTGTTATTGTTATACAAATAAAATGAAAAATATAACATAGGTATACACTATTTAAGTTAATTTAAATTTAAAGCCAAAACGGCGCCCCCTCATTGTTGGCGCCTGGTGCCGGGGCACCGCCCCCCCCCCCCCCCCCCACCGCGCTACGGTACTGATCAAGAGAGCTTCGTAAGAAGCGGTTCAGCCCCACGACGGGGCGTATAGCCACCAAATATATAATGTAGCAGCCAATCTCAATTCGGTTGATAATGGTACTCTTCGACTTTTTTTTAAATTCATCGAATTGTTGTACTGTCATTCCGTTAAATTAAAAAAATTCTTCATGGTCACTTGACTTGAAATATGAAAACAGTTTTCTGTGCTCCAAAATTTTCTCTAACATCAATTGAAATATGTGGTTTTACCCACCATCTTCTTGTTGTTTTTCGCCTTCTTTTTAATAAAATTCGTCTAATTTTAATAATATTTATTCATATTGACAAGAAATTAAAAACGCAGAATATGTCATTTTCATTCATAACCTAGAAACCTAGTTTTAATTTTCTGAACTATTTTAAACACTTTCGCGCATTACGTGAACGTTATCATTGTAGAACGAGTTGTCGGCAAAAAGTAACGACAAGACGACAAACTACTTATAGTGGGGCAGATGAGCCAAAATACAGCAGAATTGTGCACTTTGTGATAAAAGCATGAAATTTGACACAAATTTCTTTGATTAAAAATTCTCTGAACAATTCTCTATAAGATAGATTATTTTATTTTTATCTTAAAGGCCTGAGTTAAGCCAAATTTTAAGATTTTCGCCGCGGGAAAATTGACAAATTTTAGTTTTTCAAAATTTTTTTTAATGACCTGTAATTTCTGACCGAATACAAATTTTGACATCCGGTTTCTTTTATTAAATTCTCTGAACAATTCTCTATAAGATAGATGAATTTATTTTTATAGTAAATGTCTTAGTGAAGCCAAAATTTTAAGATTTTTGTCGCGGGAAAATTGAGAAATTTTAGTTTATAAAATTTATTTTGTGTTTAATGACCTGTAGTTTCTGAACGAATAAAAATTTTGATATCCGGTCTTAAAATCTTAAAATTTTGGCTTAACTCAGGCCTTTAAGATAAAATTAAAATAATCTATCTTATAGAGAATTGTTCAAAGAATTTAGTAAAAGAAAAAGGATATCAAAATTTTTATTCGTTCAGAAACTACAGGTCATTAAACACAAAATTAATTTGAAAAACTAAAATTTCTCAATTTTCCCGCGGCGAAAATCTTAAAATTTTGGCTTCTCTCAGGCCTTTAAGATAAAAATAAAATAATCTATCTTATAGAGAATTGTTCAGAATATTTTTTGACTGATGGTTTAACCAATCATATTGCGTAATGATGACGTCAAATGACGTAATGCAACCAATAGAATTGAAAATGTAAAATGATGTATCTGACAACATACTTTTGTAGATTAGGTTTTATTTTGTTACGTTAGTTACAATAAATAAATAAATTTGTTAAACAAAAACAAATTAAAACGTCAAAAATAGTTTGCAAAATGAGTCGTTTTGGTAGTGTTTCTTTAATAGAAATACAAAATAATATAGAAAATACTATACCAGTAAATACTGTACGCTCAAAAAAATATATATGGAAGCAGTTCATGGAATTTTGTGCAGCAAAAAAATACAACATTAATCACTCTACGGATATACCTACATTAAATAAAATTTTGACTGACTGGGCCTTTAATATGAAAAAACGAAATGGTACAGATTATAAAGAAGGTGTAATAAAGACTATTTGGAATACCACGGCAAAATTATTGCAAGAAAATTTTTTTAATGATTATAATATAGTGATAGAACCTTTTACTGACATTCGATTTAAATCAGCTCTGGATGCCCGTAATTCAAAACGTAAAATTTTACAAAATGATCCAACTAAACAAAAGTTAAGCTCAGCTACATTTTTAATTGAAGAACATAACAAGATGATCAGTTTGTGGGATGAAGATACTCCCGAAGGGTTACAAAAAAAGTTTTTTCATATTGTAGCAACTGAATTGGCATGGAGAGGTGGTGAAGCTTGTACCTGTAAGCTTCACTATTTTAAAGAAGAGAACAGTAATGACGGTAAACTCACAGGTAGGATTTGATACAACCCTGTATTTACTAAAACAGCACAAGGTGGAAATCAAAAGTGCGCTGATACGAAAATCTTAAAATTTTGGCTTAACTCAGGCCTTTAAGATAAAAATAAAATAATCTATCGTATAGAGAATTGTTCAAAGAATTTAGTAAAAGAAACCGGATATCAAAATTTTTATTCTTTCAGAAACTACAGGTCATTAAAAACAAAATTAATTTGAAAAACTAAAATTTCTCAATTTTCCCGCGGCGAAAATCTTAAAATTTTGGCTTAACTCAGGCCTTTAAGTTAAAAATAAAATAATCTATCTTATAGAGAATTGTTCAAAGAATTTAGTAAAAGAAACCGGATATCAAAATTTTCATTCGTTCAGAAACTACAGGTCATTAAGGGGCTTTTATCACAGTAAAAAAGTATTTAACAAATTACTCCCAACCTATTAATCCTATAAATCTAAAAAAAATACCATATAAAGATAAAGGCAGTAAAAATCTAGCTACGTTGTCGAATTTTTTAAATTGTTATTATTATTATTTATAAACAATTAAATAACAATAATTCTGAGAAAAACTCTTCGTAAGTTTGATTGCATTGTAAATTTAAATGTTTGTATCACATTATTATTTAAAATTTTCAAATAGTAGTCGAGTAATTTGTTAAATAAATTTAAAAATTGTATGCGCGCTAGACAATCAAATTGAGTATATTCATAGCCATTAGATAAATAGAGACAACATGTGCTCATAAAACATAGGCTGTTAGCGCGGATACCTGAAATAACGAGGATTTGTGATCTAGCAGCGCTGAGCGGTAAAACCCCCTTAAACATAAAATAAATTTGAAAAACTAAAATTTCTCAATTTTCCCGCGGCGAAAATCTTAAAATTTTGGCTTTACTCAGGCCTGTAAATAAAAATAAAATTATCTACCTTATAGAGAATTGTTCAGAGAATTGAGTAAAAGAAACCGCATATCAAAATTTTTATTCGTTCAGAAACTATTGGTTTTATGTGATGAAGCAAAAATTATAAGTTGTTTTAATAAGTAGTACTGTATTGTAACGATACATTTTCTCTATTTTCTCGTAAACCATAACACTCACATGAAAATTAGTTATAACCTTGATTAGATAATTTTATGCTCTATAATTTTCTATTTAACATTATTTTTCGTAATGTTAACCATTTACGAAATAATCGCGAAAAACGAAAATTTTAGGTATATAATTAGCCCTTAAGCCCTTCAGAGGCAAAATCATGTGTGGCCCAATATCCATTATCTTTTTACAATATAAAGAGGTACCTTTGTGCCAAATTTCATGCTTTTATCACAATGTGCACAATTATATTGCTTATCTGCCCCACTATTACGAGTACCGACATCCAAGTACGACATTTATTGTAGAACAGCCTTAATCTCAGCAAACACAGTTACATCTTTGCGAAGTTATAACAATGTAACACGTTTAACTTAAAAGTTACGGTTACGTACCGTGTAACGTAAATCTAACGTACATTCACTTTCCTAAGTCAGCAATAGTGATCTTGGCAAAGAGGTAGCGGGTATGTAACATCATAACGTTTATGGTCTGTACTTTGTATTTTGTATAGTAAAGTACCAAATATATACCATTTTGGCGAAACTAGCACATTACCTATGTAATGGATCTAGGAAGATTCTTAGAAAGCAAATTCTTCGAAGGAAAGTTCTTCGAAAGGAAAATTCTTCGAATAGCAATTCTTCGAAAAGAAAATTCTTCGAAAATAAAAGATATTATACGAAACAACACTAAGTATAATTCATCGCGAGGATACTTAATCGCCAAAATATTAATTTCAGTCATACCTACCTAATTCATGACCTATAAATTCTTCGTCGCAGACCAATAAATCACAATTTCACAATATTCACTCTAATTGAACTGTACTAAATAAAGAACCTCTTTCCCTTCTTGAGTCCCACATACTCGGTTTTGGTAGAAACTCTGATTGAACTGAACTAAATAAAAAACCTCTTACCCTTCTTGAGTCCCACATACTCGTTTTTGGTACAAACTCTAATTGAACTGAACTAAATAAAGAACCTCTAACCCTTCTTGAGTCCCACATACTCGGTTTTGGTACAAACTCTGATTGAACTGAACTAAATAAAGAACCTCTTACCCTTCTTGAGTTCCACATACTGTGTTTTGGTACAAACTCTGATTGAACTGAACTAAATAAAGAACCTCTTACCCTTTGAGCCCCACATACTCGGTTTTGGTAGAAACTCTGATTGAGCTGAACTAAATAAAGAACCTCTTACCCTTCTTGAGTCCCACATACAACAAAGAGATTCTAACAATAATATGGAAATAAACAATAATTTAATGAAAATAATTACATTTTTTATTTAGAAAATTAGTTTATCCTTAGGCGATGTTTCGTAGTTTACAAAAAATATAATATCTTTTATTTTCGAAGAATTTTCCTTTCGAAGAATTGCTATTCGAAGAATTTTCCTTTCGAAGAATTTCTTTTCGAAGAACTTTCCTTCGAAGAATTTTCCTTCGAAGAATTTGCTTTCGAAGAATCTTCCGGATACCACCTGTAATGTACCACACATTTAATTTTAGGAAAGGAAAATGCAAAATAATTATACTGGGATGCAAACGATTTATAATTTTTATTTTTTAAACACATTACATTATGATATAAAATAAAGGTAGATTTTTAACTTAAAATATAAAAACAATAACACTATTGAAAAAGAAAATTAATTCATCAAAATTCACTTGGGGTGGCGGATAGCTGGTTAGCTCGAATTTTAATTTAGTGGACTGTATATAATAGCGAGGAGAATACTTTGCCAAATTATATTTATTTAGGAAAGGTAAAAGAAAAGGAACATACCTTGGGAGCTGACTTGAACGTGCGTACATGCGTAGGTAATATCCTTCCTTGGTCCTTGGCTATGTCTCGAGTGGTCTCACAAGCAGAATGTTTAATTTCACTAAACTACACTTATGCACTAATACTAAATAAGCGAGTATATAAATTATAAAGCGATTATAAAAATATTAATGTTTGTGTGCGCGTTGTCAATGATAGACAGCCAGACTACGACTCTTTGTTCTTGCTGGTTTTACTGCGCTGTGGGGCGAGAAGATTTTGCTAATTGTTTATAGTTTTGGTGTGATTGTGCCATCTCTCGCACTTACGGCCCACCAAAGGTATGATTTATGGAAGGTGCGGTATGGACATATAAAAATGGCGCAAACAACACTTCATAATTAACAGAATAGTCTTCTCCAATATTATTATTGTCATTGCTAGTTACATGTAAATTAGTAGCGATTGAATTATCCATATTTCTATCTTGTTTATTAATTTCATCTAAAATTCTGCGACGTTTTTGACGATAGCCTATTTCGTGGAAATTTTTTCTTGGCACACCACTCTATGAAAACAACAATATAATAATAACGTAAGAGATACATACATATGGAACGTAAATGTACTATCTATTGAGATGTAGCACCCAGAATACAAAAAGAGATAACATGGTTGAAACACAGGTATATTCCCAAGTAACATTCATCGACCTTCGACGTTGCTTTTGCGTCGCTTTATAAGACGGCTAGTACATTTTTACCTCATTTAATCGACGTCAACTATTAAGCGTATTAAACTTCGTCATTTTTATATGAGAAAAATGACGTCAAGAATTTAACGTTTAAAATGCGTTGCAATTCCGACGATAAAATGACTTTTATAAAAAAATGTTGAAAATTCGCCGTAATTTAATCAGCAAAATGATTAATTAAGGCCAAGTTATTAATTTTTCATAATTTAATTAATGTAATGAATAAACTGAACAAAAATAAAGTATTTAGGTATTTTTAAACAATATCTAATTTTTAGAATACATTTGTTAGAATCTTTCATGCACATTTATAGTATAAACTGTGTCGTGCAGACATTCAATCAAACAATATTTAACAAATTCAATATTCTATTTTAAGTTATCTTTAATATATTAATAATATTATTTCAGATAAGAGATTGTATAATAATCAAGGTTTATCCTTTATATTTTAATCCATTTAAATAAATTCCATTACCGAAATGTTTTTAACGAATTCATTACTGCTTTGGTTTTATTTCACTTTATTTAAGTGTGAAGCCTACTCGACTCTGAAAACCGGAAGATGGCTCTGGATGTATTCTCATGCTTCTCCAAAGCTTTTACCTTCTTGAATCCATAACTCTTGGCGACACAGGACATTATCGGTGATAAGGTTTCAGTATGGTTTGGTTCTACTGTACTGTTTGGACTTCGGCTATTATGCATCATGGTTGGTACGCGTGTCTCAGTACTCAGTTCCCCTCTGCGCCTCTGCCTCTACTGATTGAACAGATTGACCTTAACGAAACAATAGATTTAGTTCGTACTCTTTTAATTTAAAAATTTATTCAAAAAATGATTTAAAAATGTATTTAAAAATATACAATACAATTTTACGTAATTATGACGCTTTAAACCACGCAATTAAGTCATCATTATATTCACGTCAGTTTTACGTCAGTAATTGACGTGAGTTCGATCCACGCCTAGGCGTCGATTTATATTTCATAAATTAACGTGATATTTACGTCGAAAATTAGTAATAAATGTTACTTGGGTTACTATCACGATATACATGATACGCGTATACTGGATGTGATATACATGTTCATAAGTAATGTAGGTGGTATCTATAGATTTTACGTACATTGTATATTATGTCAACAGTGAGTAAGCTGGGGTACGTTGCACTGCGGATCCGTATACGGAGCCACAGTATCAGAAATTTAAATGCCGCAAACGGACTTCTTAGATTATTTCATTACGGATTCGTATACATATCACAGTGTCAGTAATTTAAGTTCCATAGACGGTAGATGAACTACTATTACTATCGGAGTAATAAGTATAGTCACTCGGATGTAAAGTTGAATAACTTAAAATAATCATCTTTTTTATAATTATATAAGGCATCGCTAACCTGAATTTGATTCTTATAAGATTATTAATAACAAAGATATTACATATTCACTTATTTTATTATTATAAACAAAATATAAATATTTAAAAAAATTACAGTAGCAAATAACTTTACTAAGCTTATAACTATACTATACTAAAATCTGAATTTTTTTGCATGATGTATATTGACAGTAGACGTCACTAAAGTTAACAGTTTCTAAAAATGTGTCAAATCATAGCTCATTTTTGCTATAAATTGTTGTTATTTCGACACATATACATTTAAAATTTTGAAATTCTATACAATAACGTAGAAATGTGCATACTTTAGTATAAAGTTTTATTTAATTTTTTTGGATTAATTTTAAACAAGTTATTCAACTTTACATCCGAGTGACTATACTTAGTACTCCGATAGTAGTAGGATACTGGCTTCCTTTAAGTAATGTTGTAACTCTGCTAAGTACTTTACATGAGTCTGTAGATACGAATAGTGCTAAAAAGAAACAAAAAATGATTCTGGATTATAATGCAACTAAAGCAGGAGTAGATACCATGGACCAGATGACGCGATGCTTTAGTGTGAAAAGAATGACTAGAAGATGGCCACTAACAATTTTATTTTTTATAATATAATCGATATAAGTGTAATGAACTCGTATATATTATGGAAGACACTAAACCCAAATTGCGATAAAAAATACAAGTTGCGACGAAATTTTATAATTGATTTAGGTACACAACTAGCAAAGCATGGCCAAGACTCAAGAGAAGAACAATCCAAATCTTCTTCAACAACTGGTGGTCCTGCACCAAAACGAAAAAGATGTTGCATTTGCCCTCTTCTTAGAAAAAGTAAAATTATTTGTCATAAATGTAAGAAAAATGCGTGTGGTGAACATTCTGCTATTTTCTGTAATGTATGTGCCGATAAAATGTAATTTTTGTTTGTTTATAATTTTAGTATTGAGTAAAAATTATTTAAATATTATAAATAATAAATATTTAGTTAATTAAAAATATATATCATATTTTAAAACCCGAATTTGCACTCTTTACACAAATAAAACACATACGGACCTCTGATTTCTGGATTGTTTAAATTCCGGTATATCCAGGGTTAATGCATTGTCCTATATTTCTTCAACATAGCTACTTACTAATCCACTCAGTCAAACACTCACATACATAACATTGACATTGCCATTCAAGTTTGCATTGACTACGTTTACACGTACGCCTAAAATGTACTTTGACATGACTTTGAAAAGGCGACTTTTGAAAAGTCAAATTGTAGTGCATTTACACATTCAACAAAAATATACTTAAAATTAATTATATCTGAATTTCCGAAGTTCATTGTCACAATAATATAAAACAAAATCGTTCCGTTTATGAACTCGTCAATGAGTAATGTATCCAGATTAGTGTAGGTTTGATACAAAGATCGATAAAATGTATGATTCAATGCAAAAAACCAAACACAACACTAACTGGAATACAAGACTCGACACTAGGTTGATAACGACGCGTTTTTTTTTTTCGATCATCTTCAGGTGACTGGAGTTGGAGGATGGGAAGTAGGGTTTTATATTAGTAATTTTAACGGTTGAAAGATTACGTCCGATTGGCTATTAATTTGAATGTTTATTACCGGTTGACTGATTTTTTCTTTAAATATTTTAATCTTTTTTAATGTTTAATCTATTACTTTTACTTTGTTGTTTACAAATTGACATGATGTCTTCAATTTTACCTGCTGTATGTTTATGATTTAATAAATGTGTCGCGTAATTTGAGTCACTTTTAAGATTTTTAAAGGAATTAATGTGTTCTTTATATCGATCTTTAAATTTGCGTCCCGTTTGGCCGATGTAATTTAGGTTGCAAGTTAAACATTTTAGTTTGTATATACCGCTTTTATTATATTTATTGTTAATTTCAATATTATAATTTATTTGATTTTTAAGGTTATCTTCAGTTTTTAAGGCGATTTTAATGTTATGATTTTTAAATAGTTTGGTTATCATATGGGTTGTTTTACCGATGTATGTGAATTTACTCCATTGTTTAATTTCAGTATCAGGTTTAGGTGTGTTATTTTTATATTTTATGTCTTTATGAATTTTGTTTACCGTGTTTTTAGTGTAACCGTTGTTAGTTGCGATTTGATGAATAGTTTTTAGTTCTTGTTTATAATTTTCTTTATTTAGCGGTATAGTTTCAAGACGATAAAGTAAGCTACGAAATGCTGCGAATTTATGTTGTTTAGGGTGTTCTGAAGTCGCGTGTATTATATTATCAGTTTGGGTTGGTTTACGATATATATTATAATTGATTTTATTTGATGATTTAGAAATGGTTAGGTCAAGATAATTAATTTTGTTATTAACTTCTTCTTCTAAAGTGAATTTAATATTGTTATTATAGTTGTTTATTTCGTTTAAGATTTCATTAGCATTTTCATAGTTAGTTATACACAATATGTCGTCAACGTACCGAATCCATTTAACGGTTTTATATTTTAGTTTTATGTTATTAAGTAAATTATCTTCCATGTTTTGTAAAAAGATTTCCGAAAGTATGCCAGAGAGGGGGCTTGCCATGGCTAAGCCGTTATTTTGTTTATAGTATTTATTATTAAATTGAAAATAATTTTGATTAAGTACTGTGGCTAAGAGATCAGTTAGTTGTTTTATAAATTCCGGGTCAAATTCTTTATCGATTAAGGTGTTTTTGATTATTTCTACGGTGTCTAAGATGGGTATATTAGTATATAGATTAGTAATGTCGAAGGATATTAGTCGCGTGGTTTCGTTTATTGTTAGGTTTTTAGTTTCATTTATTAGTTCAATGTTATTTTTGACCGTGTATTTATTTTCCAAATTAAGTGTGTTTTTTAGAATTTGCGCGAGTGTTTTAGATAATTTATAAGTCGGAGCTTGAGTGAAGTTAACAAGTGGTCGTATAGGTACATTAGTTTTGTGAATTTTAGAAAGAGCTCTTAAAACCGGTGCTTGAGGGTTCATATTTAGTTGTAAGAACTTTTTATTTTCGTCGATTATAAGAGGTGCGTTTTTAATGGCCTTTTTAATTCAAGTTGTTATTTATTAGTGGGGTCGGTTTTTATTGTAGTGCAATTATTATTGTTTATAAATTCTAATGTTTTATGAATGTAGTCGTCTTTATTTATTATTACGATGGTGTTACCTTTATCAGCTTTTGTTATTAATGCGTTGTTTTCTGATATTTTATTTTTAATAGATTTAACATTTTGTTTATCTTGTTTTTAGTAATTCATTATTTTTATCGGTTTTGTTATTTTTGATTATTTTTTCGAACTCTTTAGCCGCGAAATGTCTTGTTTTATCTTGTTCATCTTCCGGTAATTTTTGAATCGCTTCTTCTGTGTCTATTATTAAATTTTCGATATTTTGTTTAAAATGCGTAGGTTGATTATGTTTAAGACCTTTATTAAGTGTGTTTAGTTCCGTGTCGCTAAAATTTATGCATGTGAGATTTTCGAACGAGTATTTAGGTAAGTTAATTATGTAACTGAACAAAAAGTACAGTATATTAATAAAATTTCTTGCAGAAGAACACTGGATTCTAATATGAAGTTACATTTACTGAATATTATTATAAATTTTTTTAATATAATGTTAACAATGCAAGCTAAATTTTGGATGAAAATCGAATTTAAAAATCACCATATGACATATTTCAAAATACAAGACAATACTATACTTGGAAGTAAAATCCAAAACTTAGTTATTACTAAATTTCCAATTAAAAGGACATTGTGGATGAAAACTAGGAGTCATGATTGGTGGGACAGAATCACTTTACTGATGAAGACTGGCTAGAAAATTTTCGGGTGACAAGAGCAACTTTTTCTTATATTTGTAGTAAAGTAAAACGTCGACTGCAACCACAGCTTAATACGATTTGTCGTAAACCGTTTTCAACAGAGAGAAAAGTGGCTGTTGCGATGTATTACCTTGCTAGTTGTTGTGAATACCGGGTTGTTGCCAACCAATTTGGAATTCATAAAGCCACTGTGTGGAAATGCGTACACGACTTTGTAAGTGCAGCTATCGAAATATTAGCTCCAGAATGGTTGAAAATGCCTGATGAAAAAGAAGCAGTTGAAATAGCTACAAAGGATCCCGCAGATTCCTTATGGAAATTAGCTCCCGGTCAAATCAGCTAAATTTTCAGTATGTTATAGTATTTGCTGTCCTGGTCAAAAGTTCTCATAGGCACAAGGCCCAAAAATGCCTACATCTCGAGTTATATGGCTCGGAAGGGTAGTGGGTGAGTATTTACGATTTTTATAAATCCTGCGAATTCACGTTCTCTAGAGCACTTTAATCGGCATACATGGTAATAATAATAATAATATAACAATTACAATATAATAATAACACCAAGTATGAGATAGCGTAGCAACTGCGTGTTTGTCGTACACCGACAAAGGCAAAGTACGAGTGAATCACCGCAAGAGGCGTGTGGGCCACCGCACCGCGCTCGAGACGTTGAAACCATGTGGACACAACAAGTCCCTGACTCGCGAAAACATACAGTCGGAGGTTCTTATGCATGTAAAAATGTTGTTATCAATCGACTGTGTAGTCATTCGAACCATGTATGCCGATTAAAGTGCTCTAGAGAACGTGAATTCGCGGGATTTATAAAAATCGGAAATACTCCGAGCCATATAACTCGCGATGTAGACATTTTTGGGCCTTGTGCCCATGAGAACTTTTGATCCCATAAGGAATCTGCGGGGTCCTTTCAAGGAAAAATGTAATTTACCGAATATTCTGGGTTGTATCGATGGTACTCATATTCCCATCTTACCTCCAAGCGAAGGATATAGGGATTATTTAAACAGAAAAGGATGGTGTTCACTCGTTCTCCAAGTGCTTGTTGATCGATATAGGTAAGTATTTTAATTTGGTTATTCGGCTTGTATAGGGTGGGCCAACTAGTGGTTTCTTTTTAAATCATAGGTTATTTTGACACTGACAGCTTTTTCTCACTCGAAATCTTGATAGAAAGTAAGTATCATACCTCCGCGGTACGAAATGAGTCGCTTTACGCTTGAGCAACGTTGGGAAATATTGCAAACTTATTTTCAAAGTGAGTGCTGTGTAGCCCAAACAGTGCGTTTGTTGAAAAGAAGATTTTTACAGAGCCATGGTCTCCGACTTTTTTTACTGAAATTGAAGACATGGATTTGGACTACCTCTGGTTCACGCAGGATGGCGCGCCATGCCACACAGCCCATGCCACAATCGATCTTTTCGGCACCAAATTCCCAAATCATGTTATCATCCGTCTTGGCGATGTCAATTGGCTGCCTCGGAGCTGCGATTTGACCCCTTTTTTGTGGGGAACTGTGAAGGACCGATGTTATGCTAACAATCCAGAAACGATTCAGGCCAATATCATCCAAGCAATCCGTGAGCTACAGCCCGAAACAATCAACCAGGTCTTGGAAAATTGGGTGACAGAATGCGCTACTACGAAGCCAGCCGAGGCAGCCACTTGAACGAAGTTGTGTTCCATAATAAATGGGAATGTTTGCTCTTACTAATGAAGCCATAATACATGGAAAAAATTAATTTTGTTCATTTTATTGCATTTTCAAAAAAAACTTGTATTTGGCCCACCCTATATAATAATAATTAGTATTATTTCAAAGACTTAATTTAATAGTAAATTGCATTTTTATGTTTTCGTTCCGTGACACACCGACAAATGAGTATTGACATTGAGTAAAGATAAGAATAAGAGACCCAACCTTATGGACGAATAAACGTATAGAAAATATGCCCGAAAATAGATGGCAGCAGGGTCTACGGGCACATTGTCTGGGATTCCGAATAACGTGTAGCTATTATTTCTAGCGCGTTTGTTGTCGATCCATGTAGTAGTCTCCGCCGTTGTAAACTTATTTTAAATCGAACGTGCAGTTTTGTAGTTTTCAGTTTCAAGTACTTTATATTTATTGAATGATCTACTATAAATGATTTAAATTGTGATTATCAGCTTGTTAGTTTAGTGAACCTACATTTTAAAAATTAAAAATATCAGAAAATTACTACTTGTGCAGCATTGTTTGAAATTTATAATCTTAAAAATGAGCGTTACGTCTTGCCATGCCTGTGCTTATTTTGGTTGTAAAGTTACACGGAAAACTAATCCTAATGCACATTTTTTTAAATTTCCTGTTAATCAACCGCGTACACAAGTATGGATAAAAAATTGTGGGAATCAAATCTTGTTACATATATCTCCTACAAAATTAAAACGTAAAGTGATATGTGATAAACATTTTTCGTATACAGCTTTTTCTAATTTAAGGCGCGAACGTTTAATAAAAAGTGCAGTTCCTATTCATTTTTCGAAAAATAAAAATCAACATCGCACATCAGCTGCCCGGCGCTCTTTGATATTTAAAGAAGAATCAGTTGCATCAACATCAAGCACATCATTCAAACCTCGATGCTATGCTGGACCATCAACATTAAAAATGTTTGTTACAGATTGTTGTCTAAAATTAAATCATAGTTAATTACAATTGTTTTTTTAGTCAAGATGATAGTGACAATGCATCTTCCAACTCTGAAGAAATTTCATCTATTTTTCAATCGACAACACCCAGCCCATCAAAAAAGGGTTCAGTCAATACATTTCAAGAAATTTTACTTCAGATGCCTTCACCTACTAATTCTAACTGTACACCGCGAAAAACTAAATTACGCAATAAATTAAAAAATAAAAGACGGGATTTAAAACGGCGTATGGATGAAACATATCGTCTAAAAAAAAAATTTCCAAGTTCAACGAGTTTGAATTAATTAAAAAATTGTTAGATGGTAAAAAAAGAAGTGTACGTACTTTCATTAATATGCAGTTATTCCATAAACCAAAAACGTACTGGCGAAAATCAGAAAAAGAAATAGCTTTGTCTATATATTATAAAAGTTCATCATGTTACAAATTTTTAAGGTCGTTGGGATTTTATTTACCAGCTTTATCGACAATTCAAATGTGGCTAAAAATTTATAATTTAAAAACTGGTGTCGATACAGTTTTGATGAACAAACTAGAACATAAGGTCAGTTGTATGAATAATCATGAAAAGGAATGTATTTTGTTATTCGATGAAATGGCATTAAAAAAGGGTGTTTCTTTAAATCAGTACCACGATTTTATAGAAGGATATGAGGATTTGGGCACTGTAGGCCGGCGAAACACTTACGGAAATCAAGCACTAGTATTGATGGTACGGGGATTGATATATAAATGGAAAATGCCTATATCGTATTATATTTCAACGCAGTCAGTTTCAAGTGTAAATCTAAATTTCATAATTAAAGAAGCGATTGAAAAATTATTTTCTATTGGTTTAAATGTGCGAGTACTTGTTTGCGACCAGGGCTCTAACAATAGATCATTTTTCAATAGATATTTAAATGTTACAGAAGACAATCCATATTTTTTTCACAATGGTAAAAAAATTTATACTATGTATGATATGCCCCACTTAATAAAAAGCGTTAGAAATAATTTAATGCGAAATGATATTGTCTTCCAAAATACAAATAATGAATCAAAATTAGCATCTTGGAAAGATATTGAAAACCTTTATAGAATTGATTCAAATAGCAAAACTTTCCGGTGTATTTCCAAAATAACATATACACACGTTTATCCCAACACATTTCAGAAAATGAAAGTTAAGTTAGCTACCCAAATTTTCAGTTATACAATGTCTTCTGCAATTGAAACAGCAATATTAACAAATCAACTTAAATCTGACACTGCAAAAGGAACGGCCGAATTTGTACAAATAATAAATGACATATTTGACATTTTTAATAGCAAAGTACTAAATGACCCTAATCCATTAAAATGTGCTATTTCTATTTACAAACCACAATTAATAAATAAAATTCAAAAATTTTTAACCATAGTAAAATCATTTAAAATTCTTAATGCTGATGGGAATGAAAAACATAATATTTATTGTTTCAAAGGGTTAATACATACTATTCAGGCCACGTTATTGTTATGGAATGATTTACAAGACGAGAAAAGGAAATATTTATTGACAAATCGTCTACAGCAAGATCCTATTGAAAATTTATTTTCTGTAATAAGAAGTAGAGGTGGTTATAATTTTGCACCTACAAGTCGTGACTTTAGGATAGCTTTACAGAACAATATTCACATTCGCCTATTGTCCTCTACAAATTTGAATTCAAATTGTGAAATTGATGAAGATGAGGGTATACATGATATAGTAACTTCAGAAATTAGCACAGAAATGGAAACCAATACGCTTACACCTATAATACCAGTAAATACATCACATCCTGATCCCGATTTAAGTACTGATAGTGATTCTAGTTCACATGATTTAATGAATTCTAATGTTTGTAGTAGTCCTTCTATTGAAAAGTGCTCTATAATTTATGTAACAGGATACTTTGTTCACAAATTATTGCAAAAGTTTAATTGCAGTATATGCAATTCTTTGTTTTGTAAAGATGACGATATTATTGCTCAAGATGAATATTTTATTGCGTTAAAAGATTATAGTTTAAGCAAAGAGCAAATATCTCATTTGAAAAGACCCACAGACTTAATAAAAAATGTTATTAAATTATTATTAAATACTGTTTCAAAAAACTACGAAAGCATTAAAACTGAATTTGGAATTGTTAAAAAATTAAATGAATTATGTTTTTCACGAATACGAAAAGAAATGCCAGAATTTTTATTAGAATCAAATGATGTTTGCTTTTCACACAGACAGTATATAGTAAAACTTTTTATTAAATTACACATTAATAAGTGTTTAAAAACTGAATCGGAATTTGTTCAACGAAGTAAACAAAGAAGTAAAGTACAAACAAAAACTTCACGGAAACTTAAAATTCTTGATAATAATTAATATAATTAACTATATTATAAGTTATTTAAAGCCCTGTTCACACCTGGAGACACACATGCGACACACGGGCACCAAAATCAAACGTGTGAAACGTTTGTAGCCTCAAAATTGATTTTTTCTATACTTCATAAAAGCCCCAAAAAAGTGGCGCCTCAATTTCACAAGCAACACACATACAGTATTTTTACTGTTGCGTATGTGTATTCTGTGTCCATGTGTGAACATGGCATAAGACAACGAGTACCTATATTTTATGCAATTCTTTATTTATAATTTATAACTTTGTGTTTGTTCTTTTGTGTTCATATTTATGTAACCACATTAAAATAATTATTGTAGCTAATAAATCTGTATACATATTATTTAATTTCTTTAAATGAATTTTTTCTGAACAACCTATAATATGAAATAGGTAAATTCATTGAAATGTG
This sequence comes from Agonum fuliginosum, assembly GCA_947534325.1. Taxonomy (NCBI): domain Eukaryota; kingdom Metazoa; phylum Arthropoda; class Insecta; order Coleoptera; family Carabidae; genus Agonum; species Agonum fuliginosum. Next base: position 2,782,025 of record OX384044.1, read on the forward strand.
GAAAACAAAGTGCAAATCAAGTTGCGCAGATTACTTTATCTAGCGTCAGTTCCAAGATCAGCCCAGCATGTTTAGCGCGAGCCCGCGTTACCCTATTCCTTCCGCACCGCACTTCTATTTCCCCGCTCCTACATAATGATCTTAGTTCATCAGTCTGCCGCATAGTGTCACTAGTTACTGAACGATTGGAATCGTCTCGCAGAATAACATAGTGCTTGGGTCTCTTATTCTTATCTTTACTCAATGGTATTGATGAGTACGAATTTCAAATAAATAAAATTTACTCGATTTCTACGATGTAAGTGGACGTTATGGGAATGTTTATGATATTATAGTAGATTCGAGAAAATGGGAAAAGAAGTCATGCAAGAAGTCATTTGTTTTAAAATACGTGTTAGGTAAGTTACATTTAATAAATTGCGTAGCAAAGTGAACGTGTCATTTCCATCGAGCACGATACATGATAATTGATGCTCATTCGTTGGTGTGTCACGGTACCTACTTATTATTTAGATTGATAATTCAACAATGGTGGATACGATACATTAAATTAATAAAGAATTTATAATTTAAATTTATTTTTCTTTTATCAAGCTCTTAATCCAATATTCCCTTCCTAATTATTATGTCAGATTTAGGAACATATGTAAAAAAATCCCGGATCAACACATGATGCGGCTGTATTAGTTTGAGTCCAATTTATATAAATATGCAGAAAACATTTTACCCCGGGTTAATTATAATATACATGTGTTATAAAATTTAATATTGTACAAAATATTTAAGGGAAACGTAGAATGTGCTGGTAACAATATTCCGTATGTTATATTGGGTGATCCGGCGTATCATTTGTTGCCATGGCTGTTGAAAAATTACAGAAATACTAATATCTCTCGTGAAAAAGATTCATTCAATTGTTACATGAATACTGCTCGCGTTAGTGTCGAAATCGCAATAGGACACTTAAAAGCTCGGTTCAGATGTCTTGCGAAAAGATTAGATGTAAAACATGAATTTGTACCAAACATTGTTGCTGTTTGTTGTATATTGCATAACGTATTAGAATCACAAAATAATATATTAAAAGGTCATTGGATTACTACAGCTGAAGAGGATGCAAGATTATTTCCACAGCCAGATACAATTGTTAATAGAAATTGTGATAATTTAAATGGAAGTACCATTCGCGATTATTTAAAAAAAAAGTATTTGACAAATAATTTCCCGTTCAGACAGTCTCATATTTATCAAATGAGAAATAATTTATAGTAATTATATTTTACACATTTGTAGCATTTAATTGAAGTATCAAATAATAAATAACATATGTATGAAAATAAAGCAATAAATTAAATTTACCTTACTCAATTTGGTGGGGGAAAGTAGCCATTTCCCACACAAGTGAGGGAACTATATTTACTTCTCTCATTTCTGAATTACTTCCCTCACAAAAGAGGACTACTTTAACCACTAAATTGAGTGAGGGAAACAGCATTTTCAAAAGTGATGTTGAAAAAAAATACATTGGGTACATATATCACAAGTCAAATTAAACAATAGAAAGGATATTTTATTCGTCTGATGACGATGACTCATACTCTTTAGGTGGCTTTGGTTTATTTCTTTTAAAATGATGGTGATTAGTTTTCTTTGAATTAAGAACATTGGTAATACCTCCAAAAAATTGTTTTAATAAATCTTGCTGGGATTGTTCGATTTTTTTCTTTCTTGCAAGTCCTTCTGGGCCTCAATATTTCTTTCACTAAATTGTAGTAGTGCCTTCGAATAGGTTAAATTTCTATATTTAATACCATATCGTTTATTAGATGTCTGAGTAGAGGTAGATGGTATCGTTTTCATTTCTTCAAAAATTGAAGTATCTGGTCATTTAGGGTTAGGTGTTTTGCTTTCAATATTTCCTAATAAATTTGGCTCTTCCAAAGAACTTTCAATTATTTCATATTTCACGTTTTGTAATATGTGCACAACCACTGGAGATTCAACTATAAAATGAAACAATAAATTACTATAATAATTATATTATCTACTAAACTGCTACTACAAACAGCAGTCGACATAATTATATTACTTTAATCATTTTTTCCAGAAAATACTTCATTATCATCATACAATATTGAATCAAATCCTGGTCCTGATCCACTACAAGTGTTTGTTACTGGACGTGAACATAATAATTTAATTAATAAGTCATAATATAAACCCCTCGTAACTTGGAAACGGATTGTGATAGACATACCCGGTTTGCGCTATATGATTTTACATCTAGGGGGTCACATTTTACTGATAATTTTGTTTTTTTTTAAATCACCTATCTCACCCTTACCACTCTCAACTTTTAAATCTTAAATGGCAATATATCCTTTGTGGCATATGTAAATCGTGATCAAAGAAACAATAGTATTAACTGGTAACTGTCATACATAAACTTTAAAACAAATTATTAGGTATCATTGTTCATTTTTTGTTGTTTTAGAGTAGCGGAATCGATTTGTAATGGTTTCAAAGTTACTTAATGTGCTATAAATAAGAAGGTCATCTAAAAATCGAAATTTTATTGAGTTTTTGAATACAGCGCTCATATTTCATAGTAAAAACAAAAAACTTTTTTTACGCTTTACACTATAGGTTAGTGTTATAAAGGTCTCAAATGCCTGCCAGCTAAAAAAAAGGTTTGCAAAATTAATTTAAAAACATTTTTCGTCTGGCAAATGGTAAAATCGTATCTCCCATTTTTCACCATAATGTAAGTTGGTTTTTAAATTCGCGAAATTAATTTGAAATGTTTCTGAAGTCACTGAACGTCCAAGAATAAAAAGATTGTCTATAAACCGAGATTTTCTTGTGTTTTTCACTACAGCGCCCATATTTCATGGCAAAAATGAGGGAAAAAACATTTTGGAGTCGCTAAGTTAATTCTTGACGTTAAAAATAAAAGTTTATGCTAGCTGGAGATAATCGTCAAAAAATCGTGTTTTTCGCTTTTTTCAGTATCTTCCCTAACGATTTAGCTTTTTAAAGCTGCACCAATCGATAGAACGGTGGTAAAAAATACGAGGTTTGGAAGAAAATGACTGGGATGCAGTCAAATATTTTTATTGTCTCACTCAACTAGTTGACTGCATTCCAGTAATTTTCTTCCAATCCTCATATTCACATCAGTCAAAAAAAAAATTCCTTAATTAAGGTAAAAAATACATCGAAAATATGTATTTAGAAGTTAGCCATTGACAAGAATCAAATTAATTTGTAGGTTAGAAAGTTTTCTAGATTTTTTTCTGGCCTAAGTTTCTGTTCAAAAATCTGAAAAAAATCAGGCTTATTTGTATTAAAAATACAGGTCTCTGTAAATTTTTTCAGATATTTTGGTCAAAAATTGCGACCTGGATAAAAAAGTTTTTTAAAAATAGTTTTTTTTGTTGGTACGACCCCTATAGTAGCTTTCGGGGTCTGAAAATTTTGCTAAAGGAGTTTTTAAACATGTGTTTTCGAATGTCTTGTTCGGAATCCAAATTCAGGCTAGGCCATTTTTGACTATCTTATCCTGCTAGACCCTTTCATCCTAGTCCCTTCCTACTTGTTCAGCAGCAGTATATAGATAATAGTCTCTTATATTTTTCCATTTCGCTTTACATTCTGGAACTAAAATGACGTTTAATTTGTTTTAGATACTTGGCAACTGGAGAATCATTACGATCTGTAGCATTCCAGTATAGAATTTGTCATAGTTGGATTAGTATAATTATCAGAAAAGGTCTTGAAAGTATTTGTAAAAATATTTCATCATTTCATTTTCATATTTTCATCCCAGAACCCACACAAGATCAATTAAAATATATTGCTTTGGAAAATTTTTCTCGATGGAATTATCCTAATTGTATCGGTGCAATAGATAGTAAACACGTTAGGATTATTTGCCCTGATAACAGTGGAATCGCGTTTTTTAATTACAAGGAATATTATTCAACGGTAGTACTCGCTATAGTAGATGGTAACTACAAATATGTTGCAATTGATGTTGGTTCATACAGACGAGAAGGAGATGCTGGAATCTATAATAAGTCTCAAATGGGGAAGAAGATCGCTGCTGGCAAGTTTAATATTCTACCTCCAATAGTTATTCCTTCAACAAATATTGTGCTTCCTCATGTCTTAGTAGGTGATGAGGCATTTGCTCTCACTGAAACTATGATGAAACCGTATTCAAAAAATCAATCATTCGCAGATACATCAAAAGCTATTTATAACTATAGACATAGCAAAGCACGCCGGACTACAGAAAGTACTTTTGGAATAATGTGTCAGTACTAGAGATGCGCATTTTTAATAGAAATGAAACCCGACCCGACCCGAACTCGAAAGGTACCCGACCTGTACCCGAACCAATCTGATAAACACCCGACTATACCCGACCCGAGAAATACCCGAGGCGACCAGTACCTGAGTCGATCCGATGAATGCTCTACCCTACCCGATAGAGGTGCACATTTTAAAAAAATATGGAACCCGATATGACCCGAACCCGACAGTTACCGAATCCTAACCTGACCTGTACCCGAACCCGACCTTTACCCGAACCAACCTGATAAACACCCGACTAGACCCGACCCGACTGGTACCGACCCGATGAGTGCTCTGTACCCGTACCCGACCTGTACCAGAATCAACCTGATAAACACCCGACCCGCGAATTACCCGAGCCGACAGTTGCCTGATTCGAACCAGACCTGTATCCGAAAAACCTGATAAATACCCAACTGAACTCATTCTATGTTCAAAATTACATCGTTTGTCTAATATATTTTGACAAAAAGATTTTGCTACTAACTTATCAGAGTTGGGACAATTCACCAAGAAAAGGAATTAATTTACAATTCACAACTAAAAAAGTAATTACAATTCATAATTCACTTAAAAAAGGAATTAATTCACAATTTAAAATGAATTGTAAATTTACAAGCCTTCAATTCACAAGCCCTTTTAGAAAATTAAATGAAAATCGATATAAATAGTAGAAATAATTCAAAATGTTAAATAATCTCATAATAAATTAAGTTTAACCTATTTTCTCGTAAATCATATAGGTACCTTACCAATATAAATATTAAGTATTAGCCCAGTCAATTTATACATTCGACCTTGCAAAAGGTCATGTAATTCTAATTTTTTAATATGTTGTTAGGACCCATGTTAACAGTAAGAAACCAAATTTGCAGCTTCGAAAGACCTGTGCGACCTGCGTAACACGTAAAAACCTGAAAAATTTTTGGAATTTTTTCAGTTGTTGCCTAATAACTCGTAAACTATGCGTTTTCGATATATAGTCGATCATATCATTTTTAAAGTACATTAAATTTGCAGCAATTTAAGCCTAACCGCAGCTCTATACCTCTAATTGTTTCCGAGATATGGCACTTTAAAAAATTTTCCAAAATATTTAAGTTGAATTTTTTTTGCTTTTTTCGTAATTTTTATGTTTAATTAACTGTAATTTCTGAACGAATAAAAATATTGTTTTGCGATTTCTTTCATTAAATTTTACGAACATTTCTCTATAAAATACATTATTTTAAAAACTTTTTAGGGCGTTTGTTTATAAACCAATGAATTTACAAATAGTTAAAAATAAAAATAAACCGGAATTAGAACATTTGTAACACCTAAGTTTCGCGCCTTTTTTAAACTCAGGTTTAGTGACACTATTATCTTTATGTTTAAGTTGGTACAACAAGAGAATTCCCTATTTGTAAAAAATAGAAAAGTAAGGTTATTGTTAATTCTACTGTATTCCTGTCTGCAAGGAAAAAAGCATTTACAAAATAGAAAATAAGTGTACGTGGAGACTGTTTATTAACCAAACCAAATTTCCAATCTGAAAATACAGTCCACTTCCTCTCCCAACATTTTTGGTCCATCGAACCAGATCTGGATTTATCAATAATATCAGTTTTATGCTCTATAATATATGGTGCCACGTGCTACTTGCAACTTTAGAGAAAAGTGGGGTGAACTCTTTCTCTCGCAGTAGGAACTGAGTTTTCTACATAGTTGTGCAGTTTTTCTCGTGATTTACAACCGCGGAAATTTTAGAACTTGAGAACCTGAGTGTTAAAGTTCGATAACTCAACGACGAGTATCGGGCAGCCATCTTGTCAAGAATTATCAATCAGTGGAATTTATTATCAATAATCTGTATCAATTTTATTGAACAATTCAATTTAGTGTGTTCATCATGCCCACCTACGAAGGTCTGCGAGACAGACAACATGAACTTTTTGGTCGCATTAGTCGCATAATAGAAAATCTGAAAAAGAGTGGACAGCAAAACATTACACTCGGAGCCATCAGATCACGAATAAAACTGTTAAACGAATATCATGAGGACTACAAGAAAAATTACATGGAGATCACAAAACTGGAAGGTGTGGCCACAAGATCATATGTCGTAGAGAATCAGGCAGAATTGTGTGACGACAAGTATGCAGACCACATGGGGATTCTTCTAGACATGGAAGCTGCAGCCTTGCAAGCTGAAGCACTTGCCATACCAGAGAAGAAAGAAAGCGACATACTGCCTCAACTGATAGAAGCGCTGAAGACAAAAGGAGAACCGCAAACGCATGCTTCAAACAGTGATATACTGCCCCAATTAATCGAAGCACTGACGATGCGATCACAAAATCAAGGTCTACAACAGGCAGTAAGCACCTTACCAAGAATCAAGCTACCCAACTTCGACGGTGACTACAAGAAGTGGCCGCATTTCCGGGATTTATTCACATCGCTGGTCGGCTCCAAGGCCACCGTTCCAGCCGTTGAAAAACTACAACATTTGAAGTCTAATCTACAGAGTGAAGCTGCAGCTCTCATCAACAATCTGGCTATTACTGATGCCAATTATGAAACTGCTTGGAACAAACTAAAAGATAAGTATGAAAACACACGTCTTTTAGTTAATGCTCACTTCGAAAATCTTGACTCAATCGTTGCCGCTAAAACTGAATCTGCTAGTGACCTCAAACGCATTGTACTAACTGCAGTTGAGTCCAGGGATGCCCTCAGCGCTCTAGGGCGACCAACCAACAAACATGAAGACTGGCTCGTCTACAAAATTGTAAAAAGGTTAGATCGACAGACACGACGTGACTGGGAGACAACCACTGGCTCTGCTAAAGAACCCGTCGAGTTTGACACGTTGAAGAAGTTTTTAGACACGAGAATCCAGGCGCTTGAAGCCATCCAGACTTCATCGGCGGTATCCACTGAAGGAGCTTCAACATCAGCCAACAAATTCTACCCTAAGAAGGCGAAGCAGAGTGTAAACACCCATCTTACTATGGTAGATCAACATGGAAGCAAGGAGATGAAGTGTGCCTTGTGTTCACAAGGCCACTTCATATCAAAATGCGGTCAGTATAAATCTTTATTACCTAGTGCAAAAAAACAGATTATCTTTTCCAAAAAACTCAACTGCCTAGGGCCACAAAAGCTGGCTGACTGCAGATCCAAATACGTGTGTATGGCTTGCCAGGGACGCCATCACACAACAATCCATGATGTCGCAAAGGACAATCCGACCAAGCAGTTGCTGAGTTCGACCGCATCAGCCGGGTCCACTTCAATAGCCTCGGAAGAGCAACCTGATTGACCTGCCGCAACTGCAGAACCACTCCTCGTGTATCACGCCAAGGCTATCGCTACTCGCAGCTGCCTTGATCAAGAGCGCTTGTCGACTCCTGCTCCACGGACAATCTCGTGGCTGAATCACTGTCACTACGACTCCGATTGCCACGAAAATCAGCAAAGTTTCCCGTCAGAGGATCAGGAAACTCACCGACTTGTACGACACGAGGATTGGTATCCCTTGAAGTGAAGCCTCACTTCGAGTCCGACTACAAGCTACCAGTCGAGGCGTATGTAGTTACGGACCTAACTAACTACATGTCTCAGTGCAACCGCAGCCAACTTGACTTGCCGCACCTGGAAGGGTTGAACTTGACCGACCCTGACCTCTCCTTGAAGCAGCCATTCGAACTAATCCTTGGAGTCACGACGTACAGTCGTATTCTTGAAGAAGGCATCAGGAAGGGTCCCGATGCCGCACCTATCGCACAACGCACGTCTCTGGGTTGGATTCTCCTGGGTGAGCTGCCGCCTCCCGAGTCATCATCCACAATCCCTCTTGTCACTCATCAAAGCCTGATTGATCAACAACTCCCAGGTCTTTTGGAGAAGTTTTGGGAACAAGAAGAGCTTCATGACAAGTCGCCACTCCTCACCGATGACGACAAGTCTGTTGAATCACATTATCAACAGACTCACTCTCGTGGTTTAGACGGCCGCTATACAGTCCGTCTGCCGGTAAAACAACCAGAGAGCCAACTTGGCGATTCTCTGACACCAGCCACACGCATGTTTGAACACATGCAACGCCGATTTTCACGTAACAAGAAGTTACATGAACATTATACTGAATTCATGGATGAGTATCTAAATCTAGGTCACGTGGAGGCGGTCGACACGACGGAAGAACTCACACCACCGCCGAGGTCATTCTACCTCCCGCATCATGGTGTCTTGAAGGACACCAGCACCACCACAAAATTGAGAGTTGTTTTCAACGGCTCTCAGAAGACCAATTTGAAAACGTCGCTCAACGAGCAACTCTACGTTGGGCCCAAACTACTCCCAGAACTTCCAGAAGTTCTCATTAAGTGGCGATCACACCGAGTCGCCTTCTCAGCAGACATGGAGAAGATGTATCGTCAAATTTGGGTTCATGAAGCAGACAGGGATCTCCAACGACTCTTGTGGTATGACGTAAACAAATCATCCATAGCCACTTACCGTCTTACCACGGTCCCTTTCGGGCTGGCTTCCTCTCCATATCTTGCCATCCGAACTCTTCATCAACTAGCCAATGATGAAGAAGCCCTCTATCCAATCGCTGCTGGCATCCTGAAGACCGACGCCTACGTCGATGACGTTCTGTCTGGAGCAGACGATATATCCACCGCCATGAAGATGCAAGAACAGTTAAACAGTTTGCTCAAGGCGGGCGGATTCTCACTGCGCAAGTGGACCTCGAACGATCCACGCCTGCTTGAACATCTTCCCGCAGACTTGGTTGCCCTTTCTAACCTCAATTTGCAAGCCAGTCCTACTTATCAAATGCTCGGGCTAACTTGGCAACCCTCAACTGATCATTTTGTGTTCAATGTGAAAACGAAAGAATTAACACCACGAAGCGGGAGGTGCTTTCTCTGATTGCACAGCTCTTCGACCCCCTCGGCTGGTTAGCACCAGCCATCGTATCTGCCAAAATCTTCATGCAATCACTCTGGCAACTGAACCTTGGATGGGATGACCCGCTGCCAGGACACCTTGCTACCAAGTGGAAAACATTTTACGCAGAACTACATCTTTTGACAACCATCAAAGTACCGAGATATCTTGGATTATCTCCTCAAAACCTGCTCAGCGAAGTTCATGGATTCGCAGATGCTTCAGAGAAGGCCTACGCAGCCGTTATCTATCTACGAGTTTCCAACGACCTACAGTCGTCATCAGTCACCTTGATTGCTGCCAAAACCAAGGTCGCACCAGTAAAGACGATAACACTACCCAAGCTCGAGCTCAATGCGGCACTGTTGCTCACAAAACTAGTTTCGCAGGTGCAAACTACTCTATCCTTGCAACAGGCAGCCGTGCATTTGCACTCGGACAGCACTATCACTCTTCACTGGATACGAAGCCAACCAACAAGATGGAAGACGTTTGTTGCCAACAGAGTCTCCAAAATACAACGACTTACTCCCGATGCTCACTGGCACCATGTCGCTTCAGAAGACAACCCAGCTGACATCGCGACTCGAGAGATTGGTGTTGAAGAATTCATTCGAAAGGACAACTGGTGGAACTGCTCTGCATTGAATCTTATCAATGCAACTCCATGGCCAATCTCCACAGCAGCTCCGGCTCCTGATGAAGTTCCTGAGGAAAAGGTCGTCATCAGGCCATAGCACCAATTCAATTAAAACAGTGGAATCTTTTCGCGAATTATTCAACACTCCAGGATCTCATCACCACGACAGCGTGGATACTTCGCTATTTCACTTAGCTGGCGAAACGACGAAATATTGAACTCACGCTGCCTGGCTTCAATTCTACGACGTCATCGAGTCGATCACTCTCGACAGAGGAACTCCAAAATGCGAGACTGTATTATGTTCGTCAAGTGCAGCACGAACATTTCCAACAAGAGATTACACAGCTGCAAGCTAACCCTCGCGCCAGCATCAAAGGAAACCTGGCACGACTGACACCATTCCTTGATGAACAAGGAGTATTGCGAGTTGGAGGGCGACTTCAACATTCGCTCCTCGACGAAGATGAAAAACATCCTATCATCTTACCACAAAAATCGATCTTCACGACGCTGGTGATCCGTCATCAGCATTTAAAAGTACTTCATGGAGGGACTCTAACTAGTAGTAGTAGTAGTAGTAAATATCTTTATTTTGCCTTTCGGCTTAAATCTATACATTTGCTTCCCTTAATTTGTGTAAAATAATATATATAATAAATAATAAATAAATAATACAATAAATTGTTGATTTGATTTAATTCATTTCAGGGTTTTTCTCCTTTCTTCTACCGTTTTCATCCAGCATAGTCCACCTCCCGAGTCGTCCAGTACATCCTCCCTGCTTTTTTCTTCTTCCTTTAGTTCCCTACAGTCATATAAAAGATGTTCTAATGTTTCCCAGTCTTCCCCGCATAGTCTGCAACTTCTTTCTTCATCACTCGTCCAGTACTCGTTGGCTTTCTCTTCGTTCCCACATCTGTATCTTGCTATTTTTCTGATTTTCTCTATCTTTTCTCCCCTCAGGTAGCGTGGTATTCCGACGGTTCTTATTTCTTTGTACTTGGGGTTGTATCTGGATGTTTCTAATTTATTTGTTCTCCACTGATTCTGAATTTCTATGCTTCTTTGTCTTATTGTTTCTGTCATATTATGTCCTCTTGCTCTCCCAATATCTATTTCTATTGTTGAATATCCATTGTTTTCATAAAATTTCCTTCTCTTGTTCATACTCTCTCTTTTCTCATCTCTTTTTTCTGATTTCTTTGAAACATTCCTCTATAATTTCTCCTTTTTGTCTTAACTGAATATTTTCTTCAAATTTCATCGCTCTTCTTCCCGCTTCGATTTCCAAATTATCCCTTTTCATTTCTTCCATTGTAATATAGTTCGGGGTTGCTCTGTCTGTTCCAATTAGCCATCTTATATATGTGGTTTGAATTGCTTCCAACTTTTCCTGTTTTTCCCACCCCCATATTTCCGCTCCGTACATCATAATACTTTTGACTAATGCGTCAAATAGCATCAATCTGGTTTTTATGTTTCCTTGGAATTTTCTCTCTCCTATGCTCCACGTTTCCTTGGCTGCTATGATTGATTTCCTTCTCAGTTCTCCAATTTGTGCTTCAGCCCCCCCATTGCTCTTGAACGTATATCCTAGGTACTTAAATTCCTTTGTCCCTTCTATGCTCTGTCCCTTCCAGTGCCAGCTTTCTTCTCTTTCTCTTCCCCCTCCTTTCTTAAACTTCATTATCTTCGTTTTTTTCACATTGAGTTCTAACTTTCTTCCGTCTAGGTATTTGTCTAGTCTTCTTATCATTCCCTTCATTTCTCGCTCGGTTTTGGCCATCAGTACTACATCGTCCGCGTATGCTAGTGTCATAATTTTTTTGTTCCCTACGATTACTCCACCATCTTGATTTGCTATTAACTGTTCCTCCAAGTCTGAAATGTAAATAGAGAATAGCACTGGGCTTAAAGGGCATCCCTGTCTCAGTCCTTTTGTGGTCCAAAATTCTGTTGATTTCTTATCTCCCACTTTTACGTAATTTCTGGTCTCTGTATATATTTCCTTTACTTTATTTCTCAGCTTCTTGCTTATTCCTCGCCTTTCCATTATCTCGATTAGTTTTTCCCTGTCTACCTTGTCAAATGCGGCTTTTAAATCTATGAACAACGCGTACAGTTTACCTCCTTTTTTGTTTAGCTCGTTTTGTATTATGTGTGTGAGTATATATATGTTGTCCATCGTTCCTCTAAATTTTCTGAAGCCGGCCTGGTTGTCTGGTAGGATTTGTTTCTCTTCTATTTCCTTTTGTAGTCTGTCTTGTAGCTCCATAGCGTAGATTTTGTACATTGTACTCAGCAGTGTTATCCCTCTGTAATTTGTTGTGTCTTCTCGTTTTCCTCCTTTGAATATCGGCACTATCGCTCCCGTTCTCCATCTTTCTGGGAATTCTTCTCCGTTCCAAATTTTATTTATTGTGCCGGTCAGCTGTTTCACTAGGTTATCTGGGCTGTTTAACCATACCTCATTTTCAATGTTATCGTCCCCTGCCGCTTTTCTTTTTTTTAATCTTTTTATTTGTTTTCTGATTTGATATTCCGTTATTTCTTCCTCGTTGTTAGCTCTTGTTTGGTTTGTTTCTGCTCTAGCTTCCTGCTTTTGTGTCTGTCCATCCAGTAGACTTTGAAAGTGCCTTTGCCATTCTTCCATATTTATGTTTTCTTCTATTTTTGTCTTTTTCTTTCTGTCTTTATTTAAGTATTCCCATACATCTTGCTCTCTGTGTATGTTCTTCAACGTTTCCTCTTCTCTTTTTCTACTCTCTGCCTTTTTGCTTATACATAAGTCTCTAAATTCTTTCCTTTTTTTCATATATTCTTCTTTGCTGTCTTGGCCGTTTTTCCATTTCTTCAGAGCTTTTCTCAGTTCTTGTTTGCAAATTTTGCAGCTCTTGTCCCACCAGTTATTTCTGATTGTGTCCGTTCTCTCTCGTCCATTTCGCTTGTTTGCTGTCTTGTATTTTGCTTATCATTTCTTCAATTTCTTCATCTATCCCAGCTCTGTTGAAATGTTCATTTTTTAAACGTTCTTTGAATTTTGCTATGCCCTTTTCTGACCAATCTGTTTTTTTACGTATTTTATTCTTTTCTTCAACTTCGTCCTTGTTGTTGTTGCTGTATAGGTTTACCGTGATAGGAAATGATCTGATTCTGTTCTTTCGTCAATTACAAATCTTGTAACTTTTGTTAGTGCTGTTCCGTTGACTATGCCATAATCAATCACTGTACCTTCTCCTCTGGGTCCAACATATGTGAGCTCTCCTTCTTCATCTCCAGCTGTCGAGCCGTTTAATATTCCCCAGCCTCTTTCTTCTATAATTTCTATAAGTTTGTTACCTTCTGTATTTTCTACTTTGTCTTTCGATATTCTGTTTTCTTCATGTATTTCTCTAATCATTTTACCCTTCTCCCCTGTTCTTGCATTAAAATCGCCGCCAATTATTAGATTATATTCTTCTGGTCCGTTATTTAATGCATCTTCCAGTTCTTTGTATATTTTTTTATATTGTTATCATTGTAAAATGTTATTATTTTCCATTTCTCTTTGTCTACTTTTATGTTCCTCTCTACTATTTGTTTTTCGAAGAAAACCCTAGATTCTTCTTTGATGTGCTTCCTTAGCCCAGTTAAAATCCCGCCCTTTGCTCTGCCCTTTTTGTGTTCCCTTGTTGCATGCTTTGCTTCCCATATAAACTCTTGTGGGAGGTTCCGCTCCCAAGTTGCCCAATCTTTCTCTTCAAGCCATGTTTCCGTTAATCCCACAAAATCAAATCCCCGTATGTAATTCCAAAACTCATTGTCTTTATTTTGTATTCCTTTAACATTCCAGAAACTTAACTTAATTCCCTTTCCTTTCTCGCTATTTAGTTTTTTGGCTTAAGTTTTTTGCTTATTTCATCCCATACCCACATCTCGTTTTTAGTTTGTTGTAGTATTTTTTAATCGTATTTCCCTTTTCTTCTTCTTCTTTCGCCCTATTTCGTATTTGTTTTTGTACTTCTCTTTCTTTGTATGTTAAAAACCTGTCTATATATATTTCTTGTCCTTTGAGCTTATGCTTTGATGCGAAAATTTTTTCTTTATCTTCTTCGTTGTCTATTTTAATTAATATTTTCTTGACCGGTGTTGCAAATTTTAGCTGGTATGCTTCTGCAACCTTGATCTTTATTTGAAGTTTGTCTTCCATGAACTTTTGAATTTCCTCTTTTATGTCCTGTGTAGATTCCAGGCCTGATATTATGAATCTGTTCTTGTTTGCTTCTTTGTTTCTTTTTTCTTCCATATTTTCAATTCTTTGGAATCTGGCTTCTATCTCTTGTTTTTCTTTGTCCCATATTTCGGTTTTTGTTTTCACTGCTTTTATTTCTTTATTCATGGTCTCCAGTTTATTTTCGAGACCTTTTCCAAGCTCTTCCATTTCTCTTTTTAGTTCCTCATTTCCTTGCTTTAATTCTTTTCTCGCCTCTGCCGCTTCCTTTTTGATTCCTTTCATTTCTCCCTTTATGTCTTCGAAATTTTGACTGAGTTGTGTAATCGCTATTTGTATTCCCTTCAATATTTCTGTTATTTTGGTTTCGTGATCCATAGTGCTCTCAATTGTTTCAATGTTCTCGTTCACTCTCTGTGCCACTATTTTCTTCGTAGGCGATCTCTCTATCCTTGCACTTCTTTTAAATCTCCTTTTTTCCTCCTCTTCTTCTTGTGTTTCGCGTTTTCTAATCAAGCTGTTGCTTCTTTTGTCGCTCATCGGGTTTTTAATTTCGTCCTTGGTTTCCTGTCTTGTTGGTTCTGGTCTTTGGTAAAAGTTCTTGTATTCACTCCTAGCTGGCGCTGTTCGCTTTGGTTTGAGTTTAGGATGGAAGTTCTCGACTTCGCCACTAGGTCTCGCTACTGTCCGGTTTGGGTCTCCCACTGGGTGTTCTTCTCCTTCTCCCTAGATGTCGCTACTGCGTTTATTGATCTTCAGACGCTGACTTGACTACTACTCCTACCGTACGCTGTGTGTCGCTAATTGTCTGTTTTGTGACAGCCTCGTTTTTTGGCGAAATTATAACTAGTTCACTACGATCTAAAGGTAATAATCTGTCTAGCGTCTACTACGTCTTCTCCAGATGTGTTTCCGCCCTTTTCCTTCCTCGGTAGTTGGTACGTGGATGGTATATGAAAATATGTTTGAAGGTTATATTTAGTTTATTTCAATTTAACTTTCCTACCAGGAAAAAAAACCCAGAAAATTTATTTTCTTTGGGTCAAAAAAGCGTTTTTTTATTGTTCAGTTCATCTGCCAGCTGCTTCTTTATAATTTACTAAGCGTAAACTCTGATTTTCTGCTCTTCTCAATCGCACGCGTGTATCACTCTCAACTGTCAAATTCTAACTACGTTGAGTCATATTCGAAAGAAATTCTGGATAATTAGAGGACGAGCGGCAGTGAAATCGATCATCTTTAACTGTGTCTCCTGCTGGAGACAGCGGCAAGACACAGCTCAGCAACTCATGGGCAGTTTACCCCGAGTTCGTGTTGTACCAACACGGCCATTCTACAACACGGGAATTGACTACGCTGGCCCCATCTGGTTGCGGACAACCAGAGGACGAGGTCACAAAGCCTACAAGGGATACATTGCAGTCTTCGTCTGCATGAACATTCGAGCTATTCACCTCGAAGTTGTGGCCGACTACAGCACTGAATCGTTCATCGCAGCCTACAAGCGATTTACAGCACGACGTGGTATCTGCGCCCACATGTACAGCGACTGCGGTACCACACTGGTTGGAGCTTACGCGGAGCTGCGACGACTTCTCGATTCTGCCACGAAAGAATCACAGATCATCGCAAAACTACTAGCCCAAGACGGAACTCAGTGGCATTTCAATCCTCCAGCCGCACCACACTTCGGAAGACTCTGGGAGGCTGCTGTTAAATCAGTGAAACACCACCTCAAGAGAACCATCGGAGACAGCAAGCTTACATTTGAGGAAATGTCTACTTTACTTGCTCAAATTGAAGCGTGCCTCAACTCACGCCCTCTTCAAGCCCTGACGGACGATCCTGACGACCTCGGAACCCTCACGCCAGGACATTATCTAATAGGCAGCGCACCCACAACACTGCCTGAACCATCTTTAGCAGACGTGTCAGTCAACCGTCTCACTCGCTAGCAACTCATGCGCCAACAGTACGAGCATTTTTGGAGAAAGTGGTCGCATGATTATCTGCACGAGTTGCAACTCCGATCGAAATGGCGATACCAAGAACCCCAGGTCGCGCCTGGTGACTTGGCGATCATCAAGAACGAGCTACTTCCACCTTCAAAATGGGCCCTGGCACGAGTTTTGGAAGTTCATCCCGGACACGATGGCGCAGTACGCGTTGTCACGGTCAAGACAGCCACCACCACCTTGAAGAGGCCGATAACTAAACTCTGTCTCCTACCAAAGGCGGAAAAACAAGAAATCAACCCTGAAGATGGTGAATAATATGTGGTAATTTAGTGACAGTGCATAGTTTATCATTTATTCTTGCATTGATATTTATACAATTAATTTCCTTATCATACGTGCTTACTGTTCTTTTCTTAGTTTATCGCATCGATAAAGGCGGGCGGAATGTTTAGAAACCAATGAATTTACAAATAGTTAAAAATAAAAATAAACCGGAATTAGAACATTTGTAACACCTAAGTTTCGCGCCTTTTTTAAACTCAGGTTTAGTGACACTATTATCTTTATGTTTAAGTTGGTACAACAAGAGAATTCCCTATATGTAAAAAATAGAAAAGTAAGGTTATTGTTAATTCTACTGTATTCGTGTCTGCAAGGAAAAACGCATTTACAAAATAGAAAATAAGTGTACGTGGAGACTGTTTATTAACCAAACCAAATTTCCAATCTGAAAATACAGTCCACTTCCTCTCCCAACAGCGTTCATTAAACCAAAATATCAAATTTTCGAGAGAATTATTAAAAATTTTCATATTTATTATAAAAACATTTAATATTTTGGCGTAATGAACACCCTAAAAAAAATTTACAATAATGTATTTTATAGAGAAATGATCGTAGAATTTAATAAAAGAAACCGGAAGTCGATAACTATATCCGTTCAGAAGTTATAGCTCATTAAAAACAATATATATAAAAAAATTAGAAATCTCTTTACTATCTCTCGGAAAAACATTTGATATTTTTGCTTAATGAACACCCCAAAATATTTTTAGAATAATGTATCTTATGGAGAAATTGTCGTAGAATTTAATAAAAACAACCGGAAGTCAATATTTTTATCCGTTCAGAAGTTATAGCTCATTGAACACAATAAATATTAAAAATTTAAAAATTTCTCGATTTTCTCTCGGAAAAACATTTGATATTTTGGCTTAATGAATACACAAAAAACATTTTAAAATACTGCATCTTATGGAGAAATGTTCGTAGAATTGAATGCAAGAAACCGGAAGTCGATAACTTTATCCGTTCAGAAGTTACAGCTCATTAAACACAATATAATTTATAAATACAAAATATTTGAATACTTTCCTCGAAAAAAAAATTTATATTTTGGCTTAATGAACGTCCTAAAAAGTTTTTAAAATGACGTATTTTATAGAGAAATGTTCGTAAAATGTAATGAAAGAAACCGGAAGACAATATTTTTATTCATTCAGAAGTTACAGTTAATTAAACACAAAAATAACGAAAAAAGCTAAAATTTCACAACTTTCATTTTTTTAAAAAAATTGCTAATTTTAGAAGTACCATATCTCTGCAACTATTAGACGTACAGTGCTGCGGTTGGGCTTAAATTGTTACAAATTTAATGTACTTTAAATAATACGATCGACTATATATCGAAAACATAGTTTACGAGTTATTAGGCAACAACTGAAAAAATTCCGAAAATTTTGCAGGTTTTTACGTATTACGCAGGTCGCACAGGTCTTTCGAAGCTGCAAATTTGGTTTCTTACTGTTAACATGGGTCCTAACAACATATTAAAAAATTAGAATTACATGACCTTTCACTGTAAAAAATCGGTGTAAAATTACCATGATAATTAAGTATATATTACAATGATTGTCAAGTTTTCGTCCAGAATTCTGTAAAAATACAGTATTTAACAAAATTGGCGTAAAATTACAATAATTAAATATGTTTCTTGTACTATTACATATATATTGCAAAATTACATTTCCCCTTGTGTAATATTACAATTGCTTATACCTATTCTGTGTTCTTACATTCAAGATGTGTAATATGTCTAACCTTTTTGTAATCATACTAAGTTAAATGTAATTTTTCCATAAATAATATGGAATATTACTACAACTTTGTGGAACTACATAATATTAATGTAACAATATTACTAAAATAATGTAATAATATATATCTTATTGATTATTACAGTAATTTAAAAATGAATGTGATATTTTCTATTAAACTACGGAATTTTACTAGCAATGTGTAAAACTAATCATGCATAGCTTTTATATTTACCTTGTAATATTACTAGTAATGTGTAATATCACTAGTAATGTGTAACATTACTTAATTAATTTATTATGTCAGTAATTTGAATTTGAATGTGATTTTACCTATGAAACTGTGACATATTACCAGGAGTAGGGAAAACTAAGCATGTATAGTCGTGTATAGTTTTCATATTGGCCCAGTAATATTACTAGTAATAATATTACTGTAGCAATTTTATGGAGAATAAGATTTTTATTATTAATCTACAGAATATTACTAGTAATGTGTAAAATTAAGCATGTCTAGTTTCACTATTGGCCAAGTAATATTACTAGTAATGTGTCATGTTGCTAGCTATGTGTAATATTACATCCGTAATTTATAATTATACAGTAATTTTTTAGAGAATGTTATTTAACCCATTACACTACGGAATATTACTTGCAGTGTGTTTAACTATCAGCACTCATAGTGTCCATATTGGCACAGTAATATAACTAGTTATGTGTAATATTACACATCAGCTATTTATTATTACAGTAATTTTATAAAGAGGATTGAAGAAAAATTCTGACTGATAATAGAATTAAAATATAATGAAATAAATGCTTCTTTGCTAATTATTGTTAGGTATTATAAATTTTAAAATCTCATTTTCATTTGAAATAATAAGTTTTGTCAATACAACGGCTTTGTTATTAAAATTAAAAATTTGTATGCCTGAGAATACATCGTCTTGAATTTGGAATTATATCTAACAAAGATATTTTATTGCAAAAGTTCAATTTAACTCATATTTATATTGTAGATAAGATTTTTGTATCTAGCAGAAGTTCGATTGCTAAAATCACAAGTGAATTTTAAAAAAATGTATCATTTTTTCCTTGTAATTCATTTGTTATAGCTTTATAAATTTTAATTTTAAATGTTCCCGCTTTTTCAATCTCTGTATTATTACAGCCATTTTATAGTGAATGTGATTTTACTTATTCACCTATGGAATCTTACAAGCAGTATGTAAAACTAAGCATGCGCAGATCTAATATTCAGTGAAAGTGCTAGTCTGCTCATGACAAATTTCGTCGTAGTAGAAGAGTAGAACTGGACGTGAATTACTTTTATTTTGTTGATTTTATTGTTTTGATGTGCTGAAAACGAGCTTTAACGTGTTTTCAATAATTTGGCGTTATATAAGTGTTAAACAGTTCTGCCATAGGTAAGTTCATTAATAATTTTTAATCTAAGAAAATAATTATGCGCATGTTACATTTTGGTATTTATTATTTATGGTGTGTCAGAGACTTTAACATAATAAAACTGATAATACTACGTAAGAATATTACTGGCAGTGTGTAAAACTATGCATGCACAGTTTCCATATTACGCCATTAATATTTAATATTACATATGTAAGTTATTTTTATTACAGTTGTTTTTAAATAATGTGATTTTACCTATTAAACTATGGAATATTACTAAAAGTGTTGAAACTTAGCATGCATAGTTTCCGTATTGGCCCTGTAACTTTACTAGTAATGAGTAATATAACAATTGTAATTTATTATTACACCTATTTTAAAGCGAATGTGATTTTACCAAAATAATTATAAGAAATATTACTAGCACTTTGTAAAACTGATCATGCGCACTTGCGCACACATCATATTCAAGGTTAATACAAATTCGAAGCACGAAGCAGAAGCCGAGGCACGACACGACGACACGGGGCAGTACAGCTACAACAACAGATACAGAGGACAAGGACCTGTTTTGTTTTCGTTATTGTTTGGCACGACGACACGAGATTAAATTGTGTGATATGATTTAAGTGCACAACAAGTCTGGAACAGGTTAGTTTACCTATTAATATTTATTTATATAAGAATAGTATAATTATTTCGAGCTTCGACTATAAATACGATGTAGGTTATATTATACGAGAATGGAAATTATAACAAGAGCTAAAGACGAGTGTTGTAATTATCCAAGTGTGTAATATAATTATTATTATGGGACTCAAATACTATACTATATTTAGAACGACTTATCAATCAAGGAACTTAAAAAATTTACTTTAGAAAACACCACATAACCTTACTAATATCTGTCATTGGATTAACAAAATAATATAGAACATAATGGGCCGAATTCAGCACTCTTCTCTCATCTAAAGAAGCTTCTCTTAAAATAATAAACAAAGAGAAACAGATGTTTCCAACTTTGGTTTCCAATAATTGTAAATAACAAAGAGACAAAAGATGTTTACATAGTAATAAGAGTTAGCCCAATAAGTTGCTAGTAATATTACTAGCAGCATGTAAAACTGAGCATGCAATGCACAGATCTCATAATGTAAGATACGTACCAGTTTGTGTATGTCAAATTTCTTTCTTTTCGTAGATTATTTAGAAGAACGAAGATCGAGGCAGTTCCTGTTGCAATATTTGATGTGTGAAGCTGTTTCTTACAAGTTGATGTTATTTAACTGTTCAACACCCAAAAAATACGTAAGTTAAGTTCATTAGTAACTTTTTGTAACAAGATAATGGTATTCAAATGCTGTATTTGTGGTTTCAATTTTAAAACTATAAAAAAATACAATGCACACCAATATTTTCACAGAAATATGCCAAGGAAAAGATTTCTTTGTTTATATGAAAATTGTAAGCAAGAATTTAACAAATATTGTAGCTTTAAAATGCACGTATATAGAAAGCATAATATAAATGCAACACATTTAGAGCAATATCAGTGTCAAGTACAAAATTGTAATTTCCAAATGATTCAATCTAATATAATGTCTCACATTCGTATGCATTTAAAAAATAAGATTCTAGTTAGATGCCCTGTACGAAATTGTAAATATCCAGATACAAATTTTAGTAACATTAATCGGTTCAAAACTCATTTCTATCGCCATCATTTTTGCTCAAGTAAGTCTGATATAGGTAATAAAGAAATAAAGACTGTCGAAAATGTGCGCCAATTTAAATATGCTGGTGACAATAAAATTGAAACAAGTTTGGCTGAAAATTTTGAATTTATCAATAGCGATGAAAATATTAAAAATAAATATATTGATGACCAATACATTAAAAGTTTTGCTAGTTTATATTTAACACTTCAAACAAAACATTTTTTACCAGAATCAGTGTTACAGACAATTATAGACGGAATGTCGGATTTAAATGATTTGTCAAATTTAAAAAGAAATGAAATAATTCAGTCCGATGCTATTTTGAAACAATTAGAACAGTGTGACCTTTTCAAAAAAGCTCATAATACGTTAAATGGTTGTCTCCGTTCTCCATATATAAGAAAACAATATTTTAAATCAAATTTCAAATATATCGAACCCGTTTGCGTAACACTTGGTAGAAATAATAAGCATAATGTATGCAAATACTTTTACATTCCGATTTTAGATACACTAAGAAATTTATTAAGTAACGAGTTTATTTACAAGGAATATAAAAATAGTGTTAATTGTATAAATAAAAACATAAATCATTGTTTTGAGAATATTAGTGATGGTTCAGTATTTATTGAGAACACATTATATAAAAAACATAAAGATGCTTTACAATTAATCCTATATCAAGATGCTTTTGAAGTATGTAACCCATTAGGGTCCTCAAAAAAAATACACAAAATCATAGGTATTTACATGACTTTGGGAAATTTACCTTCATATATCAGATCGCAAGTTGATAACATATAATTAGTGGCCTTATGTAATGAGAACCATGTGTCATATTTTGGATTCCGGGCTATTTTTCAAATAATATTAAACGATTTAAAAATTTTAGAAACCCAAGGAATAAAAATAGGATCTGAGATCATTTTTGGTTCTATGGTTGCTATGTTAGGCGATAACCTCGGAAGCCATCAAATTGGTGGGTTTACAGAAAATTTTAGTTCCAGTCAATATTTCTGCAGATTCTGTCATGTAAAAAGAGATAGCTTAAAAACAGGAAATATAAATGTGGATTCATTGCGAACTATTGAAACTTACGATACAGATATTATAAATTTAGAAGCCCATGGAATAAAAAGTGAGTCATGTTTAAATGAGTTACATTATTTTCATGTTTGCAATCCCGGTTTGCCACCTTGTGCTGCCCATGATATTTTTGAAGGTATTTTTCCCTATGACATGATGTATATTATACACAAATTAGTGGAAAAAGATTATTTTAATTACAATTTATTAAATGCAAGGTTACAAAGTATTCGCTTTCAGAGTAATTTGTGTAGAGACAAAATTCCAATCATAAAACGAGGTAAGAAAATTAGTGGGAGCGCAAGTGAAAATATGACATTATTACATATATTTCCCTTTGCGATCCATGATAAAATAACTGATTATTCTGATTCAACGTGGCAAATGTTTTTAATTTTAAAGAAACTGTTTTGCATAATATTGTCAGTAAAAATTTCCATCAGCCAGATAGCAAAATTGCGATCATTAATTCATGAATATATTGAATACAGGAAAAGTCTTTTCCCAAAAATAAAATTAAGGCCAAAACATCATTATTTGATGCATTATCCGGATTTAATAAAGAAATTTGGACCTCTACGTCATCTTTGGACTTTACGTCTTGAAAGTAAGCACAGATATTTCAAGAACATAGTTAAACATTGTCAAAATTACAAAAACATTGCTTTAACCTTGTCTGAAAAGCATCAGTATCTGCAGTGCTTAATCCTATCACAAGGAACATATTTTACTAATAAAATTATTGCAGACAAAGCCACAGAATATGAATCAAAAAATTATTCACACGAATTGTCGTCAACAATCAATAATTATTGCAAATTTAAAACCCCGTATTTTATAAGTTATACTGCAGAAATTAGAGGAACACATTACAAAAATAATATGTTTGTTGTACATACCAAAACTGATATTGGTACGTATAATATATGTCGAATTCAGTTTATAATAATTGATTCCAATTATGAAAATGCATACTTTATTGGCCAAAAATATGAAATTGCATTAAACACTGATATTGGTCTTTTTGATATTTTTTGTAAAGATGAAGTAAATAAATCATATGTATGTATTAATTTTAATGAATTAACTAGCCATGAACCAGTAATACATTTTAAAAGTAACAAATATGAGTATTTTGCTTTTAAACAAGAACCCTATGATGACAATTATATTTAAATTACATACATCAGCATGCTTAAATTAATTTCATTTTTACATAATACTGCCACCCCGTCGTTCTCATAAATAAAAAATTTAAGTTTTTTATTACTAACCTATTAAAACATTGTTTTATTTTTAAATTTAAATTAGTTATTTTAGTTATAAGAATTATTACTGGTTGTCAAATATATCATAGCTAAACTCCGAATGAAATGTAGCTATTTTTATTTATACCTACTGTAAATAATTAATATTAATGTTAAAATAGACTTAATTTTGTTCATGTCTCAAGAAATGTTTAAGATTTAATATCTTGTGATATGCAGTGTCTTCTTGCATTCTATTAAAGAATTGTCTAATAATATTTTAATTGTTACATCGATACTTTAAAAGTAACGAATTGAAAAAATGTATCACGAAAGAAATGTAATAAATCATATTTTCATACTTTTTGGGTTTGATTAATTAACACAATTTTTCAATTATGTAGCACCAAGATGTCTAAGAAAATATTATATCGTATTTGGGACATTACCAGAACAAAAAAAGTTCTAATCGCACTAGAAGATGCCGATGATTTATACGAAAAATTAATATTAAAAGGTAGGTACTACTCTTCTTTAATAGAAACAATGGTTTCCTAAACATGTAAATTTTGTTTCAGCCTCAGTAAAATTAGACATTGATGGCGCCAGTTTAGTTTTAGAATCAGACGGATCAATTATTGATGAAAGCGAAGTATTAAGATGTTTGGCCAGTGAGACACTAATTTTACTTCAAAAAACAGAAAAATGGTGTGCAAAATATGATACTAAAGAATCTTCATCTACTATTTCTGTGCCTTCTTTATCAGATGAAGATATCGCATCTTTAATTGCTATTGACAGTGGATCCTCCTCTAAGTCGGAACTCTCAGGTGACGATTTTCCAAACATCAATACAAACACTTGGCTCAGTATGCCACTACCATTTGAATCACTATCAAAAGAAACAATGAATGACTGTATCGCTGGTAAAAGGAACATGCATGTGTCAGTTTCGGAAGTCATTCATATGGCTGTAAATAAAATGCGTGAAATAAAAACGTATTTACCATCAAGTGCAATAAAAATAGTCGCAAGAAGAATAACTGAAAAATTTCCAGAAATGTTTTTAGATAAAGATGACGACGGAATAATTATTGGAGATGGAATTCATACAGTGGTGTCAAAAATGCAAGATAGAAATAACTACTTGAACAGACCGCATAAGAAAAGAAGTCTATTGAAAGAACTTGAAATCCCCAAAAAGAAAATGAAAGCAATGAACAACAAACGAGCTGGATGTTCACATTGGCAGCCAGAGGCAGATACAACTGAATTAGAATTAGAAGAACAGCGAAAACAATTAGTCACATGTAAATGGGATGATAGCGAAGAATTAAAATCCCTCTTAAATAGCTCATATCCATTACAACGGCAGTTTTTAAACAATTCAACACCGCCAACAATAGAAAGTATAAAAAATGAGTGGCCCTTATTACTTAATTTTGACGTTATAAAATGGCATTATCATAAATTGATGGATCACCCCATTGAACATTTAACTTCTGGTCTTCTGAGGAAAGCGGAAAAAATTATTAAATTCGAAAATTTAAAAAAAAATAACAATATTAATATTGATGATATGTCTGAAGATGAGATACTTATGGAATCACTAAAATCAATTGCTAATTATTTCAAAGAAAATATTAATGTTTTTTTAGTAAATTTTGAGGTGATATATTATTTTTCTTTTTTACGCAAATTGAATAGTTACCAATGTTTATTTTGTTTTAGGAGGGATCTCTTAAAGAAGAAATGAAATGCAAATTTCTTGCGCCATCTATATTACACGTACAAGGTTTGTTTCAATCTTTAGAAACGTACAATGTTATTCATGTTTATGTGTTACTTTATTAGTTTCGTTTAATCATTATTGTTGAAATACCTACAAGCTGTTTTATAACTTCAGGCACATCCGTTCAAAGTACCTTTATTATATTATAATGTTGATTACGGATCAATAACAATTATAATAACAATTTAAATATTATTTTGAATCCGTAATCAACATATTAAATGAATATACCTTTCACTTATGCGCTTGAAGTTGAAAAACACTTTGTTATTTGATTTAGTTATTTTCATACACTACTCGAACTTTAAAACAATAACGCACTCGGCTATGGTCAATTTTATAACTTATGCATTTGTGCGTCTGACAACTTTGGTTACAAAAAATATTGTATCAGAAATTTTGTAAAACAATTGTTCTTTTATTAGGTTTCGAAAACGTATATTATGTAAGCATCGAAGGAAGAGTTATAGATGGAGACCAAATGAATTTCACGAATTCGCTGCAAATCGCATTTGCAACATATTTTATATTTAATATGGAATATACTAAAGAATTTTGTTGCACTCTGGAATTTTTACAGAGATATGTGTTTAAGATTCATCCTGACGCAGGATCAAAAGGCAAGAAAGGTTCTTTTAACAAAGTATTATCGTACATGAACAAGTTACAAAAATTTGTTTTGCCATAACAAGCAAAATAGTAATTTTTATACAGAATTTTTGTTTTGTTTTTAATTTGAAGTA
This sequence comes from Agonum fuliginosum, assembly GCA_947534325.1. Lineage (NCBI taxonomy): Eukaryota > Metazoa > Arthropoda > Insecta > Coleoptera > Carabidae > Agonum > Agonum fuliginosum. The sequence continues at coordinate 2,808,231 of OX384044.1, forward strand.
TTTATTTTGCAATAAGATGCAAAATAATTTTTGTGCAGAATTTTTGTTTTGTTAAACTTTTAAATATATATATATATATATATATATATATATATATATATATATATATATATATATATATATATATATATATATATATATATATATATATATATATATATATAAGAAATAGGAATATTTTTTTATGATAAAAGAGTTATTTACATATCAAAGTAAAAAAAAACTGTGATTAATATAATATATGGTCTAATTGTATATTTCAGTTTGGATAAATTCGTTTTGATTTAGAATATCAATTTCTTTTTGTAACCATCTGAATTAGAATTGATTCGAACGTACAGTCTGTCCGCGTTGTGATGTATGCTTGTTAAATGTTATGTATGTCTAAACAGCTTAACTCAGATACTCATATTTGATGACGCACCGGTCACCACAACGCGAACAAACTATAGTACGTACACTGCTCATTAGTATTCTACAAAATAGAGTTTATGTCTGATTTTTCTACATGTTATCATATCATAAGTATACTATTTATATTCTTATTTTTTTATTTCAAATAAATATAATCACAAAATAAGCATTTATACATTTTTATTATCTAATACTATTCGATTGCGATTCTTTCTTTCAGTGAAACAAAATCCTAACTCCATCCTTTTATTTCTGTAAATTTACATGTCTATCCTGTAAATATCTACATTAAAAAGTGGAGGTTTTACAAATATGATCTGGTAAAAATTACATATTTAATTTGTAAATTTACATAATTGCCTTGTAAATAATTACATATAAAAATGAAAGATTTACACTTTCCTTGTAAATAATCACATTTAAATATAAAGATTTTACAAAACTGATCTTGTAATAATTACATATTTAAACTGTACATTCACATACTTACCTGGTAAATAATCACTATGGAATATAAAGATTTTACAAATATGATGTAGTAAATATAACATATTTGATCTGTAAATGTACAAACTTACCTAGTAAAAATCACATTTTGATGTGAAAATTTTAAAAGTACATAATAGTTCAAATTACATATTCATACTACATATTTACAAACTTATCTTGTGAAAACTTACATTTGCTTATACATTCTTTACAAGTGTAAGTTTTACATACACATGCAATAATTTACAAGTTAGTCTTGCATTATATCACATTTTTATTATGTAAATATTTACATTTTTAATGAAATCTTTTCCAAAATATCAAGTGCAAAATTCCAAGTGTATGTAATATTACATCCGTTCAGTAATTTTACAAAACAATAATATTTGTAAAAATACATTCTCTGTAATATTTACTATGATTATCATTGGTAACAAAGTTGCCAATGATAATCATTGTAAAATTACATAAATATTTTTTACAGTGTTTGCAAGGTCAAGGTCGACATCAGTTTTGTGTATAAATTGACTGGGCTATATATGATGCAGCATATAAATAAATATAAACTTACCTTGTTTAGTTGTACCTTGTACGTCAACAAAACTCTTTTATGATATTCTTTTGCAATAAAGTAAACCTATAAACACAAACTACTCGAACGAACATTCGAACTTAAATGAATGATCATTTCAAGCCAATTGCTAATATTCCATAATTGTTACTACCTGCACTAAAGGGATGAATGAGAACGTACTTTATTTTCTTAGAACTATGGCTTTCTTTGAACTATTTTTCGTAATCCCTTAAAATTTACCTTTTGACACTCGACTAAGACCATGTACTTAACTTACCATTATCTTCTTAGTATAGGATAGGATAAACAGATTAAAATAACTGTAACTGTTTAAAATAACAATTTGCTATTTATTTATGAATTGTATATTTTTCAAATAAATTATGCCCATTTCAATGAATTATTTCATTTTAACAAATCACTTTTATCTGTCAATTACTTAAAATTAATCTTAAATATAAAATTTCAGTCCAAAATTCCAACGCGTTTTTAAGTTATCCAACTTACAGACCCACATTCATAGGTACCGACTTTTTTATTCTTCTATTATAATTATTTTTGCGAGAGCTTTAATTTGATACCACATTCGATAGTATTTTAATAAAAATTTAAAAAATCAGTTTATTAAGTTGGTACCACTGGTTTAATAAAGCTCTTTAACGAACTTAAAACTAACATTCTTGTAAAAAGCTTAAATATAAAATTTCAGTCCAAAATTCCAACGCGTTCTCAAGTTATCGTGCATACGGATAGACCGACAGACAGACAGATAGATCGACTTTTTTAAAATTATGTTTTGGGTTCAACAGGGTCTAAAACGTGAAGAATCACCAAAATCTCTAACTGTCAAAATATCACGATTACAATACTTGCCTCGATAGATCGGGGAAGTACAAAGATGACAATAACAGTAGAGATGCATTGCATTATTTATATTAGTATCTTGAAAGGTGAAATCTGAGTCGACTCGACCCGAACTAACTTAAACTTAAACATGACCCGACACGACCTAACTCAACCCGAAACGATTCGTCTCAAACCGACCCGACAAGATCCGACTTAACCAGTAATGATCGGAACCAACCCGACCTGAACCAACTTAAACTGTTCCAACACGACCCAACTAAATCCGACCCGATTTAACCCGATACGACCCGACCCAACCCGAAACTACCCGACTTGAACACTAACCCGACCCGACCCAAACATAAACAAACCCGACCCGACCCGAACACAAAATATCAATTTGAAAATTGACTCGAAACCCGCCCACGGGTCGGGTCGGGTTTCGGATATATAAATGCGCACCTCTAGTCAGTACTTTATAATTTTTTTACGCCAATTGCTTTGGATCCAAAAACTGTCGACAACCTAATTGTAGCAGCCTGCATTTTGCACAATCTTCTAAGAAATTTTAAATTTCCATGCCCATCAAAAAACACAAATCAGTGCAAGATGCCAAATCTCCCTAATGATAATCTAATACCATTAACTTCAGCAACTGACAGAAGGCAGACCTTTATGGCTGCTCAAGTGAAACGAGAATTTAAGAATTATTTTAATAGCAATCATGGAACTGTTTCATGGCAACAAAAACATGTTTCCCGCATTAATTAATATTAAAAAGTATTTTCTTAATTACAACAAATAAAGTGAATATATTATTATATAAATATTGTTGAATCAAGTTCCGATTGTTGAATTGTGGTAAATAAAGATCAGGATTGATAAGTACTTATATTATCAATGAAGTAACTTTTTACTAGTTTTGTGGGATGCATAATAATTATAATCAACTAGGAAATAATATTATGTTGTACTTAGAACTAAAGTATAACCAAAAAAGCAAGAATACATTCTTAATACTTTTAAGAACAAATAGATATGTTAATTTGATTTTAGAGGAAGTTTTATTTACTTATTTAATACAAGTATTTTCTTAATACGTACCAGTTTTATTTAATTCATTTGCAATTCGGATCCATATATTGTTTTTTATTTGTAAATCTTTAAAATTCTTTTTTGATACACAATACAATGATGGATGACTTTTCATTAAATTAATTAATAGTTCTTCCTCCTCATTTGAAAATTTTAGGTCGGTTTGCCATTCTTTATTATTTTCAACAAACTGTCAAACTAACATGTACTCGTACATTTTTAACTTCGACGAACCGAACTCAGTTGGTTCTAATCAAGTGTAGTTTGATTCAAGTGAACATCACCAACGAAACCTGACGGAATAACAGCGAAGTTCGTAGGCGCGAAGTTTAAAAAAACACCTACATATAGAATCTATTGTGTTGATATTGGCGATGTTCTTCGTGATACTATGTCCTGGAAAACCAAGCTTTTATGTTGATGTTTGATACGTAAACATAAACTTAACCTCAACCTCAACGTAAACTTTATGAATTGCCATTCAGACTAATTCTATAAGAAAATGGTTAAGAGTTAACCATTGCTAAGTACCATGTGACTTGTTAGTAAACCATTTATTCCAATTTTCGTATTCTACAATCGTATAATGGTTAATATTTTAAACATTTTACTTAACAATATTGTTAATTTTGGCAAGACGTGAACTCCTTGAGTGTTTTATTTAAATTATATTTCATAAGTGGTGTAAAAAACAAAGAAAACGGTACAAATTATTATTTTAAAATGATTTTGTTACATTGTTAAGAAAAATAAATTTGGGAATAAAAATATTTGTGTCAGAAAAAAAATAAATTTTTAATTATGTCACTGTTAACCTAGTTTGTAGATTTAATTTATATGTACCAGAAAGTTACATTTTTATTTTTATTAGATAAATTTTGCATTACAATAATTTTTAGGACCATGTCATATCAAAAAGCTAGGGTGCTGTGCTACCATATCAAAATTTTGATAGTTTAAATGTTGCCAAAATCTGGACAAACTGATTAAGAATCTCTACTAATAAGTTTAAGAAAGTATATTTAGCACAAAAACATGTTGCATGCATGATTTGGTTCTGCAGCCTAAATAATTTTTAAAATATACTTAATTGAGGCAAATACAAATTTAATCATAAAATAAAATACTCAATTAATCTTATCGAGAGTTGATTATGTCAAAATTTTGACATGTGTGACAAAATTGTCACATATTATTTGTGTCAAAATCCATGTTAAAAATTTACATTAATTTCATATTTACGTCTCACTCATCGGTCTCACTTCATGTTGAATAGTCAGCAACATTGTTAATTTTAATAAATGTAGCAAGGTTTCTATTTTACAATTTACAGAATACAAAAAATTGATGAGTGGTTAAGGCGCTTGCTAAATTTATAAAAAATAACAATATTGCTACGTAACCATTAAGTTAGCAATGATTTTACAGAATTAGGCTGAATATCTCATTTGTATCAAATACTAGTTTGTTTATTTTTGTAAATAAGTAATAATTATTATGTCAAGTTCAAAGAAGAAAAAGACAATTAAAAGAAGTAGGTATAGCTTGGACTTATTTTAATCAGTCGGGTAATGATTCTAACAAGGCAGTTTCCCAGTTTGTGAGGTTAGTATTTCTTGTCATTTGATGTGTTACTGTTATATTATGATTTTATAATATTCAATATTGTGATTTGGTAGATTTGTAAAGCAGAAGTAGCATATTGTAACGATTTTATTTATTTAGGTGAAGTGTAAAATCAGTAAAACACGAATATTTATATAACAAGTTTAATAACGAAAAATAAAACATAAAAGTTACTGATAATTAAATAAACATGCACTATTAATTAAACTTAAAGCACTAATTATACACTAAGAATATTTATTTACACTCTTAACACTACTACGATTATTTATTTATACACTATAATTATTTATTTAACCAGTAAATAACATTAAACACTATTTATTTCACAATACATCAATATTTAGTTCTATTTATGTCACCATTTAAACGTAGACTTCTATTTATGTCACAATTCTAAAGTAGACTGACTCACCGTCCGCTCGGGTAGCGTTTATATATCCACAGCTGGTAATTCTGGTAGATTCCATAAATTCCTTCCAGAAAGTCATTAAATTTTATTACCGTATCGCGTGACCTGATGAGTCATCCCCCTCTGGCGTCATCAACACAATAGCGCGACGGCTAGACAATGCAAACTGGTCCGTGCATGTCGCTTGGCCGCCGCCACCCAGGCGCCGCTCGTTACAATATTGTGGAAAATTCTACAAACTTACGAAATCATCTTATGAGAAAACATAATTCTCATTATAATGGCTTACTCGACGACAAAAATGAAGAAGAGAGTTATTGCTAAACAAAATAGTACATTGGAAAAATTTATTACATCCGCACCAATTACTTATCCAAAAAACTCTAAAAAAGCTAAAGAACTGGACCAAGTTTTAGTGGAAATGATATATAGTGATTTCCTCCCTTTTAATGTTGTAGCAGGCAGCAGAAAGTTGGGTATAAATCACTAACAAATACTATAGCTCCGTTAGGTGCTACTCCGACAATCGCTTTGTAAGTATTTGCATGTTTGTAACTTAAGTTGGCAATACTCATGGAGATGGCCGGGAACTTTCTAGAATCTAGTATTCCACGATTCATTTTTGACACATGCGGCGCGCCAGAAGTGTTACCAACTTAAATCGAAACTTGTCACCATCTAGTTTTCCACGATTCATCGGCGCTGGGTGTACAAGTGCAAAACTCATAAACGTCAACGTGAACAAATCAAAACAAAATATCAAAACTTTTAAAGGTTGGTCAAACTGACTCCAGATTGAACTGCGCATGCGTAGACAAATCTAGTATAAATCTCAAATAGAAAAATAGAGCCGGGCGTATATTTCTATACTAGAAAAAAGTATGGAAATCGAACGGAACTCGGATGGGAATTTCTGATTTACATTATACTAGAAATGGCTAGCAACTTCTCGGATGAATCTCGAACTAGAATCTAGACGAAAAAAGTATAATGTAAAACAGGCTTTATATCTGAATACGTTTTTTGTAGTTGTAAGCATATAGTTTTTATTATATATGTATATATATATATATATATTATTTAAGTTACAAAATTTTGAGGGATCTAAATAACTTATGTCACTAAAAAGATCTCCATGACGTGCAAATCTAGTTTCCAAACTTGATATGATTTTATCAAATATAATATTATGTATATTTACTCTGATTTTATCTATGGGGTTTTGAAGAGACTCATCACTTGCACTTTCTCCAGGCATTTTCTTCTTTCTAGAAACTCTTTGGTTCAGCAGAATCTCTTCTAATATGATGTCTAAATTTCGATTCTGAAATTTTTCGTATATATCGTCAAAATTACGAGATTGCTCCCGGAGAGTTTTTTTACCATTTTAAAGGCCTGCACCATGTGCATTCCTTTAGTTTGAAGATATAATGATAGCGGAGTTGTTGAAATGAAAATTTTTAGAAACACCTGTGCTGTTAAAATGGTCTCATATTTCATAAGGGAATCCAGAATTGTTGTAGATCTATATAGCGCACGTCTGCTGAAAATCAGTCAGATATACTAATTTCACTCATTGTATGATATCAACATAGAGGGTATTTTCTGGCTTATTGTAGGACCCAAAAACTTTTAACAGAAATTTGACTTTTTCCCACCATCTAGTTTCTCCTATTACCGATATAAACTTCAACCTATTTTGATTAGTTTCGTCCCAAACGTGCATTCTTGAATACGATTCTTTTACAAACACAGCGCAAGTGTTTAACAAACCAAACAGTGTGACAGCTTGTACGCAAATCTTAGTTAGGTACATCAATTATAACTAAATTTAATACATGGGCGTAGCACCAAACATGTATTTGGCCTGGTGATTCCTTAGCTAACTAGGCTGAAAACCCCCCTCCTGGGGATGCCCACCTTGACGTGGTGGGGGGCTTAGTACGGCTTAATACTAATAAATATATCTGTGGACGAGAAAATTTGTTCTGTACACTGGAATTGGCGAGTTATTTACGAAAACCGTCTACCCTCCTCTGGCCATTTTTGGCTACTCCACTGCATTATCATAATTTTTAACGTTAATCCAACATGACCAATGTGATCTGCGGGTTGAAATTAGTCGAATTCGATACCCTTGAAAGTCAATTCAGAAATTAAAATTTAGATTTTTTTTAGAAAACCCGTTTTTAGTGCCTTTATTTTAAAAATACAAGACAAATTGCTACAAACATAGAATTCACGTTTCAAATTTATGCAAAAAGTAAGGTTTGAACTATAAAATTGGTTTATTAACTAAACCTAGAAATTTGAACTTACCCTCTTTGGTCGATTCTGACTACGCCACTGGTCTACCGTCCATTTTATCGATTTCCAGATATTACCAACATGCTTGGTGGGTTAGAATTAGTCGAATTCGATACCCTAGTAAGTACTGCAATTAAAATATTGCCCAAATCAAGAATTTGGGCCTTTTTTTAGAAAATTCGTTTTTAGTGGCCTTAATTTGCCAAATAGATGATAGTTGGCTATATACAGGGTGAGTCATCGAAATGCCCGTCGTCGATATATCCCTTGTCGTTAAAAATACAGCATAAATTTATTAACAGAATTTTTCGTCTACTCAAGGAGCATAACTTAAAATTATTTTCACATATACAGGGTGTTGCATAACGACTTGGCAATAATTGTTCGTCTTTTTTAAATGAAACACCCTATATATTTTTATATATTTTGAATTGTATTTTATTTACCTATACGAAAATATAGTTCATTTTAGTTTTTCGCGGCGTTGCCAAGTTATTCAATTTTTCCTCTAAAAAAAGCCGAATACACGTATTGTTTTATAAAGGCGTACTGAAGTTATTTTAATAGTAAAAATTATGAATTTTTTTTTCTGTACGACTGTAACTATACTCTTTGTTCTGACATAACTTTTTTTAAATGTTATTATACAGGGTGTTCAATACAGAGAATCAAAATTACTCAATTTTAAATGGCTATAACTCGTCATTTTCAAATGGAACACCCTATATTTTATTATTCTGTTGTGTGTATTTTTGCATCTTCTTATGTTATAAAAGGTGTCCTATGTATAAAAACATTAATTTAAATAATTTCGAAATTAATGTTTTTAGGCATGGGACACCTTTTATAACATAAAAAGATGCAAAAATACACACAACAGAATAATAAAATATAGGGTGTTCCATTTGAAAATGACGAGTTATAGCCATTTGAAATTGAGTAAATTTGATTATCTGTACTGAACTCCCTGTATAATAATATTTAAAAAAAGTTATGTCAGAACAAAGAGTATAGTTACAGTTGTACAGAAAAAAATTCATAATTTTTACTATTAAAATAACTTCAGTACGCCTTTATAAAACAATACGTGTATTCGGCTTTTTTTAGAGAAAAAATTGAATAACTTGGCAACGCCGCGAAAAACTAAAATGAAATTTATATGTTCGTATAGGTAAATAAAATACAATTCAAAATATATAAAAATATATAGGGTGTTTCATTTAAAAAAAGACGAACATTTATTGCCAAGTCGTTATGCAACACCCTGTATATGTGAAAATAATTTTAATTTGTGCTCCTTGAGTAGACGAAAAATTATGTTAATAAATTTATGCTGTATTTTTAACGACAAGGGAGATATCGAAGACGGGCATTTCGGTGACTCACCCTGTATATCGACTCAACGTTGCAAAAACATGCGGTAAGCACTGTTAGAACATTGAAATCGGCCTATTATCAAGTGATACAAAATTTTACCCATTTTTCACAAAAATGTCCAAATTTCGAATCCGAAGGGACATTTTCAAAGGAACTGCGGGCAAAAATTTTCACCTAAAGAACATGTGTGCCAAATCTCATGCTTCTAACCCGAAATGCAAGGTTTTTTTCGTACCGCACCCACTAGAAGGGAAAAGAGCTTCTACATAGCACGCAGAGAAGATAATCACCAGCGATGAGGAGGAAAAAGCAGAGTTAAATAACGAAACCGAACAGGACGCGATAGAAAAGAGACTCGAAGAAGACAACAAAATCCTGGACATGGAATTGGAAAAAGGCATGGCGCTGGCCGAAAGTGTAAAGATACTGATAGAGGACAATAGAAATGTTAAAGTCGAAGTAAAGACGGAGGGGAGGAGGCTGGTAAAAGCGATGAAAAAGATCATTGAAGCCAGAGCCAGGGTTGATCGAACCCTGAAACCAAAGAAAAGAATCAAGAACAAAGAAATAGCGACACAAACATACAGACAAATAAAACACACTGCGACCCAAACAGAGAAACGGGTGCAAGAGGAAAAACCGGAAAAAGCTGCCGACAGTGGAGGAAATAAGGCAAGCGTTCGACCCCGAAGCTGAATACGCGAAATTCGAACAGAACGCAACTAAACCATGGCCACGAGACACCTACCAAAAAGTCACGGAAGTAAACAGGGACCCAGAGGAAATGGGCAACGAAAACACCATAGCCTACGTAATAGGGGACAGAATCCCAGCGAATTGAACAAGATTGGACGTTCAAGAAGGAATCACAGGCAAAGTCGCATACTGCAAGAATACACTGCAAACCCTGACCAACGAGGGTATCAGAAGCGACACAAGACATACTTTCTGCCTCATTACGAGGGATGGAAACGAGGGGAAAACTGAAGAAGAAACGCTTTACAAATGCATAAAAAGCCTGAAGGAAAGCATGCAAAACCTAGACCTACATAAAATACTAATGCCACGTATAGAAAGCCATAAAGGAAACATTAAATAACTAAGGATTTAGGAGTATATTTTGATCCTAACTTGGCTTTCACTTATAATTTGAATGAAATCGTAACCTCAGCCAATAAGCTGCTTGGGTTTATTCTTAGAAATAGCAAAGTTTTTTCTAATACAGGAGCTCTGTATATGCTTTATTTCAGCTACATAAGATCAAAGTTAGAATATGCTATACTGATATGGTTTCCAACTTATGACACTCATATAATGAAACTTGAAAAGATACAGCGCAAATTCTTGAAGTATATGTGGTTTAAATGTTATCATGTTTTTCCAGAACAAAATACTGAATATCGGTTACTTTTGGAAACCTTTAACTTGGAGTCTATTGAGTCTAGACACACACAAATTACACTTAATACTTTAACTAAGATAATTCATAATAAAGTTGATTGTCCAGATTTAATAGCTAAACTGCAGTTTCGTGTGCCAAGGAGTTCTTCTCGTTGTACCTCAACTTTTTATCTTCCTGCTTACAATTCTAATGTATTGCTTAAATCACCTATATTTGTTATGTGCAATCTGTACAATAATATTTGTAATGATATAGATATATTTTGTAATTAATTTTGTCGATTTTTTGTAATTAATTTTTTGTGCTTTACTTGTTTTGGGTGTATACCTGTTTGAGTAATAAATTATTATTATTATTAAATGGATCAAGACCAAAAAGATGCTTGAAACTATCTTTCACAACACGGAGATAAAAATCACGATATGCCATAAGCAAAAGAAAGCAAAGAAACAAGAAACAGAAGAGAAAAAAACAACAAATATCCAAGAAAACCACGGAAACAAAGGAAACACCAGAAGCGATGAAACACCTCTCGTCCTAGAAGAAGGAACCTGGACAGAAGTTGCTAAAAGAACAAAGAGGAAAAAAGCAAAAAAGAAACAACGCTGCAAAAAAGAAGGAAAACAGAAGCCATAATAATCTCTACAAAATTAAACACGTACAGTGACATGGTCAAACAAATCAAAGAAGCTATACCGAAAGACAGCGAGGAAGCAGTAAAAGGAATCCGCAAAACAAGAAACGGAGACCTATTAATAGAAATTAAAAAAGGTAACCCCAAAACTGAAGAATTAAATAAAAAAAATAGGCGAAAAAAAAAGAATTAAACGACTAAGCGATAAGAAAACATTGATTATATAAGACATCGTGGAAGGAACAACTGAAGACGAAATAAAATCGGCTATCACGGAACACACAGGGGGAAACAACGCATGCACTATAAGGGCAATAAAACCCACACAAAGAGGAACAGAGATGGCCTTTATATCTATAGCAGAAGACGACAGAGGAAATAACCTGGAAGAAGGGGACAAAGTGCGAACAGGACTGGCACTATGTAGAATTAAAAAGTACCACAGCATTAAACAATGCTATAAGTGCTTCCAATACGATCATAGCAGCAAAGACTGCACAAACAAGGACTTAAGCAACTGCTGCAGGAAGTGAGCAAAAGAGGGCCACAAGGAACAAGCCTGTACCGAAGCTCGATACAAGTGCCTAAGCTGCGGGGGTGACCACAAAACCGGTAACAGCAAATGTACCAAACATAGAGAAACCTTGGAGGAGGCAAAGAAACCTTCACCTTCAAAATAATGCAACTTAACGTGGGTAGAAGCTGGGCCTCTCAAGACCTGCTCTACCCCACAGCAATCAAACACAAGGCAGACGTAATAACAATAGCGGAGCCAAACACGAAAACAGGGAAGCCACATTACTACACAGACCCAAGGACCGACACTGCCATAAGAATAATGGATAACAGAATAGCAGCAAACAAAACCGGAGGAGGCGATGGATTCGTCTGGATCCAACTGGGTGAAATGACAGTATACAGCTGCTACTTCTCCCCAAACAGGCCAAACGAAGAATTCCTAAGACAAATAGAGAACACCATAAGGGCCGCAGACACAAAACAACTTATTATCACAGGCGATCTAAATGCTAAAGCTACCTCGTGGGGAAGCAAAAAGACAGACAGAAGAGGGGAAATCACTTTGGACTGGGCCGCGGCACTGGATTTGGAAGTCCTAAACGACGGCTCGCCAACCTTCCAAAGGGGACCCCATGAGTCATGCATCGATCTCACACTGGTAAAGACATGGCCAAAAAACACCAAACTCGACTGGAAGGAATTAAAATATGAAACACTAAGCCTCCACAACTGTATAGAAACAAAAATCAGCGGGAAACAAACAGAAACACAAAATAAAAAAGTAAAGTGGTCACTAAAGACACTAAACAAAGAAAAACTAAAGGAAGAGTTGAAAAAAGAACTTAACAAGGAAATCAGCACGCCAGAAGACTTAACAAGAGCGTTAGCAAACGCCTGTGATAAATCCATGAATAAAATACGAAGGAATGCGCGACCACCAGTATACTGGTGGAATAAAGAAATCGCCACCCTGCGAAAAAAGGCCCTCAAAGAGAGAAGGAACTATCAGAGAAGAAGGAAACAGACACCCGAAGACGCAAGCATACGCCTCAGAGAAACCGCAAAGGAAGCTAGGAAGGAGCTTAGGAACGCTATAGCCAAATCCAAAAGACAGGCATGGGATAAGCTCTGCAAGGAGCTAAACTCAGATATCTGGGAACAAGGATATAAGATAGCAACAAGCAGGCTCAAAATCAGGGAGCCACTGCCTAAGATGGGGAAAGATGAAATGATCCACATAGTTAAAAAGCTGTTTCCCAACGACCAAAAAATAAACTGGATAACAAAAGAGATAGGAAAAGAGGCACCCCAGTTCACGGTAGACGAGCTACTTACTGCAGGAAAAAAGATCAAAGGGAAAAAAGCGCCAGGCCCGGACAATATCCCACCAGAGATCATCAAGGAAGTAATAATAGAACATCCAGATGCAATACTGAAAGTTATGAACACTCTACTAGAGACAGGCACCTTTCCAATAATTTGGAAAACTGCTAACTTCATTCTAATCAAGAAACCAGAAAGGCAGCCGGACGATCCTGGCGGATATAGACCCCTATGTCTCCTAGACACGTTAGGCAAAGTACGCGAACACCTACTGCATGCTAGGATTCTAGAAGAACTGGAAGCAAAACAAAACCTATCGGAAAGACAATTCGGCTTCAGGAAGGGTAGGAGCCAGACGTGGATACAAGGGGGGGTAACGGAGTAATTAACCCCCCCAAGAATCCTAAAGTTAGATCTTAAAATCGAATACTATTCCAATTTCTACTTAAGTTAATACTATTTTTACTTACGTGGAAGTAAAAATTAAGTTTTAATTTATTTTTACGCATAAAAAATAGTGTTATTCAAATCCGAAATTTCATATAAAGGTATTTGACCTTGAACTAAAAAAATTTTCGCCTGCGGCGCCATTTTACCGTTCCATTTTTCAAAATTACCCCCCCTAAGAACATCTCCTGGATCCGCCCTGAGCACCGTACAGGCTGTTCAAGCTGTCAAAGAAATAGCAGAGAAATCAAGGGAAGGTCCATGGCGGAAAAAACAAATCTGCACACTCATAACATTCGATATACATAACGCTTTTAACACGGCAAATTGGCGACAAATAGTAAAAGAATTGAACAAGAGGGAAATATCAAAGTATATAGTGGAAATGATAAAGTCATACCTAGCAGACCGGAAGATTAAAACGATATGTAAAGATGGGGAGGAAATGAACTACCAAGGGAGTCCCGCAAGGATCAGTCCTTGGACCCTTATTGTGGAATCTCAAATACGACGGAGTACTGCAGATACCACTACCGAGCGGAGCAACACGAATTGCCTTTGCAGACGACCTGGCATTGGTAGTGACCGCAGACAATCAAAAGGAACTTATAGAGAAAGTAAACTACAGTTGCCAAGAAATTATAAGATGGCTGCGCGAAGTGGGATTAGACCTAGCCCTCCAGAAAACTGAGGCAATCATCCTCACAGGAGGCAAGAAGACAGTAAACGTAAAATTCTAAGTAGGTAACCAGCAGATAACGCCAAAAAAACAGGTGAAGTCGCCCAATCAGTAATGTCTTATGCTGCACCGATATGGGCAACATCACTGGACAAAGAGAAACACAGAGCTACATTAGCCAGAGTGCAACGGCGGGCAGCAATTAAAACGTGCTCAGCTTATAGAACAGTGGCTGAAGAAGCAGCGCTGGTAATAGCAAACATTCCCCTTATCGACATCACAATAAAAGTGGGTACAAAGATACTACCGAAAGCGCAGAAACAAAGAGAAATCCTAGAGCTATGGCAAGGAAGATGGGTACTAAAGGACTAAAGGACAGTTGACAAGTAGGCTCATCCCAAAGCTAAAAGAATGGACGGAAAGAAAACACGGCGAGGTAAACTTTCACATAACACAGGTATTAACAGGACATGGAAGCTTTGGAGCATACCTACTGAGAATAAAAAAATCAACAAGCAGCACGTGTCATTTCTGCAGTGAAGGATTAGAGGACACAGCAGAGCACACAATGTTTGCCTGCACATATTGGGGAAACGAGAGAAAGACAGTCGAAGATCAAACGGGTCTCATAACACCGGAAAACCTAATCAGAAAGAAATTGGAGTCTGATAGAAGACTTCATAACTAAGACCATAAAAGTGAAAGAGAGTCGAGAAAGGGAAGAAGCAGAAAGACGAGCCTAGGGCAGAAGTCCCAAGAGCCCCGAAGAAATGCGTAAGCGGTACCAGGGCAATTTGGGGCATAAGGGACGGGAGAGTTTAGTGGGTTAAAGTCCCACACTACCCTAACCTTTCGGGGGGTATGCGCTGCTTCGGCATCATACCGGGTGTGCATGAGCATTCTCTCCTACCCATACAAAAAAAGGCTGAAAACCCATTGTACTGGCCTTGCATATTAGCAGCCCCATCTGTCGAATTTCCAATACATTTCTGTATGTCTATTCCCAAATTCTTTAGTATGTCGTAAATTGTTGTGAACAAATTTTGGCCGGTACTGGATGTACAATTGTAAGTTGTAACATATCTGATAATAACACATAACTGATCATGTACGTTAATGTCCTGTGTTGTGTCTATCTGTATACTGAACATTCCAGCTTGTTTGATTTCTTCTACAATCAATTTTTTCATCAAACAATTTATAGAGTCTATAATATAATTGGCAGTTGTTTTTGACATAAATGTTGTTTCAGCAAAGAATCATATTTTGATAATAAGATATTTCCAAAAAATTACCGTGATCCATAGTTTCGTCATACAGAGTGTGAGCTGCCTCACTATTTGTACCTTCCCTGTAGCTGAGTCTACTCTTTCCTATTAATTTCATTGTATCAATAATTCAAGAATTAATTACAATATTACCAAAACTTATCTTTGACTGACTATATGCTTAGAAAAAGACCTTTCGCCAGACGCAATTGATACTGGTAATGTAAGAATTCTTAAAACTACTGAAGTATTTGGAAAGCCAATTCCAGAGTTCTCGGTTCTCGGCACCCTCACGCTTATATATGTTGCTTTCTCTCAATTTCCCGGTACAACATAATTAGTTCAATTTTAAGAAATTCAATTTTATATTCTAAGTATTCTATATTCTAAGTATTTTATTTATTCTTACCTACATTTTTATATTTGATTTTAGCTTAACAATGTATGTATTGCGCCGCCCCTTAGACAATGCAGCCCGCTTGCGGCGGCCCTGGAAAAAATCGTGGTAGAAGCTGAAAATAATTTGGGAAATTATTTATGCGATGAATTATTAGCTGCAGAAGTATTAGTTAATTTACAAAATATGACTTGTGAAATAAAAGAAAAAAGTGTGAGAAGTATAGGAGTTCAAGTTAATACATACAGAAATGCAACGGTGTGTGATTTAATGAAAGACGATTATTCTTTAAGTGCGTTTACTGGAATACATAATCACAAATTATTAAATGTTATAATCATTCTTGTAGAACATATTTATAAAGATACTAGATCTCATAGTCTTTATATCAGAGAAAGAATTATTTTAACTTTTACTAAATTCAAAACAGACATGACTTTTAAATTACTTGCAATATTATTTCATATATCACCCACTCTTTGTGCAAAATATTTTCACGAAATGTTAAAAATTTTATCTCAAGCTTTAAAAAATGGAATTAAGTTTCCCACTAGAGAAGAAATATCAACAAATATACCAAAATGTTTTCAAAATTTCAGTGATACACGCATAGTGTTAAATTGTACGGAAATACACGCTCAGAATCCTAGATATTTATGTTGCAGAGTACGATTTTACTCTTATTATAAAAGTAACGTAACTGTAAAATTTATGATCGGAGTGTCTCCTGCAGGAACAATTATTACATTTGTTAGTAATCCATATGGGGGTCGCGCATCCGACAAGACAATTTTTGAAAACAGCTCCTTGCTGAATTAATTAGAAGATTGCGACACTGTAATGGCTGATAGGGTTCCTGATCGACAATATTTGTGCTCAACATAATTTAAAAATTTACAGACCACCTTTTCTTAGAGGAAGAAACCAGTTCTCAAAAGATGAATCAAAATATACATGCAAAATTGCAGCTGCTAGAGTTCATGTCGAAAGAACTATTCAAAGAATAAAACAATTTAGGATTTTATCTGGCAACTTGCAATGGACTTTTGTTCCCCAAATTAAACATATTTTTAATATTATTTGTGCAATTTACAAATATGTCTAATCCTATTTTATCACCAAATAAATTCGTGTAATTTTAATATAAACATCGTTACTTATATATTTTGTTTACAAATAGTATGCAACATTTTTGAATAATAATTATCCTTAATTTTATACAGCATAGTTTTAGCAAAATTGTAATTAAAAGGTATTTTTATTACATGCATTATATTATCATGCGAAACAAATATAATAAAATAACAATACTCTAAATTTAATAAGGCCATGCCTAATTGTATCTGGCCGAAATACTTTTTTTTTCATTTAAAAAATAATTTCCATTTATATTTTCTAAATACTTTAAGTAAGGTAGTACTTCTTGAATTGTATTATCCTTTCCTTTTACTGGACATTTAATTTCTATTAAAATTGTAGGTCTATTATGTTCGAATAAAACTCCGTCGGGAGAAAATCCCAACCATGGATTACTATGTGATACAATAAGCCCAAATTTTTAAATATCTGCATTCATATTTAAAGCAAATAATTCTCGTGCTTTTTCTTCAGTTTCTTGGCCATATCGCATAGCTTGTGTTGTTACGGTTTTTGGCCAAAAATATAGTGCTGCCTTGTAATTCCAATTATCTCTTGCATAACTATAAATACTATAGCACCGAGATCCTGTTATTCTGAATTTTCTTTCGGACATCCACTTTTTTTGAGATAATGTACTATCTGGCAAAGTTTCAATGCAGATTTCTTCAACAATACAATTATTAAATAATGTTGAGTAGGTAATTTTGCAACAATCATTTGGAAAATTAATTTCAAATGCGCTTGTTTCAAGCATAATAATTAGTGATGCCGTTTGTCGAGAGTAGTCGAGAGTGCACCCGACTATCGTCTCGACTCGGAATTTCCAAAACTAATAAAAGTCACTCTCGTCTCGTCTCGAAATTTCTCGACTAATCTCGACATGAAGTCGAGAGTCTCGAAAATCTCGAATCAACTTGGGTTGTGTGGTATTTATTTATTTGACATGCAAAACAACGGCCAGTGGTTAGCTCAGCGGTAGAGGATCCGCCTAGCATGCTAGCGGTCCCCAGTTCGATTCCCAGCGCAACCGTCAATAATACCACTGGGTCCGAGTGGTTGGATTCCACTATAATAACATCTACCATTCTGTAATTGGGAGTTAATCCTGTAGGATGGTTCCATCAAAAAAAAAAGTCAGTATTAGTTTGTTAGTGTTAGTGCGGCCTAGGTCCAGTCTTATGGGATTACTTATACGTATTTTGTACGAAATAACTCTTTTCTCTTTTGTGATATATTTAACTCTAACTAATACATGTTTATTATATTCCACGGTACTTCATCTATACTTGACTAGTTAGGTACCTAAATTTATAATTTTTATAATTGAAATTAATTTTTGCTAATTAATAAAAATGTTTCGTATAGGTACCTATATCTTTACTAAACTTATTATATATTTTTATTAAATATCTAATTGATTTATGTAGATCAAAATAAAGATTTTATTTTTAAACATGTAAGTTTGTATACATTTATTAATTGTTTGTTGATCTTGGGAATATTACTTAAAATCACGCTTAAAATAAAACTTTTTTGTGAAAGATTCCATTTATGATCTGGTCCTGATATTCCAGCATCATTAGAATGTAAAAATGCGTCACGGACAAGAAGTGAAACTTTTTTGAGAGTAATTGTTTAATCCTATCATATTCACAAAAGCATATTTCTGTTAATTTTAACTTTAAGCAAATAGTTACTAATCAATTATAAAACGAGACTCGAGAGTCTCGAAGAGACTCTCGGCGAGAATTGATACTGGTCTCGTCTCGGTTCGAATTTGTAGTCGAGAGTTGCCTCATGGTGTCGTCTCGATTTTCTCAACAAGACGAGACGAGACCGAGACTAGTCTCGACTCTCGCGGCAACACTAATAATAATACTCTCCGCAGCATTATTTAATTAATATGTAACGTATACAAAGTCAGCTTCATTATCAAGGATTTGGTTTTTTATTGGTAAATGTCGGCAAGTTCTAAGGGAAAAAATTTAAATAATGATTTATTTACGCGTGTAGTAGGTACCTGTGTAGATGAAGCCACTAAAGAATTTAAAAAATCCTGTGAAATGCCGTCAGTCTCATAATGATTAATTTTTTTTTATACAAGTCATTTGACTAATGTCTACAGGTTTGTATTTATCTTGTGCTGTAGATTTTGCTGTCGTCCACACACATTTTATATCCGTTTGAGATAAAGTTTCAAATTCATTCACTGATTTTCTAAAACAAAGCAGAAAACAGAAAGCGCTAAATAAGTTAAAGCATATTTTGTTTAAAATCAATACTGTGTGAACGTGCATTTTCACATTAAAATACATTAACACCTTGTACACAATAGAAGTACAGCAGATATATGTTTACATCTGCCCGAATTTCCAGCCTTTGCATGAACATGACATTTTTTTTATTTGCACTTTATTAGCTTTCAGCTCTAAAATTCCTTCAATAATATGAGGATTTGCATTCAAGGCTGAAGTCTGGCGACATAAAGAATATAATGGAATGTTATTTTTATTAATATTTTGTTGAGTTTTCCGCATAATAAAATGTGGCCAGCTTCATTTGGATTTGTTTCTAAGTATGAAAAATAATCTCGCAACCAATTTTGAATTATAATATAAGTAAGTACCTATCTAAGCAGTACTTTTAAGTTAGATGAGTGTAATATTTTATTATTTATGAACTTATTATTCTGTTACATTACTCATAATCTAATTATAATGAGCAGGATACCTACTTTGTAATTAAAATATTATTTGAGGTATGCTGTAAAACAAAGATAAACAACATAAAAAATATGCATGTAACCTAACACCATGCAAATTGACATTTGCAATCACATAACCTCTAGTTCACTTGGAAGCCGCATTGGCGCTGCGATCTTATTTTCATTCGCCTATACTGGAGCTAAATTACTGTGTGTAAAGCTAAGTTTCCATGCATGCCTTTCACCCGATCCGTTCTATACGTTGCAAGTTGTGATTGGCTAGATTCAAATTATGAAAAATTGGCGCGTTGGTAAATGTACCGACGGACAGAGTTCGTCTACTCTCTACTCGTTGCAGCGCGACCTTGAAAACGGATGCTTTGATATGACAGTTTGATAGTTAGCAAGTGGTTTCATACGGTTATTTGTAGTATTTGTATTTGTTTGGTTTATTTAGATAAACCAAACAAAAACAAAAACATGACTAGCTTCGTAAGTTTATAACATCGTAATAAATATTATATCATAACACCGGTGAATCTAACCTTTAAAGAAGTACTAATCAAAACATCAAAACGGATGGAACGCAACGGACACATGTGAACAGTCTAAATTTCATACGTCGTCAAGTATTTTTGTGAATATATTATTTCGTTAGTATTGGATTATTTATGTTGTTGTTCTCTTTCTTTGTATTTTCTTTATAAAATATAAAAATGTATGGTACGGTATAAACAAAGTAATTATTTTCTAGTTTATCATTACATTTTACACAGTAGCCAAATAAATTTGAAAGACAAGTATTATAAAATTTTAGTAAACAATAAAATATTATAAACTAACTGGACTGTTATAATGTCAAAATGATCTTCACAAGCGTCAAGATTTCCAGTCTTTCTAATATCAGGCGCGACAGCTTCAAACCAATTTGCCCTTGTTTTTGAATTTTTTGGAACCGTAACATAAATTTTCTTCGGAGTTCTTTGAGAATTATTTAATCATACCGGTACAAAACAGTATTTAATTACCATAAAAATGAGAATTATCGTTCATACCTAAAAAGGAAAAATTAACATTTACCTAATAATATCTTAAACCTCAGCAGTTTTTTTAAATTATTGCCTGACTTGCACAATCACTTCATTATCTTCATAAATATGATTTAATCGTCAAACACGATATGAAACAGTTTGGTTATGTTTTTCTGTTGACGTTTGTACTGTGTTGAAGTGTAAGAAACGGCCTACGTATCAGTCCTTGTCAGCGCGGTGAACGTATGTTCTCAGTGCCAATTACGTCACACAATCAGACACGGCATCGTTCTTCGCGGCAACTATTTTTTAAAACTTTATGAAATTTTTTCTGGCTTATTAGCAACCTTTTGGCAAAAAGAAAAAATACGGATTTAATATTTTAATGTATAAAAAAATCGTGGAATATTCCATTCAAATATCCCGACCTGAGAGACAAGATTAAGTAATGTAGGGAGGGTAGGGGGAGGTGCAAAGTTTAATAATATATTATATCCTAACAAATCCTTAATACTCCAGTCAAAATACGGGTTTGGTTGTATTATTACTGGCAACTACCAGATTTGGTCTAGTATAGGTTTTTTGGATCGCTGAACACGAATTTCGGGATCATTTTGTAAAGAAATGTGCGGAACACCCTTAAATTTGCAAAAACTACCCCCAAAATGGTTCTTTTTTATATAATCGCACTTTGAGTGCCCAGATTTCGCACAAAGGGGTTTTTTGGATCGCTGATCAAGAATTTCGGGGATTTTTTTATAAAAATTAATATTTCACACTTAAATTAGCTAAAACTAACCCCAAAAAGGTATTTTTGCTATTTTCGCACTTTGAGCGTCCAGATTTAGTCCTTATAGGTTTTTTGGATCGCTGTTCAAGAATTTCGGTTTTTTTAAATAAACATTAATATTTCACCCTTAAATTTCCTTAAAGTACCCCCCAAAAAGGGTGTCTTTGTTATTTTCGCACTTTGTGCTAATTTAAGGGTGAAATATTAATTTTTATTAAAAAAAATCCCCGAAATTCTTGATCAGTGACCCAAAAAACCCCTATGTGCCAAATCTGGGCACTCAAAGTGCGAATATAGAAAAAATACCCAATTTTGGGGGTAATTTTAGCAAATTTAAGGATGTTCCGCACATTTCTTTACAAAATGACCCCGAAATTCGTGATCAGCGACTCAAAAAACCTATACTAGACCAAATCTGGTAGTTGCCAGTAATAATACAACCCTCCCCCGTATTTTGACTGGAGTATAACCCCAGAGTTTTACTATTCATCCCTAGGATTTACCCTGTCCATAATATCATGGACAACATGCATGTAACATTTGAATTGCCGTCGTTTCGGGTTTTGTAAAAGTCTGTGCAAATATAAGGATGTGTTTATAATTTCGTGTGATGCATATTTGGATAAAATATAGAGTTGTGTTTATATATTTAAAATCTTTGTTACATACACTTTGAACCCCTTTAACCTTATAACCAGGACCGCGCCAAGTCCAATAGGCGCCGTCGTGCAACTTCTTCTTTCGAAGCATATATGCTGCCAAGCAAAAGAATTCATCCTATGGCTTCCTCTATAACTGGATTAAGTTTGAATGATGACCGTTTGTTTCACTTTAATCAGCAAGTAGAAACATCTTCTGCTGCAAAAGTTGCTGAATATTTTATTGTGTTCTTACATAGCTTTCGGACTCAAATACTGTTGGTCGGACATACTATTGTTAAATTCAATGCCCCAAAATTTTTGGCTTGGTTGAAACAATACGACTAGGATAAGACTTTAACTTCATTTTTATATGGATTTACAGACACCATTCCATTACTTCGGCAAGGAAAAATCGGTAAATAAGAAAGTTTAGCCAAACAGTTTCTCACAGGACCAGAATGGGAAGCAGTTCATAGACAGGCTCATAACGCTCAAGCCGATTGTGAAACGCTACAAGGTATTCTGCTTCATTTTTCGATTGGTGACGATATTCTAAAGCAAGAAAGCTTTATCAAAAAAAGAATATTACGAACGTGATGCGTTAACTAACAAGCAACGTGAAATCTTACCCCAACTGAGTCAACTGAATGGAGTTATATCGCCCTCAATGTTAGAAAAATTGGCTCGACACGGTATTACATTTGAGGACTTAAAAAGGGAACTAACTGAGAATGGTGAGAAAGGTATTAAAGCATGTTTGGGAGTACGTATACATGGGAAACCAAGAGTCACCGTCAATTCGACAATTGTCACCAAAATTATAACTCTTGTAAAAAAAAATTATGATGTATGATTTTTTCCCATTATATAGGTGGGCACAAAAATAAATAAATAATAAAATTATTTTTCTTTGAATTACTGATTTTTATTGAAAAACTATTGCATTAACCTATTTGTACTAAATAATCGTTATTAGTTATTATCACAATTGATAATCGTAATCACATTTCTAAAATTAAATATGGTTGCATCTCTAGAAAAAAGTTAAACGTTTAAATTAGTAACTTAATATTTCTATTAATTTTACAACCCTTCATCAAATTCATAAACTCCCGATAATATAGCGTTTCGGGTTATTCACTACCATTGAAATTGATCGTTACATTATGTTACATTTGATTTTATTCCATATTTAGATGAAGTATTGCTACGTAGTAGCGGTGTTAGCGCAATGCGCGAGCTCTCGGCTAGACTCAGGGAGGCAGGGCCGGAGTAAGTGAAATATATAATATGATTTGAACAAAAATAATTAAATTGACACATACCTTTTGGGCGCCACTCTGCCAAAAGAACGACGCGTGGACTGAGGCGCGCTTGTATGTCGTCCTGAAACGGCTCAGAGGAATTTATATTGAAATTAAAAGGCAGAAAGTTGAAAATCGTTACTAGTATATTAAAGTCCCAAATGATACACAATATTGATGATGATGATGATATGATTATGATGGTGACGTAATGTGGTCACGCGCAAAATAAAAGGGGCAACAGGGTGTTAGTACTTGCGGGCAAGTGCGGTTCTGGTGATGACGTTGTACACTCTTTCGGCTGTGCGGTTGGCGATGAAAACTGATGACGGCGTGGTGAAGAGGGTTCCCACACAGACAGAGTGTGGAACCTGGTGGAAGATGCGGTGCAGATGGTGGCGAACAATATAATTACGCAACCACTAAATACTCTGGCTCAGTCCAAGACTCGAGACCGGCACAACGGCACTTAATGTTTATAAAATTAATACTTGAGTCGATGAATAATATTTAAATATGCCAGTAGGCTAATTATTTAGAATCCGCACTATGGCGACGAAACCACAGACTTTAAACGTGACGACTGTCTCCACACTCTCGCACACACTAACGTTTTTACTTGTTTCTCACCAAATTTAATTAATTTAAATTATTGTCACTCGCGCACTCCGAACTTCTTCGACAACACAGAGAGGGCCTTAATGGCATGAATATGAATGAATAAATGAAGATGCGTGAAAATAAATTCTCTTACAACTAACAATTTTTGAAAAATTAACGTAACAATAATTTCATGCGCACCAAATTCATAACTTTAATGCACTAACTCAAATTTATCATTTGAACTTCGCGCGTTTTCCGAATACAACCGAAGAGATTCATTTCTCTATCATGCGTCGCCATGTAAGTTGTATTTTGTTGCAGTTTTTACTTGATTACCCTTTTAAATACCCCATATGACAGGTAAAAGTAAATGTAATTGAATTCCTTATTAAATTTTTCAATTTGTCAACATGAATAACTTCACTATTGCGAAATATACAAGCCCGCGATCACTAACCCATATATGATAATACATTTTCAAAACCATATTATTCAAAATTTAGTGCCGTAAGGCTCTAAATAGTACGTGATATTTTGAAGAAAACGATTTAAACTTTAATTTTAATGAGTTTAATAGGACTTCTCATAACTTTCGTCTCACGGCCATACTACCTTAGTATTTTAAATTTAAATACGTGTATGCTATAGCTATATGACGCGATACAGTCTCTGGTTTAGTTCCTAAAATCACGTACAGATAGCGCCCAAGTCAACATAAAAAGTTGCAATTAACACACTTTTTGCTCTTCTTGGACGGTAGTTTTTGCTCTGTGGTATAATCTTTAAAAATATTTACCGGCGATGTCTTTCTTATTTGTTGTGTTTCCTAAAAATGGAGTTAAACGGCCTAAAATATATAATAATCAACACGACCCAAGAATATATGTAAGTATAATGACAAATAATATTATTTTATTATTACTTCATAACAAAAATCATTTTAACAGAAAGATTTTGTTTTTGTTGTTATAAAGGTATCAAATGTAATGTTTAGGTCCTTGCCCTTGCTGTTATTGTGTTATTTCAGTAAATCCTATGATTTAAATATTATAAATAATAATATTTAATGATAATTAAAAACACAGTTATTAATAATTTTTTGTTTGTAGATACTATTGCTGTGCCAAAAAAACTTCTCTGTCCTGGCTCAATTAAAGTAAATAGGGCATCAGGAGAAGTTACTGTTCTTACAGTACACAATGGGCACCAAGAAATGCACCTGATTTTGTAGATCAGTTTCGAAGTAGGCTGGTGGAACGGGCAATTGGTGAACGCATATCTCTACGAGATATATACGACGAGGAAGCGGCTCAGTGAGTACATTTTGTATCTGTGTGTAATATTGGCAACAATCATATACAGAAATGTCCAATAAAACTGTTTAAGCATGGGGATCTCGAGAACCATAAGAGATACGAAGTTGGTTAAATTAGACAAAAGTTGTCTCTTAAAAAATTTTATTTTTCCACAAAAATGCATAGGTGACTAAATGTGAGCGAAAATGTAAATTTTGCAATTTCGTTTTTCACGTATAACTTTTTTGTTTGAATAAGTACAAGTTTTTGATTTGCACTTTTGCAGGCACTTTTTAACAAGGAATTCACAGCAGTCCTCTAAATTTTCATATCTCGTTCAGATTTCGAGAAATTCAAGCCAAATTCAAATTTTCAAATGGAGCTCATAGAAGGCTATGATTTGTCTTAATAGAGATTTTTTCTCTCTTTTCAACGATATAAAACACAAGTACATTGAAATTAAAATAAAGGCAGAAATAACAAAATAAATTTTTTTTAAATTGTTTTTATGAAAGGAGACCACAAATATTAATTTTTCTAAAAAGTATTAAATTATGCTAATAGAGCGAAGGCTGGTGTATACCCCCCATCCCTCCCCCCCCGTGGGAATATTCGACACATACATTTTTGTGTTTGTATTGACATGTACTTTAAGGTTTTAGGTGTTTGCCACTCGCGAATTACAGCATATCCCGGAAAAAACCCAAAAATATAATGAAAACTACTATAAATGATATATACAGTGGCCGCCGCTTTCTGGGATAACTGGTTAATTGAATCAACCGCTTAAATTGAAATAAATTACGTAGAGCAAAACTGAATCACTTTTTACATTGAAAATCCGCTGCTTATCGGGATCAAACCACCGTTTTACCGCCGTTTTAATGGTCCTACTTGAGCCACAGTTAAAAAAAAACAAACAAATTTTTGTATTTTTAAATTTTTGTGTGTTTAATCAACTCTAATTTCTATACGGATAAAGATATCGACTTGCGGTTTGCGGCGTTGGATTCCTTATTAAATTTTACGTAAGAAACATTATATTAAATTTTTTGTAAGACCCTTGATAACCCAAAATTTAACTATTATCTTCTAGTGAAAATAGCAAAATTTCAAAATTTTAAATATTTTTTGTGTTTAATCAACTCTAGTTTCTGAACGGATAAAGGTATTGACTTCTGGTTTGCGGCATTGGATTCCTTGAACAATTTTATGTAACATACATTGTACTATTTTGTTTTGAAGACCCTCTAATAATCCGAAATTTCATTATTTTCTCCGAGAGAAAATTGTAAAATTTTACAATTTTAAAAGTTTCTTGTGTTTAATCAACGTTAATTTCTGAACGGATCAAGATATCGACTTCCGGTTCTCGGAATTGGATTCCTCAGACATTTTTATGTAAAATACAAAGTATAATTTTTTTAAATGTGCCTTTGATAAGCCGAAATTTAATGATTTTCTCCAATAGAAAATTATTAAATTTTATAATTATTATAGTACCTTGTGTTTAATCAATTCTAGTTTCTGAACGGATAAAGATATTGACTTCCGGTTTGCGGCATTGGATTCCTCAGGTATTTTTATGTAAGATACATTGTACTATTTTTTTAATAGGCCTTTGATAAGCCGAAATTTAATGATTTTCTCCAAGAGAAAAATATAAAATTTTATAATTATTATAGTTCCTTGTGTTTAATCAATTCTAGTTTCTGAACGGATAAAGCTATTGACTTCCGGTTTGCGGCATTGAATTCCTCAGGCATTTTTATGTAAGATACATCGTACAATTTTTTAAGGGCCTTTTATAAGCCGAAATTTAATGGTTTTCTCCAAATGAAAATTATAAAATTTTAGAATTCTTATTTTTATTTATTTTAGAATTTTTCTTGAGTTTAATCAATTCTAGTTTCTGAACGGATAAAGAGTTTTTTATAAGCCGAAATACACAAACAAATATTAAAAATTCTGAAATTTTGCAATTTTCGTTTGTTTTTCTTTATTTTCCGGAATATGCTGTAATTTAAAAAAGGCAAACAACTGAATTCTTAATCTGGTAGGTAATACCAACAAAAAAAAGTATAAGTCATAAATGCCCACGGGGGGGGGGGGGTGGAGGGTTTCATATTGGTGGCCCATGGTCTATAACTAAATTACGATGAATGGCGCAAATTGCACTTAAAAGTAATTTTTAGTTTCCGAGATATGAGCGTTCAAAATTTTGGTCCAAAGTCGAAATAAGGTTATTCACTTGCCATTATTTTGGGTGAAAATTATAATTTTTTTAAAAAATAAGCGCATTATTTTAATTAAATTAAGACGAATCAAATGTTTTATAATTATAATGATTTTATCGATATTAGTAAAAACAATGAAAAAAAATATTTATTTTTTAATTTCTGCCTCTTTTAAAATTTCAATGTACTTGTGTTTCATATCGTTGAAAAGAGAAAAAAATCTCTATTAAGACGGGTCATAGGCTACTATGAGCTCCATATAAAAATTTGAATTTGGTTTGAATTTCTCAAAATCTGTACGACATAAAAAAAATTTGAGGACCATGTGCAAATTAAAAACTTGTACTAATTCAAACAAATAAATTATACGTGAAAAACGAAATTGACAAAATTTACATTTTCGCTCACATCTAGTCACCTATGCATTTTTGTGAGAAAACAAAAACATTTCTAAATTGGGCCTCTAAAGGAGCCATTTTTGCCTAATTTAACCAACTTCGTATCTCTTCTGGGTCTCGAGATCCCTATGTGCTAAAACGGTTTCATTGGACAGCCTGTATATTATATTTTACTCTTGTTCGAACCATAAGAATTAATTTTATATTTATATTTAAACGGTATTACAAAAATTTGAAATAATTTTGTGTTAAGCCAATACTTAGATAAAAATACTGAATGCATTTGTTTCGCTTTATCGTAATACTCGTATATCGAAACTGTGAAATACCTCGTTTTTTATAATATTGTACATTGTACTGATAGAAAAATTATTTTATTTTTATTATGTTATTGACAAATTAATTTTGTAGAGCTTTACTATATAATTTTCCGCGTGCTGAAAGTTGCTGTTGCATGCCCGCCAACGTCATAATCTGCCAATTGGTGGACCTCGGTTGCCTAATTAACGATCCGCAGTGGCGTAATAAGTTTATAACGATAGTAGATGGAACTAGGGAACCTTTTTAAAAATAGGTACATAATTAATGTGGAGGCAGGAAATGCTCTGCTGTTCGCGTCGCAAACTCTGATTGACAGAGTGGTTGGGGGTGTGCATGAGGTGCATGTGGATGGCACTTTCAAGTGCGTGCCTGCAGCACCTCGTGCACATCAACCTCTCGTTATAATTGTAATTGTGCAAAACAAGGTATTTTTGTATTTATTTTACAGGTGCATTGAAATACTCGTATATAAATAGGGATCTGCGGTAAATGTTTTACGTATGCTCGTTGATGATAACCTGAAATGGAATCTTCAAATTTATTCCTTATGCAGTAGACTGGCCTCTTGAATTTTTCTACTTCGTCAGCTATCTGAATGTCTGAATATTAAATTAATTAATTAATTAAATGTCTTATCACAGTTTATTTCGCCCTCTTTCACAGCATTTTACTATATGGTGTAGGACTTTGGGGTAATGCTTCTAGTGTAATTCGAGTTTTTCGACTGCAAAAAAAGAAGGCTATTAGAGTAATCTCGTGAACACTGTAGACCGCTATTTAAAAAGTACGCTATCATGCCTTTACCTTGTTGTTATATTTATAGTGTACTAATTGAAATACACAATAACAAGAATCGTTATGCGAGAGGATGTGATATTCATCAGTACGGGACCAGATCAGGGGATCTTCTTCGCCCTATTAAATATAGACTTGCGATTTCAGCACGAAATTCAACAGACTTTGATCTCTACAATCATTTACCAATCGATCTATAGCAATTAGAAATTAATGGCCATTTGCACTACTTCGGTTTAGCGCTAACCTGTAGTTAAAGTGTTGGTTATGTTGTAAACTTCGTTGCACAGGTTCTTAACTAGTGGTTAAACAGTCTAATTTTTAGTTAATTTTAATTAGTGGATTCTGTAGGGTTTAAGTGAATAACTAGAAGTTAACCTACAAATTTCGACGATAATGTCGAGATATTTGATATTTTTTACTTATATTGCGCAGATTACCAGGACCAGGACGAATAGATAAAATGAGCTAATCATATTTATGATTTTATTTGCTAGATTACGTTTAACAAATTAGTTTTAGACTGAACTGAAGTATCTTATATATTGATACACGCACAATAATGATAAGTGATAACAAAATA
Source organism: Agonum fuliginosum (assembly GCA_947534325.1). Classification (NCBI taxonomy): domain Eukaryota; kingdom Metazoa; phylum Arthropoda; class Insecta; order Coleoptera; family Carabidae; genus Agonum; species Agonum fuliginosum. The sequence goes on from OX384044.1 coordinate 2,837,882, forward strand.
ATGTTATACACATTAAATATGTTCAAATTAAATGTCCATCGCTATTATTGTTTGTCCTTTTTGCTCGTCGATGAAATCAAATGTCACTTTATACGAATTTTATGCCAAAGTTTACACTATTTCTTTATAACTTTTTTTCCTCTAAAGTAGCACCATAATCAATTATAGAATATTTATATAACATCATATAACACTGAAGATAAATTATTGCAATTATATAAACTCACAAACTCACTTGGTTATAGAAATGTCATTTTCACCTGTCAATAATTTATTATATGTCAAACCAAACTGATTTATATTTAAAATTGATAACTTTTTGTATTTGTATACAGAATTCCGACAGAATAAAACGATTCTAACAGCAACACATAAAAAATATTGCAAAATTCACTATATTTCTTTAAAACATCACTAGCATATCATTCATTTTTTGATCTAAAATAAATAGTTCTAATATTTATAGATTTACTTAACTATGACCTAAAATTATGCTGTGCAATGCAAATAAAATTTAACCAGTAGTTAAGGTTAACCTATTGTCAGCTAACCATCAGTTTTAACCCGAACTCGTGCAAATGGCCATCAAACTTTTAAATCTCATTTAAGAAAACTGCTACTCCACCACTGTTTCTACTCTGTTCAGGAATATTCTATGCAACTGATCTAAGTGTCTAGCTTTTTCTTTCTTTTTAATTATAAAAATAAAATACTAGTAATTAAATTTTAGGTGAGACACGCTTATAATTATATGTAAATTATTAATTTGTTTTTGTCTTTGTGTCATATGTACGATATTTATTTATTTAAATGCCATGTAGCTTAACATGATGAATAAAATTTATTATTTATATTAAATGAGAATTTTAATTAATTTTAGACAATACCAGTGGCTTATGCACTCATGAGCAACAGGACAAGGGCGCTTTATATAGAAATATTTCGTTGATTTTCAGTTTTGGCTCCTACCCTTCAACCTCGGCTTACAATGTCAGATTTTGAGGGGGCATTAAGGTCAGCTCTTCTTACATGTAATCCGCAAGCCGAGGTTGTAGGTTGTTTCTTTCACTACACAACTGTAAGTACGAAAATTCAAATCAAATAAATCTGGACATAATAGCTGTCTCAAATAAAATAATTAGTAATTAGAATCTGGAACACTGTAAGGCATAAGTAGGTTATGGTATCTAAATATATATTTTATTTTAGGCTGTTTGGAAAATGGGTACAAGGCTGGGTCATATGACCAATATGACTGAAAACAAAAAAAAAGCTATACGGATGCTTATGGCGTTACCATTATTTCCGGCAGAACTGTTCGAAGAGTGACTGGATGAAATCCACAATTGGTGCGATCAAGAACAGCTAAACCCAGTGGCGTAGCGAGCATAAGTGGCGCCCGGGGCACGATATAATTTTGGCGCCCTCCGAAAAACATATAGTAATATAATATATAGCAGGGGCGGCTAAACTTTTAGGAGTTGAGGGCGACTTTTTTGTTGAAAGTATAATCGCGGGCGACTATCGATGAGAAAATTGGCGACGACCTTTTTTGTAGCTCGCTGGATGTAAAATCCAATGAAAAAATTGTCGAAAACCTTTTTTTAGCTCGTCGAACATAAAATTGAAAAAAAAAATTTGAAGACTTTTTTATTAGCTCGCCAAATATAAAAATCGCCTTTTTTAGCTGTCCGAATCGGCTTCGCGGGCTACTTCCAAGGCCTCCCGGGACCGATCGACCGCGGTCAACGTCTTGGTAACCTCTGATATATAAAATATCGTCGTCTAAGAAGCAATATAACATAAATCAATTTAAATATAGGCTATATTAGGCTTCTTTATTAATAGTAGTGTATTGTTTTTTATCGTTTTAAAATAACAAGTGTGAGCTGCTTGCATTTCATCTAAACATTATTACGCTATCTTAAAAAAATAAAGTTTTTAGATAGAAAGAAGAAAGAATGTTTGTATACGGAGATATTTGATGGGTCCGACGATTTGGCCCCCATAAATTAAGATATTCGTGCCAAAAGCTAGCTCCCGATTCTTTTCAGTTTGCTCTAGCTAGCTCCACTAACCATATACCTAGCACCTAATTAATACCAGAAATATAAAGGGTTACATTCGGAGGGGGGCCAAGTCGACGCCAGCCCCCCCCAAGTCAAATATTTCATATGAAAAGCAAGCTCCAAATACTTCTTCTCTGGCTCTAGCTAGCTCCATTCAAATTAAAGCTAGCTCCACCACCCTTATAATTTTAGAAATTTTTCAAAAATGTAATCCTAGCCCCTCCAAATTAAGATATTCGCGTCAAAAGCTAGCTCCTGACTATATATAGTTTGCTGTTGCTAGCTCCACTTATTATATAACTAGTACTTAATTATTACCAGAGATATTACGGGTTACATTCGGGGGGGGCCAAGTCGACACCAGCCTCTCCAAGTCAAATATTTCATATGAAAAGCATGCTTCAAATACTACTAATCTGGCTCCAGCTAGCTCCATTAAAATTAAAGCTAGCACCATCACCGTTAGTATTTTAGAAATTTAAAGACAAAAAATTCTAGCCCGTCCAACTTAAGATATTTGTGTCAAAAGCTAGCTCCTGACTATTTGTACTTTGCTGTTGCTAGCTCCACTTACCATATAACTAGCACTTCATTATTACCAGAAATTTTAAGAAGTGCGAGAGCTAGCGACTAGTGCAGTTGTCGGTAACTATTTTGAAGAGCGGGTAAAGTTCAATAGCAACATTCAAATGAACATATATCGATTTTAAAGTGAAATCTTTAAATTTAATTTAAATAAAGGTATTCGGGTCAAAAGTTAACTCCTGATTAGGTATTTATAATTTTCTCTACCTAGCTCCGCTAACCATAAACTAGCACCTAATTATAAGGAAAGATATTTTGGATTACCATATGCGAATTTTTTTTTTTTAATTTTCCTAATTAGTAGGTACTACGTAGTATATCAAATTATATAACATATTAAAGTTTCGTGCAGAGATATAAAAACACCTTAGGAATTGTTATCGTGATTTTTTTGATTTTTCACATCATCTGTCATCTGTCAAAAAAAGACCAATAAAAATGCAGAATATTGAATTTCACAGCCAATAAAAATGAGTAGACTTGATTATTTTGTACTATACTATATTTAATAACTAATCGGACAAATCTGAAGTTGGAATGCTAAAACTGATTGTTTTTGATTGATGGCTGATGTACATAACAACAGATTTATATCACACAAACTTTGTAATGTAAACAAACGAATGTTCTCCATCTTGTCTCGTCAGCTGTTGTCAGTGACTGTATCGAGTTTTCCCGCTAATAAAGCTTGAATTACATTATACTTTTTTCGGCTAGAAACTTTGACAATTTTCATACTTAATTCTAGAATGCTCACTTGGATAATGTAAATCAAGAAAATTTCGATCCAAGTTTCATACTAGAACCGTCTTTTTATATAACCTCAAAAATAATAAAGTTAGTGACAGCAGAATAACTAAATTGTAGGTACATAAAACTTCATCACTAATACATTAACCGAGTACGTTGACAACCTTCGAGCATATACTGACTAGAGGCCGCCTTACGACGTTTGTTGTGATCGGAAGATATGCGGTAGGGGAGATTTGCGGGGTCGGAAGCCGTGATGTATTGAGGGATGCGTAATTTCTTAGTATTATTCCACAAAGTAAAATAATACTCACACAACCTCATTAAACTTTTCACAAAGTAAACGCAGAACTTAGGGTTATAGTAAAATGACATGTGTGACAAGAAGTAACAAAGAATAACAGCAAAACGCTGCCCGCAATACACCATGACTTCCAGCCCCGCAAGTCCCTCCTACTGCATATCTTCCGATCACAACAAGCTATGCATTGGTATAGGGAATTACTTCTCTAGTCAGTATATGCTCGAAGTTGACAACCTCAACTGACAATTACATTTCTTTTTAAATTTTCAATGGCAGTATTGGTCGATGAGCTAAATAAAATATATCAGTGCAAGAACAAATTTTAAAACTAGATTCTAGCCGAATTAAGTATCTAAAAAAAGTTCTTTTTTCTAGCCGAAAAAAGTATAATGTAATTCAAGCTTAAGACAAATTTAATTTTGCCGCCAAAAAAATCTTGTGATATTTTTCTCGTACTTACACAGTGTAAATATGGTTCAGCGAGACAACTTCAAGTTTCGTTTCTAGCGCTTTCAAATTTGGAACAGTAATAGCTAAGAATCTGTCTTGAAACATAGGTATATTAAAATGTTAGTCCGCCATCTTGAAACAAAATGGTGGCTAGCTAACTCAAAATGTACTGCACCGATTGGGTTCAAATTTGTAATGGTTATAACTTATGATCTAACTTATGACATGAGCATACTAAAATATCAGTTCGCCATCTTTAAACAAAATGGCGTAACCGATTGGGTTCAAATTTGGTATGGTATCATGGGCGTAGTTAGAATTGCCACCGTGTATTGTATGGTAATAACTTAGAATTCTTATAACGAGATTCCTTTAAATTCGAGTTGGAGGCGTAGCAACGATAGCCGGGTTCGCTAGTTTTTATATATACAAATATTACCGAACTACCGAACTAAAATATTAGTTACATCGTTATAAGAACTTTAATTTTAGATTATATTTAAAAAAAAAATCTGACGTGGACACCACATGACTTCCTTGTACTCCTATTAAACTGTTCATACTTTTCTTAATAACTAAAATGTAGAAATATAATAATAATATAATATTATACAAATATATTAATATAATAAGTATAAGTACTACTACTACTGCTACTATACTCACAAATATATTTTAGTCATGTTATTTAAACTGCAGAAGAAGATATAAAGCATATTTTACTATTGTCACTGTCATGTCATAATCATTTAAATTTTACGTAGTAACAAATGTTAATCGATCATGGACTACAAGATACCGAAATACTAAATTATAAATATATACTTTAATTATTCTTAAATGATACCAGATACAAAAATATTTATAAAATACCGATTGTAGGTAATAATCACATAATCTTTCATTTAATATAAAAAAATTGTCCTAAATTAAATATTTATCGAAATATTTGAAAAAGTACTACTTCCGGTTTATAGATTGAAACCAAAAATAGGAGGTGCACAACTAGATGCTATAACAGTCCTAAATACAAAATTTCAACTTTCTACGTTTAACCGTATTTGAGTTATGCGACACACATACGTCCGTCCGTCCGTACGTACGTCCGTACGTACAGACGTCACGACGAAACTAGTCATAATGGATTCAGAAAAGGTCAAAACGGATATTTCTGTCAAAATCTGAAAACCGAAATTTTTCGCGATTACAATACTTTCTTATTACTCCGTACAAGGAAGTAAAAAGACTAATACCATAAGTAATCGTAGTTATGTCGATTATTTTTCTGGTAGTATGTATGTTCCTTGTGCTTGGATATGAGTATATAACATAACTACCAGAAAAATAATCTACTTAACTATGACTACGAATGGGATTCAAGAGATTATTCATATTAAATTAAAATGACAAAAAATGCTGTTATCCATGAATTCAGAAAACAAATATTTTGATAAAATTTAAATGTAACGCCAAATGTGTATAATGTGTTTTTTGGTGTTTCTTTACAAATAAAATAGTGTATTTCAAGTGAAAAATGTTCTTGCCCTTTGCACTAGTCCAGAGATAGAAATGGTGCAATAAAAATGGGAAATATAGATTATAATTATAATAAAAATGTTCATTTGTTAAATAGTCACCTAAAACTTTGTAATGTAAACAAACGAATGTTCTCCATCTTGTTTCGTCAGCTGTTGTCAATGACTGTACCGAGTTTGCCCGCTGATTAAATTTAATTTTGCCCCCAAAAAAATCTAGTGATATTTTTCTCGTATTTACACAGTGTAAATACAGCTCAGCTAGACAACTTCAGATTGCTCCGTTTAGTTTAGAAATCAAGTAAGTATAGTATTGAATAGTCGACACACAACCTTACTATACTTGATTTAATAACTAATCGAACAAACTTGAATTTGTCTCGCTCAACCATATTTACACTGTAAGTACGAGACAAATATCACTAGATTTTTTTGGCGGCAAAATTAAATTTGTCTTATCAGCGGGAAAACTCGATACAGTCAAATCAAAAAAATCACGATAACAATTCCTAAGGTGTTTTTATATCTCTGCACGAAACTTTAATATGTTATATAATTTGATATACTACGTAGTACCTACTAATTAGGGAAATTTTTTTTAAAAAAAATTCGCATATGGTGATCCAGAATATCTTTCCTTATAATTAGGTGCTAGTTTATGGTTAGCGGAGCTAGGTAGAGAAAATTATAAATACCTAATCAGGAGTTAACTTTTGACCCGAATACCTTTATTTAAATTTAATTTAAAGATTTCACTTTAAAATCGATATATGTTCATTTGAATGTTGCTATTGAACTTTACCCGCTCTTTAAAATAGTTACTGACAACTGCACTAGCCGCTAGCTCTCGCACTTCTTAAAATTTCTGGTAATAATGAAGTGCTAGTTATATGGTAAGTGGAGCTAGCAACAGCAAAGTACAAATAGTAAGGAGCTAGCTTTTGACACAAATATCTTAAGTTGGAGGGGCTAGGATTTTTTGTCTTTAAATTTCTAAAATGCTAACGGTGATGGTGCTAGCTTTAATTTTAATGGAGCTAGCTGGAGCCAGATTAGTAGTATTTGGAGCATGCTTTTCATATGAAATATTTGACTTGGAGAGGCTGGTGTCGACTTGTCCCCCCCCCCCCCCCCGAATGTAACCCGTAATATATCTGGTAATAATTAAGTACTAGTTATATAATAAGTGGAGCTAGCAACAGCAAACTATATATAGTCAGGAGCTAGCTTTTGACGCGAATATCTTAATTTGGAGGGGCTAGGATTACATTTTTGAAAAATTTCTAAAATTATAAGGGTGGTGGAGCTAGCTTTAATTTGAATGGAGCTAGCTAGAGTCAGATAAGAAGTATTTGGAGCTTGCTTTTCATATGAAATATTTGACTTGGGAGGGCTGGCGTCGACTTGGCCCCCCCCGAATGTAACCCTTTATATTTCTGGTATTAATTAGGTGCTAGGTATATGGTTAGTGGAGCTAGCTAGAGAATACTGAAAAAAATCGGGTGCTAGCTTTTGGCACGAATATCTTAATTTGGGGGGGCCAAATCGACGGACCCGATATTTGATTGATTTACTGTAAACATTATTTATAACTGTTGAGTAGAGTATAGTGACTTTAAGAGGAAGTCAATGCATGGTTTAATTAGAAATGTTGAAAAATCTCTGCCTGAGCCGGGAGTCGAACCCGGAACCTTTGGATTGCCGGTCCAATGCTCTAACGCCCGTTGCATTCCTTCAAAAATCTCTGCATGAGCCGGTGATGTTATCCATGCTTGGGTAGCTCATGCGGTAGAGCATTGGACCGGCAATCCAAAGGTTCCGGGTTCGACTCCCGGCTCAGGCAGAGATTTTTCAACATTTCTAATTATTATTTATAACATTATATCAGGCAAATCTAAAAAGGAAATAATTAATTATATTACAATAATTATTAATTTAAAATATAAGAATTTTCCGGAAATCGATTTTAACAAAAAATTGAAATTTTCTGGGAAAAAACTTGTTAATATGTTTCAGTACATTGACAGGTAATAGTGATTTATAATTAATTCTCTATTTTTGGCTTGCCCATGTAACATGAGTATTTTGTCGTGGACGTGTTTTAAATTTATTTTTGACTATTCTGTAGTACCAGAATTTATGTATCTAATTGGTGCAACTTTGTTATGCACTTATCTTAACAATATCTAAAGTTCATCTACTAGCCTTTGAAGAAGACACAAGTGGTGTCGAAACGTTGGCAGTGTAGAAAATAAAGAAAATTGACTGCATTCCCGACCATTTACTTCCCACATTAATAAGAAGTTTAAAAAATTTATACGTTTAAAACTAAGATTATTGTTCTCTTGAGTGATAAAATATAATAACAATATACATAATGTGCAACGAAATGCGAAACTTAGGAGTTTACTATGAAATTTTTGAAATGTGAGGAAAAAAGCGGCTATCCTGTACATTTAAAAGCAAAAGTACAAATTTGTTTATAATTAATTTTTTCTGCTAAAAAGTCTTCATATCATAAGATGGAATATCTGTAATAGTAGATATTTATGAACAACTTCCGTTTTGTTATCTTCATTCTTTATTGTAACATTATTATATGTACACGATGTAATAAAAACATGTTTTTCAGCTGTGACCTAAAGATGCCTTGAAATAAATAAGGCGAAATCGATCGTCACATAGTACATAAAAAATATACAATTATTTTTTAAGCTTAGTTTGCGATTTATTTACTTCCTCACTACCTACCTTGAATGCTACGTGTTGAGTGAGACAGTAGACTGATGCGCATTAGATTTGCGCATTGTTGTGGCAACAAGAAGTGAAGTAAACAGACCTATCCTGGCGATGCGCGCGAATTTTGACTTTGTAAAAATGTTCAATTTTTAAAATAGGAATAATAAGTGCGTCATTTCCGAGAGGTGTTATATGTGTGTTATTATTAGATGCCTCACTAGAGAAGGGAGATTATTTATGACATATATAATTTAATATGATTAGAATGTGTGGATCGGTGTGGATAAAATAATAGTGGCTATAAATATCTGTAACACATTTTCATTGCTTCCGCTTAGAAGTGGATTAAAATTAATTGATTATCGTCGTACTGGAAACAGAACATATAGGTACATTATAGAATCTTAACGCAAGTTACGTTCGAAAAACGGACACCTGTATAGTTAACCGCGCCCTTGTGTCGTATGCACAATGCACATAGTGTCCATTTTGGTATTGTGGTTGCAGTGATATATTGCAGTTGTATAGTTTTTTGTTCGTTTGGCGAGTTTGTTGTGTTATACTTAATTTTGATTTACGTAGTTTATTTTTGAAATAATTGACTTTAGTTTTACTAAATCATAATCTGTTTTTGGTAACAGAGTGGTTCTCTACCAGTAACGTAGTTTGTTTCTGGTTAAAGTAGTTTATTTCTTTATATTCTTTGACTTACTGTTTTCATTTCCGAAAACCTAATAGGTATTATTTGGTATAATTTATTATTTTCGGTACCAGAAACGTAATCTGTTTTTGGTTATAAGTTTGTTTCTTCCTTCGGGATATATCAATACATTATCATAAGTCTTATTATTTTTTTTTTTTTTTGAAAACTTTATTGTCTTTCATTGTCTTACAATGGAACGTGTTGATGGTTATCGATCCAATAGCCATGTATATATTTATAATGGTTATATTTATGGACAAAACCGCCGTGGCACCGGTGTCGATGTTGTATATTTTTCGTGTAGTAATAGAGGTACTTGCACTGGCCGTGTTATTGTCCGTGTTATATTCCGCAAATAACTCAACTTCATAATCATGAAGAATATTTGATCGACAGATCAAGAACAGAAAACACCGCACTAGACACCATCTTCAGAGAAGAAGAACGCAACTTTCCGCAAGCGGCAAGACTCATGGCAGGTCTAAGTTCTTTTTAATCGTCGATGATGAGAAGCCGAAGACAAGGCACTTCCCGAATTCCAACAACCTTAATTGAGTATTCGGAATTAATCGGAGACTGACAGTTAGTTTTTTAAAAGTATTTTAATATGATATAAAGTGCCAAGAATATAATTATTATACATATTTTCTATTTATTAGATGGTACACTCGATATGGCGCGTATTTGAGTCCGGCGGAAACCCCATTTTTTAGAGGGCATGTAATAAGTACGGATGGCAGTGTGTCCGTTATATTTATTTCTGCAATATTATTAGAATATGTAAGAGGCGTTGGACAGTTTGAAGCACATATGAATTCCACCTTTAAAATTGTACCCCGAGCAGGAGATGCACTTCAGTTATTTACGACGATAAGGTAAATTGGTATTAATTTTATTTTGAACTGAATATATTTTATGATTGAACTATAATTATTTTAGACCTTCCCAATAGTCTACGCTTTAATGGAAAGAAAAACAGAGAATTGGGAAACGTACGCATAACCCGTATAATGGCTGACTATGAAAGTGCCATGAGACCTGCAGTAGTAACAACAGTTCCCGGCGTGGAATTAAGAGGCTACTGGTTTCCTTTTGCGAAAGCGAGTGCAATAATCTATTTAAAAATATTTTAGATTTTTTGAAAAGTGATTTTTTGAAAACAAATGAACAATTTTTAAAAGTAATGTCTGAAGCAAAGGATTTAGCCGAAATTATTGAAATAACGTCTGAATTTCCTACCGTAAGTGAAATACGAATCTGGCGTCAAATCAAACAATTCACTTACGAATCAAAAGATCCTGTCTCTGACCCTCAACAAAATTTTATTATTTTTTTTTAATGTTATACTTGATGTAGCTATTAATTATTTACAAGATTCGAACAAATGAAAATTCATATATTTAACTGATTTGATCATTCTTTCTGATGTTGATGGCTTTGAACTGTGTGAAGAAATAATGAATTTCAACACGTTAGTTAACACGTTCGCGGACAAAGCGGCATATGCCGCGTTACATCAAGAGAGATGACGGTATATGCCGTCCAACTTTTCTTGGTTCTATAGGTACAAAGCGGCAACTGCCGACAAAAATATATGGGATTTCTATTTAGTCTAAGTCTACTGTCCCTGTAGAAAACATAAAATTTCCATAAATGTCCCTGTATATATTTTTTTTACATATTTATGTCACCTCTAAATTCATGTTCAGACGAGTTTTGTGCGGCGATATATTTCGATATTCAGCTAATATTTAAGTGAGAATATAATTCATATGTCACGTGACCTGTTTTCCGCCAATCATCATCGAGATCACATTGAGATCTGCTTAGTTACATGTCTATCACAGCGATGATAAAAAACAAAGAAATTATCACCTTGTTTTGGTCCGTTGCTAAGGGCATTTTTTCTGTAGTGACAGTTAATTTCGTAATTCTTGACTATTAAAAGGTGTGATAATCGTTGGAGTGATGCTAATAACGATTAAATTAATCAAACAATAAAAAAAATGAGGTAACGCTTGCAAAAATGCAAATATACTTGAACAGCAACTAATAAAGATCACCGGTTATTCCAATAGGTACTAATTCAATTCAGTTTTATTTAAATATCCAATCAAATCATCATCAAAATATTATAAATTCCTTAAGAGGAAATAATCCAGAAACACCTGAAAATCATATTACAGTATCTAATTCAACAGTTTACTCGTATTAATATACATACCTATATACAAACCCAGACTGCAAATAAATAGACTTTTGTTTTATACTTCAAATTGTAATTATTGTGTGAGTAATTATAATTACAAATGAAATGTTCATTTTTATCTTTTAATACAACATCTAAAATTACTTAGGTTAGGTTAAAACACACCCGAACACTCGATGTGATGTGTTGCGTTCAGTAAACTCCCAACTTTGCGTTCCCGTTCTCATTGCGCGCGCCTTGCGCATCACTACAAATTTATTATATTCTCTCATTAAATATAATCTCGTGATATGATTAATAATCGAAAATATTCCTCGTGAAACCGAAGCAGCACATTTCACTCGTCCTACGGACTCGTGAAATCTGCAATTCGGTTCCACTCGAGAATATCACCGACAATAATCATATCACTTGTTATATTACGTATGAGAATAGTGTTATAAACGTTCTTAAATTGAAAAATAGTGTGTGTTTAATTGAGGTAAGCATTATTTATTGATAATTTTGTTTTTTTGTGGTAGCTATATTATTCTGTACTGTTATAAAATAAGTGTATTATTACTAAATGTCAGTATTTTTATTTATTGTGTTGCTAATTTTTATTTGTAATTTGTGAAATATTTCCAGTACCTAAATTTTAAGTTTTTGTGATATATTTCTTTTTTTTATAGTTCTCATGGATCCAAAAGAAGAACAAAGACTCCTGAAACTTATGGAAGAAGTGAGTACTCCTGACACAAATATATCAGAATCTGAGTCAGAACCATTCAGTGGCGATGATTACGACAAAGATCCGACTTATGGGCAAGATAATGATTCCTCTACAGATGACTCCAGTACAGATGACTCCAATACAGATGACTCCGCATCACAGGGATCTGAAGTTGTTCAAAGTGATATTGTTATATTGCAAGACGATGTAGGTGAAATTCAGGATTTTGAATTTGACGATACCAAATCAGGAATTCAGATTGACTTTGAAGATACACCCAGTGTTTTGCAATGCTTTGAAAAGATTTGGAATAATGAAATAATGGACATGATACTTACTTCTATGAATAAATATGCCGAATCTTTACAAAAGAAATGGCGACCGCATAGAAAATTCGCTCGATTTTCATCAATAAGACCAATAACTCTATCTGAATTGAAACACTTTCTTGCATTGTGCATTCTGCAAGGTCAGGTGAAATTCCCTTCAATTAGAAAAATGTTTAGCATGGACCCTCTTTATTAGTCTCCAGCGTTCCATCACACTATGTCTGGTAGACGATTTGAACAGTTGCTGAGATGTTTCAGTTGTTCTAATAATGACCAACCAGTTAATTCTAAGGATAAGTTGAACAAAATTAGACCTTTGTTGGAAAAACTTCTTAACAATTTTAGACTTTCATATTTTCCGTCTGAAAATTTGTCACTTGATGAGTCGCTTTTTCTTTTCCGTGGTCGTCTGAGTTTTAGACAGTACATAAAGGGCAAGCGAGCTAAATACGGAATTTTATTCTTTATGTACAACGGATGGCTATGTATTGAATTTACAAATTTATTCGGGAAAAACTGAAGAACAAATAGGGGTGTCTAAAATCGAGTCATTGGTAAAATCTCTAATGCAGCCTGTAGATAAGGGCACCATATTTTTATGGATAACTATTATAATAGCGTAAATTTTATTTTCATGCCTAGTCATTTTTACTTTCAACTTTGTTTACTTGTCATGACAACTTTTTCTAAAATTTGTCACAGCTCTGATGATTTATGCAAACCTAATTTTTTTTATAATTTTAAGCTTAATTGCCGATTTAAAAAAAATAGAATACATTACGCGTCATAAAAATGTCTTTGCTTGACTCGGAGGCTTTGGAGAAATGCTCGGACGCTGCGCATCCTCGCATTCTTCAAACGCCTCCTCGTCTGCAATGAAACATTTTCATGACTTGTAATGTAATATACTATTATAAGAATGATATAATTGCTAGTTTTCCTAATTTATTCATCGCCCTACGTATTCTTTTAACTTTACCTGTCACTGTAGTTTCCTGTGAACGTAGTTTTTCTAATTTAAAAATTATTAAAAACTATTTACGTACGATCAAGTATGAGCCAAGAAAGATTAGTAAACCTAGCAATAATATCTATTGAAACAAATATTGCGGAATCATTAAACTATGATTTATTAATTAAAGACTTATCAGAATTAAAGGATGAAGAATAAAATTAACGTGTTAAATACCTAATAAACAAATTACAAATGAACCTATTTACCTTTAATGTTCTGTGTCCGAACATAACGTTTGTAACATAACATTTATATTTTCAGTGTCTCAATTACATTCTACAGTCTAATTTTTATAATTTCTTTTGTTTATGATTTTATTTAAAAATTATTTGAATATCATCAGTTTTTATATTAATTTTAACCAACAACTTTTACAGAGTTATAAAATTTAAGGCGACATGAATTTGTTCGCACCAGGCGCCAAAACCCCAAGGCACGGCCCTGCTCAAAATAAGCGTCGAGACAACGTAGAGTATTTTATTTGTCGCCACCGTAATGCTTGCTTCGGACGTGTTATTGCGCGGAATGGAAGAATTAATGTGTCGCATCGCAGGCCCATAATCATGAGGAAAACCCAGCAGAAATCCAGCTTTTAAAGCTCAAGACTGTGTTACGCAGACGTAGTAGGCTAGAAAATACACCATTCGACACAATTAACTGCCCTGAAGGAGCCATGCTGATTTCTGGTCTATCTAGCATAAGGTCGACAATGTCAAGGAGTCGGCGTCAAGGTACTCCGTGTATTCCAGCCACTATGCTTGAATATTTTCAGACCATAACCCAGATGAAGTATGTATTTTTAATAAATTTTTGATATTTTGAAAAAAATCTTATTTCCATTTATTATATTATATCTAGTTGGATTGGAAGATATGGAACAGATCTTACTCCGGCCGAAAACCAATTTTGCCGGGGACATGTTGAAGCTACCGACGGCAGCGTGTCTGTAATATTTGTGTCGGAATAGTTATTTACGATACAAATGCGGGAAGATTATTGTCCCACATGAGCGGCTTTTTGAAGCACGAGCGAAGCGAGGGCTTCATTAACGCGAATGCTGGAACGGGTCTTCCCGCAAGAGTGTTGTACAATGTTTTTTGTAACGAATAAAACGAAACATAACTCATTAAAATAATCATGTATTTGCGAACATACAATAATTAAATACAGCAGTGTTCAACAACAATCACAGGTTGCTAAGTAACTTTGACAACTGTTTTGTTTGTAAACATCTCAAAAATATTTGTGTAGTTTATCCGATTTTCAAGAATATCTAATTCAGATTCTGATTCTTATTGTCCCCCTCCCGATGTTCGGGAAGGTGCAAATATTGCAAGATATAAGGTTATACCCGAAAAATCGAAAGAACGATACGAATCGGTATATAAAAAATTTAGACTGTGGTGTGAGTCAAAAAAAATCCGTACCTTCTCCGAAATTTGTTTTCTTGCTTATTTTCATACTCTTTCTATGACAAGAAAGAAATCATTATGGTCAAACTATTCGATGTTGTAGGCTTGTTTAAAATTTCATGACCAAATTGATATATCCAAGTTCCATAATTTAATTGCATTTTTAAAACAAGAGACTAAAAACAACACACCAAAAAAATCTCGAGTATTAGATGAAGATCACATAAATAAATTTATTGATGAAGCTCCGGAATCATCGTTCCTGTTAATGAAGGTAAATTTAGTGGTAAATTCAATTAATTATTTATTAACTTATATTACCTTTTAATTTAGACTGTTGTAATAATGGGCATTTCTGGTGCGTGCCGACGTGAAGAACTGTGTAATATGTCCATAAACGATGTCGAATTTAAACAAGGTGTAATTATAGTTACTATACCTGTCACAAAAACTAATGTAAGCCGACAATTTGTGATTGTAAAGGAATTGTGGATTACAGTGCTGCAAAAATATCTAAATCTGAGGCCAAAAACGAACATTACACGTTTTTTTTTTAACTTACCATAATGGTAAATGTATAAATTCACCAGTTGGCATTAATACATTTGGTAAAATACCATCTAAAGTTGCTGCCTATCTTAAGTTAGACAATCCTAGTGAATTTACTGGACACTGTCTCCGAAGAACTTCAGCCACTTTACTTGCCAACCATGGTGGCGATTTATTAGCTGTTAAACAGCAAGGAGGATGGAAATCTTCAAAGGTGGCTGAAGGTTACATAGAAAACTCGTTACAGAGTAGGATAAATTTGGCGCAAACATTAACACAAGCAGGAACGTCATCTGCAAACAAACAAACAAACAAACAAACAGTAACATATGCGACATCCGAAACTTTAAATGTTTCTACAAGACTTACTCAACCAAATGAAGTTGTTCCAGGAGTTTCAATTTCTACTGGCAATCAGTGTACAATAAATGTTAATGAAAAATCACAATTATTCTTCAGAGCCTAAACTATGAGCAGTCTGAATCTTCCTGGGAAACTGTAGTTGCTAGCTGTTTGTTGTATTTGTAAATAAAATAAATTGTATAATAATAAATATTATGTTGTGTACTACTTACCAGATTTTTTAATAAATAATGATTGTGCACAATGCTACAATGGTATGTGGCAATGTGGCACGTTGTGTTCTACAGTCCCAATTAAAATTTGAGGTTATGTATGACATTTTTGTAGATCGTAAACAGATGGCGCGCTGATCACACATTTTATATTTAAATATTGGCGGTTATTGATGATTTTTGTGTATTTAATATAGCGGGAAGTAACTTTTAAAAGAATAAATTAGATTATTTCCAAGATGATTTTACTTCACATTGTCCAGAAAGGCCAGTGTTTTTGCTAATTTTTCCCGTTTATGAACAATGGGAAATTGAAGTTCCCGTTTGTCAGTAACGTGTGGCAATTGTCATTTCCAATGTTATGAGTACAAAAACAATATTGCAGTACGTGCTAGAAGAAGGGCATTTCCATAGCCATATGGATGCCACTTTCAAAGTAGTACCTCGTGCAGGTGGAGCAATTCAACTATTTGGCATTCATTTGCTGTATGATGACATGGTAAGGATGAATATAAATTTGATTTTTGATTTGAAATTAATTTTATTAAGTAGATCAGTTTCGAAGTAGGCTGGTGGAACGGGCAATTGGTGAACGCATATCTCCACGAGATATATACGACGATGAAGCGGCTCAATGAGTACATTTTGTATCTTTGTGTAATATTGGCAACAATCATATGCAGAATGTCCAATGAAACTGTTTAAGCATGGGGATCTCGAGAACCATAAGAGATACGAAGTTGGTTACATTAGACAAGTGTTGCCCCTTTAAAGGATGCCATTTTAGGTTTTTTTCCCACAAAAATGCATAGGTGACTAAATGTGAGCGAAAATGTAAATTTTGTCAATTTCATTTTTCACGTATAACTTTTTTGTTTGAATAAGTACAAGTTCTTGATTTGCACTTTCTGCAGGCACTTTTTAACAAGGAATTCACAGCAGTTCTCTAAATTTTCAAATCTCGTTCAGATTTCGAGAAATTCAAGCCAAATTCAAATTTTCAAATGGAGCTCATAGAAGGCTATGACTTGTCTTAATAGAGATTTTTTTCTCTTTTTAATATATAAAACACAAGTACATTGAAATTAAAATAAAGGCAGAAATAACAAAATTATATTTAAATTGTTTTTATGAAGAGAGACCATAAATATTTATTTTTCTAAAAAGTATCAAATTATGCTAACTAAATTACGATGAATGACGCAAATCGCACTTAAAAGTAATTTTTAGTTTCCGAGATATGAGCGTTCAAAATTTTGGTCCAAAGTCGAAATATGGTTATTCACTTGCCATTATTTTGGGTGAAAATTATAATTTTTTTAAAAAATAAGCGTATTATTTTAATTAAATTACGACGAATCAAATGTTTTATAATTATATTGATTTTATCGATTTTTGTACTTGTGTTTTATATCGTTGATAAGAGAAAAAAAAATCTACATAAATTTGAAATAATTTTGTATTAAGCCAATACTTAGATAAAAATACTGAATGCATTTCTTTCGCTTTATCGTAATACTCGTATATCGAAACTGTGAAATACCTCGTTTTTTATAATATTGTACATTGTACTGATAGAAAAATTATTTTATTTTTATTATGTTATTGACAAATTAATTTTGTAGAGCTTTACTTTATAATTTTCCGCGTACTGAAAGTTGCATGCCCGCCAACGTCATAATCTGCCGATTGGTGGACCTCGGTTGCCTAATTAACGATCCGCAGTGGCGTAATAAGTTTATTACGATAGTAGATGGAACTAGGGAACCTTTTTAAAAATAGGTACATAATTAATGTGGAGGCAGGAAATGCTCTGCTATTCGCGTCGCAAACTCTGATTGACAGAGTGATTGGGGGTGTGCATGAGGTGCATGTGGATGGCACTTTGTTACACCCTTTTGGGTGCCCGCGCTAGGCGGTTGGATTACCGGAAGCTCAGTGGGAGGGGGGGGGGGGGGTCCGCTGAAAGAAAAATAAAAAGAAGAATGTGGGCGCCAATCAACATAGCCGCTAATCCAACAAGGCTTGTTGATTAACCTCCGGGAAAGAATAGACACGTAGTTGTTGTTAATAATAAAATGTTGAATAATTTCACGTATTCTGAATATATTGCCAATAAATAATACAATATACGGTGACACGACAGCCACGCAGAGATTTATTCTGAAGTGCGGGCGCATGCGCACGAGTATGACATGCCAAGACTAGGGTACGGCGGTCCGCGACGCAGCGGAAGTGATATGCTGACAACAACTGTCAAAACAGAATTTATGCGTGCGTAACAATTAGATCGCGCGGTGATCGCGTGGTTAACCATACGACAGCGTGCGGTGCACGAGTTAAAAGTGAATATCAATATCAATTCCGGCAGATTGAGGAGTTGCAGTGCCCTAGCGGCCTAAACAAAAGTGCGTAGTGATCTAACCTCGAAATGCGGTTCCGCGCGTCGTACAAATCTGCTACAAAGCTGAATTCTGGTGGTGCAGTGTGACGTGCACAATACGCAATACTCAGGTAAAACAATACAATATTATAGCGAATAATCAAACAATGAAATAGACAATAAAATGCAGGGTTATATCTTATCTGGATCACGGTCGAGGTCGCAGCTGTCAGACGGCCTGGTTGAAGATCCCAGTTGGCAAGGAGTGGCCGGTGGTGTAGCTGACGGGTTTCAATGGCTCCACACCCAAGTGCAGCGACTCGATCTCGTCTCCAGAGACAACTGAAGAACTCTGATGGCTCGTAATGTTCCACAACGAACATCCGGTCACAAATCGGAATACTTGGATCCAGTAAGCGGAATTGCACGTATAAAGTACGACGTGCGTCAATTCCACGTAAAACGATGACACAAAAGTCAACGTATAATCCAACGTAAGTACAATCGTATTTTTAAAATCGTAAACGTAAACGTAAAACGTACAAGTACAGGTACAAGTACCAAACAGCCTGAAAACAATATAAATTTTAGGAATGAATCTCAAAGCGGGAGTGAGGCATGCCACTCGCGAACTTAAATAGTTCGGAGGACAACCTAACGCCACTAAATGTGAAGAAGCAACCCCTATTCCACAAATAGGGTTGAAGAGAGAAAGAACACACAAGAACATTAGGTAGGTAGGTCTATTAATTACCTGCGATGAAGGGCGGCTGTAAAGTGTATGCTAATTCTTGGATTTCTAGCTCGTGAATCAGATCCCGGAACACTCCGGCGGAAACACTTTTCCACAAGTTACTCGTGCACTAAAATCCCACAAAAGTGGATCGACATGTAACTCTTTCAACGGCTAAATCAGAAAGAAAGCTAACTTGGCCACAGTCGGAAATAATCCTGCAGGAGTTGGTTGACCTTGGCGCGTCGCGACCTTGAGCGCAAGGTCGAACGTTGACTTAAGTCCGGTCAAGCCATCCAGACTACCACTACGCCTGGACGTAATAGGGTTTGCCTAAACGCCGGCAAAAAGGGCGCAGCCGAAGCAACGGACCGTAACAACTTTCAAGTGCGTGCCTGCAGCACCTCGTGCACATCAACCTCTCGTTATAATTGTAATTGTGCAAAACAAGGTATTTTTGTATTTATTTTACAGGTGCATTGAAATACTCGTATATAAATAGGGATTTGCGGTAAATGTTTTACGTATGCTCGTTGATGATAACCTGAAATGGAATCTTCAAATTGATTCCTTAGGCAGTAGACTGGCCTCTTGAATTTTTCTACTTCGTCAGCTATCTGAATGTCTGACTATTAAATGTCTTATCACAGTTTATTTCGCCCTCTTTCACAGCATTTTACTATATGGTGTAGGACTTTGGGGTAATGCTTCTAGTGTAATTCGAGTTTTTCGACTGCAAAAAAAGAAGGCTATTAGAGTAATCGCAAGAGTTAACTCTCGTGAACACTGTAGACCGCTATTTAAAAAGTACGCTATCATGTCTTTACCTTGTTGTTATATTTATAGTGTACTAATTGAAATACACAATAACAAGAATCGCTATGCGAGAGGATGTGATATTCATCAGTACGGGACCAGATCGGGGGATCTTCTTCGCCCTATTAAATATAGACTTGCGATTTCAGCACGAAATTCAACAGACTTTGATCTCTACAATCGATCTATAGCAATTAGAAATTAAAACTTTTAAAACTCATTTAAGAAAACTGCTACTCCACCACTGTTTCTACTCTGTTCAGGAATTCAACTGATCTAAAGTGTCTAATTTTTTTCTTTCTTTTTAATTATAAAAATAAAATACTAGTAATTGTATATTAGGTAAGACACGCTTATAATTATATATAAATTATTAATATGTTTTTGTCTTTGTGTCACATGTACGATATTTATTTGACTTGTCATAAATGCCATGTAGCATAACATGATGAATAAAATTAATTATTTATATTAAATGAGAATTTTGATTAATTTTAGACAATACCAGTGGCTTATGCACTCATGAGCAACAGGACAAGGGCGCTTTATATAGAAATATTTCGTCGATTTTCAGTTTTGGCTCCTACCCTTCAACCTCGGCTTATAATGTCAGATTTTGAGCAGGCATTAAGGTCAGCTCTTCTTACATGTAATCCGCAAGCCGAGGTTGTAGGTTGTTTTTTCACTACGCAACTGTAAGTACGAATATTCAAATCAAATAAATCTGGACATAATAGCTGTCTCAAATAAAATAATTAGTAATTGGAATCTCGAACACTGGTGCGACCAGGAACAGCTAAACCCAGTGGCGTAGCGAGCATAAGTGGCGCCCGGGGCACGATATAATTTTGGCGCCCTCCGAAAAACATATAGTAATATAATATATAGCAGGGGCGGCCAAACTTTTAGGAGTTGAGAGCGACTTTTTTGTTGAAAGTATACACGCGGGCGACTATCGATGAGAAAATTGGCGACGACCTTTTTTTGTAGCTCGCTGGATGTAAAATCCAATGAAAAAATTGTCGAAAACCTTTTTTTAGCTCGTCGAACATAAAATTGAAAAAAAAATTGTCGAATACTTTTTTATTAGCTCGCCAGATATAAAAATCGCCTTTTTTAGCTGTCCGAATCGGCTTCGCGGGCTACTTCCAAGGCCTCACGGGACCGATCGACCGCGGTCGACGTCTTGGCCACCTCTGATATATAAAATATCGTCGTCTAAGAAGCAATATAACATAAATCAATTTACATATAGGCTATATTAGGCTTCTTTATTAATAGTAGTGTATTGTTTGTTATCGTTTTAAAATAACAAGTGTGAGCTTTGCTTGCATTTCATCTAAACAATATTACGCTATCTTAAAAAAATAAAGTTTTCAGATAGAAAGAAGAAAGAACGTTTGTATACGGAGATATTTGATTGATTTACTGTAAACATTATTTAAGGTATAACATATTATATCAGGCAAATCTAGAAAGGAAATAATTAATTATATTACAATAATTATTAATTTAAAATATAGATATTTCCCAGAAATAGATTTTAACAAAAAATTTAAATTTTCCGGAAAAAAACTTGTTTGCCTTTGGCGCCCCTCTGCGAGTGGCGCCCGGGGCATGATAGACTCCCTTGCCCCCCACCCTTCGCTACACCACTGGCTAAACCTGAATATTATGTTCCAGTATATTTACAGGTAATAGTGATTTATAATTAATAAGAAGTTTAAAAAATTTATACGTTTAAAACTAAGATTATTGTTCTCTTGAGTGATAAAATATAATAACAATATACATAATGTGCAACGAAATTGGAAACTTAGGAGTTTACCATGAAATTTTTGAAATGTGAGGAAAAAAGCAGCTCTCCTGTATATTTAAAAGCAAAAGTACAAATTTGTTTAGAATTAATTTTTTCTGCTAAAAAGTCTTCATATCATAAGATGGAATGGATAAGAAACCGTCGCAACTGCTTTGTCAACTTCGTCGGTTAATCGATCCAACAGCCTTAAACGACTCCGTTCTTGAAGAAATCTTTCTTCAAAAGTTACCAACAAACATTCAAACTATTCTATCTTCAAGTACAGCAACTTCTTTAAATGAAAAAGCTGAAATTGCCGATAAAGTCATTAACATTTATTCACCTTCAATTTCTTCGTTGACGAAAGATCTCAGCGATTTGGAAATCATAAAAAAGGAAATCTCAAAACTGAAAGAAGATATTTCTAACATGAAAAGACCTTCACAAGTTCCAGTCAACAGTCCATTTTGCTGGTATCATCATCATTTCGGTGATAAAGCAAGGAAATGCATTCCTCCTTGCCAGAAAGGATCTTCCTCTACAAACATAAAGATTATTTTAGATAAAAATATCAATTCCTTTCTAAATAATTCTATTTGACCTTCAATTTCTAGCAATAACACCATTCCTTCTTCTTCTCATTTACTATATCTAGAAGATAAAATTTCTGGATTCATGTTCTTGGTTGACACTGGAGCCGAGGTGAGTGTTCTCAGATCTCCCCTTTGCGAAAAACGAACTAGGCAATCAATCACATTACAAGCTGCTAATAGTTCATCAATTCAGACTTTTGGTATCAAATTATTAAATTTAGATTTTAGTTTTAACAAATTTAAATGGAAATTTATAATTGCAAACGTCAAACACTCAATTATTGGGGCTGATTTTCTCACTCATTATCAATTGTCAGTTGATTTAAAATCCAAACGTATTGTTCAAAATGTTAATTCTGAATCAGTATCAGTTTCCTCATTTCCTCTTTTCAATAATAAACAATCTCTTTCACCAGATTATTCCCTTCTTTTATCAAAATATCCTACTCTAACAAACACATTTAATTCTAAACGTCAAATTTTGCACAACGTCAAACATTTTATTAGCACAAACAATTCTCCTGTTTACGCACGACCTAGACGTCTTCCTCCAGATAAATTAGCCGTAGCTAAACAAGAATTTGACAAGATGTTAAAGATGGGTATTTATTAGACCATCATCTAGTAATTGGGCTTCACCTTTACATTTAGTTAAAAAAAAGAGTCCGGAGAATGGCGTCCTTGCGGAGATTATCGTGCCTTAAATGCAATTACAGTTCCAGATAGATACCCAATTCCACATATACAAGATTTCACAGCCAATTTACATGATAAAACCATTTTTTCAAAAATAGATTTAGTTAAAGCTTTTAATCAAATACCTATGGACGAAGAATCTATCTCTAAAACTGCAATAATAACTCCGTTTGGTCCATTTGAATATCTCGTTATGCCATTTGGTTTACGGAATAGCGCTCAAACTTGCCAACGTTTTATCGACAAAATAACAAGAGGTTTAGATTTCTGTTTTGCCTATATCGATGACATTTTGATTGCCAGTAAATCTCGCGAACAACATTTACAACACCTAAAAACAATTTTTGACAGACTCGAAAATTACGGTATCTTGATTAATAAAAACAAATGTCAATTTTGTGTCAATGAAATTGAATTTTTGGGACATAAAATTTCCAAAAACACCATGCAACCTTTACAAAACAAAATTGAGGCCATCTTAAATTTTCCTTTACCAACTTATCACTAAAAATTAAGAGAATTTTTGGGATTAATTAATTTTTACCACAGATTCATCCCTAACTGTGCAACTATCCTTCAACCAATCAATATCCTTTTAAACAATAAGCCAAACAGTTCAAAAGAAATTTTTTGACCCAAACAAGCATTAAATGCTTTCAATTCTATTAAAAATTAACTTGCTAACATAGTTACACTTTCATTTCCGAAACACGATGCTCCAACCTCTATCATGGTTGATGCTTCTGACAAAGGTATTGGTGCAACCCTTCAACAATTTTTTGATGGTAATTGGAAGCCTATAGCATTTTTCTCTGCAGCTCTTTCCCAAACTGAAAGAAAGTATAGCACTTTCGGTCGCGAATTACTAGCTATATACTTAGCTGTCAAAAAGTTTCGTTATTTTATTGAAGGTAGAAACTTCACTATTTTTACAGATCACAAACCTTTTCCTTTCTTGTGACATTTCAACTGGAATCTATATACCTTACATACCTAAACAATTTAGACACAAAATATTCATACAATTCCATTGTCTTTCACACCCTGGAATTAAAACCTCAATTAAATTAATCAGTTCAAAATTCGTTTGGCATAACATGAATAAAGATATACAAAATTGGACAAAAAGCTGCTTAACCTGTCAACGTTCTAAAATAATAAGACATACTAAATCCCCACTCCAACTATGTTCAGCACCAAACTCTCGTTTCGATAATGTACATATTGATCTGGTTCATCTACCATTATCTAAAGGATTTTCCAACGTACTAACTTGTATTGATCGTTTCACACGCTGGCCAGAAGTAATACCTGTCAAATATTGCACCGCTGAAACAATTGCAGAAGCCTTCGTTTATAACTGGGTGTCTAGATTCGGTATTCCTTCTGTCATTACAACAGATAGAGGCAAACAATTCGAATCTGATTTATTAAAAAAAATTGTTATCACTTTTAGGCACACATCACATTAAAACGACAGCCTATCACCCACAATCAAATGGCATTATCGAGAGATTTCACAGACAACTTAAAACTTCTCTTATGTCATATGATAATCCTTCAGGATGGATTTCCTATCTACCTCTTGTCTTGTTAAGTTTACGAACTACATTCAAAGAACCTATCAAATGTAGTGCTGCAGAATTAGTTTACGGCACAAAACTGCGCCTACCAGGTGAATTCTCTACAGAATCAAAATTTTTACCTGATTCAGAAATACCATTTTATTTACAACAATTAAAACACGCCGTTAAACAATTTAAATACACTTCTCCGACTATAAATCAACAAAAATCTTTTATTAATCCCGATTTATATCGAACTTCACATATTTTCCTAAGACATGATGCAATTGGTCCTCCTTTACAACAGCCCTTTGATGGCCCATATAAAGTCATCAAACGCTACGAAAAATTTTTCAAAATTTTAATAAACAATAAATTAACAACAGTTTCAATTGATAGATTAAAACCAGCCTACTTGCCTATTCGTTTTTCCTCTTAGAGGATCTTCTTATCTTATTTAAAAGGGGGAGGGTAGTTTATGGCATCTAGTTACTTACTTATTGATTATGTTTATGTTGCTAGAGAAGATATTGTTGTTGTTGTGACTTTGTTTAAGAATAATAAACATACATATTTTTCTGGTCTATGTTTTACAATTATATACAGGGTGAGTCATCGAAATGCCCGTCGTCGATATCTCCCTTGTCGTTAAAAATACAGCATAAATTTTTTAACATAATTTTTCGTCTACTCAAGGAGCATAACTTAAAATTATTTTCAGTAATAATATAACAAGAGAGTGAGAATAAATTGAAAATAATTTGACAGATCTTTCGAAAACTTGTTGCCAGGCAATAGTCACGAGCGCCCGTATGGCTCGAGTGGCTATTGCCACATGGCAACAAGTTTGAGAAAGAATCTGGAGAATTATTATCTAATTTATCGAACTCTCGAGTTATATTTAATTAGATTATTTTTTGACTGACAAATTTAATTCAAAAATAGGAACCAAAAAAACAGTCGTTTTCTCCTATTTTGATGCTCAATAAATCCGATAGATGTCTCTTAATGCTCCGATTACGATTTTCATTTCAGTCAAATAAAGAAAAAAATGTTACAAGAACATACATAATTATGAACATGATTACCAAAGTGAACATTACAAACAAAACATAATTAACAAAATTATGTACCTACCTATTTAAATTGGTACAATGAAAAACGCAGTAATTGAATAAATTTCGAGCTTCACTGTTTACTGTCAACTTGTATTACTTGTTAGGTTAAGTACTTTCTTTTCTCTTAAATTATTTACTATAGATGAATGATTTTCTTGATTTAATTGTAATTATGGTTTTATTGAACTGGCAGAATTGTGATTTGTAAACAGTGATTTTAATCAGCTCTTGTTCGCCTACACCAACCTTTGATAGGTTAGTTTCTGCACTTGATCTGACAGAATAATTTGTGAGTTTTTTATTTATTGTATTGTATCTAAACCAACTTTATTTGCAGATTTGTTATATTCGGAGTCAATCATTAACTCATAAAAGGAATGCGTTGAAAAGTAAATATATATTTGACATTTGCGAAACAAACAAAAGCGACTAATCATTATTCCCGGGAATAATCACAAGAGCATTATTCCCACTATAACAATAACAGGATTGGTTAAAAGGCGCACACGTGAAAAAGAATAAAACATTTCATTGGTTATAAGAAACGTCAAAAAATAATCACATATACAGGCTGTTGCATAACGACTTGGCAATAATTGTTCGTCGTTTTTTAAATGAAACACCCTATATATTTTTATATATTTTAAATTGTATTTTACTTACCTATACGAACATATAAATTTCATTTTAGTTTTCCGCGACGTTGCCAAGTTATTCAATTTTTTCTCTAAAAAAGCCGAATACACGTATTGTTTTATAAAGGCGTACTGAAGTTATTTTAATAGTAAAAATTATGATTTTTTTTTCTGTACAACTGTAACTATACTCTTTGTTCTGACATCAATTTTTTTTAAATGTTATTATACAGGGTGTTCAGTACAGAGAATCAAATTTACTCAATTTCAAATGGCTATAACTCGTCATTTTCAAATGGAACACCCTATATTTTATTATTCTGTTGTGTGTATTTTTGCATCTTCTTATGTTATAAAAGGTGTCCTATGCCTAAAAACATTAATTTCGAAATTAATTAAATTAATTGATAGTTTAATTTAATAGATTAAATAGATTTAATAGATACGAATTCTACAGATATAAAGAACCACAACGCAACTTCTGGTAAAAATCGCAGGCACTGGGAGTATTACAATAAAATAAATAACTTTTATTGTAAAAAACCAGAAATTACACCAGTTGCTACGTGTAGCAATCTAGAAGGATTGGTTGATAATAACACTGATGAACCACAACCATCATCAGTGCCATCATCACAGTCCAGTTCTAGTTCTAGTTTTGAATCTTCTTTTAGCCGAAAAATAAAATTATTAGGAAATCCTGCAGAGCGCCGACATCAAGAGAAAATGGTAAATCAACAAAGATACCTCGACATAATGGAGAAGATGCTGGAGTAAATGAAGAAGCAAAATGCATCGAAAGAAGATACTAAGAAAAATGAATAAATCAGGATTTTTGGACTGATTCTCGCTGTGATTTTATAAATAGTTTTTCTAGAATAGATTTTTATTTTGTTGAATAGATGGATAGATACAATGACTGATTTTGTTATACACCTAAGTTTATTTTTTTAAGAAAACCATTATTTTTGTAACCAACTAACATGTTTGTCGATAGTGTATATGCGAGATCACCAATTAAATGCGAATCATTAGGAAAAACTAATTCATTGTTGACTATTCTGTTGTATAAAGGTGATTTTTTATACATTCTCGCATCGTGTATAGAACCTGGTTCGCCAGCATATACATCAATAAATAATTTTTTGTCATCGCAGACACCTTGTAGAAGTACAGTACTGAGTGATAACTCTTTCTATTTACATATGAATTTGCATGATCCTTAGGTTTTAAAATTTCTATATGGCTCCCATCAATCACCCCAATGATACCTATAGTTATTATAAATGTATCACTTATCACAATAATTTAATGCATTGCATATTATGTACCAGGAATGCCACATAGATCTTCAAAATTTCGCATAATATTGTTAGCCAGTGAATAATACGGTACTCGGTATTCATGTTCAAAAGTTGATGACAAGTTCGATATAAAATATGCCAACATGAACTCTTACTTATTCCAAAACGATCTGCTACTGAACTAGAAAAATTAATAGGCATTTTCGAAACATTATAGGCAGTAGATGAAATACATTTATTTGCTTACCGAAAACACTCTATGTTAGCTAAGGACCACAATGTTATCATTAATTGTTTCTCGATTGGTAATTCATGACGTCCTTTTGTATTTAAATTAATTACACTATGGAACAGTTTCTTCTGCGTAATTTTCTACTTTTTATAATACTACATTATTTTCGTTATCATCATCTTCATCAAAAATTAAATAATGTCCAATCTGAACAGCATGAATCCATAAATTATTCATATTTTTGATGATGATGCTTTAAAGCATTCAAACGGTTAAAATTTGTAGGTTATAGATTTATATTTATGTGATCTGAAACGTTCTTTAATATAATAGAGCGAACAGAGTGATTAAAACCACATGACTTAGCTCTCAAGTCTGTACGCTCCGCACGATGTTTGCATTACCGAACGCACTACTTGAATGCTACGTGTTGAGTGAGACAGTAGACTGATGCGCATTCTGTTTTGCGCATTGTTGTGGCAACAGGAAGTGAGGTAAACAGACCTATTCTGGCGATGCGCGCGAATTTTGACTTGGTAAAAATGTTCAATTTTTAAAATAGGATTAAAAAGAGCGTCATTTCCGAAAGGTGTTATATGTGTGTTATTATTAGATTAGAGAAGGGAGAGTATTTATGACATATATAATTTAATATGATTAGTATGTGTGGATCGGTGTGGATAAAATAATAGTTGCTATAAATATCTGTAACACATTTTAATTGCTTCCGCTTAGAAGTGGATTAAAATTAATTGATTATCATCGTACTGCTTTGAAACAGAACATATAGGTACATTATAGAATCTTAACGCAAGTTACGTTCGAAAAACGGATACCTGTATAGTTAACCGCGCCCTTATGTCTTATGCACATAGTGTCCATTTTGGTATTGTGATTGCAGTGATATATTGCAGTTGTATAGTTTTTTGTTCGTTTGGCGAGTTTGTTGTGTTATACTTAATTTTGATTTACGTAGTTTATTTTTGAACTAATTGACTTTAGTTTTACTAAATCATAATCTGTTTTTGGTAACAGAGTGGTTCTCTACCAGTAACGCAGTTTGATTCTGGCTAAAGTAGTTTATTTCTTCATATTCTTTGATTTACTGTTTTCATTTCCGAAAACCTAATAGGTATTATTTGGTACAATTTATTATTTTCGGTACCAGAAACGTAATCTGTTTTTGGTAATAAGTTTGTTTCTTCCTTCGGGATATATCAATACATTATCATAAGTCTTATTATTTTTTTTTTTTGAAAACTTTATTGTCTTTCATTGTCTTACAATGGAACGTGTTGATGGTTATCGATCCAATAGCCATGTATTTATTTATAATGGTTATATTTATGGACAAAACCGCCGTGGCACTGGTGTCGATGTTGTATATTTTTCGTGTAGTAATCGAGGTACTTGCACTGGCCGTCTTATTGTCCGTGTTATATTCCGCAAATAACTCAACTTCATAATCATGAAGAAGATTTGAGCGACATAGAGATCCTTCGTTTTAAAACAGTTCTCCGTCCGAGATCGAGAACAGAAAACACCGCACTAGACACCATCTTCAGAGAAGAAGAACGCAACTTTCCGCAAGCGGCAAGACTCATGGCAGGTCTAAGTTCTTTTAAATCGTCGATGATGAGAAGCCGAAGACAAGGCACTTCCCGAATTCCAACAACCTTAATTGAGTATTCGGAATTAATCGGAGACAGACAGTTAGTTTTTTTAAAGTATTTTAATATGATATAAAGTGCCAAGAATATAATTATTATACATATTTTCTATTTATTAGATGGTACACTCGATATGGCGCGGATTTGAGTCCAGCGGAAACCCCATTTTTTAGAGGGCATGTAATAAGTACGGATGGCAGTGTGTCCGTTATAATTATTTCTGCAATATTATTAGAATATGTAAGAGGCGTTGGACAGTTTGAAGCACATATGGATTCCTCCTTTACAATTGTACCCCGAGCAGGAGATGCACTTCAGTTATTTACCCTACATATGTTGTACGACGATTAGGTAAATTGGAATTAATTTTATTTTGAACTGAATATATTTTGATTGAACTATAATTATTTTAGACCTTCCCAATAGTCTACGCTTTAATGGAAAGAAAAACAGTTGCGTAATACAAAGCTGTGCTACTAATTTTTCAAAGGGAATTGGGAAACGTAGGTACGCATAACCCGTATAATGGCTGACTATGAAAGTGCCATGAGAGCTGCAGTAGTAACAACATTTCCCGGCGTGGAATTAAGAGGCTGCTGGTTTCCTTTTGCGAAAGCGAGTGCAATAATCTATTTAAAAATATTTTAGATTTTTTGAAAAGTGATTTTTTGAAAACAGATGAACAATTTTTAAAAGTAATGTGTGAAGCAAAGGATTTAGCCGAAATTATTGAAATAACGTCTGAATTTCCTACCGTAAGTGAAATAAGAATCTGGCGTAACACCAAACAATTCACTTACGAATCAAAAGATCCTGTCTCTGACCCTCAACAAAATTTTAAAGTATTTTTTAAAATTTTATACTAACTTGATGTAGCTATTAATTCTTTACAAGAAAGATTCGAACAAATGAAAATTCATATATTTGACTGATTCTGAACATTCTGATGTTGATGGCTTTGAACTGTGTAAAGAAATAATGAATTTCAACACGTTAGTTAATACTAATATCAATATCGAACCTATTTTAATACTAAATTATTTTTAAAAGAATTATATAATTGGAAGTTTTCCTAATTTATTCATCGCCCTACGAATTCTTTTAACTTTAGCTGTCACTGTAGCTTCCTGTGAACGTAGTTTTTCTAATTTAAAAATTATTAAAAACTATTTACGTACGATCAAGTATGAGCCAAGAAAGATTAGTTAACCTAGCAATAATATCTATTGAAACAGATATTGCTGAATAATTAAACTATGATTTATTAATTAAAGACTTTTTAGAATTAAAGGATGAAGAATAAAATAAATTATAAATGAACCTATTATCCTTTAATGTTCTGTGTCCGAACATAACGTTTGTAACATAACATTTATATTTTCAGTGTCTCAATTACCTACATTCTTTAGTCTAATGTTTATAATTTCTTTTGTTTATGATTTTATTAAAAAATTATTTGAATATCATCAGTTTTTATATTAATTTTAACCAACAACTTTTACAGAGTTTTAAAAATTAAGGCTGCATAAATTTGTTCGCACCAGGCGCCAAAACCCCACGGCACGGCCCTGCTCAAAATAAGCGTCGAGACAACGTAGAGTATTTTATTTGTCACCATCGTAATGCTTGCTTCGGACGTGTTATTGCGCGGAATGGAAGAATTAATGTGTCGCAACGCAGGCACATAATCATGAAGAAGACCCAGCAGAAATCCAAAGATCCAGCAGATATCCAGCTTTTAAAGCTCAAGACTGTGTTACGCAGACGTAGTAGGCTAGAAAATACACCATTCGACACAATTTTTCGTGAAGAAGAGCGTAACTACCCTGAAGGAGCCATGCTGATTGCTGGTCTATCTAGCATAAGGTCGACAATGTCAAGGAGTCGGCATCAAGGTACTCTAGCCACTATGCTTGAATATTTTCAGACCATAACCCAGATGAAGTATGTATTTGTAATAAATTTTTGATATTTTGAAAAAAATCTTATTTCCATTTATTATTTCTAGTTGGATTGGAAGATATGGAACAGACCTTACTCCGGCCGAAAACCCATTTTGCCGGGAACATGTTGAAGCTACCGACGGCAGCGTGTCTGAAATATTTGTGTCGGAAACAATATTGCACTACGTGCTAGAAGAAGGGCATTTCCATAGCCATATGGATGCCACTTTCAAAGTAGTACCTCGTGCAGGTGGAGCAATTCAACTATTTGGCATTCATTTGCTGTATGATGACATGGTAAGGATGAATATAAATTTGATTTTTGATTTGAAATTAATTTTATTAAGTATGAAAAAAATTACAGAATTTTCCTTTACTTTTTGCGCTGATGGAGAGAAAAACCAGGTCGGCATATGTATCTGTTTTTGATTATTTACAGCGTATTATCAACGGTACAATAATGTTTAGTGTCATGGCAGATTATGAGGCAGCCATGAGAGCAGCAGTTGTAACGATTTTCCCTGGAATACGTTTGAGAGGGTGTTGGTTTCACTATGCTAGGGCAGTACACAAAAAAGAGTGCATCTAGGATTCGGAAGAAACCAACCTGCGGCACGACAGATAGTTGCCACTCTTGCCTGCAAATTTATTGGTCGAGGGTATTGCACAAATAAATAATTTAGGTGCACATTTAAACGTGGATGTTGTAGGTTTGACTACGTACCTAAATAGGCAATGGGCGCCATTGTAAATATCTGTCCATGGGGATTTCCACAGAACTAACAACTCTGTGGAAGCCTTTCATAGACAGTTGTACAGGTAAGTTGCTTTTATTATATATAAGAAAAATATTATTTTCTTTTTTTATATCTAGATAACGATATATGATACTTGACCAGCGAATCACACGGGCAGAAGATTTTTACTGTATATGAGCTACGGTGTTGCTCGTGTTGAACAATTTTTAAATGGAATGCAAGGTAAAATATACAACTACATTGCAGTATAAAATTAGGAATTTTTTCCGAAAGTAATTATAACATAAGCGATTCCAATAAAATTATGTTGAAATATCTTTACTCCTACTTAATGACAGTTTTATCAGCTTTGAATGTTTTTTTTAAATATTTTGTTCCAACTATAATTCAATTTTATTTCTGTAGATGAAGTATAAAGGGCTCCTTCACCACCACTACTAGGCCAACTTTCAGCAGCTCTACCGGCACAAGTGCTAATGCCAGTGTTACAACCAGCACATGTGCTATTGCCAGCACCAGAACCGGCACAAGTGCCAACACCACCATCGACACTAGTGCCAACACCACCACCGGCAGAAGTTCCAGCGCCACCACTGGCACGAGGGCCAACACTACTACCGGAACAAGTGCCAACACTACCACCGACACTGGTGCCAACACCAGAAGTTCCAACGCCACCACTGACACGAGGGCCAACACTACCACCGGAACAAGTGCCAACACCACCACCGACACATGTGCCAACACCACCACCGACAGAAGTTCCAGCGCCACCACCGGCACGAACACCAACAGTACCACCGGCACAAGTGCCAGCATTACCACCGACACAAGTGTCAATACGAGCATCGCGGCCAACACAAATATTAATGCGAGCACCACAGACACCCCAAGTATTTTTTTTATACCAACGCAAACACTGACACAAATGCCAACACCACCACCGACACAAGTGCCAATGCAAACTCCAGTACCAACATTAGTCCCACTACTACCACTAGCACCATTATCAGCGGCACCACTGAGAGAAGCACCGTTACCAGTGGCGGCGCCAGGGGCGGGCCATGGCCCGCCCTAAAATTGCTTGGCCCGCCTGCTTAAAATATATAGGTATAGGTTTAGTAAATTAAAACATAATTTTTTCAAAATAAAATAAGCTTGAAAGAAATCAACTGTTGGAAATCAAAATCTTTTGAAACAAAGTGCAGTTTTTTTTTCGCGGGATTCCCTATAGCAGCGCGCATGACAGAAGATAGAAGATCTAACGTAGGCATGAACCTTTTCTTCCCAAGTCTTGTCAACGTGTTTCGCTTTTCTGCCGTCGAAATTTCGCGTAATTTTTAGTTTCTAGAACCACTAGCACAAGTTATAACATAACCTATAAGTTAAGATTAAAACAAATTCCATCTGCAGCACATAATGTACTGGGAAACAGAACCAAAAATTACCCAAACACCTTGAAAAATATTTAGCCGAGGGAAATACACTTGAAAAATCTTCAATTTTAGATAAAATTATTAGTGAGTTAAATAAAAGACTTTCAAATAATGAAGATATAATTATAGGTATTAGTGTGTTTAACCCTCAAAGCAGTAATTTTTTAAATTCTGAACTTTCGCAACTGCCTACTCATGTGACAATAATATATTCATTTCAGAGTTAAAAATTATAAAAAATCAATTTATCACTTCGAGCTCAAAAACAACATAAAAGTTACAGATATTTTTAATCTGCATTAATTTTTAAGTGAATACGAACTTGCGTTTACAGAACTTTGCAAACTCTGTACAATAGCTATAACTATTCCTGAATTCTCAGCTGCCAGTGAAAGAACTTTTTCTTGTTTAAAGCGAGTAAAGTCATATTTAAAAAATTATTTGCTTGATTCAAACTTATCAAGTTTATGTGTTATTGCCATAGAAAAAATCAGAAGCAAAATTGTTCAATGAAGACCGCAAATAATTAACATATTTGCTGATAATCATGAAAATAGAAGAATTATTTTAAAATAATAGATTTGTTTGTCAATATTATGTTCTTTTTACGTAAAATAAAAATGTGGAATGTCATCTTTTTACTATTTCCTTGTGGCCCTTCTTAATTTTGGATGGCCTCCCTATGGCCCGCCCGTCTTAAAAATCCTGGCGCCGCCACTGACCGTTACAAACACCATCAGTCTTCGTTCGGTTACCAGCCTTAGCGCAATTATCAGCAGCAACACTAGCAGCACCAACTTTAACGTTAACGTTAAATATCACTGCCGAGTATGTTGTTTCTAGCACTGAAGATGTCACAGCAATCGATCTTATTTTAAACTTAATTCGATAGATGTCGGAGAAATTAAATTTAGTGTTGTTAGATGCAGTCATCGGTGCTGGTTAGTTCAGTTTCAAACCCTTTCATCTGGCGCGAATATTATGAAATTTGAAAGTATGAATTTCTACTATTGAATAAAAATCAAAACGAAACAAACAGATAAATTTAAAAAACTTATGAATTAATAAGGAAATTATATTTTGGGTTTAAGGCATTTAATAATTTTATAATGTATGTTGTGTATAAACATCAATTTCAAACAAAAATGAAAATTTTATTGGATTCTTAGCTATTTTTTTCTACCTACATGTTGTTCTAAAATCATTGTTTTCTATTACTACTATACTAACAATAAATTTATACTAAAGTAAACGTATGCGAATAAATACATACAATTCTCCGAATTAATGTTATTGATAAAATTAGGGTTAATTTTATCAATAACATTAATTCGGAGAATTGTAGATTTTGTAAACATGTCATTTTGTAGCGTTGATGGATCACCGTGGGTTCCTAAGCCATACGATTGTATTTGTAGTGATCATTTTATTGGAGGTAAAAAATCAGAAGAGGAGTCCTAGCTACATTCCAACTATATTTCCTTCAATTTACATGTCTTCAAAAGTAAATGAATCTTCTGCGAGAAACAGGTAAAAATTATATGGTAAAACTAGATCAATATCAATGACATAATAATGATAATTTCATATTTTCAGATACAAGCGAGTAATGAATCGGCGAATGAAAGCAAAATTACCTTCAACATTAAATCCTAAGTTCAGTGTTATAGAACCGATAGAAGTGACTGAAAATCCTCCAGATGTGTCTTCAAAAGTTGACCTGAACTCTGATAAAATTCTCAAAAGTTTATTTGCAATCGTTTTGTCAAAGACGATATGTGTCATGCTGAAACTTAGACAGAAATTGTAGAAGATACGAGGTCAATAAAAATTCATTGTGGTAATAAAAAATTTGTTGACAAAGAATGTGGTACTCCCCAGAAACGTTTGTTGGTAAAGAAAGTCAAGTGGATAATAAACATTTTACTGGATTCGCATCGGTGACAAAGAATCAAGAAATCATTGATCTGGCAGGTGTATCATTCTCTAATTTTGATTTTTTATTGACAAGAATACGTGCGCCACGAAAGTGCATTGTATCAAAAAAATCTGACGTGGACACCACATGACTTCCTTGTACGCCTTGTGTGTTCATACTTTTCTTAATAACTAAAATGTTGAATAATATAAAAAATTATTTTAACTTATTATAATACTAGTATACTCACAAATATATTTTAGTCATTTTATTTAAACTGCAGAAGAAGATATAAAGCATATTTTACTGTTGTCACTGTCATGTCATAATCATTTAAATTTTACGTAGTAACAAATGTTAAACGATCATGGAGTACAAGATACCGAAATACTAAATTATAAGTATATATTTTAATTATTCTTAAATGATAGAAGATACAGAAAAATTTATAAAATACCGATTGTAGATAATAATCACATAATCTTTCATTTAAAATAAAAAAAATTGTCTAAAATTAAATATTTATCGAAATTTTTTTTAAATTTACTACTTCCGGTTTGTAGATTGAAACCAAAAATAGGAGGTGCATAACTAGATGCTATAACAGTCCTAAATACAAAATTTCAACTTTCTACGTCTAACCGTATTTGAGTTATGCGACACACATACGTCCGTACATACGTACAGACGTCACGAAGAAACTAGTCATAATGGATTCAGAAAAGGTCAAAACGGATATTTCCATCAAAATCTGAAAATCGAAATTTTTCGGGATTACAATACTTCCTTATTACTCCGTACAAGGAAGTAAAAAGATCGACTATTGATTGTTTTAATGAAAATTGAAACTGAACCAACATTTTCAGCACTAGGTGTACTGTTCAGTGTTCACAGAACAACAATTTCTACAATTTTCTATGAAACTCTGCAACATGTAGCTAGTGCAACCAGAAATTTGGTATTTTGGCCAGATATTGACGCTGTACACGAAACTATGCCTGACTGCTTGATAACCGATAATTAAGTGATTATTATAAATCCATTACAAAGTTTAGTCAAATTTAACGTACTTGTTTTTTTTAAACATTTCAGTTATTGCCTTTTGTTTTGTGTTTTTTCCACTAAAACCAAAAAATATATTGTATTCCTCTTGGTGCGTTTTTGAAAGATGGTATTTGAGTCGTTTAGTATTACACTATTTCATTTTAATATTCGTTCCTATATTTCTTTCTTCACAAAGAAGACAAGTGCAAGTTTTGTTTCCATCCCTCACTTCTGTTTTGAAATAATCCAAATATCTTTTTGGAAAAGATTTAGGTGGAACAATGCTGATACTAGTGTTCATGCCAAATAGAAATGGGAATGAGATCCGATGCGCAGAAGACGCATTTGCGTTTTCTCCACCCTCCTTACTTGAACGGGCCAATGCTATTTCTTTGTACGCTGCTGGTGTGAGACAGAAGTTGCGCGAGGAATGATTGACATTCCCATTTCTATTTGGCATGAACTCTAGTATTACTAGTAGTACTGCTAGGCTTGGGCTTCTTTCTTTTAATTATCTGTTTTGATGTTGATGGCTTCATTATCCGATTCCATAATATAGTTTTTATCTTTTACACTATCGTCGCTATCAAATGGATCAATGTCCAAAACCAAATTAGCTTCAAAATTACGTGTTCTTTTCATTTTTACACATTAAAGACGCACCCGGACCTACATCTAATTTGGTTGTGAAGCTAGTATGTATATCGCCATTTTGAGTCGAGGAAACGTTTTCAACCAATAAGAAGTAGTTTCAATGATGTCATAGGCACATTATTACAGAGATGATAAACTATCGATAGAAACAATTATTCATATATCGATAGTATTGTTTAATATCAAACTATCGATGTTTCATTGAATACTATCAATATTTAACTAAAAAATTCCATTATTATAACTCGAATTTATTGTCAATTTATATTTTATTATAATAAATGAATCAAAATATCAGAATGAACTTGTTACACGCATGCGCATACATCAATCGTGCTGCATTGCAACGGCTGCAACTGAATGTAATTTTTTTATTATGAATTTAAGGTGTATTTATGTTTTGATTTGATTACACGAGTGTTCGCATTAGTGCTGTCAAAAATCGTCAAATCGCTAACCGGTTAACAGTAATTTTACTAATCGATTAACCGTATCCGGCTTTTATTCGGTTATTATCCGGTTTTTTAACTGACTTTTAGCTGGATTTTTAACCGTCTTTTAGTCGATTTTATAACCGGTTTTAACCGAATACGGTTAATTACCGCAAAAAAACTACTAAATACCAGCTAAAACTTGATAACCGGTCCGGCTAAAACCGGTTAACCGTAGTCGGTTAAAACCGGTTAACCGTAGCCGGATAAAACCGGTTAACCGAATACTTACCTTTCATTTAACCGATTAACCAAATACTTTTGACAGCCCTAGTTCGCATACGCATGCTCATACATCAATCATGCTGCACTGCAACGGCTGCAACTGAATGTAATTTTTTTTATTATGAATTTAAGGTGTATTTATGGTTTGATTTGATTAAACGAGTGTTTATGAATTTCTATTATTTATTTGTTTCAATGAAGTAATTCAGTTATTTAAATCGTCTTTGTTTATATGCTTGCATTTGTTTATGCGAGTGAAAGAAATTGTATTTATTACTACAATATTTAAAAAATGTTTTGTTCACTCCCCCACTGAATGTGATCGGATCGGATAGCAAACCCATAAATGTCCAGTAGATGGCAACATCGAGTTTTGCATTTTATATTTTATTACTATTACTACAATATTGTACATTAATTTATAAGTTACAATAAAAATTTTGTATTATTTTAATTCATAATAATTATTATTGCGTATTTATTATTTGGAAACCAGCTAAAACCTTTGCATCACTTAGCAAAAAGATGATGAAGATGACATGGTGACAAATATCACAAAACGTGACAGGTGACAGAACGATGCTTGAAGCGTTTCAAATGCAATAAAATGTATTTATCTTTTTGTAATAAATGATTAACATTTAACTCTATTCTTTAGAAGTTATAAAAGTAACCTTCGTAAGAGTTTCAAGCACTTATATGGCGTGCATATGACTGTCCATAAATTGTGTCTAAATTCTGTCCAGATTTTATGCTATTTTTAAATATATTTGCTGAGTAAAATATTCTTAAACTATGGTTTCTTAAAGACTTTATGTATGTCTAGTGAATATTAGAATAACTTAATAAAGAAATTTTAAAGTAAAATATAGAGATTGATTCATCCCATATAAATGATCTAGAAAGCTTCACACGGAGTGGCAAATCTCCTAGAGTAGTCTCAAACCAATGCATTATATTTGTGTTGTGTATTTAAGTTCAAATATTTTGGCCAGATGGCAGCATGTGCCTAGCTACAAGTTGCCGCGCTTTCTAGAAGCATGCTAACTTTTTAATTAGCTGTGAATAAAAAATCAAAATGGTTGTTATATCGTGTTAAAATAAATTTTGGGATAAAATTAAGTGTTGTATTTCTATAAATAAACTCATAAGATACAAAAGTGGTGTCAGAAGTGTTAGTTAATTCCAAGTGTACTGAAAAAAGAAGGGAAATGGCAGTAACACCAGAACTACTGCAAACCATGAGTGAGCTGCTTGCGAGTGCAATCCGTTCGTCTACAGCAAATGTCGCTGCAAGATCAGAAGCAACAGCTGCACAACCTAAACCACCCACATTCTCTATGTCTGAACATCGCTCTTCAGATGGTACGACAATTGAAGACTACTTCAAACGATTTGACTGGGCACTGCAGTTAAGTAAAATTCCTACTGATCAATACGCTAATTACGCACGTGTTCATATGGGACCAGAATTAAATAATGCGTTGAAATTTTTAGTTAATCCACGGCTACCAGAGCAACTCACATATGATGAAATACAAAAAGTGCTTATTGATCATTTCGATCATGCTAAAAATAAATTCGCTGAAAGTATTAAATTTCGGCGTATTTCACAACAGACAGGGGAGACTATCGCTAATTTCGCCTTACGCTTGAAACAAGGCGCTGCACACTGTGAATATGCAGAATTTCTCGACCGAATGCTAATTGAACAATTTCTTCACGGTCTGGAATCGCAGGTTATGTGCGACGAAATAATCGCAAAAACACCCAAAACATTCACTGAAGCCTACAACATTGCACATACACTTGAAGCAACGCATAATACAGCCAAAGAAGTCAAGAATACTGGTTCTGTAAGCACCGATACGACAAATAAACTAGGTTATGCACCGCCACAAATGAAAAGTGGTCAGAAACCATATCGCAGAGCACCATCACGCGGTAGGGAACAACAAAGTCAACCTCGCAGCACATCACACGGTCGTGATCAACAAATTTGTAACGGTTGCGGAGGTCCACATATGCGCAAAAATTGTAAATTCCACGACGCCAAATGTCATAGCTGTGGGAGACAGGGCCACATCTCAAAAGTTTGTCGCTCAAAGAAACCAACACATTCTACCAACCAAATATCAGCTGAAACTCAACCGGCAGAAGATGTCGACAATCTGTATACTTTTAGAAAAGTACAAGAAACGAACGCAGTGAGATCATCAAGTAAACAAATGCTCACTGTACAGATTGACAACCACACTCTAATGATGGAACTCGACACAGGAGCGCCATGTAGTATTGTTAGCAAGAAAATACTACAATCGATCAAGCCAAATTCCATTTTACAAGAGACAGACAGACAATTTGCAAGTTACACGGGTCATCGCATTGAATGTATAGGTCGAATCTCAGTCAATGTTACACTAGGTTCGAAATCTCAAAATCTCAACCTATACATAGTCAATGACGACCTCGATTCACTATTTGGAAGAGAATGGATTGAGCAGTTCGCCGACGAAATAAACTTTACGAAACTCTTCTCAAAAACGAACACTATACACATGTTATCAACCGA
Source organism: Agonum fuliginosum (assembly GCA_947534325.1). Lineage (NCBI taxonomy): Eukaryota > Metazoa > Arthropoda > Insecta > Coleoptera > Carabidae > Agonum > Agonum fuliginosum. Next base: position 2,878,402 of record OX384044.1, read on the forward strand.
TAAACCATGCATAAATTCGGAACAACAAGATCGACTGAATCAGCTACTAATGAAATACGATGGTATTTTTAGTAATACTGCAGGTAAGCTTGTCGGACCGCCTGCTACAATTCACTTAAAACCAGAAGCAACTCCTGTTTTTGCACGAGCACGAGAGGTACCTTTAGCACTACGAGACGAATACGCAAAAGAAATAGAAAAAAAAATCGCCTCAGGTTTTTACGAAAGGGTCGATCATTCCAAATGGGCATCAACAACGCATGTGGTTACAAAGAAGAACGGCAAGATACGAATTACGGGTAACTACAAACCTACTCTAAACCCCTGTATAGTTATCGATGAACATCCGATCCCAAGAGCACTTATTCAACCGAATGAAGGGTGCTGCCATCTTTTGTCACCTGGACATAACAGACGCATACACTCATCTACCTGTTGATGAAGAATTTAGTCAAGCACTGACGCTTAACACACCAACACATGGGCTCGTTCGCCCTACTCGCGCAGTATATGGTGCAGCCAACGTACCGGCTATCTGGCAACGAAGGATGGAAACCGTGTTGCAAGATCTTTCAAATGTTTTAAATTTTTTCGATGATGTTCTTGTGTTCGCAGATAACTTCGACAACTTGATATCCGCCCTAGATGCAACCCTACGACGGATGGATTCCCATGGTCTCCGGCTCAATCGTGCAAAATGTGTCTTTGCCACACCTGCCGTCGAGTTCCTGGGTCATAAAATAGATGCTCAAGGTCTGCATAAATCTGACAAGCACATTGAAGCTATACGTGATGCACCAGTACCGTCAACACCAGAAGAACTGCAGCTGTTCTTAGGAAAAGCTACGTACTATAGCTCATTCATACCGGATTTATCAACCAGAGATCGCCCCCTAAGAAACATGCTCCTCGTTGAACCATTCAGGTGGACACCGGCCGCAAAAGCAGCATATAACGACATCAAGGCTACATTGATGTCGCCGCAAGTCCTTATGCCGTACGATCCATCATTACCACTACTGTTAGCCACTGATGCAAGTAAAACCGGCTTGGGTGCAGTCTTGTCTCACCGACTGCACAATGGACAAGAACGACCAATCGCCTACGCAAGCCGTACCATGAGCGCTACTGAACAACGCTACCCAGTGATAGACAAAGAAGCTCTAGCCATTGTTTGGGCTGTTCAAAAATTCTTCCATTACCTATATGCCCGTCATTTTACGCTCATTACCGACCACAAACCCCTCACACAAATCCTACACCCAACTAAATCCCTTCCAGTACTCTGTATCAGTCGAATGGCAAACTACGCGGACTATCTTTCGCATTTTAACTACGATGTTGTATTTAAGCCGACAAAAGCAAATGCGAACGCAGACTACTGTTCCCGCGCACCAGTACCGATAACCTCTGAAGATGCTGTCCACAAAATCACTTTGGAAGAAGAGAAGGAAATGGAATACGACGAATTCGATCAGTTTACTATATGTCAAATCAAACAGCTACCAGTTCGCGCAACACACATTGCTAAAGAAACTAAAAAGGATCCTCACTTGGGTAAGATTATTCAACTACTAGAAACAGGCCAGAACCTTGCCCGTCACGGATACAAAGCTCCAGAAATAAACTACACTCATGCCGCTAACTGTCTTCTATTTGAGCACCGAGTTGTAGTTCCACCTACACTTCAGCAACCGATCCTAAATGATTTACACGCAGCACATTTAGGTATCGTAAAAATGAAGGGCATCGCTCGTTCATTTGTTTTCTGGCCAGGCATAGACGCAGATATAGAACGTATTGCCAAATCATGCACCGAATGCGCCAAGCACGCGCACAAACCACCAAAATTCAGTAGTCATCATTGGGAATACCCCAAAGGCCCCTGGGAACGTGTTCATATTGACTACGCTGGACCAGTCGTTGGTATGATGCTGTTAATCATCGTGGACTCATACAGTAAGTGGGTTGAAGTTAAAGTCACAAGCTCAACGACAACTGCTGCAACAATTTCTATACTGGATGAGATGTTCGCAACTTACGGTGCACCAGTCACGATTGTATCAGACAACGGTACACAATTCACCGCTACCGAATTCAAGAACTTCTTACAAGCAAGCGGTGTGAAATACCATAAACTTACGGCCCCATATCATCCAGCAACGAACGGGCAAGCAGAACGGTATGTTCAAACAGTGAAAGATGAACTCAAAGCGATGGCAACTACAAAAAGCTCGTTACAACAAAATTTAAACGAATTCCTGCAACAGTACCGAAAAGCACCCCACTCGACTACTGGACAAGCACCAGCGATGCTCTTCCTAGGACGAAATCTACGTACACGTCTTGACCTCGTCAGACCCAGTGATGTACACACGATGATGAAAGAAAAACAACGCGCCGAATTCGAGCCATCATATCGCATCTTCAAACCTGCGCAATCTGTTTATTTTGTTTCAGGTAACCCACGAATGGACAAATGGATCCCAGGTACGGTCGTTACTCGCCTTGGAGATCTCCACTATGAAATTGATCACTTTGGCAGACGATTCAAGCGACATGTAGACCAAATTCGAGCACACGTAAATGAAGATATAAATCGACCTGCTAGCCATTTAAAACCACCAGCAGGAAACAACGAGGTATCTGCCCCAGCTCGAAGAGTCAGATTCTACGGACGCACACACACACCAACTCCAATTCAACAATCGCCGGCTCCGTCAACGAGCCCGTCCAGTTCTGATTCAACCCCAACAACAAGTCCAGGATCGCCAGCACTAAATACACCACCACGTAGTCCACGGCGACCATACCGTATTCGACGACCGCCCCTACGATACTCACCTGATTGATATTAAATTATTTAATGTATTATTTTCATTATGTATTTTGAAAACTCTCTAAACGAGGGAGGAAATGTTGTGTATTTAAGTTCAAATATTTTGGCCAGATGGCAGCATGTGCCTAGCTACAAGTTGCCGCGCTTTCTAGAAGCATGCTAACTTTTTAATTAGCTGTGAATAAAAAATCAAAATGGTTGTTATATCGTGTTAAAATAAATTTTGGGATAAAATTAAGTGTTGTATTTCTATAAATAAACTCATAAGATACAAAAATTTGAATACTAAAATTTTGCATTAAAAGAACACAAAAGTCGAGACGAGACGAGATAGAGGCCGTCTCGTCTCGGCATGTATCTCGTCTCGTCTCGTCTCGCCACGTTTTTGTTTCGGTATACCAAGACGAGACAGGTGATATTCTCGTCTCGCGGTAACACTAAATTCTACGTACATTTCTCTATAAGTTACAACATTTTTAAAAGTTTTTTTGGGCGTTCGTTAAGCCAAAATATTAATTTTTTCCCGAGAGAGAGTTGCAAAAATTTTTAATTCTTCATGTTTAGTGTGTTTATTGAACTGTAACTTCTGAATAAATAAAAACATCAACTTCCGGATTCTTTTATTAAATTCTACGAACATTTCTCTATAAGACACAACATTTTAAAAAGTTGTAAGGACGTTAGTTAAGCCAAAATATTAAACTTTTTTACCGAGATACAGTTGCAAATGTTGGGTATTTTCCAATTTGCCGCGCTCCGCTGTCAACGAGCTTCGCCGACATCACACCAGAAGGGCGCCACACACACTTGCGTAACCACGCAGGTTCGCGCATAACTTCCGTCTTGTTGATTTGTATAAAATAAATGAATGTATCACATTGTTGAAAAATATGTTCTGTTGTAAATGTTGTAAACTTACGTTAATTGAAATAATAATCAATAAACCAACATTCGTTAAGGGGGTTTTATCGCTCAGCGCTGCTAGATCACAAATCCACGTTATTTCAGGTATCCGCGCTGACAGCCTATGTTTTATGAGCACATGTTGTCTCTATTTATCTAATTGCTATGTTTTGCTCCATTTTTGTTTAGAAAATACTCAATTTGATTGGCAAGCGCGCATATAATTTTTAAATTTATTTAACAAATTACTCGAATACTATTTGAAAATTTTATATAATAATGTGATATAAACATTTAAATTTACAATGCAATCAAACTTACGAAGAGTTTTTCTCAGAATTATTGTTATTTAATTGTTTATAAATAATAATAATAACAATTTAAAAAATTCGACAACGTAGCTAGATTTTTACTGACTTTATCTTTATATGGTATTTTTTTTAGATTTATAGGATTAATAGGTTGGGTGTAATTTGTTAAATACTTTTTTACTGTGATAAAAGCCCCTTAATTCAAATAGTTATTTTAACCACCCCAGTTCAAACAGGTTATGGCCCAGGCTCGCGAGTGTTAAATAACGAAATTTGTAAAACGAAAGCGGCGTCACTTAACCTCAAACTTTTTCACGCGAATTATTAGTTATCACAGCCCATCAAAACTCTCTCGTGTGTGTAGCAAATAGTGAATAACAAAAAGCACGTACTCAGACAAAACGAAGAGAAATGGCATCTACCAACGTAGTGAATTCGAACAGGATCGAAATGCTAACTCGTGACAACTACGACACGTGGAGAATACAAGTGGAAGCAGTACTTATAAAAAACGATGCATGGGGCTACGTCATTGGCGAAATTCCGAAACCAAAAGTCGAAGGAACAGGGACAGCTCTTAGCACTTCGCAGGCCACACTCGACGCATGGGTGACCGGAGATAGCAAAGCTAAGTGTGATTTAATTCTTTCTATAAGTCCAAGTGAATTAAAACAAATTCGAAGTTGTAGCACATCCAAACAAACTCGAATCAGTATATGCATTCAAGGGTCCTGCCCGAAAAGCCACTTTGTTAAAAGGTTTAATGCAACACAAAATGGAAGAAAATGGTGATGTCCGTGAGCATCTGTCAAGATTTTTCGACACTAGACAAGCTACCGTCGATGAAAGTTGAAATTAACGGCGATTTTCTGACCATTATGCTACTCTACAGTTTCAAAAATTTTAGAGTTGCCATAGAGTCAAGAGATAAACTTCCTGATGCCGAATCTTTAAAAATAAAAATTGTGGAAGAAGACAACGCCATCTGGGGCGATGTTTGTCAAACACCATAATAAATCAACTTCCGACATGCAGAACAACGTCACAAATTCAAATCAACGTGACGGAAATCAGATACAAAGTCCGAAATACAATTGCCACTACTGCAAGAAACCAGGCCATAAAGCAGCTGATTGTCGTGCGGAGAAAAAAAAACTCGAATCAAAACGCAGGGTACGTTGAAGAGAGCTATGCTAGTAACGAATTTTCAAATTCGTCATCAACCCTCACGACAAACAATATCAATGGAGATAGATGGTGCCTGGATAACGGCTGCACATCGCATCTGTGCATAAATGAAGAATTATTCGTAAACACTAAAAATACAGACTGGGCTAAAACTAGCCTGCGGATCCACAATTCCAATAAAGTCTAAAGGCGACGTACGAATAAAAACTTCAGATGGTCAAGTGAGTAAAGAAGTAAAACTCGAAGATACTTTATTTGTTCAAGATTTAAATACAAACCTTGGCTAAAATCGTGGACAGGGAACACGAAGTATTATTTACCAAAGACCATGCTATAGTCAGAGATTCGCAAGGCAAAATCCGGCTGGTAGACGATCGCGAAGGTGACTTATTCTTTCTGAAAAGAGATACTCAAGATACCTACGCCCTCGCAGACAACATTCGTAACTATATCGACGTCTGGACGCTCGTCTTGGACACGTCAACCACAAAGACTTGTTTACGATGATAAATAACGGCAACGTGAATGGAGTGAAACTCAAGCAAGAAGAAAAACCAAGCAGATGCAAAATTTGCATGATAGGAAAAATTTCTAACCCGTATTGAAAACACGCCCGGAATCTTAGATGTGGTCCACAGCGACATATGTGGCCCAATGAGGACAGAATCAAAGAACGGCGCTCGATATTTTATTTCCTTCATTGATGAACACAGCTGTTGGTGTGTAATCTACTTCTTGCGAAACAAGAATGAAGCAGCTGCCAAGTTTGCTGAATACAAGGAGTTTGCCGAAACTCAAACCGGCCGAAAAATCAAAGCTGTCCAATCAGACAACGGGACGGAATATTGCAACGACGAAATGGATCGCTTACTGAAGAATTCTAGAATTCGTCGCAGATTAACCGTGCCGCACACTCCACAGCAAAATGGAATTGCTGAGAGGAAGAACCGCACTCTGGTGGAAGCGGCTCGTTGCATGATGATCCAATCTGGGCTCCCGCCATCCTTTTGGGCAGAAGCAATAGCTACCGCGAATCACATCAGAAATCGATGCTCGACCTAAGTTCTAAATCATTCAACACCCTACGAAAAATGGGTAGGTGCAAAACCCAATATCAAATATTTAAGAATTTTTGGTTGTAGGGCATTCATGTTGCCTAAAAAGCCTAACAAAGAGAAGTTTGAAGCCAGAGGAATCTAAGGAGTTTTCGTCGGATACTCTGAAATCTCCAATGCCTACCGCATCTGGATTCCCGAAGAACACAAAATCCGTGGGTTACCGTTTTCGGAGGCTGTATCCGGTCCAAACAGTGAAGAATGGAAAGAAGCAATCTTATCAGAAGTAAAATCTCTAATTGCTAATGATACTTGGGAAATCGTAGACAAACCATCGAATGCCAAGATCATCGGAAACAGAATTGTACTCCGAAATAAATACACAGCTAACGGGGATATTGAACGTAGAAAAGCGCGAGTAGTAGCCAGGGGATTCGTTCAACACCCTGGAATCGACTTTCATGACACATTTGCACCAGTGGCTAGGCTCAATTCGCTCAGGCTCCTATTAGCGCTCTCGGCGGAGTCGAACATGAAAATGTATCAACTAGTTATATCTATCACAACGGAGATATAGACACCGAGCTATACATGGAGACACCGAAACTCTTGGAAGAAATGCTAGAGAAGATAATACAAGTTGATAAAGACACCACTTTCAGCACAAGAGCTAAAACAATGTTATCCAATCTACGTGGAAGAAATAAAGTATGCAAACTTAAGAAAGCCTTATAAGGACTACGCCAAGCTGGAAGACAATGGCATACCAAGCTTGATGACAGTATGAAGAAAATTGGACTGTCACCAACAAATGCCAATCCCTGCATATATGTTGAACATAACAAACAGACATTTATACTCATTTATGTCGACGACATACTCATCGCATCGAATGATAATCACATAGCGAATAAAATTCGAGATGAATTATCAAAAAGATTTGCCGTGCGAGATTTAAAACTCGCAAATTATTGTTTGGGCATAGAAATTCACCAACATAGGGAGAGAATCTTCCTATCTCAGAGTGGGTACATAACCGAAGTCTTAAAAAGATTCGGAATGGAACTTTGCAAACCTGCTTCAACTCCGATCGCCATCGGATCCAAATTAACTGGAAAGCCAGATGAGGATGACGACATCCAAAACAAAGTATCCTTATCGTAGTACTGATGTATCTTGCCATGGGCACACGTCCAGATATTGCGCACGCCGTTAGTTCCCTGATCCACTTCAACACTTGTCACGGAAAACAGCACTGGGTTGCTGCGAAGAGGGTCTTAAGATATCTCAAGGGGACAATAGACAAAGACCTGCAATTCCAACGTACACGTGAAAAACTAGCAGGTTACGTGAATGCCGATTGGGCTAGCTACACCGTGGACAGACGATCCTACACAGGATATGCTTTTATACTCGCTGGGGGTGCCGTTTCGTGGGAATCAAGGAAACAACGTACAGTCGCCCTATCCTCGACGGAGGCCGAATATATGGCCATCGTTGAAGCCGCCAAGGAAGCCATTCATCTAATTGGTTTCTTAACAGAACTCGGATTCAGAAGTCACTCTCTACAATGATAACCAGGGTGCTGGAAGTCTCGCTACAAATCCGATTCATCACTCAAGGTCTAAACACATAGACATCAGATATCACTTCATCCGAGAAGCAGTGAAAAATAAGTCTATGAATCTAAAATACATGCCGACCGAAGATATGATCGCAGATATTTTGACTAAGGGACTGCCGACTACAAAGAACGAAAAATGTTCCGCTTCGCTTGGACTCAACAACATTGGATGCTGAGAACGCTCAAATTGAGGGAGAGTATTTTCCAATTTGCCGCGCTCCGCTGTCAACGAGCTTCGCCGACATCACACCAGAAGGGCGCCACACACACTTGCGTAACCACGCAGGTTCGCGCATAACTTCCGTCTTGTTGATTTGTATAAAATAAATGAATATATCACATTGTTGAAAAATATGTTGTGTTCTAAATGTTTTAAACTTACGTTAATTGAAATAATAATCAATAAACCAACATTCGTTAATTCAAATAGTTATTTTAACCACCCCAATTCAAACAGCAAATTTTTTAAATTCTTCATATTTATTGTGTTTATTGAACTGTAACTTCTGAACAGATAAAAATATCGACTTCCGGTTTATTTTATGAAATTCTACATACATTTTTCTATAAGATGTATTATTTTAAAAACTTTTTAGAGTATTTTTAAGCCAAAATATCAATTTTTTTACGGGAGAAAGTTGAGAAATTTTTAAATTTTTCATAATTATTATGTTTTATAAACTGTAAGTTCTAAACAGCTAAAAATATCCACTTCCGGTTTCTTTTCAATAAATTTTTCAACAATTCTAGAGTAACATTCTATATGTTATTTTATTCGTATAGAAGTTACAGTTCATTAAACACAAGAAATTTAAAAAATTAAGAAATTTCTCAACAATCGGAGAAAAGATTAATATATTGGCTTAACGAACGCTCTTAAAACTTTTTAAAATGTTGTATCTTATAGAGAAATGTTCGTAGAATTTAATAAAAAAAACCGGAAGTCTATATGTTTTATCCGTTTAGAAGTTACAGTTCATTAAACACAATAAATACAAAAAAGGGTTAAATTTCTCGAAAGAAAATTTTATATTTTGGCTTAATAATTTTAAAGTAATGTATCTTATACAAAAAATTCCATAGAATTTAATTTTAAAAAACCGGAAGTTGATATTATTATCAGTTAATAAATGACAGCCGTTTTCATGAAGGGAGACATAATTTGGTTTTTAATTATTGAAATGTTCGAAATTCTGGAATACTGTGCCATGCACTTACTTGAAATTGGTTAATTCTTATAAAGAATTTTATGATCTACATTTTCTTATATAACACTTTTTCACCTAATATGAACAGTTTCTGAGATAAATGTGAAAAACTGATTTTAGTCCGATATCTTGAATTTGGGGCACAAGGAGTGAGAATACGAGCAAATAACATACCTAGGCGTGTCCAGCGGGTATCAAAGCATAAGATTCAACTTGTTAATCATTTGTTACGATTTGCCTCTAAGAGTGATTTCTAGATGTCTTTTGAAATTATTTTCTTGGTCTATCAGGTAGCGTCGTTTAAAAATCGATGGTCCGGTCTCACTGGTCGAGTTGTATAGATCGTTTGGTAACATTGGACGTAAAACATAAATAATTACTCTCTGTGCATTTTGGAACATCTAATCTAAAGTGGATATTTACCATTGTTTTTATATGTTATTACTGTCATTATCTAGATAATTACGTATTTGTACTAAATATATATTTGGAATGACAGATAGTAAGCAAAATTTTAAGGTTATGAGCATATACGCATGCGTGAAGGCATCGAACAACATCGAGTGTCGAGTAAACATCAAACCAGCTTGAAAAACACTACTCGATTGCACTCGACACAAAACGATCGTTCAGTGCGACGTACGTCATTACAATACTCGACAGCAAACGAGTGATGCTACTCGTTCGGTTCAGTGAGACCGCCGCCATAATCTCTAAAGGCCATTTGCACCATTTCGGTTTAGCGCTAACCTGTAGTTAAAGTTTAAAAATTTCATTCGTGAAAAAAAAATTGTTAAAAAACTGCCGATTTATGAGTCAAGAAATCACAAAATGCACTTTTTTCAAACGCCCATAACTTTGTGCCAAATCGTCGTAGTGTTATGGACCTTATTGTCAAATATAAGTTTGGGAACCACTGGTTGCTGTAATTAAAGTATCCTTGAGCGTGTTTGTGACGCTGTTTCCTCAACAGAGGAACACAGACTCAGTTGTATTTTGGCGTTTGTAATAAATGTATGGATATTGATTTAAGAGTATTAATGGTTCTTCCCGATTACTTCTCATATAAAACAGTGGCGACGTAGTCCATGAGCCAAACCCGAAAATGAGCTAAATTGGTACCACCTGGGGTGGCAAATGCTGACTATGATTTTTTTGTTCAGTTTTATGTGTAGACCAAGAATAAATGTGATAGCAATGTCTAAGTAGTAGCTTTATGGCACAAAATAACGATTTTTATAGTAAATAGTGATTTTTCATCATCAAATTATAAAAAGGTACCAATCAAGGTGGCACATGCTATCAATGTTTTTATTTTTCAGTTTTGTGTTCAGATCAAGAAAATATATGATAGCACAGACTATGGAGTAGCTTTTTGCAGAAAAAAACAATTAAAAAAAAAAGAAAGAAATTTTAGTATTTTTAAATTTTTGTGTGTTTAATCAACTCTAATTTCTAAACGGATAAAGTTATCGACTTCCGGTTTGCAGCGTTGGATTCCTCAGTAAATTTTGCGTAAGATACATTATATTAAATTTTTTGTTAGGCCCTTGATAACCCAAAATATAATTATTATCTTCAAGTGATAATTGCAAAATTTAAGAATTTAAAATATTTTTGTGTTTAATCAACTCTACTTTCTGAACGGTGAAAGATATCGACATATGGTTTGCGGCGTTGGATTCCTCAGTAAATTTTACGTAAGATACATTATAATAAATTTTTGTTAGGCCCTTGATAACCCAAAATTTAATTATTATCATCACGTGAAAATTGCAAAATTTAATAATTTTTAATATTTTTTGTGTTTAATCTACTCTACTTTCTGAACGAATAACGATATCGACTTCCGGTCTGCGGCGTTGGATTCTTTACGTAAGATACATTATATTGATTTTTTTTTTGTAAGGCTCTTCATAACCCAAAATTTAAATATTATCTTCAAGTGAAAATTTCAAAATTTAAGAATTTTAAATATTTTCTTGTGTTTAATCAACTCTACTTTCTGAACGGGTAAAGATATCGATATCGACTTCCGGTTTGCGGATTTGGATTCCTTAGTACATTTTACGTAAGATGCATTATATTAAATTTTTTGTAAGGTCCTTGATTACCCAAAATTTAATTATTATCTTCAAGTGAAAATTGCAAAATTTAAGAATTTTAAATATTTTTTTGTGTTTAATCAACTCTACTTTCTGAACGGGTAAAGATATCGACTTCCGGTTTGCAGCGTTGGATTCCTCTGTAAATTTTGCGTAAGATACATTATATTAAATTTTTGTTAGGTCCGTGATAACTCAAAAGTAAAATAAAAGTTGATTAAACAAAAGAAACTTTTAAAATTCTAAAATTTTACAATTTTCTTTCGGAGAAAATAATTAAATTCCGGATTATTAGAGGTCTTTAAAAAAATAGTACAATGCATCTTACATAAAAATGTCCAAGGAATCCAATGCTGCAAACCGGAAGTCGATATCTTTATCCGTTCAGAAAGTAGAGTTGGTTAAACACAAAAAATATTTAAAATTCTAAAATTTTACAATTTTCACTTGAAGATAATAATTAGATTTTGGGTTGTCACGGGCCTAACAATAAATTTAATATAATGTAACTTACGTAAAATTTACTAAGGAATCCAATTCCGCAAACCGGAAGTCGATATCTTTATCCGTTCAGAAAGTAGAGTTTATTAAACACAAAAAAATATTTAAAATTCTTAAATTTTGCAGTTTTCACTTGAAGATATTATTTAAATTTTTGGTTATAAAGGCCTTACAAAAAAATCAATATAATGTATCTTACGTAAAATTTACTAAAGAATCCAACGCCGTAGACCGGAAGTCGATATCTTTCTCCGTTCAGAAAGTAGAGTTGATTAAACACAAAAAATATTTTAAATTCTTAAATTTAGCAATTATCACTTAAAGATAATAATTAAATTTTGGGTTATCAAGAGCCTAACAAGTCGATATCTTTATCCGTTTAGAAATTAGAGTTGATCAAACAAACAAAAATTTAAAAATACTAAAATTTCTTTCTTTTTTTTTAATTGTTTTTTTCTGCAAAAAGCTACTCCATAGTCCGTGCTATCATATATTTTCTTGATCTGAACACAAAACTGAAAAATGAAAACATTGATAGCATGTGCCACCTTGATTGGTACCTTTTTATAATTTTATGATGAAAAATCACTATTTACTATAAAAATCGTTATTTTGTGCCATAAAGCTACTACTTAGACATTGCTATCACATTTATTCTTGGTCTACACATAAAACTGAACAAAAAAATCATAGTCAGCATTTGCCACCCCCAGGTGGTACCAAAAAAGTAATTGGCTCATGGACTAACGAGGAAAATAAATAACGTAGTGACATTGAGTAAAGATAAGAATAAGAGACCCAACCTTATGGACGAATAAACGTATAGAAAATATGCCCGAAAATAGATGGCAGCAGGGTCTACGGGCACATTGTCTGGGATTCCGTAAAACGTGTAGCTATTATTTCTAGCGCGTTGGTTGTCGATCTATGTAGTAGTCTCCGCCGTTGTAAACTTATTTTTAATCGAACGTGGAGTTTTGTAGCTAAGTTTCAAGTACTTTATTTATTGAATGATCTACTATAAATGGTTTTAATTGCGATTATCAGCTTCTTAGTTTAGTGAACCTACATTTTAAAAATTAAAAATATCAGAAAATTACTACTTGTGCAGCATTGTTTGAAATTTATAATCTTTATAATGAGCGTTACGTCTTGCCATGCCTGTGCTTATTTTGGTTGTAAAGTCACATGGAAAACTAACTGTATATTAATTTAATAATTAAAACTTAAAATTAAATTTATTCGATTATGAATTAAACATTAATAAGTGTCTAAAAACTGATTCGGAATTTGTTCAACGAAGTAAACAAAGAAGTAAAGTGCAAACAAAAACTTCACGGAAACTTAAAATTCTTGATAATTAATGTAAGGATAATTAACTATATTATAAGTTATTTAAAGCCCTGTTCACACCTGGGGACACACATGCGACACACGGGCAACAAAATCAAACGTTTGTAGCCTCAAAATTGTTTTTTTCTTTACTTCATAGAAGCCACAAAAAAGTGGCGCCTCTATTTCACAATAGTCCAGTAACCTAGTACATCGTAAGTTGCATGAAGTGGTGGTAGTATGTTCCTTTTTTTTTCTTGTATAGGATGTGACTGAGATGCAAAATCCAAGTTTTCGACCTCGGCAACCCTCCGGAACACTTTTGAATATCTCAAAAACTGCAAAATTTTTGCACTTTCTTCGGATTCTTATCATTTTGAGTATGAAGGAGCACGATTTTGACAAAGACCATTATATGCATTTTTAAACTAGATTAAATTATCTACAATTTGAGACCAGAATGGTAGACGTAATAGTTTCCGAGATACAGCTTTTCAAAATTTGGATAATTTACCAAACTTGAAAATTTTGAGCTAGTTTTCGTGAAACACAAAAATATTTGAACGAATAATGATATTGACTTCCGGTTCGCAGCACTGAATTCCTCGTACTTTTTTCTATAAGATACATTCTGTCAAAAATTTTCAATGGTTTTGCTTGAGCTGAAAGTTTTTCCACGAGAAAATATAGTAAAATTTTTGTTTATTCTTTTGTTTATTGTGTTTAATCAACTATAATATCTGCACGAATAATGATAGCGACTTCCGGTTTGCAGTATTAAATTCCACGGACTTTTTTCTATAAGATAGGTACATTGTGTCAATAACTTTCAGTGGCCTTGGTTGAGCTGAAATTTAAAGTTTATCCTTGAGAGAATATAGTAAAATTTTTGTTTATTCTTTTGTTTATTGTGTTTAATTAACTATACTATCTGAACGAATAATGATAGTGATTTCCGGTTTGCAGCACTGAATTCCTCGTACTTTTTTCTATAAGATACATTCTGTCAAAAACTTTCAATGATCTTGCTTGAGCTGAAATTTAAAGTTTTTCCCCGAGAGAATATAGTAAAATTTTTGTAGAAGAGAAACGGTTGGAGTTTCAAATTAGTAGATTTTGCCAAACTTTGAAAAGCTGTATATCGGAAACTATTAGGTCTCAGATTGTAGACAATTTAATCTAGTTTAAAAATGCATATAATGGTCTTTGTCGAAATCGTGCTCCTTCATAGTCAAAATGGTAAGAAACCGAAAAAAGTGCAAAAATTTAGCAGTTTTTGAGATGTTCAAAAGTGTTCCGGAGGGTTGCCGAGGTCGAAAACTTGGATTTTGCATCCCAGGCATATACCATACAAGAAAAAAAATAGAAACCTACTACCACCACTTGATGCAACTTAGGCCCATTATAACCATGACAAGGTTACTGGACTACAAGCAACACACACAGAATTTTTACTGTTGCGTGTGTGTATTCTGTGTCCATGTGTGAACATGGCATAAGACAACGAGTACCTATATTTTATGCATTTGATTATTTATAATTTATAACTTTGTGTTTGTTCTTTTGTGTTCATATTTTTATGTAACCACATTAAAATAATTATTGTAGCTAATAAATCTGTATACATATTATTTAACTTCTCTAAATGAATTTTTTCTGAACAACCTATAATATGAAATAGGTAAATTCATTTAAATGTGGAAAACAATGTGCAAATCAAGTTGCGCAGATTACTTTATCTAGCGTCAGTTCCAAGATCAGCCCAGCATGTTTAGCGCGAGCCCGCGTTACCCTATTCCTTCCGCACCGCACTTCTATTTCCCCGCTCCTACATAATGATCTTAGTTCATCAGTCTGCCGCATAGTGTCACTAGTAACTGAACGATTGGAATCGTCTCGCTGAATAACATAGTGCTTGGGTCTCTTATTCTTATCTTTACTCAATGGTAGTGATCAGACAACAACATTAACATTAGCAATAAAGATTTAAAGGAAAAATGGCACAAGGTGGCATAATAGGTACGCTGCGTGAATATGATCACAGAACATCGGATTGTGCAGTTCTCAAAGTGAGGCTGGAACAATTCTTCATTGCAAATGAAATCGAAACCGAAGTGCGTAAAAGAGCAGTCTTGCTTAACTTACTATCAGAAGAAACATACATACTAGTGAGTAATTTGTGCGTGCCTAATAAACCCGAAACGAAAACGTTTGATCAACTAATTAAAATATTGACGGATCACCTAACTCCAGTCAAATCATACTTTGCCGCAAGATTAAAATTCTATACCGCGAATAAAAACCCCGATGAAAAAGTTAGTGAGTGGGCAGCGAGAGTGCGATCATTGGCGGCGGTATGTGGTTTTAGCACGGAGTTAGAAACGGTGATTCGAGACATATTTGTCATTGGAATGGGCAGAAACTCAATTCCCGACCGTTTAATGGAGGAAAATGCATCTCTAGCTACAACAACATCCACCAATTTGTTGAGTATTGCACTTAGCAAAAAAAGTTCAAACGATTGCAGATGAGATTATTTGGAAGCTGTATATCCCGTTATGTATACTAAAGATAGTTTACTGAAACATTATTTTCAAAAATTGATTCATCAAACTTACTTCAAATATCCAGGAGAACATCTTTCGACTCAGAAATTTCAGAAATATTTAAAAATATGAAGTTTCTAATGCGGCTATAGTTTTTTCATCAAATAATTTTACGCAAAAATTTACCTTTTGTCTTTCAATGCTTGTTGGGAATAAAACCTTTTTATTAAGGGCAGGAGCTATTTTTACACTTTTATCTTCTTCATCTCTGTATAACTTTTAGTTTTGCAAAAATTCTTGGATTATTAGAAGATGATGATGGCAAATCGCTATTTTCTATAAATGGTGGATATATGAGAGTTTGATCTCCATCACATTGGTTTAATCAATTATTCCTTATAGATTTAAATATATGAACCGTATCAAATAGTAAAACCATCTTATGATTTTCTTTAAATGGATTAATATAATATAAGTTCATTTTACCATTACACATTAAATCAAACATTTTCCTGTTAACATGATTGTTATCTGACATAATAGATACAATTAGTGATGGGACGAGGGAATGGAAATATTCCCCGGGAAGGGAATTTATAAGGGAATATTCTCGTCTACTTCTTACTCATGCTCCTCAAGCATGTGTTTGTCATATCATCTTACTCCGATACAGATACAAGTTCTTAATCTGATTAACCTTTGTAATTTTTCTACTTATAATAAAATGCCATTTCTACAAAGAAAACTGTTCTTTTCTGGTCATCTAACACCATAAAATGAAAATTCCCTCTAATTTCCAAGTTCTGCATTTAAGTTTCTTACTGGATACAAACCAATAACATCTTTATTTTTAGGAAGAAGTGAAGATAACATAAAGGTTTGTACAGTAGTAGCACTACTAGAACCTTCATTCTCAAACCCTTCAATTTTTCCTCCTTTGTATGAAATAAATGGTTTTACATATATTTTATCCAGCATAAGATTTATATATTTTTCCTCATCCTTTAAACTTTTTAATTTTTCTGTAATATAATATTTGTGCGTTTCATCGAAACCTGCATTGCTAGTGCCCAATTGTATTTTCAATGAATTTAAATGTTTTGGACTTGGTACATTTAATACTTTGCTATCACGAATTTTTTTATACGCACCTGGGAAAGTAAAAAACAATAAATAGGACCACATTATTATTTCAACTGAATATCGTTTTTGTTTATTAAAAATTAGGGAAAGCTGGTCTTTAACAAACGTCAATTTACTTTTTTCACTTTCAAAATTCTCACCTAAATTACAACAATATCAATACATGTTTCAATTAAAGTACAAGCATTTTTGGTAAGTAAAATGGCTTCATCTAAATTTTTTTCAAAGTGAAAGTTATCAGTGTTTATATAGGTAATTAAAGCATTAAATTTTGTCCAACTAGTACAAGAAGTTCCCTCCAATAATTCTTGAACACGTGTACTTTCAGTTATAGGAACATTTTTATTAGTAACAATAACAGATAGATCTCTTTGAATAGAAATTTAAGTGCAAACATAAGGAATTTTATCTTCAGTATTCACTTTTAGAAAACAAATTTTGTCGTCTTCTACTTTTATAAAAAAAATTCATATGTTCTTTAGTTTAGAACAATATTTAGTTCTAAAGTTTTCAAAATTTATGATCTTATCTTCTTCCTCGATATTTTTTCTCCTCTCTTCTTCTCTAGCATCAATTTCTAATATTCTCTCTGCGGGATCTCTGCGAGTAGGTGGTAAAGATTTACTCATGTATGACGGCTGATTGTTAAAAATTGTAGGATATGCAATGTTACTCAATTTTACCCTAGCTCTAGGAACTTCTAACACGTTCCTGTCGGGCCTTATAGTTAAGTCATTCCGAATAATAAATTTTTCATCAAAATTCTTTATGCAAATTACTGTTGAATCTTTTATTACAAAGTCTTTTCTATGTATTGCATGTAACCATTTTTTCGTTGTTCAGGATCTTTTGGAAACTTAAATACTGTTATGCGATCTGTTCTACCATAATTGCTAGTACAGCGTGGTACACAACAACTGGAAGGCATTTGCTCCAGGAAAATTAGTTAATAACAATAATGTTGAATATAATAATTAACTTACAATGAATATATTTGTAATTTCAATATAAATACTACTAATATGCTTCAGTCCGCAAACGCACGGCCAGAGCGCCACATAGCACGGCAAACCTACTATCGGCTACTATATTGGACGTGACTAGTTCTATATTTAAAAAATTCATAACTTTAGTGCTGATCAACATAAAGCTGTGATTTCTAAATTAATTTTGATTTATTATTTATTACCAATGGTAATTATTGGCAAACCAAGTATCTTGTTTAAATAAACACATTTTGTTTCATAAAGCATAGTCTTCGATAAATCAGACATGAAAAAATGGTCTGGTAAAAGCGATTTTTTTTTATTATTACGTGGTTTGTTGTTAAATAAATCACAAACTTGTGCGAAGCATGTTTTGGTCATTTAGGTAAACGACACTCTTAATAACCCAATATAATTTTGGTTTCAATCTTCAAACCGGAAGTAATACTTTTTTTTAAATACAATAGGCAAAAAACGCACTACTTGACAATGCACCCAAAATTCCGAATTTTTAGACAGCCATAACTCGGTTGAATTGGCTCGAAAATGGATAAATCTTCGAATTCTGACAAGATAGAAGTTTCCTCTTTAAGGTCATGCAAATTAATCTGACGCCAAATTCATTATACTTCCTGCTAGCTCCTTAGAAAAAGAAATGGATTGAGTCCACGATTTTTTTGCACATGGTACAAGTGTCAAAGTTTGACATTTTTTGACATCAAAAACATTTTTTCCTCAGAGGAGTGGCAGGGGGTGAAATTAACTTGGCGTCAGATTAACTTGCATGCCCTAAAAGAGGAAACTTCAAACTTGTTAGAACTTGAAGATTAATCCATTTTCGAACAAATTCAACCGAATTATGGCGGTCTAAAAATTCGGAATTTTTGGTGCATTATCAAGTGGCGCGTTTTTTCTTTTGTCGAGTGTATTTCGATAAATTATTCATTTAAGACAATTTTTAAAATTTTAAATGAAAGATTAATGTGATTATTATCTACAATCGGTATTAAAAATTCTGTATCTGATATCATTTAAGAATAATTGAAGTATATACTTATAATTTAGTATTTCGGTTTCTTGTAATCCATGATCGTTTAACATTTGTGAGTACGTAAAATTTAAATGATAATGACATAACAGTGATAGTGACAATAGTAAAATATAATAATAATCTTTATTATTCAACAGGACTATTTGTCCCTATCACATAATAATATTATAATAAACAGTAGGATAAATACATAAGATATAATTACATAATCATATCCAACTTATTTCTAAATTCATTTATACATAAAGAAAAATCAATTTGGGAAGAAATTTTGTTGCATTCACGACACATGGAAACAGTTTGAGAATTCTAATGATAGTACGTGACAAATCACAAACAAATATATCTGTACATCGGGTATTACAATTATTCACATAGAAATTTAATTTATTTAACAAATCAGTGTCACCGATGTAATTATTTATAATTTTATATAAGAATAAAATTCGGTGTTTAATACGTTTGGTGGAAAGAGGCTCAAGATTAAATTTTTGTAGTAAGATTGAGAAATTGCAGTGAGGAGAACCCTTGAATAATCTAAAATTAACAATGTTACAAAATTTGGTTTGAATGTTCTTAATTGCATTTACGAGATAAGCTTGAGACGGACACCAAATAATAGAACCATAATTTCAGGGGCGCCGGAAGTGGGGGGCGAACAATAGACAAACCGCCCTCTTTCAATAAATGAAAGTTGAAAAATTTAAATAATATCTTTTACAAGCCCAAATATTATATTTAATTTTTATATATCCAGTTTATTCACGGTGAAAAAATTAAAATTTGAATTTCCCGCAATATTTTATTTATATCTTGAAGTTTGCCATCTACCGTGCCCACGGTAGTACTGTACACTGTATTTCAGTTGCGCGCATGCTTGGGCATCATCCTGTCAGAGGAAGCGAGTACGATAGATACAAAGTAAACTGTGTTGAGTGAAACAGCAAAGTGGTGCACAGTATCACGCTTTGTGACGATATAAAGAAAGGCCGGTAAATTTAAATTAGACAATTTACCCTGATTTTGACCACATCTTATTTTAAATTTTCAAAATTTAGGGGAGAAGTTTAATTAATTTAAATAC
This sequence comes from Agonum fuliginosum, assembly GCA_947534325.1. Lineage (NCBI taxonomy): Eukaryota > Metazoa > Arthropoda > Insecta > Coleoptera > Carabidae > Agonum > Agonum fuliginosum. The sequence goes on from OX384044.1 coordinate 2,898,278, forward strand.
ATTGTTAAATTTAAACAATTTAGTATGCAACATAAATGAACCATTTCAATAGAATTGTAAAAAAATCTTATAATTAAATTTGACAATTATACAAATCTGTCAACTTACGCGCTCATCACCAGGATTGGTCTATTCACTTCACTTCCTGTTGTCACAACTATGTGCACAAACTATTGCGCACCAGCATCCTGTCTCACTTAACACATGGTATCCTTGTTAAATCGCACTCACTACTTCCTACTTCTGACAGAATAGGTCTTAAGTCGTAAATCACCTCAGAATTTTTTTTCTGGAGTCTGTAGTGTTTAATTTACATTCTTATGTCTAGTGATTATTGTTCAGTTAATGATTTATGCCATATAGAACTTTACTATAATATTAGGTATGAGTATGTTGGTTCGTTGATTTACGCGAAGAACATTAATTCTTGTGAATTGCAGACTAACTTTTTAAATATGTTAAATGCGGACAGCCAAATTAATTTTAGTATACTCCTGCGCATGGAACAAAACAAATCATGCATCTGCTAATTCTAGGAAAAATGCAACTTTTAATGTAAAAGTACTTGACCTTGAACAAACAAAAATTTCGCCTGCGGCGCATTTTTATGCTTTGGGTCCGCCCCCCTTCGAAAATATACTTCCGGCGCCCCTGCATAATCTAACTTACTAATTACTAATGATTTAAACAGTACATTATAACATGTTAAATTTTGAAATTATACAGTGCAACGTAATAAAAAACCAAGTAATCTGAGACAAGAGTTTATCAAAAGATCAATATGATTAGTTAACATCAATTTCGGGTCGAGGAGTATACCTAGATCTTTGACAATAGTAACACGATGAAGAGGAACATCGTTCATTTATTTATTATTATTTATTCAATTATGTGTGATGGTGATATTTTTCCTACTAAAACTTATTATTTGACATTTACTTAAATTGAAATGCAGATGATTTGAAGTCGACCAATTATGAATTGAATTTAAGTCATATTGAAGCAAATTACAATCATCTGTTTGAGTGATAATACGGTACAATTTAAAATCATCTGCATACATAAGGCATTGAGCAAATTTAACAACACAAGTAATATCATTAACAAATAATATAAAAAGTAAAGGACCACTGACTTACCCTTGAGATACACCCGACGAAGCAATGAAATTAAAAGATAAATAGCAGCCGTCGCAATAGATACTGAATTCTGTTATTCAAGTAAGATTGCAATAAATCAAGTAAGTTATTCGAAAAACCAATATTTCTTAATTTATGTTACAAAACTGAGTGTATTACTGTATCGAAAGCTTTCGAGAAATCAGTATATATAACATCCACTTGAGTTTTATTGTTGAAAGCTTCATAAATATATTGAACAAAGTTCGTTAAATTAGTTATCGTGGATCTATGGCTGACAAATCCGTGTTGACAACTACTTATGTAATTTTTGTTTGAGTTTGAAGTTGTTTAAATAAAATATCGTTTATATCTTCTTCTCAGTTTAAATAAAATGACTAAAATATATTTTTTCGCCAACCGGACGTATTTGATGCAATTGTGTCATTGTTTTTTGTAAAAAAAGGACGCCATTTGGGGATTGTTTATGATCACTATAGCAACTACTGTACAAAAAGTAAATTTATTCGTCTTAATACAAAAACATATAAAAATTGGATATTTAAAAAAAAAATCTCAAAAAATTCAGTGGTTCTATTGATGCTACATCTACATTGTAAAGCCTGTTTTACATTATACTTTTTTCGTCTAGATGAAGATTTAAGTTCATATAGAAATTTTCTACGAATGGACAATGATTTATTTGAAACACTACAGTTTGATTCAAAATGATATTCAAAAAATATATGCTCAATTTCGTTGCTGTATTCCATCGAAGTATCGATTGATAATAACTTTAAGATATTTAGCAACTGGTGAAACATTCGCTAGTTTATCGTACAGTTGTCGTGTTGCAGTTTGTACAATATCAAAATTTGTACCAGAAATTTTTGCTAGCATTTATAATCGCTTACAAGAAAAATATTTGCCGGTAAGTAATAAATTAACTATAATAATTGTATAACAAATATACATTTTCATATTTTAGATTCCTACAATGCCGGAAGAGTGGAAGAAAATAGCTAAAGGTTTTTATACCGAAGGGAACATTCCTAATACAATCGGCGCAATGGACGGTATTTAAAGTACATAGTATTTAAAGCCTCACGCAGTGCTGGTTCGCATTATTATAATTATAAGGGAACACACAGTATAGTTTTATTAGCAATAGTGGACGCTTTTTATATATAGATGTTGGGGCAAATGGCAGAGTTAGCGACGGAGGTATAATATAATATTTCTGTTTACTAAAAATTATTTAATATAATTTATTATCGTAGGAGTTTATGAAGAATGTGATTTCGATGTTGCATTAAGGCCCAATTTTACCATTTCCCTTTTAAAATGCGGTTAGTAAACATGCGGTTAAATATAACATGAAGTTAACATGGAGTTACTCTCGCGAACGTTTTTCCACATAAATAGAAGGCTCATGTTAACTAACTCCAAGTTTATGGATATTTCTCATTAGGTTGGTATGGTTTTTTCATAATCAGTTGTATTTTATACAGATGGCAACATTGAATGTTGACAGATGATTGATTCAAACCTCACTATTTTTCATTGTATATTTAATTTCAAGTAGGAACAATAAAGTTATTTATTCTTATTGCGTAAGTATTGTACACCGAGAATAAATATGTACGTAGGGAAGTAATAATAAACAATAAATATAACTTATTTTTATAGTAGCATGACTGAAAAGCAAAAAACTGGAAAAAGAAGGATTGGAAATTTTTCTTCGGAAGAAGAATATATTCTATGTAACAAAAAACTATTGTTGGTTCCCTTACTTATCTGTTACATGTCGAATAACATCTTCAATCACTTCAATGATGTTTTCAACAGTTTTTGTTGATAGACGAAACCTTTAAAAAAATTCTTTTCCACTATACTTTTCAAAATTATTAGGCGTTACTCGTAATATTCTTAGTGCCCTTATAGGCACCTCTTCGTCACCGCTATATGCATTTATGTTATACGGATTCATTTTGGCTGTCAATTTTTTAAATTAGGTTAGGTTAGGAAACCCGAAGTTAAAATCTTAACCGGTATTTATTCCACATGTTAAAATAACATGTACTTTAGCTTGATGTTAAGGATAACACCAGTTGGAAAAACGATTTTTGTAGCTAACATGAAGTTAACTCCATGTTATATTTTAACATGGAGTTGGTTAAATTGGGCCTAAATCAAAAAACTTTAAATCTACCTAATGATGCCCCTTTGCCTGGGATGACACTTTCTGTGCCATAAGAAATAGTGGCAGATGCAGCGTTTCCTTTACAAGAACATATTTTAAAACCAGTTCCGTTTAAAAATATGAGACGGAAGGACCGCATCTACAATTATAGAATAAGTCGTTTCCGAAGAGTTGTGGAAAACGCATTTGGAATATAGTCCATGAGCCAATTACTTTTTTGGTACCACCTGGGGTGGCAAATACTGACTATGATTTTTTTGTTCAGTTTTATGTGTAAACCAAGAATAAATGTGATAGCAATGTCTAAGTAGTAGCTTTATGGCACAAAATAACGATTTTTATAGTAAATAGTGATTTTTCATCATCAAATTATAAAAAGGTACCAATCAAGGTGGCACATGCTATCAATGTTTTTATTTTTCAGTTTTGTGTTTAGATCAAGAATACCGGGAGTTTTTTTTATTAGTAAACATAGGGCATGTCATTACCATAGTTACAGTGTTACAGAATGACAGCAATGTATTATAGCATTTTTTTTATGAGTAAACATAGGGATAATTAACATACTAAAATATATATGAAATATAAATTAAAGAAATGATAAATTATTTATTTATGTTTTCTACACTTTACATTTAGATACATTAGGTAGATACATTAAACTAATGAGGATTTTTTTAAACTAATTAAATGCTCAAAATTGGAACCATTAACTTCTACTTTTTAAGTGTCTCCAAAGAAGTGGAAGTAGAATGGCGTCCAAGATCACCAGATCTTGCACCAAATGATTTTTTTCTTTGGGAACACTTAAAAAATAATATGTACAATGGTGACAGAATTAATGTTGAACTATTAAAAAATCGAATCAGTGCTTATTCCCAAAATATTACTCCCCAGCAAATAGATAATGCTATAAATTATTTTTATAATCGTTTAGGATATTGTGTAGAAGTTAATGGTTCCAATTTTGAGCATTTAATTAGTTTTAAAAAGCCTCATTAGTTTAATGTATCTACCTAGGTCTTAAGTGTAGAAATAAATAAATAATTTTTCATTTCTTTAATTTATATTTCATATTTATTTTAATATGTTATTCATCCCTATGTTTACTGATAAAAAAAACGCTCTAATGCATTGCTCTCATTCTGTAACACTGTAACTATGGTAATGAAACTACCCTATGTTTACTGATTTAAAAAACTCTCTGTATATATGATAGCACGGACTATGGAGTAGCCTTTTGCAGAAAAAAAACAATTAAAAAAAAAAGAAGAAATTGAAGTATTTTTAAATTTTTAAACGGATAAAGATATCGACTTCTTTGCAGCGTTGGATTCCTCAGTAAATTTTGCGTAAGATACATTATATTAATTTTTTTGTTAGGCCTTTGATAACCCAAAATTTAATTATTATCTTCCAGTGATAATTGCAAAATTTAAGAATTAAAAATATTTTTGTGATTAATCAACTCTACTTTCTGAACGGAAAAAGATACCGACTTCCGGTTTGCGGCGTTGGATTCCTCAGTAAATTTTACGTAAGTTACATTATATTAATTTTTGTAAGGCCCTTGATAACCCAAAATTTAATTATGATCTTCAAGTGAAAATTGTAAAATTTTAGAATTTTAAATATTTTTTGTGTTTAACCAACTCTACTTTCTGAACGAATAAAGATATCGACTTCCGGTCTGCGGCGATGGATTCTTTAGTATATTTTACGTAAGATACATTATATTGAAAATTTTATAAGGTCCTTGATAACCCAAAATGTAATTGTTATCGTCAAGTGAAAGTTGCAAAATTTAAGAATTTTAAATATTTTCTTGTGTTTAATCAACTCTACTTTCTGAACGGATAAAGATATCGAATTCCGGTTTGCAGCATTGGATTCCTTGGACATTTTTATGTAAGATACGTTGTACTATTTTCTAACAGATGAGATCAACTCAAATGCGACATTATTATACAATACACACATTTCTTCGTATTCTCTTCGTTTTTTCTTGGAGAAAATCATTAAATTTCGGCTTATCAAAAGCACTTTAAAAAAATTAATACAATGTACATAAAAATGTCTGAAGAATCCAATGCCGAAAACCGGAGGTCGGTATATTGATTCGTTCAGAAATAAAAGTTGATTAAACACAAGAAACTTTTAAAATTCTAAAATTTTACAATTTTCTTTCGGAGAAAATAATTAAATTTCCGATTATTAGAGGTCTTAAAAAATAGTACAATGTATCTTACATAAAAAGGAATCCAATGCTGCAAACCGGATGTTGATATCTTTATCCGTTCAGAAAGTAGAGTTGGTTGAACACAAAAAATATTTAAAATTCTTAAATTTTGCAATTTTCAATTGAAGATAATAATAATTAGATTTTGGGTTATCACGGGCTTTACAAAAAATTTAATATAACGTATCGTACGTAAAATTTACTAATAAATCCAATGCTGCAAACCGGAAGTCGATATCTTTCTTCGTTCAGAAAGTAGAGTTGGTTAATCACAAAAAATTATTTTAAATTCTTAAATTTTGCAATTTTCAATTGAAGATAACAATTACATTTTGGGTTATCAAGGACCTTACAAAAAATTCAATATAATGTATCTTACGTAAAATTTACTAAAGAATCCATCGCCGCAGACCGGAAGTCGATATCTTTATTCGTTCAGAAAGTAGAGTTGATTTAACACAAAAAATATTTAAAATTCTTAAATTTTGCAATTTTCACTTGAAGATAATAATTAAATTTTGGGTTATCAAGAGCCTTACAAAAATTTAATATAATGTAACTTACGTAAAATTTACTGAGGTATCCAACGCCGCAAACCGGAAGTCGATATCTTTTTCCGTTCAGAAAGTAGCGTTGATTAATCACAAAAATATTTTAAATTCGTAAATTTTGCAATTATCACTGGAAGATAATAATTAAATTTTGGGTTATCAAGGGCCTAACAAAAAAATTATTATAATATATTACGCAAAATTTACTGAGGAATCCAACGCTGCAAACCGGAAGTCGATATCTTTATCCGTTTAGAAATTTTAAAATACTAAAATTTCTTTTTTTTAAATTGTTTTTTTCTGCAAAAAGCTACTCCATAGTCCGTGCTATCATAAATATTCTTGATCTAAACACAAAACTGAAATATAAAAACATTGATAGCATGTGCAACCTTGATTGGTACCTTTTTATAATTTGATGATGAAAAATCACTATTTACTATAAAAATCGTTATTTTGTGCCATAAAGCTACTACTTAGACATTGCTATCACATTTATTCTAGGTCTACACATAAAACTGAACAAAAAAATCATAGTCAGCATTTGCCACCCCAGGTGGTACCAATTTAGCTCATTTTCGGGTTTGACTCATGGACTAATAATGGCAAATAGATTTCGTATATTGCTCAACTCAATAAATTTGTCGCGTGATAAAGTTGTGCTTATTACACAAACGTGTTGTGTTCTACACAATTTTATCAAAATGGAAAGGCCAAATACAATATTGCAGAATTTAGATAAAGAAGATGAATGCGAGAATCTTGTACCAGAAACGTGGCAAAATCAACCAACCTTACCAAATGCAACGTACAGAAGAGGACGCCCGAATGAAAAAGTATTGCAATTCGTGAAGAATTTAAATTTTATTTTAATAATCAAGGAAAATTAAGTTGGCAAGATGATGAACTAGCTCTGTTTGTAAATTCCAATAATTTATTAATATTAATGTTATATAAAATATTTAGTTTAAAATACCTCATCCCCTTCCTCAAATACTAACGTAAAATCTACATCGTCTACATTTTAATCAATGGTGTGTGGAGTTTCAATATTTCTTTTTCTTTCACCTAATTGCATATTAGATTTTCCCTTGTCTTTGTTGCAAAAAGGTGTTAAAAAATATAAATGGTTGTACAACCACCACACCGATTTTGTATCTGCACTACTACGCACCACCACTTGCAGCTGGTTTCTTCTTTGTTCTCAAGCAATCCAAAAATTGACTCCGAAGTTTGTTTTTTTTTAAATGTCGCTTTCAGATAATTCTATTTTGTATTTATTTTCTAACTGCATTTTTATACATTGCAGAGCACTGTATCTTTGTACTTTATTATGATAATTTGGTGAATCAACCTATAAATATAGAATTACATAATGCAATTTTAAAAACTAACTATAAAAAATTGTTATTTTTGTAAACTTACTTTATATAACACTGGTTGTAATTCATACAATTCCACTAATAATTTGGATAATTCTGGTGTCCAATTTTTTGACATTTTGAAATAAATAAAAATAATTAACACAACTTGAACACGTACAAGTGCAAAACTCTAAACGTCAACCCGTCAAAGTGAACAAAATATCTAAACTTTTAAAGGTTGGTCAAACTGACTCCAGATTGAACTGCGCATGCGTAGACAAATCTAGTATGGATCTCGAATAGAAAAATAGAGCCGGGCGTATATTTCTATACTAGAAAAAAGTATGGAAATCGAACGGAACTCGGATGGGAATTTCTGATTTACATTATGCTAGAAATGGATAGGATCTTCTCGGATGAATCTCGAACTAGAATCTAGACGAAAAAAGTATAATGTAAAACATGCTTTAGTGTAGATTCTAGTCAGCTGTTGTGCTGTCGAGTGTTGTATTCGTAGCATGTGGTAGTACCCAACACCAATGACAATATGATATCAATGACTAAAAATTTGAGTTCTAATGTAGCAAATGTAAGTGTATTTCACGTTAACGCCCAGTGTCTATCAAATAAAATGCTGTAAGTGTTTCCGAACACTGGCTAAGCGCACAGTCACTGAACCATATTAATTTACCAGGCTATACTCTAGCTAGCTCCTTCTCCAGAGCGGTAAGTGTTCATGGAGGTGTCGCCATTTTTATTAAGAAACATTTTATCTTTAATATAGTAGATGTTGCAGAATTCTGTTCAGAATTTGTTGCGAAATTTAGCGCTATCTATGTTCCAATTATTAATGCTGTGATAATCTACCTGTACAGGTCGGGTGCAACAGATTTCAAATCATATCTTGAGAAATTTGAACTTATGATCATTCAAATTCATAAAAAATTCAACAATGTTATCATCCTTGGTGACTTTAACGTTAACTTTAAAACTCAATCACCTCAACTGAACGAGCTACTGATTATTATCAAATCTTTTAACATTAATATAACAATCACTGAATATACAAGAATTACAGATAATTCTGCAACTTGTATAGATAATATTGCCACCTACTTTTTCGGTGAACAAAACGGCATGCCCCCTAGCAATTGTCGGAGAGGGTACGCCAATGCGCGCACTTCATGGTTCGTAGATTGGATATAAATTCTACTTAATCAAAGTTTTTGGACGCCACGTAATTTTTGGTTGAATAAAAATTACGAAAAATAATATCCCTGAAAACGTATTTAGAGGGAATAAAACAGGATAAAGGACTATCGCAAAGAAAATATCGCAGATGCAGTTTAACAGGAGTAATATTACGATAATAATAATAATTAATATGAATACAGCCAAAATACCATTGACACAAGATAGAGCAATCAATCATCGATAATTTAGCATGAGAATAATACCTTAAAAATAAACATAATACCTTAAATACCTAAACAAGTAGAAATAAATTTTAGAGCAAAATAATACTTAATACTAAATAATTGTTTGACACAGAATTAGAAATAATAACGATATTAAGCGGAGATCTCCTTATTGTGATAGAATTCTAAGTAAATAAATTTTGACAAATATACAAAAATAGACTTTCAAATCGTGAAACTTTTTTAGGATTTGCCTTGATGCATGTACGTAATTGTACAATAACTAATACGGCGCAGTCTGAGCTGGCCGTGCACCATAGGCGTACGTTAGATTTTACAAAGATAATATTTGGCCAAAATGCTAGCCTAACTAGCTTCAAGTCAACAAAAATGGAGATATAGAATCTCATAGATTAAATTTATAGATAGCAATTAATGTTTATGTTCTAAAATGTGGCCGCAAACGATCAACACTCGCGCACTAAATGATTGAAGTGGGCACAGAAAAATGTTACAGTACTTAGCTTGATCGTGAGGCGTTGGACGTGGTGGGGACCACCAGGTGGTGATGAAGATGTTAGCGAACACGATGAGTTCCTCCAGAAATAAACGGAGTAGTGATCCAGTGGCGTAGACCACAACGGTAACTGGTCACTTTGGAACGGGCGCAAGACACTTAACTCCGTCGAAATGACGATAATCCCAAGAACCACAATTATTCCAATAAACGAAGTACGATACTGGTTCATGAGTTTTAAATAAATACAAATTTGAATGCCCGGAGTCGCTTTACACACTGTTTACTGTAGGAAGGCCACTTGCTATCTGGCGGCTTACTGCCGCGCAAAACTTGAGGTAAACTTAATTTAATTAACAATACTTTATAATAAATCAGCAACTCTATCGATTGCTGCTGCTCTCTTGTGTCAATTAAATAAACAACCAACAATATTTAAATTTAAACAACCCGTCAGAAAGGAGTCTATGAAGGTAGGGCAAGGGTTAAGGGGAAAATGGAACGTTACAATATTCTTTTAAATATTGAACCAAATTTATTGGCCTGGCCTCTGTTAGGGATTCTCTATATGTAGTGGACTAGGAATTTTTTTGTCACGATGACAATGTCAATTAAGCTAGCTTAGTTCTTAACTAATAAAGTTAGTCAACTAGTCAATTACCACAGCAGAACGGTTACTGATAAAGCTAATTATTTGCCTTCTGTGTATTGTTATAATTCTGGTCTTCTTGAACTGAGAGACAAAGTACTGTCTGCTAAACACACTTATAACACTACTAGACATAATAACAACTTGGAGGAATATAAAATCTTGCGTAATCAATATGTCAAGGAAATTAACTACGCAAAAAAGCTGCGTACAATAACTTTGTTTATCAATCCTGTAATAAAGCCAGAGACTATTGGAGGCTCGTTAACTTAGAAAGCAATAAAGTTAAGAAAACTATAGTTCCTAATGCACCCCTAGATGAAGTGAACAATTACTTTGTCTCAGTGATGGACAGAACTGTAGATAATATTTGTCTTAACAATGATTATCATTTAGAATTTCCTAGTTCATTAAATACTACTTTTTTCGTTACTCCAACTACGGAAGAAGAAGTATCCAAATGCATAATGAACTTAAATAATTCTAACTGTACCGATGTGTATGGTCTCAATAGTAGAATTATTAAGGGATTGATTGACGTTATAACCTACCCTTTAACTATATTGATTAACAAGTATTTCTCACAAGGAGTTTTTCCGGATTCCTTCAAGGTTACTAGAGTTATACCAATACACAAGAAAGGTGACAAAAATGATTTAAATAATTTTCGACCTAAATCAATAATACTTATTTTGAGTAAAATTATGGAAGACTAGAATAATGAGTTACTTAGATAAGTTTGACGTATTGAACCCTGTACAATTTGGTTTCAGAAAAAACTGCTCCACAACCAAAGCTCTAACTAATGTTGTACATGATATTATACACAGCCTTGAGAACGGGGAAAGTACAGTATTAGGCCTATGCGATCTATCAAAGGCTTTCGATTGCGTTTCTTTCAATATCTTGTTAGAAAAGCTTCACTGTTATGGTTTTAGAGACGTCTCTATCAACTTATTTTCATCTTATCTAAATAACCGGAAACAATGTGTTAGTATTGGTGACGTATCATCGAATCTTATGCAAGTAAAGCATGGTGTACCCCAGGGTAGTGTCTCTTTCTTATATATATTAATGAATTCAGCAACTACATAAGCCCATATAGAAGCATACTTTTTGCAAGTGATATCAACAACTTAGCTAATTTAAAAAACGACATGATCACTAAAGCTGAAGCATGGTTTAGTAGTAATAAGCTAAAGCTTAATGAATCAAAAACACAATTCCTTACGGTAAATTCTAACCCTAAAAATGTAAAGGATGAAAGCGTCAAACTGCTAGGAGCTCATTTTGAGCCTTACCTAAATTATTGGCATAAACATACCATGGTCTTGGCCCAAACTTTAGCAAGTAGTATCTTCATAATCCAAAGACTAAAGCTGATTTTCCCTATGGAATTACTACGTAATGTTTATTTCGCACTATTCCATTCTCATCTAACTTATGCTGTAAGACTGTGGGGTAATTCCCCTCATGCTCAAGCTATCTTTAAGCTTAAAAAAATGTATTAGAATTATGACCGGTTCAAACTATAGAGAGCCCTGCCAGAGGTTATTTAAGGAACTAAAAATTCTGCCACTACCTTCATGTTTTATATATTACACTCTACTTGAAATTCACTCGAGTGACAATCTGGATAAGAATGGCGACGTTCATGAATATAGCACACACTCTGCTAACCTACTAAGAATCAACAAATATAAGTATAACGTTTCAAAAAGAAACTTCCTCCAACTTAAGCTTTACAACCATCTTCCTGTTTCCTATAAAAATTTGTCGCTTAGTCGGTTTAAGAACCACATTAAAAACCATTTAATTAATAATTGCTTTTACAACCAGGAACAGTACCTGGAATGTCGTACTTTTGAAGAGCTGGGTAACTAGCGAGATATACATTTCTACTGTGTTTTAATTTTTTGTTATAACTAGGAACAGTACCTGGAATGTCGTTCTTTTGAAAAGCTGGGCGACCATTATTTGTACTGTGATATTAATTTTTATATTTATATTTGTATTTTTAACCTTTTTCTATACCAAATGACTTGTCAATTACAAATGTAAAGCTATGACCAAATAAAAATAAATATACATACATACATACCGTTCTAACCTAATCTAACTAACGGTTTTGGTTTTAAACAACAACTATTAACCACGATGTCTTTATTTATCCCCTGTTTAATTGCAATTTTGCAATAATTATTCTTCCGTAGTAAGTTATAAACTTATCTTTATATATAAAATTTATTATTTCACTTATTAATTATGGATGATAATCCTGAGCAAGGTAATGTGAATAATACAAGAAAAAATTCCGGTGAATTACCAAGAATAATGAAATACCATGGATTGATAAAAGTTAAATTATATTTTTATTACATTGTAACACATTGTTATTGTTGCAGACTACTGGAAAATGAAACTATAACATATTGCAACCAATTAACATCAGTGTAGCAGTGTGGGAAATACGAGTACTAAAATAATTGGGCTTCGTGTAGGAAAAGAGTTATAAAACATACTATTTCTGGTTATTAACATTAAAAGTTATTGTACAATTGGTACAATTGTTGAAATTAATTGGAGCACATGAGGGTGGATTACTTTCTATTACCGTGTTAGCATTAGATATACTAGAAATAGATGTGTAATTTTTATCACTATTTTGTCTCGTTGATGAGTTAAGATCTAAAATTTTATTCGATGTTTCCAACTTATTTGTCAATGAATCGTCTATGTAACTCTCAGCCAGGGTAGACGATTGCCAGCATCCATGCCTCTTTAAAGCCGTTAGATCTGCTCCAGCGTTTACTAACAATGTAGCTGATGTCCGCCGCACAGTAGCGTAGCCAGAAATTTCGAATGGGGGGGGGGGGGATTTAGGATTTTAAAATAAAATGTATAAATTATGTATTGAATTAATAAAATTTCCAATATCGTATTTATTTACAATTATATCATCATCTTTATCATTTTCAGAACTAATAGTTTTTATTTTAAATTCTGAACTAATTGAGCTAGTTGCTGTTGCTGATAGTTCCGAAACATTTTCATCTACTGAAATTAATGTAATCTTGTCTTCTTCGCCTTGTTCAGTTGTCGAATGTTTAAATTTTTTAATGAAATAATCAGTAATCGTGTTGGAATGTCTTTTCTTTTCCATTATGCAGGATTCTGAGCATGTAGCGACAAATAAATGTAGTCTACAAATAATTAAAATTGAGTAATTATGTACTATGCAAATATCTTACATTTTTATTTTTACTTAATCAAGTTATGTCAATATAAACACAGAAAAGAACTGTGGCCAGTGAGGTCTGAGGTGTGAGCAGCCGAGGTAAGCAGAGTAGACTTATTTTACCTACCACGAAATGGCGTCAGATGACGGTCTGTGGCTATACGCTTGTACTACACTGACCGAATACCTGGCGCTAACTTCGCTTATCAAAGTGTAGCGGGAATTATTAAAAATTGTACACTCAGTACGAAAAGTAAAAATCATCATAATACTTTGTAATTTCGGCGTTTATTTGTATATTTATGTCTAGATACAACTATGTACATATATTGTTCCTCAATGGGGGGGATTGAACCCCATATCCCTCCCTTGTATACGCTACTGCCGCCGCATACAATGCCCAGTGGCATAGCCTCCTACAGTTTCAAGCTGTGAACTAAGAAATTTGGCAACGCAGCGCGTAGTCCTATCGCCAGCCACACACTACTGTCACTCGTAGCGAAGAAACACGAAAAAAAATTTGATATTTTGGCTTAATGAACGCCCTAAAAAGTTTTTAAAATATCGTATTTTATAGAGAAATGTTCGTAAAATTTAATGAAAGAAACTGAAAGACAGTATCTTTATTAATTCAGAAGTTACAGCTAATTAAACACAAAAATAACGAAAAAAGCAAAAAAAAAAAAATCAACTTTTATTTTTTGGAATAAATTGCTAATTTTAGAAGTGCCATATCTCGGAAACTATTGGACATATAGAGCTGCGGTTGGGCTTAAATTGTTGCAAATTTAATGTACTTTAAAAATAATACAATCGACTATATATTGAAAACGCATAGTTTACGAGTTATTAGGCAACAACTGAAAAAATTCCGAAAATTTTGCAGGTTTTTACGTATTACGCAGGAAGCACAGTTTTTTCGAAGCTGCAAACTTGGATTCACACTACCCCAACTGATCCTAACAACATATTAAAAAATCAGAACTACTACACGCTTTGAGATTTTAATGTCTAATTTGACTGGGCTAATATGTACATAAAACTGTACATAAAACTAGAAACTTGACATGTGTTAAATGTAAAGCACTAGCAGTTAAATCCGTTGGAAGCGAAGTTAATGACGATTATTTTTCTTTTTTACAAAGAGGTGGACTTTGTATTGCTACAGATGAAATTGGCTATATTTATTTTCATTTGTATGCTATTTTTGAATTTATAATGAATTCGAAGGATCTTAAGAAAAAATCATCAAAACCTACTTGCATCTCTTGCTTTAGCAAGCTTAGAAAATAATAATTTTTTAATTGATTTTACGGGAATATGTGAGTGTGGTAGTCAAGTTAGGAAGATTTATTTCAAAGCGGCTTTAATTCTTAGTAATATTGTCCTTAATAATTATACAAAAAATGAAAACAGTCTTTACTTTCAGTCAGAAAGCTTAACAAAAAAAGAACACTTTCAACCGTAAAAAAATAAAACCAACTTACCATTTATTTTAATTTTATACGCATTTTAAATGATTATTTATATTATTGTACAAATTTGTATAAATTGTAAAAAAATAAACATTTAATTTAATATAGCAGTGTTGTTATTCATAGTACCATGTACGCTTGTTTGTAATGTAGGACTACCGCGGACAGAAAATGCGACGTTGCTTTTGTTACTTCACGGCTTGAAACTGTAGGAGGCTATGCCAGTGGCAATTTTTAATAAGCAGCTACGTCTTGCTCGGTAGATGCTAATTTATGTATTCCTACAACTTGCTTATGACATTTTCCATTTTGATAGTGGGGTGGCGGATAGCTGGTTAGCTCGAATTTTAATTTAGTGGACTGTATATGATAGCGAGGAGAATACTTTGCCAAATTATATTTATTTAGGAAAGGTAAAAGAAAAGGAACATACCTTGGGAGCTGACTTGAACGTGCGTACATGCGTAGGTAATATCCTTCCTTGGTCCTTGGCTATGTCTCGAGTGGTTCCACAAGCCGAATGTTTAATTTCACTAAACTACACTTATGAACTAATACTAAATAAGCGAGCATATAAAATTATAAAGCGAATATAGAAAATATTAATGTTTGTGTGCGCGTTGTCAATGATAGACAGCCAGACTACGACTGTTTGTTCTTGCTGGTTTTACTGCGCTGCGGGGCGAGAAGATGTTGCTAATTGTTTATAGTTTTGGTGTGATTGTGCCATCTCTCGCACTTACGGCCCACCAAAGGTATGACTTATGGAAGGTGCGGTATGGACATATAAAAATGGCGCAAACAGATAGTTAATGAAGAATCTCGAGTCATTAAAATTAGATGGACGGAGAGCAACATATTGCCTAAAAAGTTCCAAACAATGGTCACCAATGACTGTAAACGATGTAGGTTTTTTTTGTCTTAGTATTAGGAATTTATATCAACAATATATAAATTACCCTAAATCACTTATATCTTGTTTTAATTTTACAAAGCTCATCACGACGTAGTGCTCCTGAAATGCCAAAAATGAGAGCAATCTAAAAAGATAAACACATATGGTCAAATAAATCTAAAGTATGTTTCAAGAAAATTGTTTTTTTTTACCTTTGTCATTAAGTATTTTTTATTTGGCGCTTCAAGAAAAAATTTATTAATTTCTTCTCTAGTTAGAGGTTATATTTTCTTTTTAAATATGGTACCTATGTTTATTATAATTTTTTTAATTAATATAATTTTTCACATTTAATGTGGCCTTTAACATGGAATAGTGCCCTCATAAAGTAGATGGCTTTATTTTGGTTGATAAGTAAGCAAAGTACTTATGCAATAATTACATTTTCGGAAAAATTTTGATCCTTTCTCCAATTCATAAAGCGTCTGTAGGCATTCTCATAAACTTCTTTTGTAATCTGAGGTAATAGTTCAAGAGTTGAGTTATTTGCTGACTCTACTATATCAGGAGGTGTACCAGGTGTATCAAATAATTCTAAATCACTATCACTGTCCATTTTTATATTTTGACTATTAATTGTAAAATTACTGTTTATAAAAAACAAATTGCTGTCTTTACAGTTTAATTGTTGCTTAATATAAGGATATGTCATTTTCATGAAATGTAATACTTAAATATATGCAAATAAAATAAGTTCAACGTTATACTGTTTCATTTTAAACAGTTTTCTAGCTTAGCGAAAAAAATTTATGTTTCATTCATACAAAAAATGCTTGTTTGAGACTCGTAAGATTGCCGAACTCCGCTGTGCGTCGTCCGGCAACCGTCTCACTCGTCCCAGAATTATTATGCATTTTTTGTATTAATGAAACAAATAACTATGTGAGTAGTAGTAGTAGAGTACTAGTACCTATATATTAATATATTTGTAAAATAAGTAAAAAGAATAAAGTTAATATGGCGGGAGGTCTTATGCTTGCCACATGTGATTATTTAAAATTTATTGTTGTTATGACTGTAAGTTAGAGCGGCAAATTGTAATAGTAAGTATTGAATCCGGCTGATGAATATAACTATTGCATCCTTTGTCGGTATTGTTATGTCAACCAGCACATGCACAGTTGAAGTTTATGCACAACAAATTTTCACAATCCAGATTTCAGTTCGTAAGGCTTTTTTGAAAAGTGTGGAGCTGATCGAAGCAGTGGTACTCAATATTTAACCACTTTTATTCTTATATTACTTTGAATCGACGTAAGATATCAAGCAAAGTTTATAAATTTTTATTGAAAGTTATAACTATGGATCGAGGACGACCAGCAAATCTAGGCGCAGAAAAAATTAAAATATTATTACAAAATAAAGGTTTTATTTTTGATGATGAACCGAACATAAAAATTAGCAAGACTGATTTTTTTTGGGACACGTTAGTCCTACAATTTGATAATGCCTACAGCAGTTCAACTTTATATGCGTGTGCATACAAGTTGCGTAAAGCATTGCAAGCATTTAACAATGGAAACGAAGTTAATTCCCGGTTCAGTGAAAGCACAAATGCGAATTCGTCAACCGATTCTGTAACGAAAGATTGGGGATTAGGTTTCGAAGTGTGTGGCAAAAGATGACTTAAACTCTATTGTAGAACGTTGCACAATTAAACGATCTTTTCGTAATTCTATAAAAGACATTCGACGAAAACGATTCATTCCAGGAATCTGGCAATCGTACATTGCAAAAATTGTGTATGAAACGGTGGATCTATCGTGCGGATTTTTATTTAAAGAATCATATATTTCAAATGACGAACAGAGGGGATAAATTAAAGATATGTTAATTTTTTATTATTTAGATAAAAATGTTGTGATGAAACTGCTTGTTTTTTTAATTTTGAATATTTTTTTCTTCATACTTTTCAAACATTTTTATAATTATTAAGCATCACGTGCGATCACGTGTTAAATATAATTAACGTGCGTTAACATAACGCACGGGTTGAACGGATGTATGATATTGTTTATTTTCGTAGCTACGTAACTGTATGAAATCTGTTAGTTTCGTATATGGTTATATTACAAAATTGAAATATTTCAATCGTTATATCATTTTATTATTTATTTTCAAACAGTTTATGGCTGTACATGTGCGAAGAGCAAGAGGTGTAAAGATTCGAGGTTTTGAACCAAAAACAAATATAAAAATAGGCTGACTGGACGACTAATATAAAACAAAGCGCTGTTTACCCAAGTAATAGTTTTTTACTGGGTGTCTTATCCTGGTAGGAGAATAAAACGGTAGTAGGCTAAAATAACCTATAAAATTTTATTTGCATATAACAACCAACAACCGAGGAAAGAAGAGTGCCAAATTACAACCAGGAGAAAGCGTAGTACCATAAGCAGCGAAGGGAAACATATACGAGGGGTCGTTTTTATATTCCCGGACTGGGCTGTTTAGAATTTTGATGCAATTTTTCATTATGCTGTTTTTTAATCACATATGTCTTGGTAACTTGTGTGGCAATTTACAAAACAATTGCAACATTATTAATTTTATTATCTGTCAGTTTGTGTCGTCGCGCGTTGTATATCTATCGAAATGAATAAAATCGAATACCGGGCTGTTATAAAATTCCTTACAAAACAAGGAAAACCTCCAAAAATTATTCTTGAAGAAATGTTGGCTGTATACGGGGATGATTGCCCTTCTAAGTCAACTATTTGCGAGTGGTCAAAATTGTTTAAACATGGTCGAGAATCACTGGATGATGATCCCAGTCCAGGGCGCCCTGTTGACGTGATCACTTCAGATGTTGTTAAAAAAACCAAGTGTTTGGTACTGGAGGATGCAAGACTAAAGAAGCGACAATTAGCAGTTAGCAATTAAAGTATTATGCAAACCTGATGCATCGCCTTAGAGATGCTATTAAAGTGAAGAGACGCGGAAAACTGACGCAAGGTGTCTTGTTGCTCCACGACAATGCACCAGTGCACAAGTCCAGACGTTCAAAAGCTGCTGTAGCTGATTGTGTCTTCGAAGAAATTGAACATCCGCCTTATAGTCCAGATCTAGCACCCAGTGACTATTTTTTGTTCCCAAATCTCAAAAAAACACTAAGGGGGACAAAATTTAGGGACAATGACGAAATTATAGCAGCTGTTGAGGGCCATTTTGCGGAAAAACCAAATGAATATTTTTATACTGGATTAAAGATGTTATTGAAACGGTGTTATACCTGTATTCAAAAGCAGGGGAACTATATTGAAAATTTTTTTTTTGTCGCTCTAGTCTTTTGTTTTCATGCCTAGTCCAGGAATATAAAAACGACCCCTCGTACCTTTAGATTATCTTTAGATCTCATAAATAGTGACCTAAGTTATAATTATTTTACTACAAAGAAGAGACTGCATCAGAACAGTACAACTAGCGCCACACAGCGTGCAATAGGCGTACCTGGCAGAGCAGCATCCAAGATTAGATACAGTGACATATAGTGTTTACTAGGGAAGCTGTAACTATCGATAAACAAGTAAACAAATGAACTGCGGTCAAAGAGAAAGAAAAGGAAGTGTCAGTTTAATTAGAAAAAGAGAAGAGACGGAAGAAGTCGAAGAAGATATAAACAAAATTTTTAAAAGAAGCGCATTAATGCTAAGATCGCCCGTTAAAACAAATACAAGAACAGAAGAAAATTTAGAAAAAGAAATAAAACACGAAATGGACAATAATATGCAGACGGTTCTGCAACAAATATCTGAAACTATTAAAAAACTCTCGGAGAACTATGAAGTTATAAGGAAAGATGTGGAACAAGGAAGGATAGAGGCCGAGAAAGGAAGAGAAGAAGCAAGAGAAGGAAATAAAGCAATCAGAAAAGACATGGAAGAATCATATAATAAAATTATAGCTAATATCGAAGGCATAAACAAAGAAATAGAGCAAATCAAGCAAAAGGACAAAAAACGGGATCAAGAAAAACAAGAAATAGGAGAACGACTAAGAAAACTGGAAAATAAAGAAGAACAAAGAGAAAGGGAAATAAATAAAGATAAACTTGTAATTAAAGGATTAGAAATCAAAGAAGATATAATAACTGAGGTTAAGGCATTCATGAAAAGTAAATTAGATGTAGAAGTCGAAATTGCAGAAGCTTACCAATTCAAACGTACAGCAACTGAAAGACAGACAACTGTAATTAAAGTGAACAAAGAACAAGATAAGCAGAAAATCTTAACAGCTAAGAGTAAATTAAAAGGACAAGCAATATATATATATATATATATATATATATATATATATATATATATATATATATATATATATATATATATATATATATATATATAGACAAATTTTTGACAGTTAAAGAAAGAAAAATACAAAAAGAAATAATAAATAAAGCGGACCAAGAACGAAATAAAGGAAATATGGTGAAGATATATTACAACAAACTAAAAATCAATAATATTACATGGAAATGGAAATGGAAAAAACTGAATAAAGAAATACAGCAAGACGGAAATAAAGCGACGGAAAGCGAGACAACAGGGCTACAGAAATAAAAAAATCAAAAAACAAAAAGAAACTACAAAAAGAAATGAAAATTTGCACATGGAATGTACGTACAATGCTACAAGTAGGAAAAGTGAATGAAATAGTAAATGAACTGTCAAGATATAAAATAAACATAGCAGCGGTACAGGAAACGCGTTGGAAAGGAAAGGGAGTGATTCAAGAAAAGGACTATACAGTACTATACTCAGGTAATGACAAGCAAGGGCAGCACGGAGTGGCGTTTATAGTAACAAGCAAGATGACAAATAAAGTGCTGGATTTTGAACCTATAAATGAAAGAATAGCGTACATAAGAATAGATGCGAAACCATTCAACATATCACTCCTGAATGTATACTCGCCAACTGAAAACGCCAAAATAGAAGATAAAGATGAATTTTATAAGAATTTAGAACATGAAATAGAAAAAATACCAAAAGAAGATAATATACTAATACTAGGAAACCTAAATGCACAAATAGGTAAAGAAGACTACATACAGACAGTTGCTGGTAAACACACAATACATGAGAAAACAAACAACAATGGACAGAGAATATGCAGAACAGCAGCAAAATATAACATGTTCATAAGCAGCACAAAATTCGAACACCCAATGCACCACAAAGTTACATGGACGTCACCTGATCAAAGAACCCAATCACAAATAGACCATATACTAATAACCAAAAGAAAACAGTCAACAATTAAAGATGTCAGAACCTACAGAGGCGCAAACGCAGATTCAGACCACTACATGGTAACAGCGACAATAATGCAAAAAATTAAAAGATCAGTAAAACATAAGAACACGCAAACAAAATGGAACGTAAAAAAAAACTGGACACAACAAACAACAGAATCAAATACAAAAAACAATTAGAAGAACAGATATGCAAAATTAATAACAGAGACGATAAAATAGAAACAAGATGAGAAAAAAAAAATTGCATAAACAATACAGCAAAAAACAGCATTGGTGAAGAAAAGAAAGAGAACAGGAAAGAATGGTTCAATGAAAATTGTCAAGAAATTGTAGAAAAGAAAACGAAAGCAAGACTAAAGTGGATAGGTACGAATAAAAAGAGCGATAAAGAAGAATATGAAAAAATCAAAAAAATATGCAAGAACGAAATAAGAAAAGCAAAAAGAGCCTGGATAAATGAGCAAATAAAGGAAATCTAAAAAGAAGGTATGAACCACAACACCAAACAATTCTATCAAAGGATCAACGCACAAAATAGAACATACAAACCAAAAACATACACCATTAAGGATAAAAATGGCAAGAAAACAGAGAACACTGAACAATACAACCAGGTATGGAAATAATACTTCCAAGATCTATTAACAGATCCCAGCCAGAATAATTCATATGAAATACAAAATGAAAACGAAAACACTGAACTCTCGAGTGACCCAACAAAAAAAGCAGTAAAACAGATAATAAATAACATGAAAAATGGAAAAACACCAGGAAAAGACGGACTAAACATAGAACTAATAAAACATGGTGGAGATAAACTTCACGAACAAATACACAGGCTTATACAGGAAATATGGAAGATAGAAAAAATGCCAGAAGAATGGAAAAACGGACAGATAATAACAATACACAAGAAAGGAGATCAACAACTGTGTCAAAACTACAGGGGAATCACACTACTTAACACTACCTACAAAATCATGACATCAATATTGCAAAAAAGACTAATAGAAGAAACAAAGAACATAATCGGGCAACATCAGTGTGTGTTCACTAAAGGCAAGTCAACTACGGATGCAATACACACAGTTAAACAGATAATGGAAAAAGCACACGAACACAAGATAGAAATTGAAATGTTATTCATTGACTTTAAGCAAGCCTTCGACTCAATCAAAAGAGGCAAACTAATTGAAGCATTGAGAGAGTTCAAAATAACAGAAAAGCTAATAAGACTAATAGCAATGACAATGAGAAATTCAGAAGCTTGTGTTAAAACACAAAAAGGTGAGTCGTCCAACTTCGAAATTAATAAAGGAGTAAGGCAAGGCGATACATTATCAGCAACGCTATTTAACCTAGCATTAGAATATGCAATGAGAAAAATCAAGAAGAGAACACTAAGAACAAATGGAGGACAGATCATTGCATATGCCGATGACATAGTGATCGCAACAAAAAACAGAAAAATAATGGTGGAAATACTACGAGAAATAATAACAGAAGGAGATGAGATAGGATTGAGAATAAACGAAGACAAAACCAAGATGATGGTAATAGGAGGAAACAGGAAAAATAAAAACATAACTATAGAAGGGTATTCCTTTGAAACAGTGGAAAAATTCAAATATCTCGGAACTACACAGTCATGCAAAGGAGATAGGGAGACAGAAATAAAAGAGAAAATAA
Source organism: Agonum fuliginosum (assembly GCA_947534325.1). NCBI lineage: Eukaryota > Metazoa > Arthropoda > Insecta > Coleoptera > Carabidae > Agonum > Agonum fuliginosum. Next base: position 2,920,951 of record OX384044.1, read on the forward strand.
TAGCAGCGAACAGAGCCTACCACGCAAACAAAAAACTACTAGAGAACAAAAATTTAACAAAGAAAACAAAAATTAAAATTTATAAAACGATAATAAGACCAGTATTTATGTATGCAGCTGAAACAATGACAATGACGAGAAAAGATGAAGAAGAATTGAGAAGAGCGGAAAGAAGAATAATAAGAACGATATTAGGACCAGTGAAAACCCCAGAAAATGAACTTAGGCAAAGAATGAACTTCGAGATAGAACAAGAACTAGAAGAAGATATAGTAAGAAAGATAAAGCAACAGCGAGCAAGATGGTTAGGGCACGTATGGAGAACAGATGACAGCGAAACAATAAAGTCAATAGTACAATGGGACCCAGGTGGTAGAAGACGAAGAGGCAGACCGAGATCAAAATGGCTAGAGGAAGTAAAAGAAGATTTAAGAAGAGCAGGCATCAAGAACTGGCAAGAAAAAACAAAACATAGAAAAATATGGAGAGAAACAATAGAAAACATATAAAACAAGAAACAGGGACTGATCCACCCTAAAAACCGGATTTAGAGAGCTCTACGAGCGGCGATACTCCACTGGAGTGTAAAGCCACTATATATATTTATTTTTTATTCATTCTGTTTGGTTAAATTTATTTAATTTATTTTATTTAATAGGAAAATCTACACACAAAAATAAATAGTGGAGAACAAAAAGATAAATTTTGATAAACTAGGTATAGGTACCGAGTTTGTTATAAAATTAACGATTATCATTATCTCGATATTTTTATATTTGTAGTTGGGTACGATTTAACTGGGAATTATTTAAATAGATGTGCATTAAAATTAATACTTTGTGCATTAAAATAAAAAATATTAGCAATAAATAAATATATTTATTTACAATAAGGAATTTAAAATTAAGTGTGCTTTAAAACGGTTTTTTGTTCATTAAAATATAAAAAAATCTGCTGTGGCCAGCACACGACCTATCGCCTAATTCTGTATATTCTACTAATAAATAGTTTTACTTACATTTTAATAGTTTCATGTTCATGTAATATGTAAATGATAATGTAAACCAAGATGCAAGCAAAAGATGTCTACTGTACTGTCACTGTCATAATAATTGTAGAAACAAATTTCATATCATGGACAACAAGATATTGGTACTTCAGAAAAATAGAATATTAGGTGCACTTTATTTTATTGTTAAATACTACAAGATCCAGCAAATTGTATTTAAGGCGCTACACTTGTGTCAAAAATATAGTGAAAAAGGGAGCTTGCTATATTACAAACTGAGCTCTTGTTAGTACACCTACACTGTTCATATTTTATATATAGATAGTTAAAAGATGACTCTAGAGTGCTAAGAAATTAAATTTTTGAAATACTTAATGGTATTTTAGTAATAAATTAGTAAAAATAGTCAATTTGGCCGATTTTTTACTATTTTTTTCCTCAGATGTGTAATTTTTTTGACAAAAAATATTTTCTTAGCACTCTCACGAACAATGCAAGGAATCGACTATTTAAAACAAAATTAATAAATATGCAATAATAAAGTCGTAGTTTGTAATATTAAAATGCATAATTTAATTCTTATTTTCTCTAATTGTTGTCGCAAAAATGAATTTTTCGATCAAATAATGCTTCGTAATTACTTATGGTAAATTTCAGATTTTTATTTTGAGCAATATAGCCAGAATCGTGAATTTTGATTCTATTGCAGCAATATTGCTTTCAACAAGTGTAGAGCCTTACAATTAACTGTACCCATAGATAATTATCTTATCTTTTATTTTTAATTGTAAAAATTGTCATAAATAAATAATGTATCAATTTATTCAAGGAAAACTACATCAAGTTTCAAAAAGTATAACTTCCGGTTTGCAGATTTCTACCAAAATCTTATCCGGTGTTAAGATTCTTATTAAAAGATTAAATATGAAATTTTGTTATTAAAGGTTTGATACTTTTTAAGTTATCGTGGACGAAAAATCATCAGTCCATACGTCCATACATCCATACGTCCATACACACACAGACATCATCTTGAAAATATTAAATTCATATTGTAGAGATCCTGAAACGTGCTTATCCACCAAAAACTCATGATGGAAAATTTTGACCAATTACAATACCTCTCTTATAGAATATGAGGCGAGAGGTAAAAATGTACATTAAATAAGTATTTTTACTTTAAATAAAAAATACTATAATGCAATAATTTTACCCTTCATCTTAAATGCCACATTACTCCAATTTTTGGTAAAAACAAATGTTAACAAAACTAAATGAGTCAACCCTTTACATTTCTTGAGTACCACATACTTACTTAATTTTTGGTAAAAACTCTAATTTAAACTAAACTAAATGCAAATCATTTTACCCTTCTTGACATCCACATCCTCTGTTTTTGATAAAAACTCTTCTTAAACTAAACTATATATAAATAAAAATACCTTTTATCCTTCTTGAGTCCCATATACTCCATTTTTTATAAAAACTTTTATTAAACAAAACAAAATAAAGACACCTTTTACCCTTCTTGAATCCCACATACTCTGTTTTTGGTAAAAACTCTTAAAGCACACTATAAATAAAATATTTCTCAATTTTAAATTCTTCATGTTAAATAAGTAGATATATTTATTTAATGCCCAATATATTTTTATTTTAATGCACAAAGTATTAATTTTAATGCACATTTCTATTTAAATAATTCCCAGTTAAATTGTAGTCTTGGGCGTTATTCAAATTAATAAGCAAATTAAATTGGAAAATAAAAACATAGTAGTGTGTGTTCCACTTAATTCCCTCAACAGTTTTGTAATACTATTTTTTAGCCATTGGCTTGGGCGCTGGGAAAGGGAGGCACTGATGCACTGGTTTCGCCAATTATGACGATGATCTTAATATTATCACCTTTTATAAATCAATTAATTAATGTGAATAGCGACAATAATATTATTAATCGTGTATTAACTAAAGTTAACCAGTGTTATATTATGATACAAGTGTAAGTAAGTTTTGAAAGCATTAATCCACGCTTAGCATACGTCATTTTTTATTATTTTATACTTTGGACGCCAAACAGATAGAGTAATTAAATAAATGGGCAGAGCCTAAACTGCGTGCGCAGTACGATGTGCTCAGAAGTCAGCTTTACAAGCTAGAAATTTAAAAACGCTGAAGATTTGAATAGTTTTATTTGAAATGAATACAATTAAAACATTATATATTTTATCATATATGTATAACATAATTTTTAAAAAAATATAAAGTTAAATTTAAACATTACCGATTTCAGCTGTTGAGTTCGTCAATCAGTGTAAAACTGGTTTAGCAATAGCAATACTGTATTCAATTTCGCGCACATTTGTGGGAGGAGTATCTACTGTATCTGTTGGGAGTCCAGACTATAGAAAACAACATTTTTATTTTCATTCATTCATAAAGTAATTTGTGTAAAAATATGTCAAAATATCGTTAGCTTGCAGATTAGTTAGCATTCATATTATTGTTGCTTTAGCTATCTTTATAATTAAAATATGTTTATAAACTGAAAATAAACTTCTTTGTTCATATTTTTTGTGCAGCCCCTTTTTCTGCGAATAATTTTGCCGGAAATAATGGACCTTTTCGCTCTCTTGAGAGAGATAGTAATAGAAAGAGAAGCACATATTGCGCAGTTGACTGTGTACGCAGAGAAGTGCATTTTAATGTCATGTTTGAAATGGAAGTTAGTTTAAAAATATTTAATAAATTTACTCACAGTGTTTGTGATGAATATTTTAAAATGAAAGGACGCACAGATGGTAACCAAAGCCGTGGTTATAAATTTTATAAAGAAGGTTATGTTCATAACATAAAATTTTTTAAAGAAATTAATAATACAAATAACATTGTTTGTGTTAAAGCAAACTGTTATCACAGCCAGGAAAAGAATGCGAAACCACATACTTTGTGTATTAAATTTAATACTATAGATACAATAAAAGTAGTTTCAGCTTATTGTTCGTGTGAAGTTGGGGCTTCTGAATGCTGCCATCATTTGGTTAGTCTGTCACTAGCGTCAGGCCCCGCTACGCGGGCCTTCAGTTAGGTCGCGCTACCGCGCGACAAAGGGGATTCGCCAGCTTCGCGGGCTCAAACTACGCGGACTATGGAAGGATTCGGCACTTCGTGCCTCAATTATAACGATTTTAACATTTAGACTCTAGACTCTATCGAAAAAAATTATTTAATTACAATTTCAAATTATTCATCTTCCGCCTTCTTCAATATAAATTTTAGTAAAGGCATTAAAAATAAATAGGTATCCTGGTTATCCAACTAAAAACAAAAGACTATTGTCGAACGTCATCTTGAACAATATTGTAGGTACCTTATCAAAACCTTTAATTTGATATATCAAACTTGAAATGATTTTACTATTTTGAAAGGAAAAAAACAGAAGCTAATCACCCACTATCATATTTATCACTTATTGCGTAGGTATATCACTCCTCATCAGCAAGATCAAGACCTTTACTTTGATATTAAAATCAATATGATTTTAACAATTTTAAGATATAAACAAATGACGATCGGCGGTCTCTATTTTGAACAATCTTGTATTAGCTATTTTATCAAGATATTTAATTTGATATCATACTCAATAGGTATGATTCTAACATATTTCCGGCCACCATTTTAAATAATTTTATTAATTAGCCTTTTTTTTTAATGAAAACAATTATTAATCGCCTGCCACCATTTTAAATAATTTTATTAATAAGGTAGCCTTTATTTTTTAACCCTTTAATTTAAACCCTTTAATTTTTAATCAAATTCGATTTGATTTAATAATTTTTTGATAAAAACAAATGACAATCGGTCGCCATTTTCAACAATTTTATAAAGTAGTGCTCACCTGACCGATTTAAATTATTTTATTAATTAGGTAGCCCATGGCCAGCCTTTTAATTTGATATCAAACTGTCATAATTCTATATTGTTTTTGATAAAAATAAATGACAGTCGTCGGCCACCATTTTAAATAATTTTATTAATTAGGTAGCCCTTATCCAGCCCTTGAATTTGATATCAAACTCGACATGATTTTTTGATAGAAACAAATGACAATCGTTGGTCGCCATTTTCAACAAGTTTATAAAGTTGTGCTCACCTGATCAATTTATATTATTTTATTAATGAGGTAGCCCATTTTCAACCCTTTAATTTGATATCAAACTTGTTATAATTCTATATTGTTTTTAAAAAAATAAATGACAAACGTCGGCCACCATTTTAAATAATTTTATTAATTACGTAGCCCATGTCCAGCCCTTAATTTGATATCAAACTGGTATAATTCTATATTGTTTTTGATAAAAATAAATGACGATCGTCGGCCACCATTTTAAATAATTTTATTAATTAGGTAGCCTTAAATTTGATATCAAACTCGACATGATTTTTTGATAGAAACAAATGACAATCGTTGGTCGCCATTTTCAACAAGTTTATAAAGTTGTGCTCACCTGATCAATTTATATTATTTTATTAATGAGGTAGCCCATTTTCAACCCTTTAATTTGATATCAAACTTGATATAATTCTATATTGTTTAAAAAAAAATAAATGACAAACGTAGGCCACCATTTTAAATAATTTTATTAATTAGGTAGCCCATGTCCAGCTCTTAATTTGATATCAAACTGATATAATTCTATATTGTTTTTGATAAAAATAAATGACGATCGTCGGCCACCATTTTAAATAATTTTATTAATTGATTGATATTAATGATTTTTTGATAGAAACAAATGACAATCGTTGGTCGCCATTTTCAACAATTTTATAAAGTTGTGCTCACCTGATCGATTTATATTATTTTATTAATGAGGTACCCCATTTTCAACCCTTTAATTTGATATCAAACTTGATATAATTTTATATTGTTTTAAAAAAAATAAATGACAAACGTCGGCCACCATTTTAAATAATTTTATTAATTAGGTAGCCCTTATCCAGCCCCTGAATTTGATATCAAACTCGATATGATTTTTTGTTAAAAACAAATGACAATTATTGTTGGTCGCCATTTTCAACAATTTTATAAAGTTAGTGCTCACTTCTTTTGTTGGCACAGTACTTGATACGACTGTCAAAATAAAATAAATATTTAAAAAAATAGTAATATTGATATAAATACAAAAAATAGTTCTATCGATTATTACTTAATATAATTTACAAATTGCTTTTATTACTAATATAACTTAAGATACATGCATCTGAAATATCGAATTGTAAACTGTAAACGTCAGTTTGACAGAACATAGCATTGTTTTTTTCCCCAAATATGTTAACAATTTTTACCCTGAATGTACTAAAACTTCTGACGTCTTTTTCTGTGACTGTTCTTTGTAATGACTGTCAAAATAAAATAAATTTTTTAAAAGTAGTACTAAAATTTATGAAAATATTAAAAATATTTACGCTCCTTCTATTATAACTCAATATAATCAACAAATTTCTTCTATTAATTATATTAATTAAGAAAAATGCATTTGAAATCTCGAATTGTAAACGTCAGTTTGACACAATGTAGCATTGTTTTTTATTCAACAGTCAGTTGTTGAACATTTGAGCATTCAAAGCTCTGATGCACTGATGAAATTTCAGTTTTTAATTAATAACTAAAAAACTATTCTATCTGGTCGCATGGACTCCCTATTAATCCCTTACTATGTATACCAATTTTTAAATCGGTAGATTAAACCATTCATTTGTTATTAACGAAAATCGAAAAGTCAGTTTTTCGCATTTTTCTCAAACAAAAGAAAATCAAAAACAATTGAACTATACAAAGGTTTTTGCGTCTCGACACCCTCTATCACCTCGTAAAAAAATCATGAAAATCGGATAATTCGTTCATAACGTTGTGCAGTTGTAAATGCGTTGCTAGTTTGGCTAAAAATCAACAACTTTAAGCCTTTTAGTATATAAGACTAGCGTCATGCCCCGCTACGCGGGCCTTCAGCTAGGTCGCGCTGCCGCGCGACAAGGGAGATTCGCCCGCTTCGCGGGCTCAAGCTCTCCGCGGGCTCTGAATATGGAAGGATTCGGCACTTCGTGCCTCAATTATAACGATTTTAACATTTAGACTCTAACGAAAAAAATATTTAATTACAATTTCAAATTATTCATCTTCCGCCTTCTTCAACATAAATTTTAGTAAAGGCATTAAAAATAAATAGGTATCCTGGTTATCCAACTAAAAACAAAAGACTATTGTCGAACGTCATCTTGAACAATATTGTAGTTACCTTATCAAAACCTTATATTTGATATATCAAACTTGAAATGATTTTACTATTTTGAAAGGAAAAAACAGAAGCTAATCACCCACTATCATATTTATCACTTATTGTGTATATCACTCCTCATCAGCAAGATCAAGACCTTTACTTTGATATATTAAAATCAATATGATTTTAACAATTTTAAGATATAAACAAATGACGATCGGCGGTCTCCATTTTGAACAATCTTGTATTAGCTCTTTTATCAAGATATTTAATTTGATATCATACTCAATAGGTATGATTCTAACATATTTTTTAAAAAACAAAAGACAATCGTCGGCCACCATTTTAAATAATTTTATTAATTAGCCCTCATCTAGCTCTTTAATTTGACATCAAACTCGAATTGTTTTTTTTTATTGAAAAAAACAAATGACAATCGGTCGCCATTTCAACAATTTTATAAAGTAGTGCTCACCTGACCGATTTAAATTATTTTATTAATTAGGTAGCCCATGGCCAGCCCTTTAATTTGATATCAAACTGATATAATTCTATATTGTTTTTGATAAAAATAAATGACGATCGTCGGCCACCATTTTAAATAATTTTATTAATTAGGTAGCCTTGAATTTGATATCAAACGACAATATTTTTTGATAGAAACAAATGACAATCGTAGGTCGCCATTTTCAACAATTTTATAAAGTTGTGCTCACCTGATCGATTTATATTATTTTATTAATGAGGTAGCCCATTTTCAACCCTTTAATTTGATATCAAACTTGATATAATTCTATATTGTTTAAAAAAAAATCTGCTGTGGCCAGTACACGACCTCTCGCCTAATTCTGCTTATTCTACTAATCTAATAAATAGTTTTACTTACATTTTAATAGTTTCATGTTCATGTAATATGTAAACGATAATGTAAACCAAGATGCAAGCAAAATATGTCAACTGTAATGTCACTGTCATTATAATTCAAATTTTGAGTAAAAACAAATTTAATATCATGGACAACAAGATATTGGTACTTAGTTGCACTTTATTTTATTGCTAAATACTACCAGATTCAGCAAATTGTATTTAAAATTAACTGTACCCATAGATAATTATATTATCTTTTATTTTTAATTGCAAAAATTGTCATAAATAAATAATGTACCAATTTATTTAAGAAAAACTATATCAAGTTCCAAAAAGTACTACTTCCGGTTTGCGGATTTCTACCAAAAACTTATCCGGTGTTAAGATCCTTATTAAAACCTTAAATATGAAATTTGGTTATTAAAGGCTTTATACTTTTTAAGTTATCGTGGACGAAAAATCGTCACATAATTCATACGTCCATACATCCATACGCACACACACACACAGACATCATCGGGAAAATATTAAATTCGTATTTTAGAGACTCTGAAACGTGCTTATCTACTAAAAACTCATACTCGAAAATTTTGACCCATTACAATACCTCTCTTATAGAATATGAGGCGAGAGGTAAAAATGACAAACGTCGGCCACTATTTTAAATAATTTTATTAATTAGGTAGCCCTTTAATTTGATATCAAACTGATATAATTCTATATTGTTTTTGAAAAAAATAAATGACAATCGTCGGCCACCATTTTAAATAATTTTATTAATTAGGTACTATCCCTTATCCCTTAATGTAACATTGTTTTTTATTCAACAGTCAGTTGTTGAACATTTGAGCATTCAAAGCTCTGATGCACTGATGAAATTTAAGTTTTTCATTAAAACTAAAAAACTATTATATTTGGAACATTGAGACCTGGTCGCATGGACTCCCTATTAATCCTTTACTATGTATACCAATTTTTAAATCGATAGATTAAACCATTCATTTGTTATTAACGAAAATCGAAAAGTCAGTTTTTCGCATTTTTCTCAAACAAAAGAAAATCAAAAACAATTGAACTATACAAATGTTTTTGCGTCTCGACACCCTCTATCACCTCGTAAAAAAATCATGAAAATCGGATAATTCGTTCATAACGTTGTGCAGTTGTAAATGCGTTGCTAGTTTGACGAAAAAATCAACAACTCTAAGACTTTTAGTATATAAGATAAATAATATCTTTTATATCTTCCTACTTATAATCATTTTCAGATTGGACTGTCTTTTTCAATGCAACATTTTGTATTAAGTGGTTACAAAGAAATACCTAGCGACTTATCCTGTACTGACAAACCCCAAACTTGGAATAAGCCAAGGGGAAAAAAATAGAACCAGAAAAAATTCAGAATGTCACATTTTCAAATCCCACTACAACTTATTCAAAGAAATACCCAATAGCATGTCGAATATATGATCCTCGAATAGAAGAACATAGAAACATAGATTCAAATTCTATTAAAATATTGAAAAATGCCTTAATATATATAAGTACAAAAATACCATGTTCATACTTACTTAACGAAAATGCTACTTGTACATCCATTACTTTTAATAATAATATTAAAGAATGTGAAGCAAATTTATATTCCGTCATTACTTATCAAAAGAATATTCCACCAGAGTTTCAAAGTGAATTGATAGACACACCACCTGTTAATACTAATCTACAAAATAGCGAACCTACCGATCATAACTATGCAAAAAAAATTAACAAAACATTATAAAATGTTGTAAATATACACTTGTTAACTCCGAATAATAAATTATCGCACCCGGAAGGAATAAATAATAAATATAGTTTACCAGTTTCTAATTTCCAAAATATTGGCATAACCATTTCTTGGGAAACTAGTAAAAGTATAGAACACAACACAAAAATACAAAATAAAACCAGTGAATGATACAAGGAAAGAGCGAAGCGGTTTACGTCGTCAAAATTTAAAGAAATCGAAGGAAAGCGGTAGACAATAATTTTTTACGACGAGTTTTCCACAATAAAGACTTAAGTCATTTACTACACATTGCTCATGGAGCAAATTGTGAAGCCTTGGTTAAGTCTTTATATGTAGCATACATGCGACAACAAGGCGAAGAAATATATTTATACCCAGTTGGGTTGGTCGTGCATCCACTTGCTCCGCATATTGCAACATCTCCGGACGGTCAAGTAGTTCATATAAATTACCCATCAAATAATAATAATGGTTTAATAGAAATAAAGTGCCCATCTAGCAAAAAGTATACAGATTTTAAAACAGCGTGTAAAAGGAAAGAATTTTGCTCCGAGATAAAGGACAATAAAATTAAATTTAAAAAAAATAGTTTATATAATTACCAAATACAAGGACAGATGTTAATTACTGGTGCGAATTGGTGCGACTTCGTAATTTATTTACCATCTAAAGAAATGGCAATAGAATGAATTTTCATTGATTACGATTTTTGTGAACAAATGTACAAAAATTTAACTCAAACATATGTTCAATATGCAATACCATTTTTAAAAAATAAATGTGAAATAATTAAAGGCTAAAACTATTTTGTAATTTAATACAAATTGTAGTTTACGGTGTTTTGAATACACAGGAATATTTTTTTGTGATAATACATTTTATTTTTGTTATATTTAGTTTTACTTACATTATTATTTGTTTTTTTCAATATTTTTTTGTGATAATATGTTTAATTTTTTTATATTTAGTTTTACTTACATTATTATTTGTTTTTTTATTCAATGTGCGTGGAATGAAATACATATTTTTGATAGTACAAACATTATGTAATGTACATTTATATATATATATATACAGGGTGAGTCATCGAAATGCCCGTCGTCGATATCTCCCTTGTCGTTAAAAATACAGCATAAATTTATTAACAGAATTTTTCATCTACTCAAGGAGCATAACTTAAAATTATTTTCACATATACAGGGTGTTGCATAACGACTTGGTAATAATTGTTCGTCTTTTTTTAAATGAAACACCCTATATATTTTTATATATTTTGAATTGTATTTTATTTACCTATACGAAAATATAAGTTTCATTTTAGTTTTCCGCGGCGTTGCCAAGTTATTCAATTTTTTCTCTAAAAAAATCCGAATACACGTATTGTTTTATAAAGGCGTACTGAAGTTATTTTAATAGTAAAAATTATGAATTTTTTTTTCTGTACAGCTGTAACTATACTCTTTGTTCTGACATAACTTTTTTTTAATGTTATTATACAGGATGTTCAATACAGAGAATCAAATTTACTCAATTTCAAATGGCTATAACTCGTCATTTTCAAATGGAACACCCTATATTTTATTATTCTGTTGTGTGTATTTTTGCATCTTCTTATGTTATAAAGGGTGTTCTATGTCTAAAATCATTAATTTCGAAATTAATTAAATTAATGTTTTAAGTCATAGGACACGCTTTATAACATAAGAAGATGCAAAAATACACACAACAGAATAATAAAATATAGGGTGTCCCATTTGAAAAATACGAGTTATAGCCATTTGAAATTGAGTAAATTTGATTCTCTGTATTGAACACCCTGTATAATAACATTTAAAAAAAGTTATGTTAGAACAAAGAGTATAGTTACAGCTGTACAGAAAAAAAAATTCATAATTTTTACTATTAAAATTACTTCAGTACGCCTTTATAAAACAATACGTGTATTCGGCTTTTTTTAGAGAAAAAATTGAATAACTTGGCAACGCCGCGGAAAACTAAAATGAAACTTATATTTTCGTATAGGTAAATAAAATACAATTCAAAATATATAAAAATATATAGGATGTTTCATTTAAAAAAAGACGAACAATTATTACCAAGTCGTTATGCAACACCCTGTATATGTGAAAATAATTTTAAGTTATGCTCCTTGAGTAGATGAAAAATTCTGTTAATAAATTTATGCTATATTTTTAACGACAAGGGAGATATCGACGACGGGCATTTCGATGACTCACCCTGTATATATATATATATATATATATGTTTTGTTAATATTTTTTGCATAGTTATGATCGGTAGGTTCGCTATTTTGTAGATTAGTATTAACAGGTGGTGTGTCTATCAATTCACTTTGATCAGTCGTGATCATTTTCCAAATATATACAGGCTGTCTGTTTTTAAATGAACCAGCATTTATCTCGCTTATTTGTTGATTTAGCGTTTTTTTGTCAAATACATGATTTATACAGTATCATGTGTAGTAAATGATAGCGGATGTGAATCCTTGGTATCACTTCCGGTTTTTGAGGAAGTCATGGCAACTTTTAAATTTCAAATGGAACATTGTATTTTTTATTACGAATTTGAAAAGTACATTAAATTTTCTTTACGGTGGTATAAAAAAGTCATATGTTGTATTATTAAAATATTAAATTACGGGCACTTAAATTATGCACCTATGAACGCTGAAATAAGTAAGCCTTGCCGCGAAACAAAAACCATAGTTGAAAGCAGTTACCTGTCAACAATCAATGTAAATTACAATAAAATATCTCTTAAATCTAATTATAATGAAGAAAACGCATATTATGAATAATTAAGAAACAAATAATTTATTAGAGTACCTTGAGAGTACCTAACTTTAATTTTATAAAAGATGTTCAAAATGTTGACAGGTAACTGCTTTCAACTATTGTTTTTGTTTCGCGGCAAGGCTTACTTATTTCAGCGTTCTTAGGTGCATAATTTAAGTGCCCGTAATTTAATATTTTAATAATACAACATATGACTTTTTTATACCACCGTAAAGAAAATTTAATGTACTTTTCAAATTCGTAATAAAAAATACAATGTTCCATTTGAAATTTGAAAGTTGCTATGACTTCCTCAAAAACCGGAAGTGATACCAAGGATTCACATCCGCTATCATTTACTACACATGATACTGTATAAATCATGTATTTGACAAAAAACGCTAAATCAACAAATAAGCGAGATAAATGCTGGTTCATTTAAAAACAGACACCCTGTATATATATATATATATATATATATATATATATATATATATATATATATATATATATATATATATATTTGAGATTTATTCATTTACTAATTGCACAATACATAAATTTTCATCATTTCTTGTACTAGAGACATCAGGAACAAGTGGGTACATGAAATTGCAAAGCATTGCGCAGACAGTCCATATTTGATTTATAGTACCGCATTGAGTAATTTTAATATTTTTTAAAATTTTAAAAGTCTTTATTTGTCTTATTACTCTTTCCACATGCACCCTAGCACTAGCTATTTTTCTGGAATCATGTATTTCTATTTCAGTGAAAGATATTACTGAATTCTTAAATGATGGTAAATTCAGTTTGACCGGTTCAAGAATGTTACCAATATTGAAACCTTTATCAGCAAAAATTATGTCGCCTGGACATATTTCTCCACTTTTCAATTTGTTTTTTACAACACTGGCAAATCCACTATCTGTAATTATTTTAACGTCTGAAATACTTCCAGTATATAATTCAGATATAAACATTATGCCACCTTTGGGATCTACAGCAACTAACCCCTTCAAAGTTGTATCGCTTTTATAATTTGAATAGCACTGTGACTGTCGTACTAAAGAAGACGGTGATTCTATGTACAATTCAGTACAATCAATACTGGCAATTACCCGTGGATATTTTTCTTTAAATGTGTTTGGAGCATTTTCGAGTAAAACATTTCTATGTGGCCAAATGCATAAACTGCCTAGTCTAAAATACGTCATGTACAACCAATTATGAAAAATGCAGGATGTTACTGATACAGATATATTAAACAGGAAAGCAATGTGTTCATAATCAAAATCTCTGCGTATTTTATTTAAAAACAAGAAAAATTGGTCTTTTGCTTCTAATTTAAACACACGTTTAATGTTGCCTTGATTCGTTCTGCAAATAATATCTTGTATATTACCAGATGGTAAAATGTAATTAAATACCGCCGTGAAAGCAGCGTAATTTATAAAACCAGTATAATATTTTATTGACTTGTCAAGAAGTACAAACATGGAATGCGAAATATGCTGGGAATTTATCGAATTAAGAGATATATTTAATATCTCATTTTCGGTTTTTAATTTCTTATTTTCTGCTTTAAGATCATAATTTTCTACTAAAATTTTTGAATAATCTTTACAAGTTGTACATTATGTTTTAGCTACATAATTTATACAAATATCTTTGGCATAATCTTGGTCAGAGATAGGAAACTGTTGGATTATTGTTTCTTCATGTTCTGATGTTGTGTTCACTAATTTATTGATATTGTTGACTATCGGAGGAGTACCGTAAAACCGGCTTACTTTGCACCAGTGCGGGTAACTTTGCACCACTGCTGTAAAAGTATATATTTGATCAGTGTAGACTTAATTTTTTTTTGTTCAGCTCATAACGTCTTGTACTGATAGAGGACTCTTTAATATGTCATAGCAACATGTTGTACCAAGTATTTAAGCATTAGTCGTCAAAAAGTAGGTGGTTAAAATTTAACTTAAAAAATTCGACGTTTTGAAGCCCCGTAAAATTATATTGCCAAGAAAGCTCTAGCTAATATAAACTGGTGAGAACACCTTCAATGACAAGTACCATTATTGTTGTATGTATGTATACTTTGAAATGATGATGGGATAATAAGAAAAGCCTGAAAATATTTTTATGTTTACAGTTGCACATTTTCTTCAAAATTTGGGAAACTTTGCACCAGTCATTTATAATGTAAATTATCGTCATTTTCTCAATTTTTTTTAACTTTTTTGATCATTTACTTTTAGTTCATTAAGAAACATAAATAATCCCTTGATAGAATATGTTATTTGTTTTTAAAATGTTCAAAGTTCAGATTGGAGCTATTTAGCTGTGATTTACGAACAAAAAAGTGTAACAACGTAACAACGTTTATTTTGGACCACCTGTTCAACGAAAAAAAATACTAAAATATTCGTAGTGATGTAAAGATTATATTCGTGTAGTGTTTTATGACACCAGCAGCAGTTTACTGCCTAAAAAAAAATAATTTATCAAACGGTGCAAAGTATACCACTTCTAAAGTATACTTTGCACCATAATTTAAACTAGTTTTTAAAAAAATGGCCCAATAAATAAGTTTCAAAATACATTTAAAACTTTTCACTCACCTATAAAATGGCAACCAACACTCAAAAAACACTCGAATTGCTTTTAATTTTTTTTTGCATTTCATAACAAAATTTGAGTCAAAGAACTGGTGCAATTAAGCCGGTTTTACGGTATCTAATTTGTTATATCTATCGGAGTTTGCTGAAGGCTCAATTGTAGGTACAGAATTTTTTTTAATTTTTGCTTTGTACTAGCAACTAAAACAAAAAATTGTAAGCTTATAAATTTTACCGTTGCATTAACATACTCGGTATAAAATCAGAAGGTGTGAAATGTTTACTACAAACATATACAAATTTTGTGCTGCTGTATGGCATTTCTAATGCAGTAAACCACTGTTTTCTTTTTTGGTGATCCATTGGAAATCTAAAATATTTCAATTCTTTGGACGAAGCTTTGCAAGATTTCAAGTAACAATATTTACGAAATCTTGTTGTTTTATTACAAGATTCCATCGTTTAAATTTCAACCTTAACTGCTTATCTCGCGAAATGACAAGTGGAAGTGTCAGATAAATGCAATGTTGCGACCATTCGATTATTATTTGGAATAAAAATGTTACCCATAATTATTTTATTTCCAGCTGTAAGTATGTACCAATCCAATTTATTCATTTTTGCATTGATAATGATGATTTAAAAAAAATATATATTTATTTCAATCTACGTCTAGTATCTGGCAACATGGTAAGCACCTCGAGGATAGTTTTCGAGCATTTTGTTAGAGGCCAGAGCTCAGCGGTAAAACGCTAGCTTCACACCACTGGGGTCCGGGGCTCGCGTCCTAGGCCTGCCAAGTGTGTAGTGGCGAGTCGGCAGGTTTTCTCCGGGTCCTCCGGTTTCCCCTGCCTTAGGTACACATCACAGTTCACACGTCGCACTCGGGCCACCCTTAGAATTACCACCAGTAATTCTAATATCACCACTCCGCGGCTGCAAAACTACTTGCACAGCTGAAGTGATACTTGGGTGGTATCAACGCTAGGCGTTGGTCGAGCGAGTGCATTGACAATACCTCAGGGTACTAACTTCAAACACAGAACATACATTAGCTACATTAGGGTCACACACCACACTACACACATCACTCTGAAGAGGGGCATGGGTTACGGATTATCCGCCATAGCCCCTATAACAGAGCACTCATGACATACATTAGTAGTGTCTCTTTAATTTTGCCTTTCTTTGTTTGGTATTTATTAGGTAGGTACTTATGTAATTATCCTTTAACTCATTAAATTGTTCGTAATTTATAATTATAAATTGAGAAATAAAATGTTATGTGATGTCATTATCTTGAACAGGAGGATGACAGCATAATTAAGAATGTAACCTGTGCGGTTGGCCGTTTTAGCTTATCGCACGAGCGAGGTGTGCACTAGTTTGTGTCGGTACTATGGCTTACGGACAGATATTGGTTCCAGCCGTCTCTACGTCACTATTAATATTCAATTTTCATTTTTTTTTAGAGTTGCAGGTGAGATTTTCGCAAAAAATACGTGTCTTAAGTTTTAATCTCTTCTTTAAAAATATTTAATAACGAAAGTCATGCAAGTAGCCCATTGCCATCTTTAGCGCATTACATTTTAGTCTCTGTCTTCTATATTGCATAGATTTAGTCAGTGTTTTACAAAAATTTTGACATTGAAAAAAGAGTAACAATTATAAATAAATAATGTACCTAATTGAAGACATGCTCCGCTGGGGAATATTTTTAAAATTAAGTCAGATTTAATGTGATAGATGTATTGTTTTTAAAAACAATCAAATCAAGTTCTAGTCACAGGGGGGTAGGGCACCTACCCGAGTGCTCCACCGCTAAATTCAGTAAATAAATCGATAAGTCGATCAGTTTTCAATAATATTTAAATATAACCGCCTAGTGTATGTACAGATCACATTTTATATTAAATACTCCTATATATCACTTAATTAAATAAAGTGAAATGGCAGTAGGTATAAGTAGTGTGCCCTGTACAATGAAGTAGGATTTATTATTATTACGCTTAACTAAAAAGCAAAATTTTTATTTTTTTAATTGCTAATAAATGTTATATGGATTGGTATTAATGTGTTTTTCATAAATTAAATTTATTCGATTATATTAATACAATTTTCTTATATACTTTAATTTCGTTACGTTTTCACTGGTTTACATTGTGATTATAGGATCTCAAGTTACTTTTAAGTGGTATTTCTATATATAGGTCAGGTGAACTAGCATCTATCGGCGACAAAATTCAAAGGGAAATTTTTTCCATACCATAGGGATTGTTGTAATTGTTTTCCTAACTAACATACTAAAAGTCCCCATCGATCCGCCCTGTGCTAAGTCCACCATCTTGAAAAAAAGGTGGAACAAGAAGATATTTCTCCTGTTTTTTGCAATTATCTCGAAAATGGGTAATTTTAAGCAAAAATGACACATACCAAACAGAGAATGCATAAAATTTCCTTCAAGATAGTTACTTTTGTTTTTACGATATTCATACAGTTTTTAAAAAAATCGTCAATAAATATTTTTATGATTCTAAGCCGTTTTGATAAAAACATGATTTTTTCTCATATTAAACATAAACGACTGTAATTTATTAAGGGATAATAATTTCGAATTCAGGATTTCAGTATTCGATTCTAAACTTATTTTTCTTTAATAATAGGCGACAAAAGTCAAAGTTAGTGTTTCACCAAGACAAGAAATCTTGTCTTGGTACATATTTCTTGTCTTGAAATATTTTTTCATTCAAGAAGTATTTTTATCTTGACTTGATTAAAATTTGAACATTCATTTCTTGACTTGAAATCAAGATTCTTGATATTTCTTGATTTTCGAGTACGAACATGTTAGTTAGAAGAACGGTGCCTTGTCCACGTCGTTCTTTAGTAGTAGTTAGAACAATCTAGAACCGCGGTTTAAAGTAATAGTTTGTTTGTAGTATTTGTGTTTGTTCGGTTGATATTAATTATTAGATGTAATAATGGATTCCGAATGTGAATATGTAGAAGACAGTAGCAGTTCATATAAAAATAGTGACAATTCATCCGGTTCGTCGGATTCAGAATCTGTCAATAAAAACAAAAGATTAAAACTGGCAGTATCTAAAGACCTTCGATCGTTTTATTACTATCTATGAGAATTTATTTTTTACTAAAAATAATACCTAATTTTCTTAACTTTTATTTAAAACCAAGAAATCAAGATATCTTGACAATAATACTTGATTCTTGATTGCATCTCCTTGTCTTGATTCAGTTCAGATATCTACTTTTTATACATCTTGTCTTGATTTTTATCAAGATCAAGAATTGTTTCTTGATTTTCGTGAAACACTAGTCAAAGTGGCTGACCTCTGGCGGCAGAAAAATAAGCTGAGAGTGAAGGGTATTTTTCTAAATGCCGTAAGCGAGTATGTTAAATAATTTGTATTTATTTTAAAATTGAAGAATAATTTGATGGTATTTTTGTATTTAAAACAATAAATAATATTCAATATTAATAAATATTAGTTTCATACAGAACTATTGAATGTATATCACAGCTGATCTACAATATTAGTGAAGTGTTCGTAGTGTGGTTTGTAGCATAGACATGGTCAAACACGGTTATAGAATGATTGGTAAAAACAAAAATAAGCAATACTGTACTGTACCTCAGTGTACAAATTATAGGACAGAGGAAATAACTACACAGATTTCCTACAAACACAATATTTAAAGAGAAATTACGCATTGGTAAACCTATAACAACAGGTATGATATTTTCAGTCAACAGATTTTTACCCAGGTAAATAATAAATACACCATGTTTATTTATGATATTATAAATTTTACTATATTTTAGTATCAGAGTACACAAAGAAAAGATTCATAAAAAAGAATGCCGTTCCATCACAAAAAATTACAAAACGAACGCAAGAGAGTGAGAGCACAGAATCCACGGTATTAAGAAAAAAATCATGCCGCAAAAGCACTTCGAGCTGCAAGAAGAAATGAGAAAAAGTAAATTTTATTTATATTACCTATACTAGGTAATAATGTAGGTATAATATTTTAATGTTCCAAATGTTATAGGTTAATCACCACCATATCAGACACTGAAACTGAAGTAAAAGAAATACTTGAATATATATTAAACTATGTTGAAGAAAATCATCATATTCTAAGTTTTGTTTTAAGGTAGAAAATCCGTCGGTCATAAGCGTGCGTGATTTCGGAGTGAGGTGAGGCCGAAGCAGTCAAATAATCAGAAATAAATCATTAAAAATCGTAGATTTGGATGTAAATTACAAATCATAGGTATCCAATTAAATAAAAAATATAATTGAAATTTAAGTTTACACTGAAATGCAGTAGTAGAAACATAATTTTTCTTGAGACTGGAACCTTTTGCATGCGATTTCTCAACTATTATTGCGGTGACTCATATTTTTTTATTTTTCTAATAAATACCTCAAATATCAAAAAATAACATTCGTTTTCCAAGTATGTGTTGGGTTGTTATGATATAAAATTTTCTAATCGTTTAGTAAATCTACTGGTAACCTCCATATACGCAATGTATTTTAGCGCGTTTTTGTGTCAACTTTACAATTATCTTCGTTATTTCAACGGTTACCTATAAATTTTAATTTTTATTCAAATTCTACGACTTGTAATGAATGCTGGATATTAATTTGTCATATTTTGGGTTGTCACTACCCATGGATTTACTACCTTAAGCCACATATGTAATATGACCTGCATTACAAACCGCTCGTAGAGATCTTTGAGAGTTAGTTAATTCAAATATGTCTGCTAAATCTATGTTTATTTCCTTCATTTTTACATTTATAAGTATCAATTAGTTCTATATTGCACCCGAGTTTAAATAAAACATCAATCCGATAGTATTTAATTTAATACAACACTTTCATTACCGTAGCAAACAATGCATACAATGAATTTTTACCCTTCACTCGTAGCCATTTTGTACACGTCTACGCTGCCATCTACATTCAGCTTTTTTCGCCTATAGACGTGTCTATTATTAGATTAGATATCCCGAATTCGTAATTTTTATCCGTTAATAAGTTAGTCGTTTTTGTTTAATATGAGATAAAAAATCTGTTGTGGCCAGCACATAACCTCCCGCCTTGACACTGTAATATTATGTGAATTTGGTTTTTGTTAGACTACTTTTTGTAATTTATTTTATAGTTTTTCAAGCAACGTACCGATTTCGATTGACATTGAAATCAAATTAGCTCTTTGTGGATACAATTTTTATTTTATTATTATCATAGTACATTATACCCGGTTAATAATGAATCGGTGATGCTTCTTGACTGGATACGTTTAATGGAAGGATAAAAACTAACTGGAATTGAGTCAGTTTTTTATTTATTAAATTTCGGCTACTACAGTTACTAAGTTTCAAACCCAGTTATTAATATTTATACATTTCTTTACAAATGGTGCCACCAAAATCTGTCTGTTCATCTGTCACATTGACATTTTCATTTTTGTTTTAATTTTTTTTCCTATATTATAATTTACAAATCGTGGTAGGTAAAATTACACATTTTTGAAAAATAATTTTAATTTATTGGTAAGAGATATAGAAAAGTTGTTAAATAAATATTGTAAGAGGTAATTTGTTCTTTCAAATGTCGCATGACAAATTGTAGCTATCATAGTATTTCCTATATTTTTTGCAAAAAATGTTAAAATTCTTCAAGAAAATACCATTTTCGGTTGGCAGATTTTTACCAAAATCTAATCAGCTCTTCATTAACATGTATAAATGTATAATGCAAAATGTTAGAATTTTATGTTTAGTAGAATTTGAGATAATGAATCAGAACGAAAGACTATAGTAGGCCATCGAATTCCCGAGCCTGAGCCTGTTGACGTTTTGGAGCCATCTGTAAAGATGAAGAAGTCAGGTCTGGAGGCTCCCTGACCATCTAGTATAACACGATAGGGTTTATCGAAGTTAAATTTGGGAGGTATGCAGTCCGCATTCATCTGCAAAGGAGGAGCAGAACGAAATGCTTCTTGCAGTATAGAGCTGTGTTTGCAGCTTACTCCTGATTTTGGTAGGAAACCTGAATGTGAGAGGCGTAGAGCAGTCTTTAGTGCTACCTCCTCTATATAAAGATTAAGAGGAGTGAGACACAGAAGGACTTCCATAGCCGCTGTCGGTGTAGTGCGCATTGCACTAGTAATTGCTAAACATGCCAGTCTCTGTACATGTTCTAATTTCGAAGATGCTGTTGATTGCCTGACTTTAGGCCACCAGACCAGAGCACCATACGTAATCATTGGCCTAATGATCGCTGTGTAGAGCCAAAGTGAGAGCTTGGGAGTTAGCCCCCAAGTTCGACCCATAACACGACGGCATTGCCAGAAGGCAATGCAGGCTTTTTCAACTTTTTGGTTTAGATGTTGACCCCAGGTCAATTTACAGTCAAGTGTAACTCCCAGATACTTAACTGTATCTGAAAAGCCTAGAGTTTGATTGAAGAGTTTCGGCATGTTGAGTCTGCCGATTTTACGTTTTCTGGTAAAAAGGACCATCTCAGTTTTGGTTGGGTTAACTGAAAGAGAGTGTTCCTCGCATCAAGATTCAAGAAGTTTGAGAGCATTGTTGGCCACTTCGCAAAGTGTGTTCTCAAATTTGCCATTTAGCAGAATTGTAATATCATCTGCATAACCAACGGTGTAGAAACCATTGCTATTGAGTAGCTGTAAAAGGCTGTCAACTACAATGACCCAAAGGAGAGGTGAAAGGACTCCTCCTTGAGGACAACCTTTGGTAACGTAACCCCTTATGGTTGAGTTTTCTGACGAAAACTTAACGGCTCTATGTTCAAGCATGAACTGAATCCACATAATTAGTGGTTGTTCAACGCCATGTTCACTTAGAGCGTTGACTATGGAGTTAAAAGTCGCTTTGTCAAAAGCTCCTTCTATATCAATGAAAGCACCTAGGGTGGAATTTTTACATTCCATCGATCTCTCGATCCTACTAACTACAGTGTGAAGTGCAGTCTCGGTTGATCTACCCTGGATGTAGGCATGTTGATTAGGGTGAAGAGGATGGCGAGAAAGCGCAGTCTCTCTAATGTATCTGTCGCACAGTCTTTCCAGAGTTTTAAGAAGAACTGAGGTAAGACTTATTGGGCGATAAGATTTAGGAGATGAGTAGTCTGACCGTCCTGGTTTAGGAATGTACACTACTTTCACTTCCCTCCATTGTAGAGGTACATATGTGAGGGTTAAACACGCCTTAAAAATCCAAACCAGATGAGGTAGCAGTTGCTCACATCCCCACTGAAGAAGGGAAGGTACTATGCCATCCATACCTGGTGATTTATATGGCTTTAAAGAGTTTATTGCCCAGGTTGTACGTGTCTCATCAACAATTTTGGAGGATTGCGTGAACGCTTCCTCCGAGGAGGTGTGTTCGCGTGCTGCCCAATTGTTGGTTTGAGAAATTACACAGCCTGGAAAATGAGTTTTTAACAAGATTTCATTATTTTCTGTTAAAGAAGAAGCATAAGAGCCGTCCTCGTGTTTGAGGCAGCCAAGCTGTAAGTTTGGATCTTTTGAGAAAACCTTTTTCAAGCGAGCAACAGGAGCAGTAGTCTCAATGCTGCTTGTAAAGTTTTGCCACGCAGATCGTTGTTTTTGACGAATGGTTTTCTTATAAACAGATTTGTGTTCTTGAAAAGAACGCCAGTCTGCTTCGTCTTTAGAGTTTTTTGCTTTGTTGAACAATTTCCTGAGATTTGTTCTCATTTTGTCTAGCTCCTTGCACCACCATGGTGCGTTTTTAGGGTTGACTACACTTGAAGGACAAGCCTTTTCATATGAGTTAATGATGACGCTTTGAAGATTGTTGACGCAATTTTCAAGTGTTACAACATTTACTTCATCAGGTATCTGACATTTTTCAAGTCCTGAAGATAGAAGGTCTTGAAATAAGTTTCTGTCAGTTCTCTTAGGATTACGAAAGGTCCTTTTCTCAATGTTTTTAGCATTCAGAGTAAAACATATCCATTTGTGATCAGACATAGACAGCTCAGGTGATACACACCATCCCGAGATGTCTTCGGATATTTTTGATGTAGCAAGGGTGATGTCGATCCTAGTTTGAGCACGAGAAGTGACAAAGGTAGGTTCGTCGCCCTTATTAAGAATTTCCAGGTTAGTACTGGTGATATATTCACATAGCGATCTGCCTCTAGGGTTAACGTCTTTGCTGCCCCAGATAGGGTGGTGTGAGTTAGAGTCACATCCAACAATAAGATGCTTGCGATTGCTTTCACAGAACTCTACCAGCTTAGCCAGTTCTGGACTGGGAGGAAGCTGTGCGGAGTCTGTGGGTAAGTAGCAAGAAGCTACGACAATGTCTTCGCTTTGATCAGTGACTCCACTAAGAAGAACTGTAGTGAGGTCGCGTGAGCAAAACTGTTGTAAGACTACAGTTTGGATGTGTTTAGGTACCACTATACACGTCCTTGTATTCTCAATACCAAAACCATTGATGATAGAATTGGTGCTGTCGCCTAATCCACACACCTTGGATTTAACAACCCAAGGTTCCTGGATCAGGGCTATACTGTTCTGCTTATTGACTAGGTGGCGTCTCAGACAGGAGCTTGCCGCCCGACAATGTTGCAGATTTACTTGGACAAAGCAAATAGGATTAGTGGTTTTAGGATGTGGAAGGGTCATGTTGGGAGATGTCCGAAAGAATCAGGGTCTCGAGCTCTTGCAGTTCAGCATTCACCTTGGATTCCGTCTCCATAGGAGTTGCAGCCTGCGGCAACTGAGGTTTCGAGACACCTGATGGGCTTTGGTCTAGCGCGCTAGACTTCAACCTTACGGTGAGTTGCGAGAACTGGTAGAAAAGTTTCTTCCCACGACTCGTTATTATGTTGGCATCTGTGTCGTCGATGCCGAAAGCAAGGACTCTACCCTTCTGTTCCTCCTTGATAGCATCGTGAAAGATGCACCAGTTTGGAACCTTGAGGTGGCCGTCATGAGCCGCCAACCTCCGGACGACAGTCTCTCTGTCTTCGGCTTTACCCGGAATCCAGACAGCTGCCTTCACTAGACGTGGCAACAGGCTCACCGGTACCACCTCTAACTGGGCGTTGTCCCACAGTTGGGGGAGTTTGCTCACTGTGGTTTTTAGCCATTCAAGAGAATGGCTATTGACGCAAGTGATGCGAAGAATCTCCCCTGAATATTGCCACCCGTTGAAGATTGGGGGCTGTTCTCCTTCTTTCAAGGCGAACAAGCAGTTGTCAAGACATTTTGACAGCTGCTCCTGAAGAAGCTCAGCCTTGGAGGAGGATATTTTGCCAAGAGTGTTAGTTCGGCAGATGACAGCAACTCGTAGTTGGTTTGTGGCCACCTTCGAATAGCTATCCCCTGCTTTCCTGAACACTGTTGGCGGGGGTTTTGATGGTACTTGCTTTCCCACCTGTTTTTTGGTCTGTTGGGGTCTGTTCTTCTTCCTAGCGTTGCCGCTGGGCGAAGGTTCAGACGATCCGTTAGACCGGAGACGTTTGGCACTACCAGAACTGCCAGCCGAAACCACTGGTTTGGACAGTTGTCCAGAACCTGAGGGGTTAGCATTTTTCTGATGCACCGAAGACACGGGAGCAGGCATTTTTGAAGAGTTAGCTTTCGCCAGCTCAGCCAAACGCGTATTCCGTCTGCGCTTTTGCTCAGCACCACTGATTCTATGCCTACGAGGCTTAGTTTCAGCGGGTTGAGCTGGAGTGTCCGGGTTTAAAAGCCTACCCGGAGGTACTGTAGCCATCTGGATCTCATCCATGGGGACAGAAGACTTCATCCCCCCAGCGCCTCACCCGCCACGGAGCCCCAAGAGGGGACGTTGAACTTCAACGCCAAGGCATACTGAAGGGATATAGCCCCCAGAGGTGGCAAACAACACGCGAAGGTTGCCAGTTGTCAAGCGAGGTGGGCTAGACACTCACCGACGCCTGGGCCCCCTGTGTGCCCACCTTCCTCCAAGGACTCACCCTGGCGACGGTCTGACCCGACGCCGCAGCCGATTGATCGAGGTGGGTTAGTCTCGACCGCCCGTCTAGGTGAAATCCAGGCCAAAGTGGAGTGTTGTCTCGCGACTCAGCCACCAGGATCCCTTCATCCAACCGACACGGGTCGCCACGCACGGCACAAACACGTGGGAGGGTGGTCCACGGCAATGACCTTAGCGAGACGCGTGCGAGGGTTTTAAGCCCCGAGCGGCCGCACATAGTCACCACTAACCATAACCAAAGGATATGGCCGTTCCCCTATCCGCCACCTGGGGACGCGCCTGGTAGTTACCCCCAACCCCAGGATATATAAGTACTATTACTACTGCTCCTACTCACAAATATATTTTAGTCATTTTATTTACACTGCAGAAGAAGATATAAACGATATTTTACTATTGTCACTGTGACTGTCATGTCATAATCATTTAAATTTTACGTAGTAACATATGTTATACGATCATGGACTACAAGATACCGAAATACTAAATTATAAGTATTATACTTTAATTATTCTTAAATGATATCAGATACAGAAAAATTTATAAAATATCGATTGTAGGTAATAATCACAATCTTTCATTTAAAATTAATAAAAATTGTCTTAAATTAATTATTTATTGAAATATTTTTAAAAAGTACTACTTCCGGTTTGTAGATTGAAACCAAAATTATATTGGGCTTTTAAGAATCGTATTTAAACCTTAAATACAAAATTTAGTATTTAAATATTTGATATTTTTGGAGTCATCGTGTCCGAAAAAATTTTAACATACGAACGCACACACACACAGACATCATCTCAAAAATGTGTAATTCGTATTCTAGAGACCCTAAAACGTGCTTATTTGCCAAAAACTCATACTCGAAAATTTTGACCCATCACAATACCTCTCTTATAGAATATGAGGCGTGAGGTAAAAACCGGAGAAAAGTCGTCTTGTTTCACAATTTTTCAATAACAATATTCCTATGAAAAAAATTCCCTTTGAATTTTGTCGCCGAGCCCATATAAAAATTTTCTAGTTCGCCTGGACTAATTATTTAGAAAAAGATTTGTATATTTTATTGTAACTTTTTAGGTCGATGTAAATGTGGATTCGCGTTAAAAATAGTTATTGAACCAGATATCAATACTAAAAATGATAAATTGATTAACGGATTAATCGGCAAGAAAGGGCATGAGATATTAAAAAATACTCATATGTAGTTGTTAATTGTATTTTATTCCAATATTTCGCTACCAATTTTGGTGCTTCATCAGGGAAACTAAAACGGTTACAAATGTAAATTTTGTAAGGTTAACAATATTAAATTGATACTTACAATAATTATAACATATAAACAATTTACAAAGTTTCTGTAGTTTTCAATTTTTGCAAAAAACAAAGTTAAAATAGATTAGGTAATTACATTATTTAATACAAACACCATGCTGTTACACGAGGTTAGTTTGGTAACCCACAAGTGAAACATCGAGTTGTTGGTTTGCAGCAAAGATACTAACCTCAACAAGAAGAAGAAGAGCCAATTCGAAACTACCATTGTTGATAGGCGCCAAAATATAAATGGCACTTAAATTGTTTGTGTCAGTTTTATAGTTTAAAGTATTTTCTTGGTTACTTTGAATATGACACATTTCAAGAAAAATACGTTTTTTGTAGTTGCTCTCTCTCTATCAACGATGGAAGCTTCATCGTAGTTAATGAGATGTTTAGATTCTTTAGCATGAAGTGCAAGAGCACATTGATTATTATCGTTTAACCTTTTTTCTCCCTGCTGATGCTGATATACTCTTTTACACAATTTTTGTGATGTATGACCAATGTAGAATTTATTACAACCACTACACGGTATTTTGTAAATAATGTTGGATTGTTGAAAGATTGGTGTAGGATCTTTAAGTTTAGAGTAGAGTAAGTTTACAGTTTTCGTATTTTTTTGAGCAAAAACTAAATGTTTCTCGTTTTTGAACAAACTCATCAAACCATGTGTGAGTTCAGGTATATTCGGTAAAGACACATAAATTCTACGTACAGGTTCATTGCTATTACTGTCAATTTTTAAATTTGGTGTACTAGTTGAGTACAACAATTTATTTAAGATTTTTTTAGGATAAGAGTTTTCCATCAGTACATCTCTAAGTCCATTTAATGCCGACAAACGAAGCGTTGGGTGGCAGATTTTCTCGATTCTATGTTTTAAACAGAGAACGAGGTTGATTTTGGTGCGGTACGTATGGCACAAATGAAAGTGCAAATCTCTACCAGACGAAGTAGGCTTTTGGTCGAGGATTACTGTTTTATTTGGTAATCTGATAACTTTTGTGTCCAAAAAAGGAACACAATTATTGGTTTCTTCTTCAATTGTAAATTGAATGTTCGAGTTAATGCTGTTGAAAATGTTGAGAGTTTCAACAATTTTATCATTCGGCACCGCACAGATAATGTCATCGACGTATTTATAAATAAAAGGCATTTGAAAAGACAAAAGAGGAATGCACTGATCGAGAATCCAGTCCATGACCAATCTACTAAGAATAGGGCTAATAATGCTCCCCATTGGTGAGCCAAAAATTTGTTGGTAATGTTGTTTATTATAAATGAAGTAGGTGTTATTAAAAATAAGACTAATGATATCAATGAACCTGTCTTTAGGAATACTAGTATGGAAAGATATGTCTTCCCACCTGACACCGATCACATCAGTAACCAGAATAAGTGGTATATTAGTGAATAAACTGACCACAACTAAGCTGATAAGTACATAATCATCTAGTAAGGTGAAATCTTGAATTATTTCAGAAAACTGGAAACTGTCTTTGATAAAATAACGAGTGTCACCCTCGACAGAAAGAGACAGGATTTTGGTTATAAAACCGCAGATATTGGAAGTTGGACTTAAAATTGATTATATGATTGGTCTAACTTTAAGTTAGGCCTTGTGAATTTTCGGTAAGCCATAAAATTTGGCACTTTGTGCATTGTAAATCGTCAGATTCTTAGCTTGTTCATCAGATATATATTTATTAATCTTTAAGTCCTGTATCAAGTTGTTATACTTGTTCTGGGTCGAGTTAGTTGGATCTTTAGCAATTTTCTTATAATATTTCTCATCGCTTAAGGCATCAGTGCACAAAGAGTCATAATGTGTATTTTCCAAGATAACTGTAACATTACTTTTATCAGAGTTAACGACAAGGAGCTCTGGGTGTTCTTTAAGAAACTGTTTGCATTTGTAAAACATGTCAGTGATACAATCATTGTTTGTTTGTTCAAAAACGAGAAACATTTAGTTTTTGCTCAAAAAAATACGAAAACTGTAAACTTACTATACTCTAAACTTAAAGATCCTACACCAATCTTTCAACAATCCAACATTATTTACAAAATTCCGTGTAGTGGTTGTAATAAATTCTACATTGGTCATACATCACAAAAATTGTGTAAAAGAGTATATCAGCATCAGCAGGGAGAAAAAAGGTTAAACGATAATAATCAATGTGCTCTTGCACTTCATGCTAAAGAATCTAAAAATCTCATTAACTACGATGAAGCTTCCATCGTTGAGAGAGCAACTACAAAAAACGTATTTTTCTTGAAATGTGTCATATTCAAAGTAACCAAGAAAATACTTTAAACTATAAAACTGACACAAACAATTTAAGTGCCATTTATTCTTACCTTTTGAAAACTTTTTAAATTTTGGCGCCTATCAACAATGGTAGTTTCGAATTGGCTCTTCTTCTTCTTGTTGAGGTTAGTATCTTTGCTGCAAACCAACAACTCGATGTTTCACTTGTGGGTTACCAAACTAACCTCGTGTAACAGCATGGTGTTTGTATTAAATAATGTAATTACCTAATCTATTTTAACTTTGTTTTTTGCAAAAATTGAAAACTACAGAAACTTTGTAAATTGTTTATATGTTATAATTATTGTAAGTATCAATTTAATATTGTTAACCTTACAAAATTTACATTTGTAACCGTTTTAGTTTCCATGATGAAGCACCAAAATTGATAGCGAAATATTGGAATAAAATACAATTAACAACTACATATGAGTATTTTTTAATATCTCATGCCCTTTCTTGCCGATTAATCCGTTAATCAATTTATCATTACGAAGTCGGCGTTACTTTTGTCAACAATACTAAAAATGTTTTGTTAAAATGCCACATTATATTGCACTTAAATGTCATGTTTCCACGTTTGATATGGATACAGAAGGAAAGTAATAAAATTTCCAAGAGTAAAATATATTTTTAGGGGAAGTTCAAGAAATATTGGAAAATTTCACTGAAAAAGATGATGGTGATGACAACGATGGCGTTGAGCAATCAGAGGAAAATCAAGTTTTTAATTTCAAAAAGAATTCTTGGTATAACCTCGCAAAAGATATACAATAAAACGTCGTCACATCCTTGGAAGAAGAGTTCGTAACTGAAGACATTTACGCTCATCACATGCCATCACTTGGAGATCAGTTGAAAGATCTTTCCCTTTTGCCAATGTGAAGTTCAATTTAAAAATTTAAAACATGTCGTATTTAAGGATGAATTACCTATGCGATCTGATATTTTTAACGAAAAACATTTATATTACTTAAACGGCAAAATGAAATTAGTTAATGTAAGAATAGAAGAAGTGAACTCGGGCGAAATGCAACAGGATTTAAGTTCCGTAACTATAAACGAAGGTATTATCATTTGTCTTTAAATGAGTAATTTACATCCGATTTGTACTACTCCACAGTACTAATTAAGCATTTTTAAAACGTTATTTAGTTGTTTTCATGAATCTTTTTTTTTCCTTTCCTACTTTTTCTCGATAGTTATTAAAACAAATATTCTAATTTAAATTAAAAATAATTACAAATATTCAACCACTAGAACCAGAGCTGTATGTTCTTTTATTACGTTGTAATGAGGATTTAATTTTTATAGGAGAAAGCTTAGAAACGCGTAGTATAAAATATCCAGTTTGCGCAAATGGGGAGACAGGAGCAAGAGAACATTTCATTTGCCATACAGCGGTGCACCACATAGACGAATGTTCTGTTGCATACGATAATGAAGAAGGATATGGACAAAATCGCGTATGTTTAGATTGTCATAAGAGCTTGGCTCTCGAGAAACAGAAAAATGAATGGGTCTCGAATACATTGAAAATGTATCAAAAGGTGTGTACATCGGAAACAACCCAACAAAAATCAAAGATAGTCTGATGTGGAAAAAGCATTCAAAACTACCAGATTAAAAAAATGCAAATCATCCGCAATAACATGCACTAAATATCGATAAAAAGAGTATTTCAATTAATAATACCTGCTCCTTTGACAGTATTTCTCAATTACTATTTGTATCAATGGTTGACAACGAACATTTGAAAGACGAGGTAACATTTAAAAAAAATTCCTATCACTTTTTTAAAACAATGTTTATAAAACTGGAAAAACAATGTCATCTCACAAAAAATTAGTGCAACTATATTAATTTAAAGCTCAAATCAACTCCTTGTGGCAGTCTAGAAACTATGTGCAGCGGCGTGTTCGACATGTTAGGGTCAGTTATGTTTTTAAAAGTCTACAACTAGCCCAGTCAAAATCGACAATAAATTCGCAAAGCATGATGTATCTCTGATTTTTTAGTATGTTGTTTGGACCCATTAGGGCTATATATACCCAAGTTTCCAACTCTCAAAAAGTTGTGGAAAAATTTTTATACACGAAAAACCGCGAAATTTTCGGACTTTTTTCAGATTCTGCTCTATATCTCCTAATCCATGCATTTTTCGTTGAAAGCTATTCTCTACATTTTTAAGAGCATAAAATTTGTGACAAATTAAGACCAACCGGAGCTCAATACGTCTAATAGTTTCCGAGATATGGCACTTTGAAAATAGGCCAGTTTTTGCCAAAATTGAAAGTTGAGAAATGTTTGCTTTTTCCGTAATTTTGAGCTATAATTTCTGAACGGATAAAGATATTGACTTCCGGTTTCTTTTATTAAATTCTAACAACATTTCTCTATAAAATACGTTATTTAAAAAAGTTTTTAGGGTATTCATGAAGCCAAAATATCAATTAATTTTTTTAAAAGTTTTCAAATATTTTTTATTTATTGTGTTTAATGTGCTATAACTTCTAAACAGATAAAGTTATCGACTTCCGGTTTATCACATTCAATTCTACGAAAATTTCTCCATAAAATGCAGTATTTAATTTTTTTTTTGGGTATTTATTAAGCCAAAATATCAAATGTTTTTTCAAGAGAAAATTGAGAAATTTTTAAATTTGTAATATTTATTGTGTTTAATGAGCTGTAACTTCTGAACGGATAAAAATATCGACTTGCGGTTGTTTTTATTAAATTCTACGAACGTTTCTCCATAAGATACATTATTTTAAAAAAATTTTAGGTCGTTTATTAAGCCAAAATATGAAATGTTTTTCCGAGAGAAAGTAAAGAAATTTTAAAAATTTTAATAATTATTGTGTTTAATGTTCTGTAACTTCTGAACAAATAAAGTAATCGATTTGCGGTTTATCGCATTAAATTCTACGCACATTTTTCCATAAGATGTAGTATTTAAAAAAATTTTTTTTGGTATTTATTAAGCCAAAATATCAAATATTTTTCAAAAAAAAATTAAGAAATTTTTAAATTTTTTATAATTGTGTTTAATGTGCTGTAACTTCTGAAGGAATAAAATTATCGACTTCCGGTTTCTTTTATTACATTCTACGAACATTTCTCTATAAAATACATTATTTTAAAAACTTTTTAGGGTGTTAATTAAGCCAAAATATCAAATCTTTTTATAATAAATACGAAAAATTATATAAAATAAATAAAATAAATAAATAAGATCCATGAGAGGGTTGGAAGAGGGGTACCTACCTACATTATTCAATTGACATACCTCCTATATGATCATAATACGTTTTGCATGTTTAAATCCCACTTCATGCAACAAAAAAGAGGTTAGGTACAATTCTGGGCAAATGCGATTTTACCTTATATGGGTTTTTTTGAGATTTTGAGAGAACTACGAGGCTTACAGATCCCACTCTGCGCTTAATTTAAAGCTAATTAAATTGTCTACAAATTATATTCACAAGTTTTACTCGTAGAATACATGGTTTCGACGAAATTTCGGTCCAAAGAAGGTCTAAAACTAAAATTAGCAATATTTGGAAAAATTGGCCTATTTTCAAAGTGCCATATCTCGGAAATTATTAGACGTATAGAGCTCCGGTTGGGCTTATTTTGTCACAAATTTAATGGTCTTGAAAAATGTATAGAATGGCTTTCGACGAAAAATGCATAGATTAGGAGATATAGAACAGAATCTGAAAAAAGTCCGAAAATTTCGCGGTTTTCCGTGTATAAAAATTTTTCCACAACTTTTTGAGAGTTGGAAACTTGAGTATACATAGTCCTAATGGGTCCAAACAACATACTAAAAAATCAGAGATACATCATGCTTTGCGAATTTAGCGATTTTTTGTGTCGATTTTGACTGGGCTAAACAAGTTATATTATATTAGAAAAAAATATAAGTTAAGTATTTTGGTCAGCATTTTTCTTTTTTAATCAGTATTTATTCTTACTCGATTTGACAGCGATTACCCCTATTTGGTTCGTATCATAAAACAGTTCACTCATTGCTTCAAATTCAGTCAATAGACTGATATAGTTAGATATACTTTATTAGAAGAAAAAGTTTCAAATTTTTTCGGTCAAATTTTTTCGAAGTGTAGCGAGGAAAAAGAATAACAGTAAATCATAGTAAATATTTAATCAAATAGCTCTGGAATATAATATTATTATTAAATCGTGATTTTGATTATTTTACAGGTAGAAAACATGTGCAGGGAACTTTATTTCCAATTTTTAATGGATTTATATAATAAAGGTTTGAATTCGCACCAATCGAACCCGTATATTGATGGCCTTGTATGAACTGAAAATAATCGGCGATAATTTATATAGACTATCATGCGCACAAACGGCATACGGGATAACTGAATTGCTTTTCCGGAATTTTCCAAGCCTGAAAGACAATTCAAAATGCAGCAACGAAACCTGTTCCAAACAAATCTTAAGCATTGGCAAATGCAATTTTTATGTAATTTGATGTATATTGTATATAATATAATCGTTTTTGCAGGAAGTATTGTAATCATTGCCGTAGAAAGCAATAGCGGCGCTGATATTTAACCTTTCCTTTTAAAAAGTATCCCGCAACAAATACGGCAAAACGAACATTTACTAAAACTGTGTGTCCACTGCGGTCCTTCCGTGGCTACAAGGAAAAGTGATATAATTACACATTACACGGCTATATGTAAAAGAGGAAAATCTTGGTATGAGTTTAACGACATCAAAGGCATCACAGAGTCAAGAAAGGAATCATTTTCCGTGTCACCTTCTCTCCTGTTTTATGTAAAAATTTAAAATGATTTAATTTAAAGATGTTTTTTTATTTTAGTTATTTGTACTGTTGTTTATATTGATGACTGCAGAGTTTATGAATGTTTCCTAAGATAGAATATAGTTTTGTGAAATAATACAGTTTCCTTTTGTTCTTGTAAATTATAAATCCTCCTCTAAGCACAGCGTACGTGTCTCTGCACTCCGGGAAAGAGGAATACGCTGATCTGCAAAGAAATGCACAGATGCACGTAAAAAAATCGAGTATGTAGGACTCAAGAAGGGTATAAGGTTTCTTTATTTTGTTTAGTTCAATTAAAGTTTTTGCCAAAACCGAGTACGTGGGACTTAATAAGGGTATAAGGTTCCTTTATTTAGTTTAGTTCAATCAGCGTTTCTACCAAAACTAATAATGCGGGGAAAGGTGTCATGTTTCTTAATTTATTAAATAAACTATTATATTTGGGTTCAGTTCTGTATTATTTTATTTAATATAAGACGTTTAGAGAACTATATGTATTCCCTTCATCAGGTAACAAATGAATGCTACTATGATAATTATTATTAGGTACTATTTATAATTATAAGTGACGAAAAATTATTTATTTAGTTTAATTAATGTAGATCAGCGAGATTTTACGTCCATCTGAGCATTTCTTCGTAGATCAGTGGTCAGCGCTGGAAAAAACAAAACGCTGATCAGCCCTGTTTAATAGCTACTGCACTTAATTCATTTCACCTGGCAGACGCGAAATAGCATGATTCCGCCAAAAAATGTAAATGCTAGATTAAATTATTGTAACGAGCGGCGCCTGGGTGACGGCGGCCAAGCGACATGCACGGACAAGTTTGCATTGTCTAGCCGGCGCGCTATTGTGTTGATGACGCAAGAGGGGGATGATTCGTCGGGTCACGCGATACGGTAATAAAATTTAATTACTTTCTGGAAGGAATTTATGGAATCTACCAGAATTACCGGCTGTGGATATATAAACGCTACCCGAGCGGACGGTGAGGCAGTCTACGATAGCATGGTGACATAAATAGAAGTCTACGATAGCATGGTGACATAAATAGAAGTCTACGATACCATGGTGACATAAATAGAAGTCTACGTTTGAATGGTGACATAAATAGAAGTCTACGTTTGAATGGTGACATAAATAGAACTAAATATTGATGTATTGTGAAATAAATAGTGTTTAATGTTATTTACTGGTTAAATAAATAATTATAGTGTATAAATAAATAATCGTAGTAGTGTTAAGTGTGTAAATAAATATTCTTAGTGTATAATTAGTGTTTTAAGTTTAATTAATAGTGCGTGTTTATTTAATTATCAGTAACTTTTATGTTTTATTTTTCGTTATTAAACTTGTTATATAAATATTCGTGTTTTACTGATTTTACACTTCACCTAAATAAATAAAACCGTTACAATTGGTGTCAGGTGTGGGGTTTAATAAACTGTGAAGTGTAATTAAAATTAAATAAAATGGCTACAAAGAAAATTAAATTAAGTGACTTGAAAGTGACTGAACTCAAGAAAGAACTAGAAGAACGGGATCTAGAGACATCAGGAGTCAAGACTGTACTTCAACAGCGTCTTCGAAAAGCCCTAGAAGATGCTGGTGAAAATCCTGAGGAACTTGAAGTTGCGTGTAGCGTATCCGAACAACTGCAGGAAACTTCTAGATCTTTGAAAGAAGAATTAGCTGCAACATCTAGAACATTAGAACAGAAGCTGAAAGAAGAATTAACAGAAAATTCTAGAACTTTAGAAGAGAAATGAACAGAAAATTCTAAAACTTTAGAAGAGAAATTGGATAAAAATTCTAGAACTTTAGAAGATAAATTCGAAGAAAATTCTAGAACTTTAGAAAATAAATTAGAAGAAAATTCAAGAATTCTGGAGGATAAGTTAGAAGAGAATTCTAGAACATTAAAAGAAGAATTAGCGGAGAATTCTAGAATTTTGGAAGAGAAGCTAATGGAAACTTCCAGAAAAACAGAGGAATGTTTAAAGGAACAATTAAAAGAAGATTTAAATAATTTAAAAGAAGAATATGACAAGAAGATAGAAAAATTAGAAGAAAATTTATCCAAAATTACGTCATCGCCGATGTCGACAACCGAAACGACCAAAGGGGATGGGGTTAAAATTGAAAGAACCATTAAAGCTGAACACAATTCAACATCTTACGTGAAAGCTCCAAAATATGACGGAAAAACAGCGTGGCCTAATTATTTAAGGCAATTTGAAATAGCTGCTAAAATAAATGGTTGGTCGTCAGAAGAAAAGGCTAGTAATTTGGCCCTTGCGTTACAAGGAGAAGCACTTAACATTATCGAAACGGTTAAACCAGAAGAGCAAGAAGACTACGAACTACTAGTCAAACAACTGGATATGCGGTATGGCAACATACATTTAAAACAAGTGTACCAGACGCAATTGAATAACAAATATCAGGAATCGAAGGAAACACTTCAAGAATTTGAAGCTGACATATCTCGCTTGGTTCACCTCGCATTCCCTGATGCTCCAGAAAGCGTGATACAGACCTTGGCTATTCAACAATTTGTCAACGGAATCCGAGACAGCGAAATCCAGCAATCGTTAAGAATAGCTCACACAAAAACTATCAGTGATGCACTGTCAATTGCATTAGAGCATGAAGCTGCTAAACAAGCTGCGCGTAACCAATCAAGAGTGCAGAACATTGACGCTGAGAGAACCGGGCACACGGAAGATTTAGACGAGAGAGTGCGACGCATCTTCAAAGAAATGCTTCCAGAAAGAAGAAAACTACGTTGCTGGAATTGAGATGAGCTCGGTCATCCGCAAAGGCTTTGCAAGAAGTTGAAGAAGACCGAAATGAAGAAAGAAGAAGATGATTCGACCTGTAAACAAGTAGTTCCACATTCCATCGGCTATGTTGCATCCCTTCATCATCAAGCCAACAGCATCTATGTGGATGGCTATATTGACGGAAGACCACTTAAAATGTTGCTAGATACGGGTGCGACGAAGACAATTATTCGTCCCGACATAGCAAAAAGAACTGGCAAGACACATCTCCATCCAACCAAGTGGCGATTACGTACAGCTACAGGGGAACAAGCTACCACATCTGGAGAACTGGATTTGAACATCACTATCGGGAATACCTCCTTTGAACATCGTGTGCTGGTAGCTGACGTAGAAGATGAACTCATTCTTGGTATGGACATCATGAAGAAGCACGGTTTCAAGCTGGACCTCAAGAGTGGCGTGATGGTGGTCAACGAAGAAGAACTCGTATTGCATCCACGGGACGACGAAGCCGTACGTGTGGTAATAGCCGAAGATGTCACCCTCCCAGAGCGAAGCGAGATTATCGTAGAAGGAAGACTAGAGGGTAGTTTCTGCGAGGGAAACATTGTCATGCTGGAGCCCAAGAATGATGATACCAGAACTGGGCTTGGAGTTGTTATTGGAAAATCGTTAATAAAAGCAAAGAAGATAGTACCGGTTCGAGTAATGAACATTAATTTTTATCCCGTTGTTATTAAAAGTGGGACAAAAGTAGGAGAATGTTCATCAGTATCCTCGATTATTCGAACTGTTACGGCCAAGGAAACGACATGCAGTAAAATCCCGGACACAGTAGTCAATCAATTGTCATCATT
This sequence comes from Agonum fuliginosum, assembly GCA_947534325.1. Classification (NCBI taxonomy): domain Eukaryota; kingdom Metazoa; phylum Arthropoda; class Insecta; order Coleoptera; family Carabidae; genus Agonum; species Agonum fuliginosum. The sequence goes on from OX384044.1 coordinate 2,958,476, forward strand.
CCAAGGATTAACCGAAACCCAGAAAACCAAGGCGAAAAATTTAATCGGAAAATACCAGGACGTATTCGAGTATGACAAGAAATCCAAGGGAAGAACCAACGTGGTCCGCCATAAAATAGACACCGGAGACGCAAGACCCATCCGCCAACCAGCAAGATTACCACTGGCGAAGCGAGAGGAAGCTGAGCGAATAGTTGAGGACATGAAGTTGGAAGGCGTGATTGAGCCTTCAAGTAGTCCATGGGCTTCACCAGTGGTGTTAGTGAAGAAGAAGGATGGTACTACACGATTCTGCGTTGATTATCGTCAGCTTAACAACGTGACGAAGAAGGACAGCTACCCGCTACCCCGAATAGACGATACACTGGACACTTTGGCTGGATCAAAGATTTTCTCCACGTTGGATTTAAAAAGCGGTTACTGGCAAGTCGATTTGGAGCCAAAGGATAAAGAGAAGACAGCCTTCACCATCGGCACGGGACTTTGGCAATTTACTGTTATGCCATTTGGGCTCTGCAATGCCCCTGCAACTTTCGAACGACTCATGGAAACCGTTTTAGCTGGACTATCGTGGAAAACCTGTTTGGTTTACCTCGACGATATTATTGTGGTCGGAAAAACGTTTGAGGACCACATGAAGAATTTAGAAGAGGTGTTCCAAAGATTAAGAAAGGCCAATCTGAAGCTCAGCCCGAAGAAATGTCACCTATTCCAGGAGGAAGTTCATTATCTTGGACACATCGTTTCCGGCAGAGGGATTGCAGTAGACTCCGGGAAAATAAAAGCTGTTCAAGACTGGCCAGTACCCAGAGACAAACATGAACTGAGAAGTTTTCTTGGTTTATGCACCTATTATCGACGATACGTACCCGGATTTGCCAACATTGCGAAACCGTTGACGAAGCTTACTGAAGAAGGCCGAAGATTCATCTGGGAAACGGACTGTCAAGCCGCATTCACACAACTGAAACATTCCTTGACAAGTGCACCTGTTTTAAGTTACCCGTTACCACAAGGAAAGTTCATACTAGACACAGATGCCAGCAACGTTGGAATTGGCGGTGTGCTTTCCCAAATTCAAGACGGACATGAGAAGGTTATTGCCTACTTCAGCAAGACATTGTCAAAACCTGAAAGAAATTATTGTGTCACCAGAAAGGAATTATTAGCAGTCGTTAAGTCCATCGAACATTTCTACAAGTATTTGTACGGTAGAAAATTTCTTATTAGAACCGACCACGCTGCTCTAAAATGGCTACTACAATTTAAGAATCCGGAAGGTCAAGTAGCCAGATGGATTGAACGACTACAGGAATATGACTTTGTGATTGAACATAGAGCAGGAACGAGCCATCGTAATGCAGACGCATTGTCGAGAAGACCATGTCAGGAGGAATGTAAACACTGTAGCCGAGTAGAAGAAAAACATTCCATCGTCGCGAGGACAACAGTAGTTGACGATAGATGGCATCCAGACGACCTGCGCCAAGACCAAGAAAATGACCCGGATTTGAAAATCATACTGGATTGGAAGAATAGTGAAGAAAAGCCAGCATGGGAAAATGTTGCACCACATTCCCGGAAAGTAAAATCGTACTGGGCACAATGGGACTCTATTGTGGTTGAAGAAGGTGTCCTGAAATGTGTGATGGAGAACACCGAAGGTACTGAGACGAAAACTCAGCTGATTGTTCCACGGAGCCGAGTACCGGAAGTGTTGAAGGAAATCCATGATGGAACTGGAGGAGGACATTTTGGAGTCAACAGAACCGGGGAAAGATTGCGCCAACGATTTTACTGGGTGAATTGCAAAGAAGATGTTAAAGAGTGGTGCAAGAAGTGTGTTGCTTGCGCTGGAAGTAACGGGCCATATAAGCGACGAAGAGCTCCAATGCGTCAATACAATGTTGGCAGTCCATTTGAGCGCATTGCGATTGATGTAGCCGGACCATTCCCGGAATCCGACGAGGGAAACAAGTACATATTAGTCGTTATGGATTACTTCACCAAGTGGGTTGAAGCTTATCCATTACCTAACCAGGAAGCCGTCACTGTTGCTGAAGTTCTGGTAAAATAATGTATTTGCCGATTTGGAGTCCCTCGTGAACTACACTCCGACCAAGGAAGAAATTTTGAGTCTGCCCTTTTCCAAAACATCTGTAAGATAATGGGAATCAACAAGACTAGGACAACTGCACTACATCCGCAGTCCGACGGCATGGTCGAACGAATGAACAGAACTATCAACCGATATCTATCAAAGGTTGTCTCTAACCATCAAAGAGACTGGGACCGACATCTGCATCTGTTCCTGATGGCTTATCGTTCATCCGTACACGAGACGACAGGACAGACACCTGCTAACATCTTATTCGGACGTGAATTACGTTTGCCATGTGACCTGGTATTCGGCAGCAAACCTGGAGAAGATTTGGCTGGGGAGGATTATGTCACCAACTTGCGAAGAAGAATGGATGACATTCATGAACAAGTCCGTACAAGTATTCAGGTTGCCAGCGACAGGATGAAGGATCATTATGACATCAGGGCTGACGAAGGTGGTTACCAACCTGGAGATCTGGTGTGGTTGTATAACCCGCAGAGGCGTCGCGGATTATCGCCGAAGCTGCAGAAGAATTGGGAAGGCCCTTATGAAATAATCAAGAGAATAAACGACATAATCTACCGGATAAGAAAAATGCCTAATGGGAAGCCGCGAGTAGTACATTTTAATCGTCTAGCTCCTTTCGCCGGCGATAACCATGAAGACCATCGTGGAGCTACGGTTCGAAGAATTGAATCCCAAGAACCTACATTCGAAGATTTCATGGAAACTTATTCCACTAACCGTATGGCGTTGCCCGAGAGGAACATCTAGACCTGTTCACGGTTTCACCAGACTATTCCCTTGGTCACTGCATAGCCGAAGACACGAAAATGTCCCGCGGAATCGCTACTGTCTTCAAGAAGAAGTTTGGACGACTACAAGAACTGGCCAACCAACGTCCATCCGTCGGGAGAACAGTACGACTTAGGGATAATGACGTGGAACACAAACGATACATTTACTACTTAGTTACGAAGGCAAAATCAAACCAGAAGCCACTGTATCGAAATTTGTGGAATTCATTGTGCGATCTGAGGGACCACCTATTGGACAACGACATCATGAAGCTGGCTTTACCGAAGATAGGCTGTCGACTAGATGGCTTGGATTGGAGGATTGTGAGGAACATGTTAGAGATCCTCTTCCGGTATACTGGAATTGAAATCCTCGTCTGCAGCTTCAACCCAAAGAGACAAGTCAACACAGAACCGACCGTGGACTGTCACTTCTTCCAGACATCCGGATGCATCAAGGGTGATGCATGTAGATTTCGTCATCGAGGACTGTTCCGGGACGAAACAGTCTTAAGGAGGGAGCAATGTAACGAGCGGCGCCTGGGTGACGGCGGCCAAGCGACATGCACGGACAAGTTTGCATTGTCTAGCCGGCGCGCTATTGTGTTGATGACGCAAGAGGGGGATGATTCGTCGGGTCACCCGATACGGTAATAAAATTTAATTACTTTCTGGAAGGAATTTATGGAATCTACCAGAATTACCGGCTGTGGATATATAAACGCTACCCGAGCGGACGGTGAGGCAGTCTACGATAGCATGGTGACATAAATAGAAGTCTACGATAGCATGGTGACATAAATAGAAGTCTACGATACCATAGTGACATAAATAGAAGTCTACGTTTGAATGGTGACATAAATAGAACTAAATATTGATGTATTGTGAAATAAATAGTGTTTAATGTTATTTACTGGTTAAATAAATAATTATAGTGTATAAATAACTAATCGTAGTAGTGTTAAGTGTGTAAATAAATATTCTTAGTGTATATACATGGGAAGTGTTGGAGGTGTGTTAAGTAGTTGCAAGATTTTTATTAATTTTGTATGGAAAAATTAGTTATTTAAATCTAATAATACAATGATTTTATCCTATAACATGTGAACAGTGTGAAGTATTAAAGGTAGTGATTTTGCTGCTTTACTTAAATAAAATAAGTGGTCTTAAATAAAAAGTTTTTAGCTTGAATAAATAACTGTCAAGTTGATAGTGCTAGCGCGCACAGTTAATTACGCACGAATAGACTTACTTTAAGTCAAGTACGCATGATAGTGAGCATCGACAAAATCCAGTGACCGTCAAATGGTGGGACTATGAGTGTGACGGAGGGCGCTACTGATGATGCTAGTATTGAAATAAAACAATGTAATGCATGCAAAATTGAATTTGATGGAGACAATATAATAGGGTGTGATGGTGAGTGTGAACATTGGTTCCATCCAAAATGCGTAGAAATAAAAAGTGCACATTTTAAGACCATACAAGAATGTGAGGGAATTAAGTGGTATTGCCGCAATTGCAGAAAGGAAAAACCAGTATCTCTAAAAGAAGTTAAAAAAATTGTTGATGGTTCTATAGAAAAATATTCGCAGGAAATTTCGGAAATTAAGAAGTTAATAAACAATTTAATTGGAAATAACAATAATACAAATACTGCAGCTAAACAGAGTCAAAGTTACGTGCAGGTAGTCAATAAACCGGCAATTGTTATAAAACCTAAAGATAAACAAGAGTGTGATGAAACTAGAAAAGTTGTTCGTGAAATAATTAAACCATCAGAGATCTCGGTAGGTGTAACGTCGGTTAAAAATATAAAAGAAGGTGGAATTGTGGTGAAATGTCACAAAGAAGAAGACATAAAGAAGTTGAAAAATGAAGCAGTCGCTAAATTAGGCAATAAATATAATGTACAAGTTACTAAATTAAAAAATCCGTCCGTGAAAATTATTGGAATTGAAAAAGGATTAAATGAAAAAGAGATTGAAGAACACATTAGAGCTCAAAATGGTAACATATTCACGGAATAATCATTTATGAAGGTAAAAAGTACTTGGGAAAGAAACAATACAATTTCTGCTGCTGTTGAAGTAGACAGTGACTCGTTCGGTAAATTAATGAAAGAGGGCAAAATAAATATTGGATGGGAGAGATGTCCGATATATGAAGAATTGCATATTTTTAGATGTTTTAAATGCTTGGGTTTCAACCATAGAGGTAATGATTGCACCAATGAACTAGCATGCGGTAAATGTGCTGGTAATCATAAATTTAAACAATGCGTATCACAAGAAATAAAATGTATAAATTGTCATTCTGCAAATATAAAGCTTAATCTTAAATTGGATACTGCACACCTTGCTCTAGATAGAAACTGTCCAGTTCTGCAGCGTAAAATGGAGGCAAAGAAAAAACAGACAAAATATACATAGCAATTACAGAGTAATATTAAGACACCTTTTATAATATATATGAATGCCCAAAGTTTCCTCCCTCATAAAGATGAAATAGAGGAATATATCCTAGAAAATAATCCGGCGGTCTTATGCCTCTCGGAAACTAGAGTTACAGATAACATTGAGAATAAGGAAATTAAACTTAATAAGTACAATACAGTACGATGCGATTCCCTCAATAGACATACCGGAGGAGTTATTATATTTGTAAGGAAGGAAGGACATAACATATAATATTAAGAATATAATTAATAGAAATAATTGTTACTGGGCCGCAACTATAAAATTCAATTACAATAAAATTAATTATTTAGTAACCGCGCTATATCATTCGCCAAGCAGTAGTCACACCGAATTTCTACAATATATTACTGAACTATTAGATTCAAACTGTGATAATCTCGACACACAAATAATCGTAGGAGATTTTAACATAAACTGGTTAGAATATAGCTATTACACTAAAAAAATGAAACAAATTATACAGATAAACGGTTACAAACAACTAATTCAGAACTATACAAGAGAATCCTCAACGAGTAAAACAATAATCGACTTATTACTCTCAAATAATTATAATTTGCATAGAGATATACAAGTGATTTCTACGCCTAAAATAACGGACCATAATATAATTTGTGTGTTTAAAAATCAGAGGTATCAGTGTTGTGATAAAAATAAAGTTTATAGACATATAAATCACGAAATGTGCGAAACGGAACTAATTAAATGTGATTGGCAATATGAATGTACTGACGTCAATAAGGTATATGATAAATTTGAAAAAAACATTAAAGAGTGTAGTGAAAAGTGTACAACATTAAAACACGTGAAAACTAATAACAAACCCTGGTTTGATAACAGTTTAAAGACAGCTATACGTGAGAGGGACCATGCGTACAGCAAATCTCGAATAACTGGTACAGAAAATGACTGGGAAAACTATAAACTAAAAAGAAATAGTGCTACAAAACTTCTTAAACAAAAAAAGGAACAGTATTATAATCGAACTGTGGACAATTGTAAGAATAATTCTAAATTAATGTGGCGAACTCTAAAAACCATAATTAATACAAAAGAAAATGAAGAGGTAAAAGAAGTACTAATTGAAAATAATTTGTGCAGAGATACTCCGACTATAGTAAACGCATTTAATAAATATTTTGTAGATAGCATTGTAGACGTTTGTAACTCTATACCTGCCAACAAGCATACAGATGTCTTTAGCACTTTGCCACAACTACAACATAGTGAATTTACAGTATTTAGACCTATTTCTATAAATGAGCTAAAACATATAATTTTTAAACAAAAAAGTAAATACAGTGCTGGAGATATCAGTATGAAATTTATTAAAGATTTTTTTCACATTGTCGGTCACCCTCTTTTGAACATTATTAATTGCTCTTTACAATCGGGAGTGTTTCCAGATAAATTAAAATTAGCTACAGTTAGACCAATACCTAAAATAACCAACACTAAAAAGATGAATGAATTTAGGCCTGTAAACATGCTACCTGCTTGTGAAAAATTGTTAGAAATTGTAGTGCACAAACAAATAATGATATACTTAAATGAAAACAATGTGTTTGCTAAGGAACAATCTGGTTTTAGATTAAATCATTCGTGCGAGTCAGCAATTAATTTTGTCATAAATAACTGGAAAGAAGCACTTGATAAAAATAAAACTATATGTAGTATTTTTCTAGATTTAAAGAGAGCATTTGAGACCCTAGACCGAGAATTATTAATTAAAAAGTTAAACAACTATGGATTTAATGGTATTGCACTTACTTGGTTCCAAAGCTACCTAAATAACAGGTCTCAAGTTGTTAGGTTAAATAATGTACAGTCAAACGTATTATGTAATGACCTAGGAGTTCCGCAAGGGAGTGTACTTGGCCCACTTTTGTTTATTTTGTATATTAATGATATCCCGAATGTTTTAGAAAATTGTGAAATTCATCTTTTTGCCGACGATACATTGATATATTACAGCGGACAAAATATTCAGGATATTATTGAAATAGTAAATAACGATCTTAAAAATGTGGAAAATTGGATGAATAACAACAAATTAAAATTAAATAGTGAAAAGTGTAAATGTATGTTTATGACAGCGGAAAATATATATGTAAACATAGTAGAAAATAGTAGTTTCAGAATATTAATTGGAAATGTTGAATTAGAAATAGTTGAACAGATAAAATATTTAGGAATTATTATTGACAGAAAATTAAGGTTCGATATTCATATTAATTATCTCTGTAAGAAAATTGCAAAAAAAATTAGCTTCATGATTAGAATAGGCAAATATGTGTCTTCTTGGACCATGCAAGTGATATACAACACTATAGTTTTTCCTCATTTCACGTATTGTAGTATAGTTTTATACCTTTGTAATCAAACTGACATGAGTAGATTGCAAGTATTACAAAATAGGGCCATGCGTGTCATATTAAAATGTTCCAAAACAACTAGGATAATTGATATGAAAAATGTATTAGGTTGGCTTTATGTTAAACAAATATGTGAATTTAACAGCATGATTTTTATTTTTAAAATTGTTAAGGGACTATTACCTGAGTACCTGAAAGAAAATTTAAAATATCATAAAGATGTGCATTCTTACAACACAAGAAACGGGCAATGTTTTTATATAAAATCAAAAAACAAAAAAAGCAGTTTCAATTCAATTTTTCATAAAGGTTTAGATCAATACAATAAGTTGCCGTCAGAAATTAAAGAAATATCAACACTATCGTTATTTAAAGTCAAACTGAAAGAATATTACATGCAATATGAAAGTACCTGAGTTTTTTGTTTTTCTTTTGTTATTTGTATAAATTTGTTTTGTATAAATTTTGTAATTACTTAATTTAATTTAATTTTATGCTTAATATGTATTAACAATGTACATGTGGTGTATATATTAGCAAAGCTATCTAAATAAATATTATTATTATTATTATAATTAGTGTTTTAAGTTTAATTAATAGTGCGTGTTTATTTAATTATCAGTAACTTTTATGTTTTATTTTTCGTTATTAAACTTGTTATATAAATATTCGTGTTTTACTGATTTTACACTTCACCTAAATAAATAAAACCGTTACATTATCTTCGGAGAAAAACAACAAATAACTTGAAATTTAGATTGTTACGATATTAACCGTGTTTTGCTCTTGATAATTTAATTTAAAATAAAAATTTTGGAATCTACTCAATTAATTCTACCTATTAGTTAAGAATTACAAAAGGAAATATTTAAAATATTTTGTTTCTATTCTAACTATTCGAATCAAAATTGCATGTTTCCGTCGAAGTAATTAATTGCTAGAATACAAGTAAATGATCTTCAGAGAAAACAATTGATTACTAATATCTGGATTGTTGAGACTTTAACCATGACTCGCTATTCTTTATTAAATACCACTGCCCTAGTTCTATAGTGAGATATCTGAAATATTTCTGTTTCGATATATGTAATTACCCACACAGCATTTGATATCCTCTGCATATGCAATATAAGTCCATAACGTGAAAAAATTAATATACATGTACATATAATATCCACAGTATGATGGCAATTTCATATAATTTTTTATATATATTATGTATATATCTAATATATTCAAAAAAGTATATACTTCTAGCAATATTTTAAG